>CM028137.1:419625000-420292500 GCA_016271365.2 Neoceratodus forsteri | reverse complement strand
TGGTACATATTTATGCACCTAGCCATATCTGGTATTTCTTTAGCAAGGAATATGGCTTATGGTGAGGGACAGAATGATGGATAAGAAACAAAGAAAGATAGAAAGAGATTTAAGGAGAATAAGCAAAAGGCTGTGATAGGTGGCCAATCTACTTCAGTGTTTGAAAAAAGAACGGGATAGATTTTAGGGGGTACTGTTGTGCAACAGATTTGATAGCTAGAAGAAAAGACTATAGGAAGATGTCCCTCTACCTGCACATCTTTACCAGGTAGAATGCAGGTCTGCCACACTAACCAGCCGGTGCCTGATGCCAAAGATCATAGAGACCATTTTTTTGGCATTAAGGGACAACTGACTTGCCTGGAATCAGAACTGGATGTTAGAGAAATTGAACTAGAACAGCTGAGCTGCCAGGTCAGAAACAGAGTTGCAGATTTAATTCAATTCAATTCATCTTTATTTATAAAAAAAGGCGCCTTTCCAAACCAAGGCGCCTATACAATAAGAACACAATTGAATAATTATCCCATTAAAGTAAAACCAATAAAATACCATAGTAGCTTCAATAATCAGGGAAAGCCAGATTGAAAAGGTATGCTTTTAATGCAGTCATAAAACTCTAAATGGTCAGGCAGTCTTGTACCCAATGAGATAGATAATTCCACAGGGTCGGGGCTGCATAACTAATGCCTTTGCCCCAGATGTCTTTAAACGGACCCGGGAATTCTAGCAATCCTCATCAGTGGATCAGAGAGGGTGGAGGGAGAGTAGGGACAAAGGAGATCTTTCAGGTAACCCAGTCCCTGGTCATGTAGGGTCTTATTGGTTAACAAAGCAACCTTGAAGGTGATCTGCCACCGATCGGCAGCCAGTACAGTCCACGGTGTACAGGCATTATATGACTGGTTCTAGAAGTACCAGCCAACAGCCTGGCTGCCGCATTCTGCACCAGCTGCAAGCGGTGGATATCAGCCCCCGGTAGCCCCAGGTAAAGGGCATTGCAATAGTTAAGACGGGAGGTAATGAAGGCGTGAACCAATGTTGGAAGATCGTCTGGAGGAACCAGGTGTTTAACTCAAGCAATATTCCTCAGATGATGAAAGGAAGTTTTAACAACTGTAGACCCCTTCGACTTTAGGGTCAAACAGTCATCAAACATAACACCCAGGTTTCGCACCCAGTCTGAGGTATGTAGCTGGACACCTCCGAGACATAGTCCTGAAGGAAAACCTGCCAAAACACCCACGTCACGATGACCTGGGTCCACAACCAACGCTTCAGTTTTTTCAGAGTTCAACCACAGCCAACTCACATTCATCCAGATTTGGATTTTGGCTAGACAGCTGTTAAGCACTGAGACCACATCATCTTGATCAGGCACAAAAGACATGTACAGTTGAGTGTCATCTGCATAGCAGTGGAAATTCAAACTGCACTATCTAATAATCACTCCAATGGCAGCATATAAACTGCAGATAACATGGGCGCCAGGATGGAACCCTGTGGTACCCCACAGGATAGGGAGAATAGAGCTGAGGAAAAACCCCAACACCACCCTCTGAGTCCTACCCGTGAGGAAAGATTGAAACCATCTGAGGACAGATCCTGATAGTCCACAGATGAACTGCAGGCAATTCAAAAGCACACCATGATAAACAGAGTCAAATGCTACAGAGAGATGAAGAAGGACCTAGATGGAATGAGTCCTGTGATCTCTCGCTATCAGGAGGTCATTTAGTACCCGAAGCAAGGCTGTCTCAGTACTATGTCTCTTCCTGAAACCGGACTGGATAGAATCATAAATATTGTGGCTGGTCAAATGGTCCTCCAGCTGTAATGTCACCACCTTCTCAATAACCTTACTCACAAAAGGCAGGTTAGAGACAAGCCTGTAGTTTGCTAGACAGTCTGGGTCCAAGGAGGGCTTCTTAAGAAGAGGCAGAACCACCACCTCCTTAAGAGGACCTGGAAAGATCCCCTTCTCCAAGGACAACCAGACAATCTCAGCAAGGACCGGGCCAATAACATCAGCGCAACCAACCAGCAGGCGATAGGGCCTGATCCAAACTACAGTTGGTAGGACATAAAGACTGGATAACCATCACAGTATCATTGATTGTGGATGGCGGAAGTTGTGCCACAAACTGGGTGTTCAACGCTCCTGCTCACCATCGCTACTCCTAAAAGAAGGGTCATGTGATTTCAGACCTGATCATGGCAACCTTATCCGTGAAAAATTGAGCAATCTCCTTACAATGCTCTTGTGATAAAACCTTTCCAGGCCAGAGACAGAGTGGATTGCACAGTCTGTTGATGGTCCAGAAAAGCTGAGCTGGTCAATTCCAAGCAGCAACAATCTCCCTGGACAGGAATTCTGCCTTCTTATCGGAGATTGTTGATTGGTAGACCAAATAATGGTCCATCAATCAATCGGATCACAGTAATGTTCATGTACACATGGATGGCCAGGCAGTTACAAGTCTTAAGGAGGTAATTTACAAAAATGGAGCACTGAACAGAGCAAAGGACAGAGTTGTAGGGGAACACCTAAGTAGACTGGAAGGGGGGAGAGCGTATCTTCTATATGGACAGCTTTGGTCCTGCCTTCAAGGTGGGGACAGAACCAACAAACTGGTCATAGAGTCATGCCCTTGTCATCTTGTCCAGGAGAAAGGGGTAAGCAACAGTGTTGAAGGCCTTGGCCAGGTTGGCAAAGATAGTGGAGATTAACAGACCCTGATCCATCCCATTTAGAGTGGAGTCAGTGAGCCAGAAAAGAGAGGATCAGGAAGAGTGGGACTTCCAAAATCAGACTGGAAGTACATGCTAAAGAAGGAGGAATCAAAAAAGGGAGACAGTTGGAAGAGGACAAGGTGGTCCTGGAGTTTAGCCAGAGCTGGGAGAACAGAGATAGGATAACAGTTCAACTGGGAGGGTTACTTCAAAACATCAGAGACAGTGCCCAGGGAGAAGGAGAGGTTGAGAATGGTGGTTATAGGCACGACAATGGTAAGAGGGAAAATATGAAGCAGTTTGGTGTCAGACCATCTTGACTTGGGCCCTTGTAGGGGTTAAAGGCTAGCAGGGCCTTTAAAGAGGCAGATGGCATAATGGGTGTAAAAGAGAAAGAGGGAGAAGGGGAGGTGAAGAGACAAGAGGAGCAGAATGGGAGTGGGAGATAAGGGAACAAGTACAGGAGGTGAATGAGGTGTTGAAAGAAGACACAACAGGGTCAGAGATAGAGTAGCATCAAATCTGAGGACAGTGGTAGGAGACTGGGCAGGAGGGAGAATAGCATGCAGATAACTTTTCAGGACTTAGAGGGATGGTTTGGATTGTTCTGGAGTGTGGTGACAAAGTATTTGATTTTTTCAAGCATTGTAGCTCTGGTGCAGGCATTGAGAGGATCCAATATTTAGCAAAGTCATAGTGGAGCCAGAGGCCTTGTGAGCCCACTCAGCTGGATATCTTGCTCTGAGAGAGGCAAGTTACTCAGCAGAGATCCAGGGAAGATGAGAACCTCTAACCCTGGTTCTCTGAAGGTGGGCATGGGAATTGGACAGCCATAAATTTTGAAATGTTGGAGAGCAGAGTTAATAATGTAAATGTTGGATATAAAGGACCCGAGATCAGAGAGGTCCAGCAACCTAAAGTAGTGAATGTGGATGAATATGCGTGGGACTTTGGGCTGATGAATTTTGAGCACACAGTAGACCACATAGTAATCATTGAGGGCATTAGTGAGAGTGCCAGCATCCCTGATATGGTGGGGGTGGGAGGAGAGTACCCAGTCAAGAAGAGAGTGATTTTAGGGATTTAAGGTGAAGATGGGTAGGATTAGAAATCAGTACATTGCAGAGATTTTACATTTTGGCAAAGCTTTTTTGAGGCAAGGGGAAGCCAGTAAACATTTCACTGAGAACAAGTAACTCTCCTGACATGGTAAGAGAGAAGACTAAAGAGACAAGATCAGTGATGGCGGTAGAGTTAGCATGTCAGAAACACAGTGTGAGAAATAGATCAACCAGGTTCATGATAATCAAATATAAAGGGACCCTAGATGAGAAAAGTATATAAAATACAATTAGTACTTATGAGTCAAAACACAGGGACATGAAATGAGAAAATAATAGGTACCCTGGAATGCAAAATGTAATAAGCACCCTAGAGAAAACTATAAGAAATAAAATTGTATGCCCTACAAGTCCAAATATTAGAGACTCTGTTATGAGAATAAAATACAGTAAACTGGTACAGAGCACAAATATAAGTGGACCCTGGATGAGAAATATAAAACATAAAATTGTATATCCTCCAAGCGAAAAATAATTAGGGTACTCGATGAAAATGTAATAAATAGGTACTTTAGATGCAAATATAAGGAGAACCTAGATGAGAATTATGAAAAATAAAATACAGTTGTATACTCATTAAAAACATATTTATTTGGCCTGGCATTTTGAGGATAATGTCTAGTTTTATTATTGCTGCCTATTTATTGTACATGTTTTATCTGATTGAATGCCTGTTTTATATTGTATATGCACTTTGTTTTTTTGAAAAGCGCTTTAGAAATAAATTTGATTTGATTTAAAAGATTTTAGGGGACCCAAGATGAGAACACAATAAACAAGTACATTAGAACATAACTATAAGGGGATTCCAGGTGAGAATTAAATTATAACATATAATCTACAAGTCTAACTTATTAAGGGACAAGACATGAGAATATAATAAAGAGGTACCTAGAACACAAATATAAGGGGACCACAGATGAAAATTATAAAAAATAAAATAAAATTGTATACCAAACAGACACAAATATTAGGGGACCTGTGATGAGAATTATAAAAATAAAGAGATACACAAAAAGACAAAATAATGGGATTGAGGACTTGAATTAAATGCAGTAGGACCCTGATATGCAGCAGCAAAAACAAACAGTCTTACAAATACAGGAGGGTGAGGTGCTACGAACCTAGTAGGCCACACTACAATATTAATTGATCTGCAACTCAATAGAAGCAGCCAAATAACAATGTAGAGTCTTGAGCTCAGAAAAGCAATTGCAGAAGAAGGCTGCAACATACCGCACAGCTCACATATCATAGTAACACACAGAAAACTAATACGACAAAATTAATACGACTAAGTGGTACTACTGGAGCAACAAAATTTGCAAATTACATATAGGACTACTAATAATTTGAGACTTCCGGTGACATCACCACCATGGTGGAAGGCTGAAATGAGAACTCTCCCTCAGTCCCTTTAAACAAAGCCTCACACATCACTCTGGGATAGAAATAATGCTTGATTTTGGAATTCCTCAAAAGGTTCTTTGTTGCCTACCTCTATAATTGGCCACACAAAGAAAAATGCTCCTCATGGCTCTGGAATGCCAGATGGAAACAGTTCAGATGGAATAGACACCACAAGTCTGGAGGGACTACTAGTCATGCCATCTCAACTGACAGAAGATCTACAGCTGGTGTTTGCTGAGAACTCTTTTAATCAATCGTAACCAGCCAGTAGCTGGGGCTACTAGAATCACATCAGTTTTAGATCAGGCAGATAGCCTGGGCAGTGATCAGAGGGATTAAATGCTCTCTGCAAAACATTACATCATCATCTGCTTGGTTCTGCTGAGCAGAGGATGAGGTAATGCTGCTTGGAACTATCACTGTAGCATAAACCACACTTGGCTAACAGCTTTTGCTGGAGCTGTCAGAACGTGTTCTTCTGAAGTTGGAGTTTGAAGGGAGAGGAGCTCTCTTAGAGTTCTTAGGGCAAGGGTTGCCTTCCAGCACCCTTGTCTAGGGGAAGGACCCCCATTTGTGTTTCTGCCATAGTACAGTAATCCAAAGACTGATTTTCTGGGAAGTGGTGGCTACCAGATCCTGTGAAGCCCCAGTGGGGTGAAGATTTTCACACAAAAAAAGTGGAATGGGACTCAGAGTTCAATGATTCTTTGGGGCAATCACCAGAAAGATTGAAGGACTGTCAGAGCTGCCCAGAGTGAAGAGACTGTGTGTGTTTTTACTTTAAAACCTATAGATTTGTGAAAGAGCTGTGGACTGAAGTTTTCTTTCAAATGCCTTAACAGGCAATACCAAACCATGAGTACAAGATTCATTTGAAAATAGACTGGATTGTCTGGCTGCATGTACCCCAGATTGGCTAGATTACAGGTACTCAGAACCCTTTTCACTGCAAACATGTGCTGATAATGTACTGAATGTGTGCATGTCTATAGCATCCCAGTGGGCTGAGAATCTAGTTGTTTCCTGTGGTAATGGCAGAGAGTCTAACTTTGGCCAGAGTGAGCAACCCCTCATTCATGGGTTCAGAGTAAACCTAACTGGTTACAAGTTAGAAATAGCTTTCCTGCAAGTGTTAACACATGTCATCGTGTCAGGTGTGTTCAAGTTTATGTGCATGGCAACCCCCACTATATATGCACTAGTTACAGATCCAGAGATATCCCTCAGCACAGGGATGGATAAGTTGTTTGGGAAAAGTGTTCATGTTGAATTTACAGTACTGCCAGAGTGTAAAGTGTTTCTGCCTGCTAAAGTTGTTGTCATCTGTCCAGAACAGTAAAGCCTTGGAGGACCATCCTTTCTGTACCATCTTGTCAGAAATAAAGCCATACACTACAATCGCAAATGTTATAGTTACGGACAGTCCAGTTCTGAGTGACTTGTGAAATGATACTGGTGCCCCACAGATAGGAGACACACCATCCTGCCACCTAACTCTCTCCTGGACCTAGGTTAAATAGAAATGTTACGTTTTGTGCACTACCCCTGATCTCTGAGATGCCCGAGCCAAGTGTTTGCCCTAATGCCAGGGGTAATACCTATTTTCTGCTAACTTGTGGTTTGTTGCCTTGCCAAAGTAACAAATAGAGGGGCAAGTTTTACACAATCAAAGCTAATGTTAAGAAAAATGAAGTCAGAGGAAGGAGCTGGAGCAGTGCTTCTCCAGTGTAGAAGATGAAAACTCCTGAACACAGTGACTTCTGATGCATCTATTGGACACCCAGGTCCACCTCAAAGCAAAGTGCATGGACTTGAAGGGTCACTCCAGGTAAAAGAACATTCAGATCTATGGGGTAAAAGAGGAGCTGAAGCCTCCAAATATGGTGCACTTTAGAGAGATGATACTCAGAGAGACACTGAACTTTTAATCTGAGACGACCCTGAATATTAGTGGGCACACTGTGCTCTGATTCCAAAGCTGCTCCATCCAAACACTGCTCCGTGCTCTATAGTTCTGCAGTTTCACAGCTTTGGGGTTAAACAGGAGGTTCTTAATAAAGCATGGAAGCAGAGGAAATTGCTTTACCAAGGTTGCAAGTTTCTCTGTGGATAATGACTACCTTCAAGATGTTCTGTAGCAAAAGCAGATGTACAGCAGCTTCAAAAAAGCTTTAAAAGAACAAAATCTCAGATTCCAAACTCCTTGCCTTGTCCATCTCTGTGTCATGCTACCAGCTGGACCTTGCACTTACAATAATTTACTGGAAGCCACAATGGACCTAAAGAACTCGAGACTGCTATTGCACTAAAGGAAGCCACAGGACCCCCAATGCAACCAGACTCCTGCCTGAGACAGTTACTGGCTAAAGATAAAGCACAAGAGATAGGAGCTATAGACACACACACAGATTCTATAAAGGAGGACTTAAAAACCTAATGAACTCTTTTTACAGTCACTCACCTCTACATCAGCTGGCTGAAGGTAGTGATTAGTGAGACCTGATACAATGGATATTTAATTTTGACTTCCTTGCATACTGGGGTGAGTGCTTTCACCTATCCTTAATTTACCTGATATACAGCAGAATTAGATGAGGTTCTGTCAGTTGCTTGCTGGACTATTGCTACAGGAAGGGAGGCGGTGCTGCTGGAAAAAAATTATCTTTTGAAAAGGCCCTGCAGGAATAGTGACACTGTTTAAGACATTTCCTAACAGTCCTACAGCTCTGTATTTAATGTTACAGCTGGTGATACTGTGCTGCATAACTGGATCAGAGGTGGTTTGTGGGCTTGCACTTCTGGATCTTGGGGGGTGGGTTGTAAAGTTATGTGCTGTGGCTGCAGGCTGGCTTCAGGGGACATGCATAAGGGATCAAATCCCATCCCATGGTGATGCAGGGGCAGCACTCTATAAAAACAGACTTGAGAACATGCCCCTCTTGTGCTCTACCCTCAAGCCCCAGTCGGGTGGGGGGGACTAAGGATGGGGAACACTGTTATTGGATGAAGTGGACTAAATTATCACATGGAGACCACTTCATTCACATTGTTCTGCCTGCCTTTCCTTGATACTCCCCTCTGGGACAGAACCTGCTGCCGAGACCTGCTCATTGATTCTAGCTTAGGGGCAAAAGAGCTCTTGTTCTAGAAACCCTATGCAAATGCTATATTTTTGGACAGTGCTAAAGCTGGTGCAGTCACAATTAGAGCCAGTACTGAATGCTGCTTTAACCTGTGTTCCTAAACAATGCACTTCATTTGGGTGCAGTGTCCCTGCATAGAACACTGCAGACAACTCCCCTTGGGGACATCTCTATGTGACTGTTGTGAATAATTGAAAGCCATGATCGTCACTTCCCTAGATATGAAAAAGTGAAACTGAGCATGAAATGACTTTTCTAAAGGGACTATATGCCATTTTCTTTATACTGCCACTTGCATATTATTCCAATATTCCATTGACAATTGGTTTAATTCTTATAAATCCATCCTAATGAATGTATCAATGTGAAAAGATCCCTCTTAGAAGTGAACATTTTATTTTTAAAAGTCTGGGAGTTCCAGTGGGGACATTCCTTATTCTAGTACCAGCTGGCCAGAGAGCCAGCAGAACTGAATTTACTATGTCATGTGAGCCCACTTTTATGTTTTAAGCTGAAGGGGGCAGGGGGATGCTTGGAAAATATACTATACTGGCGAGATCTCAATGTCAATCCCCACACATACTTTACACCAAGGAGAGCATACTAAGGAGAGAGAGCAACCCTGCAACACCCCCGGATGCTGAAGGAGCTTTGGCTATGATTAACTGCTGTTCTTCTTTTACTGGCCTGGGGTTAAAGTCTCAGATTTCTTGAGTCCTGGTCAGAGACCCCACTTGTGCAGTCTCTAATGCCTTGGACATCATGGTTCCACTAGTTTATGGTTTTTGTTCTCTGTTTGCTGTATCTTGTCAATATTTATGTTGTCTTTGCTCGTTATGGTGAAACACAATGTTGGGGTTCTTGGGGGGTGGCTTTTGGGTAGCCTTTGATGGATTTTTCTGCAGAATTTAGCATTTATGTGTCAATATGGCTAACAGACCTTATGCAGTATTATCATTTAACTTAAATGAGTTACAAAACCCAGTCAAAGACATAAAGTAATGGCAATATTGTGAAAGGAGGGGAACTACCTTTTTCCAAGAGATGCACCAAGTAATGGGAGAAAGTGCTAATTAGAAAGATTTGTTATGTAAAGAGTTACACTACATTCACTTCTTGGGAGACAGAGAGGTGTCTCTATCCTTATGTCCCAGTCTTTCAGTTTTGAGGAAGAAAAGGTCTGTGCATATAAAGAGGTGCGCTATGTCTTAGTTAAGGGCACTCACAGAGGGAAAAGATCACTCTAGTAAATGTATACATCCCCCTGAAATCAAATAGACTGTTCCTATGATCGCTTTTTAACCTCTGGGCACTTAAGGGGGTTGGAATGGTGATATGGAGAGACCTCAATTTTATTCTGAGCCCCAATATTGACACCATGTCAACCCCTAAACCAAGAACAACAGCTGAGTAGAGTTATGTTAAATGACAGCGCTCAAACCTGTTACTTGGATGTGTAGAGGGCAAAATACCCAAGGGCAAGGCAGTACATCTTTTTCTCAAGGCCACATCAGACCTACTCCAGGATAGATTTTCTATTTATAAAGGAAGAGCTTCTCCACAAAAATTAATTCCTTAGACCTCATAAATTGTCATGTCTCAGATCATTCCTTAATTAAAATGCAAGTTGACCTGGGAGCGGAACACTTATCTAAATGGTGGAGCCTCAGTCATACGGTTTTACACCAGAAACTTAGAAGAGAGGAGCCTGACAGTTACAGGAAGGAAATTATCACAGTAAATAATACTCCTGATGTATCAGCTACCACACTATGAGAAACTAAGGTTACTGCCAGAGGGAAACTCAAGCATGGCCATGCACCTGAAGTAACAAAACAATGAGAAGAGGCTAGCAATGGAGAAAAACTGGCTGAAGAACAAGCTATACATCCTGTCAGGGACACCGGTAAACAAAATAAATAAAACCATTCTCTGGAAGCCAGTTCTATCTTTTGGTAGCCACTGGTAGATCATCCAGTGGATTTTTACACTGTGAAGGATTTAACACCAGTGTCAATCCTCCTCCTTTCCCCTTATTTGACATAGGGAAAACTTATACAATGAATGTGAATTGAGTGACATCCTAGACCTCTCAAATATCCTATAGTAGGAGAAATGTCCCTCATTTTACCCTTCAGAATCTCTATCTATACCTCCACCACCACCTGTCCCACATTAGGGTGGATAACACTCATTTTCCCACTCTGTACTTCTCAACTGTCCCACATTAGAGGACACACCTCACTGAACCTGTCGGAACCCACTTGCCCACACCATTCAACTGTCCCACATTAGAAGGGACACCCTCATTTTGCCCTCAGAATTGTCCCACATGAAATAGGTGCTGGCCACACAGAGACGTTGCTACTGTCACACATTATAAACTCATACTTTAAAACTGAAATTCATAATAATTGATGATGCCAAATCAAAATAATATTTTGCACAAATGTGCTGTTTCCATAATTGTTCTGAGCCTGTATCTCAATGCTTTTTGATGTCTGTCATGTGTGAGTGACAAAATATTTAGCACTACTAGGAGGCTTAGAGAGTCAACTAAATCCATTACTGCCAGTGTGACACATTAGTTTGCAGCACACACACAAACACACACCCACTGCCACCCTAACTCTTTAGACTATGACATCAAAGTAACAATTGATAATAATTTGAGAGACTCCAATGTTAGTAACCTTCACGTGTACCAAATACCATACCTCTCACCTTGTCAGAATTTAAATGTGTAGCTCTAGTGTAAAGAATGCATAGCAAATGGCCAGAAATTCATAAAGCATAGCACATTCCTGAGAATATAAATAATGGGCACCATAAGTTATGTGCTAAAATTATTTTTGTGAATGTACTGTAGTTTAGTTTTTACTGGTTTGCAGTCCAACAGTTAATAGCTCCAGCATTATGTGGAACATTGGTATATTTTCATGGAGCAACTAGAAATGCAGGTGTAATTTAAAATGCATGCTCTGGGCAGAATGCAGAGCACTTAAAAGGTTAACAAAGTATAATTTTCCACAGTTGTCAGAGCTTCAATGAGGGGTCATCCATCTTGAGGGGAACTGTCAAACTTAAATTGTGATATAATGTTGTGTGGTAAGCCCCTCAACTGGAGTTTGAACCCATGTATCTGTTTGACCCACACACTGCTTGCCTGTCGATGATTCCCCCTCATACTTGAGATGTTTTACATTGCTCCAGGCTCAGAGCTGTCAGCTGCACTCTTAAAGGTTATTAATTAATTCACTACAAAAATAGGTTAGTAAATATGGGGTTAGAAATTAATGCAAGTGATTTATAAGTCCAAGGGAAATGGTCTTTGTTGATAGGTGTAGGTCCGCAAGGTGCTTTAAAGCTTTTTTCTTTTGTGTTCTGAGAACACATGCTTTTTTGATAAAAAGTCAAAAAATAAGTGATCTATTTCAAACATTTTTTTTATTTTATAATCTGCCTGACATTTCTCCTCTGCCTTGGAAGCTTTTCCAAAGGGCTTTAATTATCTGCAATTTAAAGAAAATTCATGTAATGGTACATTTTTCATAAAATTGCTTTTTTTTACACATAATTATCTTCAGTATATGGGAGAATACTTAAATGTACCCTCTATGTTCTGCAATCTAGAACTCTTTCTTTTATATTTTCTCTAGTATTCCAAAACCGTTGTCAGCATATCCTTTAAACAAAGAAGTCAAAACATATTCATTTTGTTCCATGCAATATATTCAGCCACTTTCTTACATCAGGAACTAGTTAATGATAAATACTGCTCAGGATAGCCTTGTCTATCCCCTTAACAATAATGCATTAGCATACCTTTGTTTTGTCTTTTTATAACATCTGTTCTGGACTGTACATCTACAGTATATCTGGAAAAGATATTCACAACTCTGTAAATGGCAAATAGCTAAAACATTTTTACTATTAGTTAGCTTGTGCTTAACATCCTCTTGATGACTATCTTAAGCCAGACTGTCCAAATGTAAGTATATTGGCCCAGATATTCAAAGGGTTAGCATGGCACAATTTGTGCCATCTTGGCTCAATCTTCCTGGTGCAATATTCAAAAAGGGAAAAGTGTAAAAGCACACAAACGCAGATGCGCCCAGAGTGCATCAGGCAATGTATGCAGGCACAGGTGGGGCGGCCCATGCATAACCTGCACAGCCCGATATTCAGCCCGGATGTGCAAAGCCATGCTTATGCAACCCCTACCTGCACCAACCACGGTGCAAAGAAAGGAACAACTGATGGCCGCCCCTGGTGAGCTCCGCATTGCAGGGCACAACACGGCAGCTGCCACATGTGGCTGGCCACCCGAGTTTTGGCTGCATCTGGCGGCGCCCCCCCATGCCCGATCGTGGGCATCTGTAAAACAAATTAACAAAACTGTCCAATATCTCTGGTGGTCCAGTGGACCAGCTATCTGCCTGATCACGGGCATTTGTAATAAGAGAAGAATACATCCTATATCCCTGGTGGTCCAGTAGACCTCTATCTGCCTGATCGCAGGCATGTGTAAAAAGTAAATATTCCATTATCCCTGGTGGTCTAGCAGACCTTATCTGCCCTATCGCGGGCATGTGTAAAAAGTAAATATTCCATTATCCCTGGTGGTCTAGTGGACCCTATCTGCCTGATCGCGGGCATGTGTACAAACGAGATAAGTCCAATATCCCTGGTGGTCCAGTGGACCGCTGTTTGCCCGATCGCGGACATCTGTAAAACAAAAATTCCAATATCCTTGGTGGTCTAGTGGTACCCCCCACCCGCCCACTGTTACTGCCCTGCTCCCCAGGCAGCCAGGCGAGGCGGCAGTACCCACCAACTGCCACCCCGCCACACACTTGAAGGACACCTCGGTGAGGGCTGCATGCTCGGCTCACGCTGTGAACCAATGGGCATGCAGCTACGAGAATCGTCGCTGGTGGTGGGGTGGCAAGCCGAGAGGTACTGCATGCCGACTGACGAGAAGTGAGGACTCGTGAGTACCACTGGGCCACAAGAAATACTAATTTATTCTTCACAGATGCCTGCGATCAGACAAACAATACTGGACCACCAGATGGACCTCTCTGGACCTTGAAACCATAATCAGCCATAAACCCCCGTGGAAATATTCACATGCCAGAGAAAGGGGATAGGTCAGACCACCAGGGATAATGGAAATGTTCACACATACCACGATCATCAATAAGATCTACTAGACCACCAAGGAGAATCAGATTTACTTTTACACATGCCCGCAATCGGGTGGATAGCAGTCCACTGGACCACCAGGGATATAGGATGTATTCTCCTTTTCTACAAATGCCCATGATTGGCAGATAGCGGTCCACTGGACTACCAGGGATATAGGACGACATAGCTTCTATTTTATTACAAATGCCCGCGATTGGGCTGCAGGGGGCATCGGTCCCCGACGGCTGCTGCCTGGCAGGGCGCCAGGTGCAAGTTGTCAGGGATCGGTGCACCTGCATGCAAATGGTGCCATAATGACATGCAAATGGCCCCATGTGCGCCTTGCATACATTATGGCCCCATTTGCTTGTCAACTTTTGAATATCGCGGTTGCTGTGCATGGCACAATGGAACTTGTGCTATTGCATCCCCATGCTCTACTCTGGCCACTTGTGCTGGCACAGTGCCACTGCACCATGCACACTGGGGGTGGCCAGGGGTGCAATATTCAATGCTGCTGAGCCATGGCACAGCTCCATTGAATATCACAAGTCCATACTCCCTGCACAGCTAAGTTGAGCAGCCCAAGCTTGCGCCACAGCCTGGTGC
The DNA here is from genome assembly GCA_016271365.2 of Neoceratodus forsteri. Taxonomy (NCBI): domain Eukaryota; kingdom Metazoa; phylum Chordata; order Ceratodontiformes; family Ceratodontidae; genus Neoceratodus; species Neoceratodus forsteri. Next base: position 420,278,294 of record CM028137.1, on the reverse strand, counting down.
AGTTTGAATATCTGGGGCCTCAGTGCTAACATTTTTTATATAGTTTGTATTATTTCTTAACTTCATACTCGTTAAGGTGTTTAGATGTAGTGTGCTTTAGTTGTGAGTGATTTAGGTATTGCCTGAAAGTCTAAAATAAAAACGTGAAATGTTAAGCTGCATTGAACTTGAACTAGCTTTTTTTAAATAGTTTATATTATACCCAAACTTTCATACCTCTTAAGGTCTTTAGATGTTGTTTGCACTTTAGTTGTGAGTGATTTAAATACTGCCCGAAAGTCTAAAATAAAAACATGAAATGTTAATTTGCATTGAATTTGAACTACAAGTCCGTTCACTTAGTGGCAGTGGTTTAATTATATTTTTCCTAAATTTACCAAAAACTGTGTTGATGGTTTAAATCTCTTTTTATGAGAGCATGTGCACTTGTAAAATCTGTGGAACTTACCTGCTGCGTGTTACACTTAGTATTTCATTTTACTTCAAAATGGAACTGACTTGATTACAAAGTGCATAATGCAGTCTTGTATCCTCTCTGGTCTGCTCATCAAGATCATGGGTCACTAACTCACCAGTGGTCTCGCGCACACTCTCATGCACATTTACAGTTGCTAGGCAACTGTGCAGTGCCTAGCTGACTGTATGCAGTGCTGTGACGAGCAGACCATACTGTTACTGATATTTAGAATGGCCAATTTGTTTTATAATGATTTGTTTTTTAGCTTGTCATTTATTCTCCTATTGATACAGAGCATCTTTGTCTGATGTTGCAAGGACAAGCTAATGTGTCCTGTTTCTATAAAATATTTGGATTTCTTTTTTTGTGGACGTTTTGTATATGTATTATTGTTTTGTTTATAATATGTTGTTCCAAATCCTGAACTTGGAAAAGTGACCCCGTAACCTAGTGTCTCCACTATAATCTATTAGTTAGTTTTATGCATGGTTAGGGTGGGGGTAGGGGGGCTGATCTTATGACCTAGTCACAAGGCTGGTACCCGGGTACTGGCCACAGTTGGGGAAGTGGTCTGTATTTATTTTTTAAATAATTTTATGAAAGTTTCTTATTTGTTGGAAAACAGATGTCTTATTAAATTATTGGTATTATTTTTAAAGTTATGTAAATTTGTAGAGACTTTGAATTTGAAATATTACATTCCCTCAATTTTGAAAGCTGCAGCAGTATGCCTTGAGTTATGTATATTTATACTATATATGTACAGAATGTCTAAATCGTTGTTTTATAGTGTGTTTTTTATCTACAATTTTGCCAATTAGTGTTTCCTATTTCGCTATCAGGTGTATTCAGATTAAAGATCCATCTCAGTTCTGCCCTGTTCATCATTTATTGATAATTTCCCCTCTGTCTTGTTGGTATACTATCTCCAGGTCCCAAAGTGTAAAGAAACAACTGTGTGACCTGCTTCCATAAAGTGGATGCTACCTCAAGTTTCATCCCTTCTTCTAATGTCCCTTTATGTTCTTGTATTCTGATTTTTATGTTCTGGTCGTTTGGCCTACATAAAGTTTATCACAGGGCATTGTATTCTATAAATGACTCCATGTGTTGTGCAAGTGATGTTATGTCTTATTGTAAATCTTCATACGTGTGAGGATGCTGAAAATGTTTTTCTTATTTGTGTGTCCACAGACAGAACATCTGCTACAAGGTACCATTCCTGGTTGTAATGGTCCAAGTAGCGGTTGTGCTTCTTTTCTCTTTGGTGTTTTAAATTGTGATCTGACCACTCTATCTTTAATAGTGGTAACTTTTTTGGCAGCTACTGTGGGTTTGTTTTGCAGTGCTATAGATATTGTGTTGTCTAAACTGACTAGATACCAGTGTTTGTTGATAACAAATTTAATCTCAGGAAACCTGTCATTGTATTTTGTTGCAAAGACCAGTCTCGTTTGGTCCTGTGTTGATTCTTTAGGTGTTAGAAGATCTGTCCTGTTCAGTGTAGCTGCTTTAAGTTCTGCTTGCTGAGTTATATTTTTGCCATATCCACTGGTGAAAAATCTATTCGGCATCTCCTTTTTATGTTTTTTGTATTCCTTTTCTGTACTACAATTCCTACATACTGTAACCATTTGTGAGTTCAGGATACTCTTTTTAAGCCTTTACTCATGATTGCTGGACCCATGGGATGGGATTCTCAGAACTGCACCAGGCAGGGGCACAAGCCAGGTGCAGTGCAACTGGAATGCGCCAGGGTGGTGCCTGGGTAATATTCAACGGTGCTGTGCCATGGCTTTGCACTCTTGAATATGGCACAGTGGCCACCCACATTGCACATGGCGCAGTGGCACTGCACCAGTGCAAATGACCAGAGAGGAGCAGGGGGATGCACTAGCGCAAGTGCCGGTGTGCTAGGTGCAGCAACCACGATATTCAGTGGTGGACATGCAAATGGAGCCATAATGTATTCAAGGCACAAATGGGGCCATTTGCATGTCATTATGGCCCTATTTGCATGCAGGTGCACTGATCCCCTTTGACTTGCACCTGGCGCCCTGCCAGGCTGCAGCCGTTGGGGACCGATGCCCCCTGCCCCTCACTGGCAATGCACCCCATTGCCCGATCGCTGGCTGTAAATTAATTCAAACTCCCTGGTGGTTCAATGGACCTAACGCCATGCCCGATCGTGGGCTGTAAAATAAATCTAACTCCCTGGTGGTCCAGTGGACCCAACTCCATGCCTGATCACGGGCTGTAAATGAACCCTAACTCCCTGGTGGTCCAGTGGTACCTCTATCCCCTCCCAACCCACCCACTCATACTCACCACCCCGCTCCTCCCAGTTAGCGGCGGTGGCAGCAACCATCCGCTAGGTTACCTGGCTATCGATTGACAGCCGCACAGTACGGGTTAGACAGTTCATTAGTCCGGCGCTGAGCTAAAGAGCGACAGACTGTACTGTACTACAGTTCGGATATGCGAATGGTTCCATCTACATATCAGGACTGTGTAGTATAGCACGGTCTGCATGCCCATTGGCCCACGCCAGGACCAATTGGTGTACTGCCGCATTGCACGCTGTCAGTCGGCGGGTGGCCGTGTGGTTTGCAGGTGGAGGTACTGCCACCCACCACTGACCAGGGAGGGAGCGGGGTGGTGGGTATGAGTGGGTGGGTTGGGAGGGGTACAGGCACCACTGGACCACCAGGGAGTTAGACTTAATTTACAGCCCATGATCAGGCATGGAGTTGGGTTCACTGGACCACCAGGGAGTTTGACAAATATTACAGCCCGTGATCGAGCATTGGGGGGGCGCTATGCCAACAGAGGGTGCTGCCAGGGCTCGAATTGCCACCCACAGCTGGCAGCTGCCATGTTGCACCCAACAATATGGCAGCAGGCCTGTGGGTGGCCAGTCCTTGTTCCTGTATTTTTTGGGAATATCTTTGCGCCCCCCAACCCGTGCGGTGCAAGGCAGGTGTGTGCCTGCATATGCACCGCACATTCGGGGCTGAATATTGGGATGTGCCACATATGCATGGGTATGCCCCCTGCACTTGTGCTGTATACATTACTGGTGCACCCTGGCACATTGGGATTTGAGTGGAGCAATTTCCTCTTTTGAATATCGCACCAGGGCACATCAGTGGGTTGTGCATGGCACAACACTGTTGCGTCATGCGCAACCCCTTTAAATATCCCACCCATGGAGTACAGTGTTTCAGTCTGTTGTTTTATGAAATAATGTTATTTGTATTTGTTGTCCATTTTTGATTATTTGTATACCTAGGTATGAGAGTTTGTCCTGACTATATGGTATAACAAATTTTAAGCTGTTATCTCTGTCTTTCAAGTACTGATGAAAAAAATGTAACTGTTGTTCTGTTCCTGATCATATGAATAAGATGTCATCCATATGTGTGCCACACCCTGATTAGATGATGATAAGGGTTAAAAACCAGGTCCAAAAGATTTCATTTTTCAAAGGCAAACATAAAGGCGTTTGTGTATGCTGGTGGCATTGTGCTGCCCATAGCTGTTCCTCTAATTTGCAAAAATAATTTTTGGTCAAACTCAAAGTACTTTCTGCTTAACACTAGTTCTGCCAGTTCTTGGATGACAATTGGTTTGGGCCTTGCATCTGGTGGTTTAGTGTCTAGCATTGCACCCATGGATTCTATACCCTGTGTATGCGGAATTGAAGTGTAAAGGTCAACTACGTCCATTGTGACGAAATAGTTACTAGCTAAAATGCCTTGTTGTTCCAGATAATTTAGATTTTATATGATGTCTATAGTGTCCCTTATATATGTGCTTGTGTTTTCTACTAGAAACTGTAGGTGGTAATTTATGTACTGTGAGAGCGGATCTAGTAGTGAGCCAATTGCTAATACAATAGGTTTGCCAGGGGGATTTGTTTCATTTTTATGTGTTTTGGGGATTAAATAGAATGTGGGTATCCTGGAGTGTGTGTTCAAAGGTTGATCTGCTTCCCAGTTGTTGAGCCATCCCATAACTACAATTTCTTCAACTGGATTGGCTATATCTTGTTTAAGTTGCTGTATGGGATCTCAATTTAATGTTTGGTAGTTAGTCTAACCATGCCTAAAACTAACCAATAGATTATAATGGAGACACTAGGTTCAGGGTCCAGTTTTCCAAGTTCAGGATTTGGAACAATGTATTATGAATAATACAATAACACATGTATAAAACTTCCACCAAATAACAAATCCAAATATTTTATAGAAACAGGACACATTAGCTTGTCCTTATAACAACAGACAAAGATGCTCTGTATCACCAGGAGAATAGATGACGAGCTAATAAACAAATCAATATAAAACAAATTAGCCATTCTAAATATCAGTAACAGTATGGTCTGCTTGTCACAGCACTACATACAGTCAGCCAGGCAGTGCACAGCTGCCTAGCAACTGTAAACATGCACACGCATGCATGAGACCACTGGTGGGTTCATCACCCATGATCCTGATGAGCAAACTAGGGAGGATACAAGACTGTACTATGCACTTTGTAATCAAGTCAGCTCTATTTTGAAGTAAAACAAAATGCTATGTAACACGTAGCAGGTAAGCTCCATAGATTTTATGTGTGCATATGCTCATATAAGTAAGTAATAATCTGCTAGGGGGCAGTATTGGGAAATACTGGACTGCCCAGGGGCGTAATGATGCCCGACACCGCAGGCGGAGGGCCTTATAGCCCCTAGAGGGTCCGGTATTTCCCAATACCGCCCACCCTGGAGGGTATTATTGAACTTAGAAAATGGGTCACTGTTACATATGTGTTTGGAAAAAACATTTTTTTCGTGCTAACATACCAAATTTGTTATGTCTTTCATTTATTTTGTGGTAAAATAGTTCTTCTGCCTGCTTTACAGTATTTGTTTTTCATTTTGTCTTATCTGAGCCCCATGTAGTTTTTTGTGTGGAACTGGTTGTTATAGCTCCCCCTGTAATCCACTGCACAGACACACAGAGGTAGTGCCTTTGTTTTACTGCTTTTTTTTCAGTTTAACATGATTCTAACATTTGTTGCATTAAACTACCTTGTTTTTCTAGTGCTCGTGTGACTGTGGAGCTCACTGGTAAGGTTGGGATAGCAGCAGGGCTAAGCAGGTAGCCACCGACATAAGGGTCTGTGAGTGGTTTTTTTTTGCTGATTTATTTCTTGAGAAGGGATAAGCAGGGGCTCATAAAAACATTAGCTGAGGGAGAGAGACATATAGACAGAGCGTGCTGACTCCAGTACAGCCAGCGTGTGTGTGCGATGGGGACAGTAGTGCTCTTTGAGTCTCTAGTCTCTGTTAAGTGATTTTCGGCTGTGGTGATGTTTGTTATATGGGGTACTGTGATGTTTTTCTGCAGCGGGGACTTGTATAAATAAAATGTTGCCTGACAGGAAGAGAATGAGATAGACATAGACTGAGCATGCCGCCTTTGGTACCGCCAGCGTGTGACAGGGGCAGTAGCACTCTATAACTCTGGCATGCCTCCTGAAACGAATTTCAGTTCCGGCGGCAGCACTTATTTCATTGACATCCATGTTGCTGTTTTTTTGTTCTGACTACAGATGGAATGCTGGTGATCAGCGTGGTGTGGGGAAGTTTGATAGCTGATTTATTTAGAAATAATTTTTTAACGGTTACTTTCTTTTTTATGGTGGTGGCAATGGTAATGGGGGGAATAAGTTGCTCGCTAAGTGTTAAAATAAAATGGCGACAGTTTGAAATTGTGTGCCCAGTGCTTCAACCAATGAGGAAGCAGGGTGCTGGGCACAAGGATACTTTGCTGGCTATCAGGAAGGTTTGGGCTGGGGCTTTTTATTATGTGGGCATCTGTTGTCTGATAGATGCCCACCTAAATAAGAGTCTCAGCCAATCAGAAGAGACAATTTTCTTTGCCCATTTTCTAAAGAGATTTAAACCATAAGCACATTTTTTGGTATATTTAGGCAAAATATAATTAAAACACTGCCACTAAGTAAACAGAATAGTAGTTCAAGTTCAATGCAGCTTAACATTTCATGTTTTTATTTTAGACCTTTGGGCAGTATCTAAATCACTCACAACTAAAGTACAAACAACATTTAAAGACCTTAACAGGTATGAAAGTTTGGGTATAATACACACTATATAAAAAACGCTTGTTCAAGTTCAATGCAGCGTAACATTTCATGTTTTGATTTTAGACCTTTGGGCAGTATCTAAATCATTCACAACTAAAGCACACAACAACATCAAAAGACCTTAACAGATATGAAAGGGTATCATACAAACTATATAAAAAAAATGTTAAGCACACTATACTTAAATTTAGACAGTCTGCTTAAGATAGTGCATCACAGAGGATGTTAAGCACAAGCTAACTAATAGTAAAAATGTTTCAACTATTTGCCGTTTACAGAGTTGTGAATACATTTTCCAGATATGGATGTACAGTCCAGAACAGATGTTATGAAAGACTAAAACAAAGGTATGCTAATGCACTACTGTTATGGGAATAGACAGGCTCTCTTGAGTGGTATTTATCATTAACTAGTTCCTGATATAAGAAAGTGGCTGAATATAGTGCATGGAATAACATGAATATGTTTTCACTTCTTTGTTTAAAGGATATGCTTACAACAGTTTTGGAATAATAGAGAAGATATAACGGAAAGAGCTCTATATTGCAGAACATTGAGGGTAAATTCAAGTATTTTCCCATATACTGAAAATAATGATGTGTAAAAAAATGATGTACCATTATATGAATTTTCTTTAAATTGCAGATGATTAAAGCCATTTGAAAAAAGCTTTTAAGGCAGAAGCAAAATGTCAGGTCAGATTATACAATAAAAAAGAACTTTTGAAACAGATTTCTTATTTTTTGGCTTTTTATCAAAAAAATCATGGGATCCCAGAACACAGTTAGTAATTAATGGGAGGGGACAGAGCAACTTTCTTGGGGGTAGAAAAGCCTGCAATATGTCACACAACCCCAGACCGACGAGGAAGACACCTAGAACTGTCCTGCAAAACAGATTCTTTGACTCTCAAGTTCAACCCTCGCTGCCCATGCAGAGATAGACAAGCATGTTCTCTGCAGTCTGTGCAGGCATCTGGTATGTACTCTGCTGCCCAGGCAGACATCTCAGAGCACAGTTGTTACCCCACCCCCAGGGGTGACAATCTATTAACTCGATGTCAGGACAGAGATCCCAAGACACCTTTTCCCACATGCTGCCCACACAGAGAGCCCAGGTCACTTACCCCACTGGATGCTCCCAGTTGCAAGCTCCACAAACAGCACAAACAAGGAAAAGGACAGCACAGAGTTGTGTGATACATACAGTATAAGGACTGCTGACATGGGGAAGGTACATGAAGGATAAGAAGGGCTAATAAAAAATGCAAACCTCCGGCACAGGAAAGGAAATCAATCACTTAACGTCAACACTGTCTGTGGCATGCTCTTGGGCCACAGCTGCATGTGTGCATAACATGCCATGGGGTCAGTCAGTGTGACTCAGGGACCTCTACCACATGCTGATTGGCCAGTTGGCATGACTGGGGTGGGGAGTGCATGACAGACTGGTGCAAGGCAACTGTAATGTGTGCATACCACGTACAGTGCTGGCAGCAGGAGGTGGAATTTAAAGGGACATAATGATAGTCTGAAACAACAGAGAACAAAAACAGCCTATTTAGATCAGTACCTATGAAAAAACAGTATTGTGAAGGAAGGAGCTAAATACTTGTCTAAATCAAAAATTAATGCATAAAACTGGATCTGTCTGCAGAGCTGCTCTCAGACATGTCTACTCTGAGACTATCTTGGATCCCTTAGCCCCTTTACTTCTGCTACTTATCAACTCATTAAGTCATAATCCTGCTGGATGCAATCCTTACAAATGAGGACAGTGTGGAGGAGGTGGAGGTGGGGGAGGAAATAGATACTAATTACCACAGAGCTGTTCAATTTAGAGTGAGAATGGGCAGGGAAGGCAACAGGACAAGAATTAGAGTAATGGACTTCAGAAAGGCAGACTTTAGCAGGATGAGAAAGATAAACTGGGAAGACATGTCACGGTGGGAGAATATGAGGGATGTGGAAGAATGATGGTCAGCAATTAGGAGGGGGGGATGCTGAAAGCCACTGACCTATGCATTAGGAAAGTCAGGAAAAGCAGGAAAAGGAGGCGACTGCTCTGGTTTACAAGGGAGGTGGTGGGGGTGATCAGGGAGAAAACCAGGGCATTCAGGAGGTACAGGAAAACACAGAGGATTGAGGCTAGAGAGGCTTACAGGGGCAAAAGAAGGGAAGCAGGGCAGAAAATTAGGAAGGCCAAAGAGGTCACTGAGGAGAGGATAGCTAATCAGGCCAGGAGAGGAGATAAAACCTTTTTCAGGTATGTGGGTGAGAGAAGAAAGGCACAGAATGGTGTAGGGAGACTGAAGGTTGAGGGAACAGAACTGGAAGGGGACTTTGAAAAAGCAGAGGCATTAAACAACTACTTCTGGTCGATCTTCACAAAATAGAGCAAGGTTAGAGGGCCTATGCAGGAGGAAAAGAGGGATAACTGCAGACAAATGGATTCTATGGAGTTCACAGCAGACAGGTTAGGTGTAGAATTGGGCAGATGTAGGGTGAATAAGGCAATGGGGCCAGATGGCTTGCATCCAAGGGTACTAAGGGATCTGAAAGAAGAGCTGGTAGCACCTCTGGTGAGACTGCTTTAGCTTGTCCTTGGAAATGGATGTGGTGCCTAGTGACTGGAATAGGGTGGAGGTTGTTGCACTACATAAGGGGGGGGTAGCAAGGAAGAGGTCAATAACTACCGCCCTGTCAGTCTCACCTCTGTGGTGTGGAAGGTAATGGAAATGTTGCTAAAGCAAAGGGTGGTGGAATACCTAGTGGCCAATGGTATGCAACATGATAAGGCAGTATGGCTTCACTAATGGAAGGTCATGTCAGACCAACCTGATAGAGCTTTTCGATTGGGTGACACAAGTAGTGGACCAGGGTGGGGTGGTGGACATGGCCTACCTGGACTTTACTAAGGCCTTTGACAGTGTCCTGCACAGAAGGCTGGCAAATAAACTGGAGAGCCTAGGGGTGGGTCAGAGAGTTATTAGGTGGGTAGAGAACTGTCTGGTGGGAAGGCATCAGATGGTCGTGGTAAGTGGGGTGCATTCTTGGGAATGGGCAGTAATTAGTGGGGTGCCTCAGGGGTCAGTGCTGGGACCCTTACTGTTCAACATCTATATTGGGTACCTTGCAGTGGGCTTGGAGGGTAGGGTGTGCCTTTTGACGGACAACACGAAGATCTGCAATAAGGTGGAATCACAAGGTGGTGTGGAGGCTATGAGGAGGGACCTGGAGAAGCTGGAGGAGTGGTCAGAAACCTGGAAGCTGAAATTTAATGTAATAAAGTGTGCGGTGATGCACCTGGGGTGGAAAAACATAAAGGATACTTACTTCCTGTGGGAGAGGAAATCAAGGAAATGGAGCAGGAAAGGGACCTAAGGATTATTATATCAAGGAATCTTAAGGTGGGGAACCAGTGTAGCAAGGCAGTGGGGAAAGCAAATGGTATGCTGGCCTACATTGCGAGGGGCTCTACCAGCAGAAGGAGGGAGGTGCTACTACCACTGCACAGAACTATGGTAAGGCCACACCTGAAATACAGGGTACAGTTCTGGAGACCGCACCTATGGAGGGATATTGAGATGATAGAGAGAGTCCAGAGGAGGGCAACAAAGATGGTGCAGGGGATGCGAGGGAAGCCATATAAGCAGAGGTAGAGGGAGCTGAATCTTTACTCATTGGAAACTAGGAGGAAGGGGGGGACATGATAGAGACTTTTAAGTAATTGAATGGGTTAAATAAGGTGAAGGAGGGGACTTTGTTCAAAAAGAAAGTGGGGACAAACACAAGAGGACATAGCCCTAAATTAGAAGGGGGATACAGAAGCAATGTCCGGGGGCAGTTTTTCACAGAAAGGGTGGTTGAAGCCTGGAACAGACTGTTGGAGGAGGTGGTGGGATCCAAAACAGTGGAAGGATTCAAGAGAGCTTGAGACAGACACATGGGGTTGGGAGGAGAGGTGAAAGCCCAGTCACAGTATAATGAGGCAAGCGGGCAGATGGGGATGTAAAGGGAAGACAACTGGTATGGTCCTTTTCTGCCATCAAGTATTTGTGTAATCTGTGTGTAATAATCCCTGCCCTGCTGCCCTTTTGACCTCCTCCCCAATTCTCCATCTACTTCTTCTTTCTTTCTTTCTTTCTTTCTTTCTTTCTTCTTTCTTTCTTTCAACATGGTGGTCTATAAACCACCACTATTCTGATATTTTTAACCCTTTCCATAACTACTTAAACCTATACTGTTTTCCTGTTTTTGCTCTACCTCATATCCTCCATCTCTGAAAGTTTTATAAATTCCCTTATATACATGTATGGTGCCATCCCTCTGACTGTCCTTGCCAATCATTCCTGAACACAGTATATCCTTATGTCATCCCCCAGTGATAATACTGGGTCATCCACATTTTTGTGATCACTAGTGGATCCAGACTTGCCACAGCCATTACTGATCACTGAATTTATATCCCAAGCACTTGGCACTCAGGCACATAGCACTCCAGATCACCTGTTACCCCACACCCCCAACCTATCCATCCTCACTCCTGTCTCAGTTCTGCAACTTTTCTATTTGGTTGCCCCAAGGCTTTTCTTACATAGCTTTTCCCATCCTTTCCCTGCTCCTACTCCCTTTGTTTTTTGTTTCTGCCCACTTGTTCTCTAGCACTGTGGGTAGGTAGAAAGGATGTTGTTGGGGGGGGGGTAAAGTTGATCCTGATACTGGTCAAGCTGGGAGAATGGGATAGGATGCTACAAAAGGCTGGTGGTATAGGAACTTACTTTTTTAAGCTTTTGGAGCCTTTTTAAATATCTTACTTTGCACTGTGAATTGTTGGTGAAGTGTATATGTAGTGTAAAGTTTAGCACTTTGGTAACAATTTGCCAGACAAGTAAAACTTTGCAATACTCCTAGCTACAAATATTTTGGCTGTGCCAAGCAGTCATATCAATGTTTACCAAAAACTATCAATCAAACTTTGATTCTAATATCTCAGTTAAGGACAACTTCTCGTGAGTGACCTGTGTTACAGACATTTTATAAAGGCAGGTCAGGTAAGATCTGAGGGGAGATAAGGATCTTAAAATGGCCACTCATCATGGGGCAGATATAAGATGCATCATATTATAGTTGCAAAGGGCTCTGGCATGCAGCAGTATAGTTTATGCCAGCTCTAGACTGCAGCACCAGATCTGCACCTAGTAAAATCTGCCGAAGCCTATGGAGTAAGTCTCTTAGGCATTGCAAATGTAAGACTCCTTCAAAGTATGTTGTTCTTTCAGTTTAGTGTTCCCGGTTGACTTATCACTAATGTCATGAAGTAAGAAACCTTAACAGCTTCACATCATATAAGGTGTGTTGATTACTCATGTTGATGTGTGATTGAATGTCTCTTACAGCAAATCTTAACCTTCAGTGGAACCTTACAGGGCAATTGTAAAAAGTGCTCTCACATATTTTAAAACTTCTATGCTAAACATAATGCTTCAACGTGAACATTAACACTGCACAGAGCAGTGTTTAATATGTGCAAGGTGGCACAATAGACTCTTTTCAGATACTATTATGAAAACTGTACGTGATTGTGCTGCAGTGGCTCATTACTGGATTAATACTGGACATTTGCAGAGTAGGCATTATTGAATGTGTTGCAAGCTCCACACTCATTGTAGCAATGGATGAAAAGTTAACTATAACTCCTATTTATAAGATGCCTGTTGATGTATCCTGATACTTGGAGCCAAGTGTAATTTTCAGATACTGTACCTGGTACAAAGGAAATTAACACAAATATATTGAAAAAAAAAAAGAAAAGATAAAGGTCTATCTAGTCTGTCCAGAGTTCCCTATCTGCCTCTGGACCTACGCCCATATAAGGTTTTATCCCTCCCATTCCACCTCCCTTCTCCCCTCCTTAATGTTACCAACCTGAGCAGCTGCCAGATTCTTCACTCTATCCCAGCCATGCTGGAAACCATTTAGGATCTTGGCACCCACCACCTCCATTGGCAGACTGTTCCATGGCTCCACCACCCTTTCCATAAAATAGAACTTTATCACATCCCTCTTAAACCTTCCCACCTCCAGTTTCCACTTATAACCTCTGGATCTTGACTGTACTTCTGCTTAATGGTTCCTGCAGTTCACCTTGTTTATTCCCTTCAGGAACTTGAAGATGTCTATCATATTCCCTCCCTCTTGTATGTCTCCAGTGAGTACATGTTCAATGCCTTCAGATGATCTTCATAAGATCTCTCCTGTTTGCTGTGAATCATCTTGGTCACCCTGCATTGCACCATTTCCAATCTGTCACTCTCCTTCCTTAGGTGAGGACTCCAGAACTGAGCACAGTATTCCAGATGTGGCCTCACCAGTGACCTATATAGAGGTGCAGTACCTCCTTTTTCCTGCTCTCAGTACCTCTTCTGATACACCATAGCATCCTATTAGCCTTAAAATAGGTCTTGTTACACTGACTTGATTGTTTGAGAGTCACTAATGATGACTCCCAGGTCCCTTTCCTCTTCTGTAGTGCTCTTCCAGTACTCTGTCCTGTTTTCTTCCCCAATGTGCATAACCTTCCATTTTGTGGTGTTGATTTTCAAGTGCCAAACCTAAGACCACCTCTCTGGCATTTGTAGATCCCTCTGCATCTCCCTGATCCCTTTGTCACTATGCATCTTACCACAGAGCTTCGTGTCATCTGTGAAGAGACACAGCTTGCCCTGGTTACCCTCTCCAGTGTCACTGATAAACACTGAAAAGGACAGGAACCTGGACAGATCCATATGGCACCCCATTTGTGACTTCCCTCTCTTCTGATTTGACTCCATTGACTATCACCCTCTTCTGTTTCTCTTTCAACCAGTTTCCTACCCATCTATGTCCCTAGCCATGCCCATTCCAGGTCCTCCAGCTTCTTCTGTAACCTTCTGCGTGGTACTGAGTTGAAAGCCTTGCTGAAATCGAAGTAGAGTGAATCCACATATACAATCCCTATATACTACCTTTGTTACCCAGTCAAAGAAAACTGTCAGGTTGGTCTGACAAGACCTCACTGTCACAAACCCATGCTGTTTACTATAGTATAGACCGTTGCACTCTAAGTAGTCCACAAGGTTTTTGTTGATCAGTGACTCCATCAGTTTACCCACGATTGAAGTAAAGTTGCAGGTCTGTAATTCCTGGCTGCTTTTTGTCTCCCCCCCCCCCATGTAGTGGGACTATGTCCACAATCCCCAGTCTTTCACAACTACTCCTATTGGAATTGAGCTATTGAACAGTCCTTCTAGGGGTTTATCCAATTTCACTGTCAATTCCTTGAGCACCCTTGGGGCATCCCATCTGGCTCTGGGGCTTTATCTACATTTAGGGTTTGAAGCCCCTTTTGGGTCCTTTTTCTGGTAAATACAGACTGCCTCATTTCAAGAATGCTCCTGACAGACACCGTGATGCCACATTCAGGCAGGGACCCAGTGCCATATCTTGTGAAGACAGAGCAGGGACCGTTGCTGTTTTGTTCACTTCCTCTAGCACCCTGCCCCCTCTTGTAGCCTAATAAAGAGGTGTCTACCAATTCTCACCAGATTTTCTAATTTAATTATATCTTCTTGAAAAATGACAAGAAGTTGGAAAGGCAACCTTGTAGACCCACTGTACAAAAAGGGTTCCAGATCTAGCCCTAAAAAGTGTGACCAAAAAGATTAATTAGTATTTTCACTGAAGTTTTTGGTCATTTTCTTCTAATAAAATTACAGCAATAGATTTATGAAACAACATAATCAACGAGGACCATACAGGTTATTGTAGCATTTATTTGATTATAGTGAACACGTTACCCTTCATTTTATCATAGACAAATATACTACCTAAACACTGTTGCTCCAGATGAGCACCCTCATATTTTCCATTTAGGAGTTTAATGCACTGTTACTCCTGTGGAATCCTTATTTTATTTTACTGTACCATTGTTCTCTTCCACAGGATGTGCATGTAAACAGACCGCTAAAACAGTAACATGGAAATACAGAAGCAGAATAAAGACAGGAAAATTCTGTCAGGTCTGCCTTGGTGCTTTACTGTGCATTAATCTGAAAATAGTCTTCTCCATCTCCTACCCCATGTTGTTCCTAATTACATCCACTGTGTTTTGAACCTTGCTATAGTCATAGAAACATAGAAGTTGTCAGCAGATAAGGGCCTCCAGACCCACCTAATCTACCCTATTTTCCTACCTATAGTGACACTGCAGGACCTAATCAGACTAAGATTCCCCCCTTAACTCCAAAGGTACCTTTGTGTCTATCCCATGCATCCTTGAATCCTGCAACTGCTTCTGACCCCACCACCTCTGCTGGCAGGCTGTTCTACTTGTCCATCACCATCTCTGTGAAAAAGCACTTCCTCACTTTTCTTCTGAACCGCACCCCCCCTTCAATTTCACATTGTGCCCTCTCATCCTTGAGCATCTTTTTCTTTTGAAAATGCTACCCTCCTGTACTCGGTTCTTTGTGAGATATTTAAATGCTTCAACCATATCCTCCTTTCCCTCCTTTCTTCCAGGGAGTACTTCAATGTGCTTATACAACTGGTATGATGTATGCTTGTGTGACTTAGATACATTGTGGCTGTTCACCTCTCCATCCATGGGATATACACCCTGTAGGGGTGCGACAGTGAAGAACCCTGTTGAAGGGTTCCACCCCTGTAGGTGCCATGGGAATGATTCCCTTGGCTAAAGGTAGCTTAGGAAGAAGCCCACAGGAAAAAGAGATGTGCCACTGGAGGAGGAGGGGAGGATGGTGGGGCAATGAAAGAAACAAATCCTGGACTAGCTAGGAGAAGCAGCCTTTAAAGGCCTGATGGTGGACTGGTTTGTTGCGCTGCCCATTGAACTACAGGAATAGCCTTGGAATTCAATGCGCTTATGCAACTGGTATGATGTATGCTTGTGTGACTTAGATACATTGTGGCTGTTTGCCTCTTTTTTCATGGGATATATCACCCTGTGGGGGTACAAAAGGTAGCTTAGGAAGAAGCCCACCAGAAAGAGAGATGTGCCACTGGAGGAGGAGGGGAAGGGAGGATGGTGGGGTAACAAAAGAAACAAATCCTGGACTAGCAAGGAGGAGCAGCATTTAAAGGCCTGATGGGGGAGTGGTTTATTGCTCTGCCCATTCAACTACAGGCATAGCCTTGCAATTCAATGTGCTTATGCAACTGGTATGATGTATACATGTGTGACTTAGATACATTGTGGCTGTTCACCTCTCTATTCATGGATATGTCACCCTGTAGGTGTATGATGGTGAGGAACCCTATTGAAGGATTCCACCCTTGTAGGTGCTGTGGGAATGATTCTCTTGGCTAAAGGTAGCTTAGGAAGAAGACCAAAAAGAATACTCAAAAGGGTGTCGAGCATTGAAGGAAGTAAGAATTCAGAAGATATCGAGACCAGAAATAAAGCTGAGAGATGTAGATGGGAAGGACAGGAGAGGAACGAGAGATAATGAGGACGGTGAATGAAATGAAAGCTTCCAAGATGCAGAAGGGTGGACTTCCTGAGGACAGAGGGAAGAGCTGGGCCACCATCCAACTCCATCCAACAGTGGAACCTAACTATGGAACCTATGAAAGCACTAACCCTGTCTAATATTATGACCATCGGCATGGAGGAGAGGAAAAACACCCTTTGAGGAGGAAACCTCTGCTGATTCAAGGCCTAGGTTGCCTTCCCTCCAGGCTACAGGACAGTTTGATTAGTGATGGCTCAGCTACTGCAATTGAGGGTCGATAGGGAAGAGGAAAATATTCCAATTTAGATGAAGCTCTCACTCTGTCCTTCTAACAGGAATGCTGTTGAGGATTGCAAGTGACGTCTCTGCAACTAGACACTCAAATGCAAAGGAGGAGAGAAAAGACCGCTGAGGCACTCAACTAGCCAACACAAGCCTATGAAACAGACCAGGAGACCCAGAGGTGGTCTGATGGAGAACAGCATAAAGGGTGCCTCAAAACACACTTGGGCAGCCAAAGGGGCCTTGATGAAGAGGGCCCCACTCCTCGCAGCTTGAAGTCATAAATTCTGCATCCAGAGGTGTCACTGAGATGAGGGATAATTGAAGGTCCACCCAGAATGAAGACATTCTCACTATGGGCCAGGCAGAAGGACCCCGCTTTGAGATTTGCATGCTCTAGATGCGGACTTTATGGGTGCAGAGTGAGTCTGTTAGCTGCAGGCTATCCCCAAGCCATAAAGCAATGGACATGGAAAGCACATCTCCAAGTGGAGAGCAGGTCAGGTCAAGGTAGCATGAAGCCCATTTGAGGGGTATGCTTGAGTAATTGATGTGAATGAGTAGACCAACAGAGAGGTTAGACTCAGTGAAGGAGACCCTGATGTGTGTTGGGAGGAGAATGGATGTGGTTACTAACTTCAGGAGTGCATGCCAACCTGGTCCATTGAAAAGCCAAATTAGGAGTGGATCAAACTGCATGAAGGTAGAAATGAGAATGGCCAGGCAAAGTCCACAGCTGATGGGTTAGACACGAGTAGTAGTGAGGTAGGAGCTACGATGTCAGAATGAATGAGTGGAGGATCGAGAGGAATATACGAGGTTCACTGATGGAGGGAAGCATAGAAAGCTGAAAAGGACTGCAGAATAGGAAGGAAGGAAGGATGCGGGGGAGGACGAGGATGGCTGGGTGAAGCCCGCAGCCTATGATGAGTGGAGAAGTCTATGCATGGTTGAGAACTAATGAATGATGAATATTGGTGGATTGGAAGCCTTGAGGGCCGGAACAGTTAAAGTGAAATATGAAATGGATGCTGTACGATGATGAAATGAAGCCTGGAAGGCTGGTACAATGAAGGTGAGACTTGAAATGGATGATGTATGGTAATGGAGTGAAGCCTTGAAGGTCAGTACAGGTAAAGTGAGGTATGAGATGGACAATGTATGATGAAGGAGTGAAGCCTGAAGGCCAGTATGGTTAAGGTGGGATATAAAATGGATGATGTATGAAAAGGGAGTAAGAGCCTTGAAGGAAGGTACTATTAAGGGTAGGTAAGAGGGTGAATAGGGTATAGTAAGGATGAGGTTCAGTAATGATAGAGGTTTGTCATGGAGTGGAGGATTTGCAAGTTAAGTGGACCAGAAAAAAGGACTAGGGTATGAGGAGGATATGAATAAATATGGTGATAAGACAAAGAACCTTAGTGTGTAAGCACTGAGGCAAGGGTTACCCCTAGGGGCATTGGCCGGAAGCCAAGTTTCAAAGAAATGCAAAATCACACACACCCCAATAATGCAAAGCATCATGGGCTGTATATGCAAATCACCACAAAATGTTATGCTGGTTCAACTTTAAGCAGAAATGCATAGTGCTGAATGCCAAATAGGTATGATGATGGCAGGCTAGAGAAATATCAGCAGCGAAGATGGTATGTGGAGAGGTTGTGTTTAGGAATGCAGTGGCAAAAGGGGTGGCAGGCAGTCTATAGATAGCCCAAAAGAAAGAACAGTGACAGAGAGCCAGGGGAAGAGAGAAGGTTCAAGAATGAAAGACACAATATGACCGAGGTGTGGCACAGAAGGTTGGTACCAAGCAGCAGGAGGAAGCAGGGAAAACCAGCGGAGAACATGACAGGAGTAATACATGCCATAGGTAGGACTGAAGGTAAGAAATATGTGAATGGTAAGGGGAAAGGTAGAGAAAGAAAACCCCAAAAGAAGTCTGGACAGTAAGGAGAATGAGAGCCAAAAATGTATAGTATATGCCCATGAATCTCAGAGAGGATTGGAAAGAACGATGACAGGAATAACGAATGACGGTGGGCACTGGGCAGGGATGCTGGTGGGGCAGACGAGAGGAGGAGGAAACTACAGAGCTGACAGAAACAGGAACAAGGGGTCAGGGGGAAGATAGAGGCTGCAGTAGAATACTGAGGTTTGCAACAGTGTTAGAGACATGTCCGGACACCCAAATTAGGAAACAGTGACCTAAGGTGATAGAAACAATCCATAGCAAAACTAAATGGATCCCACTAGTTGTAGACAGAGTATCAAGCAAAAGGAGAAAGCACCACACAGTCCAGCTGGCCCCTTGCCAGGGCAGTCTAGGGGCAGTACAAATGATAGTGAATGCTGAGAGGTTGAATGGCAGGCAGCACAGCTGGCCCAGTGGTGCTGAGGGTTGAGGCACTGGATGCCATACCTTGTGCTGCACTGGTGACCCGGGTTCAGGAATGGACTTGGGCCACTGGGGACTGGCAGGGAGAAGGAAGGATTGAGCGTCCTGCGACAGCTCTCCTTCCTTCAGGGTGGGTATGGGATATGCACCATGCTGCAGTGACACCCAGCGGAGGCTGGGTGTTTGGCAAGCTGCGGACATCTACAGGGGGTAGAGAGCTGGCAGATCTCTGCACATCAGTGCGTTGACACCATCGCATGTCCGGCTCTACAGGGGTCAAAAAATTGGAAAAATCAATGGTCTCTCTGCCTCTATGAAGCCCTCCTGGACTTCAATTAGCCTCTGTCATCAAATCCCCCAACTAGATATTGGTTCTGTGGGCTGGATAGGGGACCAGTTCCACGGCCCTGCCCTCCGGGGGGGAAGCCAGGGGTAACTGGGGGAATCATGGCAATAGGCAGAGGGTGGAAGACTGGGACTGTGACCAGGGCCAAAATCTGGTAGAGAGCCCTGCAAAAATATGTAAATAAAAAAAGGAAAAAGAATGGCAGGCAGCACAGTGAGAATGAAAGAGCCGCCTCAAGAAGCTTGTGACGTCACTGGGAAATGCCATTGAGGTATCTGGGTTGCTGCAGTACAGCAAGAGAAAAGCCAAAGGAAATGAGAGGCACAGAAAGAAGGAATGATTTTGCAATAAGGTAGGAGGCCACCCAAAGGAGAATGTGGGGAGGCACAGATGGGGGGAAGGAAACCACAAGGAGAGAAACCAGGTGGGAGGGGGTGGGCTCTGGTACACCCAGGGAGAGGAGGCAGAGGACAGCTGGCTAGGACATGGTCGAACAACTGGACAAGGAAGGGCGAGGAGCACTGAGAAGCAACACTCCCAGCCAGGACAGGCAAGTCGCAGAGGCTCAGGGAAGGGGGGGATGAGACAAGGCAGCGATACCAGCGGGAGAAGGAGCAGAAAAGAGCTGTGAATGAGCAGTGACCCAGGAGACGAAAGCAGGCTGCAGAGAACGGGCAGTCGGAGGTGCTGCAGAACAAGCAGCAAACAGCAGAAAAATGGGAGAAACAAGGAGAGGAGTGAGGGAGATGAGGTGCCTCTGGCTGCAATGAAAGAAACAGATCAGAAATGGGCTGGCAATGATTGCAGAATGAGTGCAGGTGAGTTGAGGTGAGGAACAAAATGAGGCAAGACGGGGAAATGAGGGGATAAATGTTGAGGACACGCAGCAGAAAATACCGCTGAAGGAGCGAGGTATGGAGCAATACAGCTGCTGGGGGCAACTGCAGAAGTGTGGAATGAGGAAGAGTGGCACCTCTGGCCACAGTGAAAGAAATGAATCCTGGACTAGTCAGGATGAGCGGCCTTTAAAGGCCTGATGGGGGTGTGCTTTATTGCTCTGCCCATTGAACTACAGGCATAGCCTTGCAAATATTTAATTCTTTCAGCCTTTCCTCACATGGTTTTTAATGCAGGCCCACACCATTTTGGTTGCCCTCCTCTGAACTGCCTGTTTATGTCCTTTCGAAGATGGAGTCTCCAAAACTGGATACAGTACTCCAGGTACGGCCTCATTAATGATCTATATAACAGTATTATTTCCTCCTTCCATCTTCTGGTGATTCCCCTGCTTATGCATCCCAGCATCCTGCTAGCCTTCCCAGCTGCCTTGTCACACTGCTTGGTTACCTTCAGGTCATCAGTGATGACTATCCCCAGGTCTGTTTCCTGGTGGTTTGTTGCCCCCGAGTTTCTGTGCCCCATGTGCATTATTTTGCACTTTTTAGTGTTGAACCCTGCTGTCAATCCCCTGACCATTCCTACAGCTTTTTTAGGTCTCTCCTCATTCTACACACACACACACACACACACACACACACACACACACACACACACACACGCACACACACACTCTGCTGTGTCCACTCTGTTGCAGAGCTGTCTGTCATCTGCGAACAGGCATACTTTCGCTTCTAGACCCTCAATGTCACTGATGAAGACATTGTAGAGGACTGGGCCTAACACTGATCCTTGTGGCACTCCACTGGTCACACTGACTGCTCCAGAGTGTGTGTCATTTACCACGACTCTCTGAATCCTATTGCCCAACCAGTTTAATACCCATTTCACAACTTTAGTGCCTACTCCTAGGTTCCCCAGCTTGTTAATTAGGCTTCTATATAGAAGTGTCAAAGGCCTTATTAAAATCCAGGTATGCTACATCCAATGTCCCCCCAATCCATTTCCCTGGTTACCCAGTCGAAGAACTCCATGAGGTCTGTCCTCCCCCCCCATGAACCCATGCTACCTCAGATCTTGCAGACCATGGACAGCCAGGTGTTCCACTACCCTTTCTTTCAATAGTATTTCCATTATCTTGCACACCACAAGGCCTGTCTCACTGGCCTGTAGTTTCCTGTCTCCACCTTATTTCCACTTTTATATGGTGGGACTACATCCCCTTCCAGTGCCCTGGTACCTCCCCTGTTTCCAATGACAGGTTAAATAGGGCTGTCAGAGGTGCAACCAGCTCTTCCTTTAGTTCCCTCAATATCCTGGGGTGTGCCCCATCTTGTCTCATTGCCTTCTGAACTTTCAGTGTTGTTAGTTCCTTAAAGAACATTTCCTCAGAAAAAGGACTTGTGTCCACCTTCTGCCCCTCTGTTTCTTTGTCCTTTATCACTGGCCCATTACCTGCCTCCTCCTCCTCTGTGAATACTGAACAAAAGTATTTGTTCAATATGTCTGCCTTTTGGTGGTCTTCTTCCAGACAGTCCCAGCATTAACCACACTGCTGGGAAGACTATACTATCTATCCACCACCAGCTCTGTGAAGAAATTCTTCTTGATGCATTTTTGAATTCCCCCTTCCACCTTGAGATTGAACAGAGTCCTTTTCCTGTATAATCAGTAAATAAATGCACTTGACTTGAAAATAAATCTGATGTATCTTTCCACAGCCACTTATAGCTTTTTTGGTTATACATTCTAATAGGACAACTTGAAGGTTCTTTATGGATTTATTTTAACTTTTTGTTTCTTGAATTTTTTGGTAAATGTATGTTACAAATGGTATATTTTATCACGTTACCACAGTATTCTAGTTACTCACTTTTCATCCTTTATTAATAAATCCAAACATCAATTGTACTGGAAGAAACAAAATATAAATAGTATGAACTAGTCCAATTTGTATTGGGGGATAACTACTATACTCAACAGTAAAACTCTACAGTGTGTGGTAGCAAAACAATGGAAAAACATATTTTCAGTCCATTAAGTTATTATGCAAGCAACCCCCAAAAAAACACTTAGCCTCTCAGATTAATACATTGTTATTTACAAACTTATCTGATATTCTCCTGGGTCATTACACTTATTTCAGTTTTAAAATTCATTTTATAAATCTATCTTTTCCATTGAGGCTAGAAAGTTCTTATCAGAATCTGTAGGCGTTGCAGATGCATCAGGGTCAGAAGCTGTGGAACAAAAGTACCTGAGATATTTAACCAGCTGATCCACGTCAAAGAAAATGTTCACTTCCCAACTTTGACAACCTTGATCTTAGAGGGAGTGGTAGACAAAATTCAGCACTAATTTAAAGCACCTCTTGTCTATAAGAAAATAATTTTCTTCTCTGCTGCTCTGTTTGGAATGCATAATCCGGTAATATGAGAACTCTTATTATTTTTGTACTCTAGTGTTCCTTTAATTTTAGCCAATTTAAATAAAAAGTCTGTCAGATTCAGATGTTAAAGTAGCCATTACAAACATAGCAACACAGAAACATAGAGTTTGACAGCAGATAAGGACGGCCTGGCCCACCTAGTTTGCCCATTTCCCTACCTACTTGAACTCCAAATCCTAAATGATCAGCAGCTTACTCTCTCTTTCCTATCACTAGAGTTGCCTTCTGTCTATCCCATGCATTCTTGAACTCACCAATCATTTAGCCTCTGTGAGCTCTGCTGGGAGGCTGTTCCATGCATCCACCACCCTTTCTGTGAAAAAATACCTTCTCACATTTCCCCTGAGTCCCCCCCAGCAACATATTGTGATCCGTTGTTCTTGCACTTATCTTTTTTTGAAAGATTCTGCCCTCCTGGACCTTGTTGATTCCCCTAAGGTACTTGAATGTCTCTATCATATCCCCTTCCCCCTCCTTTCCTCCAGGGTATACATAGTGAGGTCTTTCAGTCTTTCCTCATATATTTTCTTGTGCATTCCTTTCACCATTTTTGTTGCCCTTCTCTGGACCACCTCTATTCTGTCAATGTCCTTCTGGAGATGTAGTCTCCAGCACTGATCACAGTATTCCAGATGTGGCTTTACCAATTTTCTATATGGTGGCATCACCACCTCCCGTTTTCTACTGGTGTTGCCCCTCCCTATGCACCCCAGCATTCATCTGGTCCTCCCCACCACCTTTTCACACTGCTTGGCCACCTTCTGATCATCCGGTATGTTAATCCTCAGTTCCCTTTCCAGTTGTGCTGTTGTTGTTAGTATCTCCCTCCCATTTTGTATTCCTCTCCAGGATTCATGTGGCCTAAGTGCATGACTTTGCACTTTTTTTATTACATTTAAGCTGCTACACTCTTGAGCACTCCTCCAATTTCCTAGGTCTTTCTCATTTTTTCCACCTCATCTGGAGTGTCTATCATACTGCAGATCTTGGTGTCATCTGCAAAGTGGCTTCCCTTCCCTTCCAGCCACTCTGCAGTGTCACTAATGAAGATATTGAAGAGGACCAGCCTCAGAACAAAGCCCTGTGGCACCCCACTTGTTACCCCCTTTCTTGGGATTGAATGCCATTTACCACCACCCTCTGTGTCCTGTTGCTCAGCCAATTTTGTACCCAATGTACCACCTTGGGACTTACTTCCAGACTGCACAACTTACTTGCTAGCCTCCTGTGTGGGAAAGTGTCAAATGCCTTGCTAAAATCTAGGTAGACCATGTCCACTGACCCCCTCCATGATCCACCACCCTGGTTACCCAGTCAAATAAATCTATCCAATTTGTTTGACAAGATCTCCCTGCTGTGAATCCATGTTGCCTCAGGTCTTGTGCCCCACCAGCCTCCAGATATTCCACAAGCCTTTCCTTTAACATGGATTCCATGATTCTCCCCACCACTGAGGTCAAGCTGACTGGCCAATAATTTCTAGCCTCCACCTTGCTCCCACTTTTGTTTAGTGGTACCACATTTGCCCTCTTCCAGTCCTTTGGTACCACTCCCTCCTCCAGTGATTTGTTAAGTAGGTCTGTCAGTGGTGCCCCTAGTACCTCCCTGAGTTCTTTCAGTATTCTGGGATGCAACCCATCCAGTCCCATTGCCTTATCCACTTTTAGTTTTGAGAGTTCCTTTAGGACTTTCTCCTCCGTGAATGGACTGGTGTCCATCCCCCCGTGTGTGTTTCTACCCCCTAATTTTGGTCCCTCCCCTTCCCCTTCTTTTGTAACTGTTATAGCTAATTTTGCAGTAGTGGCTGTGTCCTGATTTTTGTAATGATCCTAATCACTTTGCCAAGCAGTCCAGGTCCAGCTCCAGCAAGGTTTTGCATCTGCTGAAAATGGTTCACAGATCACATTCTGAACTATAAAAAACCAAGACCATGATGTTCACCAGTAATCACAGTAAGCACAAGAACTTTTCCCTGACCATCAGCAACAACAAGGGTTCACCTCTCGAGTTAGTCTAACAATTTAAGTATTTGGGCATAACCATTGACTCTACCTTGTCCTATACTCAGCACATCGACAACACTGCAAAGGCAATAAACAGGAATATGAATGCTGTATTAGCATAAGTGCAACTTGACCCTGATGCCCTGCACCTTGCCATCCATAGCTCAGTATTCACACTCGCTGATTATGAAATTGTCATTTATGGATCTGCCACCAGCACAACCCACTGGCACATCAAAACTGTCTTAAATAAAGCTTGCCGTCTTCTCACTGGGGCTGATCGACTGACCCACACATGTGATCTATACACCCAGGCTAACTGGCTACAATTTGACAGCAGACTAGGATACCAAACCTGCCTGGTTGTGAAAAAAGCCAGCCTTGGTATGATGCCTCCAGGTGTCCAAACCCTCCTGACTCCATCGCTAAATCAGTGTGCTACCAGAAGATCCAGCAGCCAGATGTTCAGAACCTCTCAATGCCATACTGCTCTTGGGCAGAAAGCGTTTGCATTTAGAGCCCTGCACTGGATCAACTTGCTGCAATCTGATATATCCAATGCTACCACACTGGGCTCCTTAAAACATCTGCTTTGGTAGCACCTAATCACTGAGGAAACATGCTGCTCCTACCACTAGGTCTCCCAACATACTCCATACCTGTTCTACAATTGACAGCCATTTTCTGCTAGCACTTCCCTCTGCTCCGAGCATTTATTCGCACTTACTCTTTTCCTACCCTGCTCCCCTTGTGAACTTAATGCTAGCGCATCCCCTACTCCCTCTGGCCACTTGCACAGGCGCAGTGCCACTGCACCATGTGCAATGCGGGTGGCCAGGGTGCGATATTCAACGATGCTGTGCCATGGCACAGCTCTGTGGAATATCACCCTGTCAACGCCCCTGCACAGCCAAGTTGCGCTGTGCCCAGGCTTGCATAACAGCCTGGCACAGTCTGAATATCTGGCCCCTGGGGTGCAACACTGCACCTGCCAGCCCACTTCCCAAAAGCAGGTTCTGAGAGGGAAGGTAGGGAGGGAGGGAGGTCAGAATACAGCAAGACTCCATTGGAAGAAACATAATTACTAAGGAGAGTAATTTTTTCTTCAAACAACATGAAGTCTTGCTGTATTCTGACTACTGCAGACTACCAAGCAGTACCTCCATGGAGGAGGGAATTGAACCTACCTTGGGAATAGGCTCTGCAGTACTGCTGTACCAAACCGAGCATCATTCCTAGCCTGGATGTCCAGAGAGTAATGCTTGGTAAATGTATGGACTGTTTTTCAGGTGGCTGCTTTACATATCTCTAGCAAAGGAATATCCTTGGTCACAACTAGAGAAGCAGCTGTACCTCTAGTCGAATGAGCCCTCAGGCCTGAGGGATGTATTTTGCCTAGCTTCTCATAGCAGAATTGAATACAAGAGACAATCCACCTGGCAATAGTTCTCTTAGTGGCAGGTTTGCCCTTACCCACTTCCCCATAAGTGAGAAACAACTGAAGGGAGTCAAACCTGTGGGCCTTAGTACGCTCAATGTAATAACTAAAGGCTTTTTTAACTTCCAAACTGTGTAAACTTCTTTCTCCTGAAGAAGAATGATCAGTGAAGAACACAGGGAGAGACATAGATTGGTTCAGATAAAAATCTGAAACCACTTTAGGTAAAAACCTCCTATTAGTTCTAAGGACCACCTTATCTCTATGGAATGAGATCAAATCAGGCTCCACTGACAGAGCTTGCAATTCACTGATACACCTGGCAGAGGTAATAGCTACCAGGAACACAGTTTTCCAAGTCAAGTACTTAAGCTCTGCTGAAGAGAAAGGCTCAAAAGGGGGGGTTGCATAAGCTGAGCAATGCAAACATTAAGATCCCAAGCAGGGGTAGGATCCCTAAATGGGGGATTGGTATGAAGCAATCCCTTGAAAAATTTACAGAATACAGGGTGAGATGACAGTGAGGAAGGCTTTCCCACTGACAGAAAAGCAGAAATAGCTGACAAATGTACTTTGAGAGTAGCTGGTCTGAGGTCTAGGCCATGAAGATGAACCATATAATCCAGAACTGTAGACAATTCAGCAGTG
Source organism: Neoceratodus forsteri (assembly GCA_016271365.2). Taxonomy (NCBI): domain Eukaryota; kingdom Metazoa; phylum Chordata; order Ceratodontiformes; family Ceratodontidae; genus Neoceratodus; species Neoceratodus forsteri. The sequence goes on along the minus strand of CM028137.1, from coordinate 420,251,712 downwards.
TCTGGGGATATATGCTTCTTGGAACACCAAATGCTGAATCTTTTCCATTTGGAGTTGTAAGTTTTTCTGGTGGAAGGCTTTCGTGAGGCTTTGAGAATATCCAGAACCGCTTGGGACAGATGCAAATCTGTATACTCTAACTGTTCAAGAGCCATGCCTTGAGATTGAGCAACTGAAGATTGGGGTACCAAATCCTCTCCTGAGAAGAGGTTAACAGGTTGTAATTCCTGGGAAGAGACAGGGGAAGATGGACTGCTAGGGACAGCAACAGGTGGTACCAAGGCTGCCTGGCCCAGTCTGGAGCAATCAGAATCACTGTGCAAGGTTGTGACCTTACCTTGACCAGAACCATGAGCAGTAGAGGAAAGGGAGGGGAGGCATATAGAAATTTCCTTCCCAGTTCAAAATCAGAGCATCCAGAGGGACTGAGCCCAATGCTAGGGTCTGCAACAAAACAGAGGAAGTTGATGATTGTCTGGGGCTGCAAAGAGATCTATCTCTGGAGTGCCCCATCATGAAAAAATCACTTTCAACACCAGAGGGTCCAGGGACCATTTGTGATGGCCCTGGGAGATCATGCTCAATGCATCTGCTAGCACATTGTCCTTCCCTGGAAGGTGGACTGCTATCAGAGATGTCTGCAGAGAATAAGCTAGGGGCCACAATTTCATGGCTTATGTGCACAAGGCCATGGACCGAGTGCCTCCCTGCTGGTTGATGTACCAAATGGTGGTAGTGTTGACTGTCCTGACCTGAACCACCTTGTTCTGCACTGACTGAGAGAAAGCTTGCAGGGCCAGAAAGACCGCCCTGAGTTCCAAGAGATTGATATGAAGAAGGGATTCCTAAGGGGACCACAGTCCCTGGGCTGTGAGAGTCCCCAGATGGGCTCCCCACTCCAATAGAGAAGCATCCGTGGTTAGGACCACAGAGTGAGACTGAGTGATGAATGGGACTCCTTGCCTGAGGTTGCCCTGATCCTGGCACCATTGGAGAGCCTGGATCAGAGTCTAGTCACTGGAACTAATTTGGTGAGAGGGTCTTTCTTCTGAGTCCAAAAGCCCTCAGGTGAAACTGAATGTCCCTCATCAGAAATCTGGCCCATTGGACCACTGCTGTAGAAGCTGCCATGTGGCTCAGAAGTTGAAGGAAGTGCCTTGCTGGCCGAGAGACCAGAAGGTGGAATGAAGAAGCCAGCTCTACAATAGCCCTTGCCCTTTCAGGAAGAATAGCTCTTGCTTTGACTGTATCCAACTCTGCCCCTATGAAGGTGAGGAGCTGTACAGGCTTGAGAACTGACTTGGGAAGATTGAGAAGGAATCCAGGGAAGTGAACACTTGCTGAGTCACTTGAAGGTCTGACTTGATTTGGTCTGGCACTGACCCACAATGAGCCAGTCGTCCAGGTATGGAAATATGGAAATATTTTCCTTCTTAAAAGGCCACTACTACTGCTAGGCATTTTGTGAATACCCTTGGAGCTGATGTCAGGCTGAAGGTCACTAGCTTTGAACTGATAATTTCCTGAAGGCAATTTGAACCTGAGGTACTTTCTGTAGGAGCCCCAATGGGAATGTGAAAGTAGGCATCTTTTAAGTCCAATGAGGCTAGCCTGTCCCGTGGTCTTAGAGAGGAAAGGATTATTCCCAGAATCACCATTCTGAATTTTGGTTTTAAAAGATATTTGTTCAGGTATCTTAAGTCTAGGATTGGTCACCACTCCCCTGTCTTTTTTGGGGTAAGGAAGTACCTGGAGTACAGACCTTTGCTCCTGTGCAATGTAGGAACTCACTCTACAGCCTTTAGAGCCAGTAGAAATGAAAGCTCTGTCTCTATGGCAATGGTTTCGGAGATGCTTGCTTGGAAAAGATCTGGCCCTCAGCTTTGGAAATTCCTTGAAGCTGAGAACCAGCCCCTGGCTTACCACCTCCAGGACCCACTTGTCTGAGGTAACAAACATCCAGTCCTGGATGAAGTAAGTCAGCCTGCCTCCTACAGGAATGAGGAGTCGACCTGGGCTGACACATCAGGGTGTCTGCTTGGCAGGAGCCTTAGGTTGAGAGATTGATGCAGCCCTGCTCATCCCCTTCTGCCTCTCCTCTGAAGAACCCCCTGAGGAAAGGGAGAAGAGGCCTGTGCTTGTAGAAAGGCCTATGAAAAGGCCTGCCCCTGCCCCTAGCCTGCTGCCTTTGAGGAGCTGCCTGCCTTTCCTTGCCTGTGCACTCCTATAGGTGGCCCTATACTCATCCATCTTTTTCATTTAATTCTCTGTCTGCTCCCCAAACAGAGAATTACCCACCACAGGGAAATCCATGGCCTTAGCCTGGGTGTCCTGTGAGAGACTAGTACATCTGAGCCAAGCCATTCTCCGAAGAGCCACAGATGTAGCCATGACTCTAGAGAATACATCATTGTAGTCCACAACAGCATGGAACTGTACCTTCGATGCCTCAATCCCATCAGCAGCCACCCCCTCCAGCTCTGAGGCTAGCTGGGAGAAGGTCTGCTTAGCCAGTTCCAGTACAGTGTCCCACCTGGACTTCTGGTACCTGGCTGCATAGGCATATAATTAGCCTGCCCGAGTCCCAAGGTGGATGCCATGTACTGTTTCTTTGCCATGGCATCCAGCTTCCTAGAGTCTTCATATGGGGGGTGTGAAGCCAAGGGTATATTAGCCTTATCACAGGCTGCATCCTGCACAATCCCAACATCGCTGCATTGTTGATACAAGTACTCTGTACCAGAACCTGTTGACAGGAGGTACAGAATTTGGAGTTTTTAAAATCTTTTGTGTCTGTTTCCCAAAAGACTAATGAAGGGGAATAGATAGTCTCATGGACTCTGGGATGTCCATCATCTCCACATAATCAGGTTCCTCTTGTTCCTCTACAGCTTCTTCCACAGGGAGCTGGAGGGTTTCTGCCACTTTCCTGTAAAACGTGTAGTGGGAAGGGGACTCAGAAAACCTAGATGGGGAAACACCAGAAGGCCTGTCTGGGGAGATGTCCGGTTCAATGGGCTCAACCAGACCTCCCACACCATCGTCATCATCATCATCATAATCTTCATCCTTCTCCAAATCTGGTTCATAGAAATCTTCATGGGCATAATCTTGAACCGGAGGAACCGACCAAATCAAGCACCTGCCAGAAGGTGCCGGATCAGATGGAACTGGAAGAATTAATTTTACAATCTCTTTGGTGGTCGGAAAATGGGTCTCTGGAACTGAACCGGCCAATTTTTCTTTTCTTTTTCTTTTTGTTGGAACTGATCCCTCTTGCCTGAGGAAATATCGCCCTGGTCAGAGGGCACTCCCTCAGTTTCGGTCGGAACCGAACCGAACTGGCCATCCGGGTCAGCGGACTTCATGGTCTCCTTATCCCTGAGCCTACCTAATCTTTTTTCCAGGATAGACTTAGGGAAATTTTTACAGATTTGGCAGTCTGAATCGAGGTGGTCAAACCCCAGACAATAAACACAGGTGGTGTGGGGATCAGCCTTAGCAAAGGCCTCCCCACACACACTGCAGTGTTGAAACCCAGTGGGCCTGGTTTTTCTTTTGGGTTTCTCAGACATAGCCATCCTAACCACAAACTTACCCTTTTTATGGCAAACAACCAGGTAAGACTCCCTTATCGGTTTCTAACCGTGTCATGGATATTGGAAAAAAACACAAAAAAATGCGGTTTTTTTTTAAATCGATAAGGACCGGTAACCACACTCTAAGTTTAAAAACAAAGACAGAATATATAAATCATTAAACGGCTGGTTCAGCCAAACCAGTCGAAAAATCTATTTTTACAATTTCCACAAGTTTACTATGTCTAGTTCACTACCTAGTACTTACTGTTCCACAGACAGAGATCTGAAGTGAAACTTGTGAAAAATAATCAGTAAAACCAAGGACTTTAACAGACTTATGAACCGTGAGCAAAGGAGAAATCTCCGGAGTGGCCATTCAGTTAGGTGAAGTAAAGAATCTGACAGTTGCGCTTCAAAGTGCAGTAGACAGAGGTTTGAACTGAGCTCGAGCTCAACGTTCTATGCTCTGCATAGAAAATTAATCCTCTACTCTCAGGGGCAGTTTGAGTGCTGGGGCTAACTGCAGTAGACAGAATACAGCAAGACTTCATGTTGTTTGAAGGAAGCCCCGACGGAACAGAATTTAGACGCAAGCAGCTGAAAAAATTTACAAGGCAATTTAAATAAAAAAAAAACATGCATTAGTTTACATGACCCTTCAGTTGCACTTGTAGACGTTTTGGTGTTACTCTTCATCGCCAATGTGATATACTGTGGGTCAGTACAAAAGAGACTCTTACGCGGTGTATCAGTTCAGTGGCCATCATTCCTTCTACCCAGAGATAGTGGCCTTACATCACTGGACATACACAAAGAAAGGCTTAGAAAGGCTTACTGTGCATGACAGGAATTTACATATATAATGGACTAAAATACTCATATGTATAAATTACAACTCTAATCAACCTCCTACCATATATACCCATGTATATACTGTCATACATATCCATGCATATACTACACCTTTGGACCTCCCTCATATTTATATTTCTTTAAACAAAACAAAGCCTGCTGTACCTTTTGGTCCAGATATTTTTGCAATTCAGCTTTTAAATGGCAGATTTGGATTTACATCTGAGTCGTTCTGGGGTCCTGCGATTGTTGCAGAGTCTGCAATTCTTTCTCTAATTTAGCATAGGCAGGTTCTTATTGCTTCCACTTATAAGATGTGTCAGCTATGCTCTCACCACGTATAACTACTTTTAGCATGTCCCAGGTAATTGAGGGGGAAACATCTGAGGTGGTGTTGTCCTCCAATATTTGTGGGATCTTGGCTTTTACATGTTTTATAAATTCAGGGTCCTGAAGCAATGCTAGGTTAAGGCGCCAGTGGGAAGTCTTTCTGAGACAGCCTAAATCTAATTTTAACAATATTGGAGTGTGATCCGAAAGAAACCTTGGGTATATAGTAATATCTTGAAGTAAGACAGTGTATTCCTTTGTAGTAAAAAAATAATCAATATGAGAATGGGTGTGGAATCGAAGAGAGTAGTAAGTATATGCTCTGGTGGTTGGGTAAAAGAAGTACCAGACATCTGTTATTCCAAGTGGGGCCACTTGGGCTCACAACACCTTCTGAGAGGGTGACAGCCTATGTTGTGTACAATTAGTGGTGTCTAGTTGTGAGTGTAAGGTTAAATTTACATCCCCACCCATTATTAGGATCCCCTGTTACATTTCTACCATTTTATTAAAAAACATCCGAAGATTATTGGGTGGGGGTGGGGGATACACATTAAACTAAGGCAACTGGTTTTCCATACAATAGCCCCTTCAGGATTACAAAAGAGCCTGTGGGATCAATGTACCCCTTTTGCATTACAAAGGATGTTGACATGGGTATCACTATTGCAGCACCTCTGCGTTTACCATTCTTGTATGATATTGCAAAAATCTGGTATATCCCACTCCTTGCTAGTTTTAAATGTTCTCCTGCTGTTAGATGTGTCTCCTGTAAATAAATCAAATCAAGTGTATGTTTCCTTAAGTATTGGAATACTCTCAACCTTTTAACTGGGTTATTTAACCCACTGATGTTAAAGGAGAGTATTTTTACTGGTGCTACTGCCATTTTTGCAGAGTATGGTAATAGGTTTTGACCCTGTGGTCTAAATTCACTGCCGAGTCACCATAAATGGAGCCAATTACAGCTTCCACATCAGATCTCCATGCTCCCTCTCCAATCTTCAAACCCAGTCATTCTCCTCTCTCAAACTTATAAAACATAAAAGGCACCTGTATTATTACAAAGAAAATCTGATGGTGTGTTTTCTCAGTTAACCTAAATTGTCTCTGCATGCATTTTTCCATTTTTCTAATAACATCCTTTACATCTGTTAAATCAATCAATTTCAATAGCAAAGCTGCCTTTTGGGCAAAACTGAGAGCTATAGGGGTATAATAATCACCCCTGGTCTCATAACTATTTACATATAGGTTGGAGCTTGACCCCCTTCTTTTCAGCCACAAATTGACATCCTGAGTTTGTTTCTTAATGAGAACTGGGGGTGGCTTCAAATCAGTGGCTTCCAAGGTAGGGGAGACAATAACATGTCCCACCCACCAGAATGAAATAATAATGTTAAGGATACTATCATGTCAATGATTGTATGTCATAAGGGCGAATTCAGCATGCTGATCACCCCACATTGCCAAAACTGAATTTCATCGATTTGGGATTCCAGTGACAGTTAATGCGGTGCAAAAAACCTTTTTTCTTGTTTTATGTGGTGGGGGGGCTGTGCCCCCCACACCTCCCTAAATTAGGATTCTCAACTCCGGGGGGGGGGTGCATGTCCTAAAAAAAACAAAAAAAAACCCACTGTCTTGAGCTGGGCACAACAAAAACTACCGGTGCCTGATCCTGATCCCTGTATCCCCACCATCCCAAGCCAGCACCTAGCCCACCATGCCATGACGCCAGCTAGCCAGAACCCCATGGCACCACTCCTCACATACACTCCCACCCCACGTTTGCTGGGCTCACCCCCCCATGCATGTATGTAGCACGACATCCTGTCGCCTTTGCGACCTGCCCCACGGTTGCCGGCCGCACAACACCTTCAGCTGCTGGGGGCAAGGAAATGTAAAGTGGGTTGCCGCTTTGGTGTTTCACTTGCTAGTGCCCCATATCACAGGATACCATGTTAATGTCACTCCTTATATCCTTTGTCGAACTAAAGACTATATCTGAGCTTTATATGGGAGAGGCTAAGTAATCAAAAACATTTGTCTGGGCCCATCTTCTCATGATATATGCAGAACAGCAAAATAAAAGTAAATACTCTCACAGCAGAGTTACAATAACTTGCAGAATTATGAGAAGGAATTCTTTAAATGTTCACTAGATCTCTAAAACTCTATAGATATAGATCACAGTAAACCTCTTGGTTTAGAAGCCCTTGTAGGTCCTTCCCTGTAGATGCTCATGCTAGTTGTCAATGAGCCAAAATATCGGGGTATCTTGAACTGAAGAGTCACTATGTTGTAATAAAAATAAATCTTTCCAGACAAACCAGTGTCTCTTCATTAACTCCCAGCAGTAATATGGTAGGCTACTCCCCAGTAAAAACACAAAGCAATAACAATATCCCTTAGCCTGATCATGATCTGCCCATTGCAATATTAAATGGAATATAACAACAGTTTTTGTTTTAATTTTAGCAAAGTGTCTCTCACTTGTGGTCATTTTTCTGTTCGTGAGGGATTCAGTTCAGAGCCACCTATGAAGACATCCCTGCCTGTCCAACACCTCTCCTGTCAGAGGGTTCTATGATTGCCTAGTCCACTAGGGCCTTACGGCAGAACAGCAGCCCCTGACTAGGCCTGACAGTGTACAAAAAAGGTGAAAGTCCAAGGAAATACCTTAAACCATCATTTCTTCAAGAATTGCCTCTTGTTGATCTTCGAAATTAGGCCAGATGTGTTGCCCCTAGAACTGCTTGCTTGGCTCTTACATTATGGGTGTTCCTCTGATCCTTCGTGGTTTACCAGCGGGGAGGTTGCGGTACCATGGCTGCGCGGTTCTCCTGATGCTCTGGGATTTGTAGGCCCAACTTAATTAGCTCTGCCCTCGTCTCTTCCACAGATTCAAACTCTCTTCTGCCATTAGGTAGCTGGACGGCCATTCGTGCCGGATATGGCATGGTGAACTTATAGCCCGTCTCACGAAGTACCGGGAAGATATCTGCATACGCCATCCTATGCCTCATGGTTTACGGAGTGTAATCATTGTCCAGATAGATTCTTGTTTGGCCATAAAATACCTTCTGCCTTCTCCATGCAGTAAGTAGTACTTTTTCTTTAATTGCATAGTTCAGGAATCGGACAATTATGGAACACAGGTGAGCCTCTGGTGTGGCTGGTTTAGGGTCAAGTGCTTGATGTATCCACTCCATTTCTAGCGGGAGGTCAGTGGACAATTCCAGGGCTGTCCAAAATAAGGTAACAATAAAATCCGTGATATCTGGTCCCACCGACCCTTTGGGAATACAGTAAATTCGGATGTTTTTGCATCTGGCCCTGTTCTTGGCATCCTCCTGCAGGTCCTGGAGCTGGGATTGCTGTTCTTGCAAATTTTTAGCAGCCTCCTCCAGATCATCCATGTGATTTTCCACTGCTGTAATCTGCCTCTCAGTGTTGTTGGCTCTTTGTTCCAAATTCACTACGTCTCTTCTAAGTTCAGAGTACAATTGCTTTACTTCCGAATGAAATGAAAGCAGTTCTTTATAAATGGTATCTAGCTTAACCTTTTTGTTTTTCTGCAGCTTTTTGCGTGGTGTAGCCGTGGCTTTAGAGCAGCCTCCTGTATCAGCCGAGGCCTGTGATTGATTGGAATCTGAGAGGTCAGCATGAGAAGTGTGCAGGTCTTCCTTCATTTACTGAGGTTTCTGGCGTTTCTCCAGCTAGATATCAGAGCCTTGGTATTATTCCTCCTCAGAATAGTTATTTAGATAAACTTTTTGGTATTTCTGAAGTAGATAGGGGAAATTCTGGCGAGGGTGTATGGGAGCTCTGAGATTAAGCTGCCATTCAGATTGGGATGCAACCGGAAGTCTACTATTTTTTCCTTAGAACTTGTTGCCTTCCCAGAGCACTACCAGATGCAAGCTACAAGATCCAAGTGGGGTAGAGACAAAATCTTCTCTCTTGGTGTCCTCCAGTTTATCTCAGGGTCAGGTTGGAAGGACTCTGGTCAGGCTGGGGGACAGTGTAGTGGTTGACAGAAGTTTGCTGAGGGAAGAGGGTTGTACACTAATGGTTGAGTGGGTTTGGGGGTGCTTCATGAACTTTTTAGCTTGGTCTTACTGGTGGCATTTGGCACTATAAACATTTTTGGATCGCCAATGAAAAGACCCCCCATGCCACCTCCACCAGTCAGCTGTATGAGCTTCCAGAGACTCCAACCAGCAACTGAAAGGAGGGCAAAGGTTGGGAAGAAATTTGGGCAGGGTTTTTTGAGACTTTAATGGGTGGGGGAGTTGGGGGGGGGCTGCACTGGAGGGTAGTGGAATCGGATGCTGAAGCAGAACTTTTTTTTATCAATTCCACCCCATGCCTTAATTGGAGGAGAGATGGAATCAGGATCCATAATCAGCATTTCTGGAATTATGATTATTACTGATAGAATGGGTTACAGAGAATATGCGCTCCCTATTCTGAACATAGTTTTTTATTCTTGCTGATTTCTTGAGCATTTAGGAGAGTTTCATTTAGGTTTATTGCCAAAATGTGATGTTCTGAATTTTGGAGTATTTGACATTTATTATGTATTAGTGATAGATTTTTTTCTGAATTTTTTTTCAAAGTACAGCATTCATTTTATCCCTTTAATTGTGAACTGTGAATGATCTGTCAGTTGGAGGGTCAGAGGGCATGAGACCATAGCACAGTCCATGTAATTATTACAATGAGGCGTTAAACATATAATGATGTTTTGAAAGATGTCTTTATTATGAGTCTGAGTATTGACATCCTTATCCTCCTAAACATTTCAGAAAACAACAGACCCTCAGACCCCTACTCATCCTATACACAATGAGCCCTCATGTGAGCAACAAGACCTAACAGTGTGGATTTGATGCTGTGATTACTGCACACACCAGGCCATGCTGAAGCATGACTCCTCAGGTGGAGGGCCTTACAACCACTGAAAGTGTGGTAATCTCAGCATAAATCCAACTCTGGAGTGTTTTATTGTGCTTATAATATGGGGTTTGTTTCACATGCTCAAAATGTAGTAGAAATAGTTTTGTTTGTTGTTTACTAGCATGGGTACATCTACAGCAAATAATATTATTGTTGTTTGCTAACATGAGTACATCTGCAGCAAATAATATTAGTTCATTGACTGGAACTCAAAAGATACAGTTAGCTCATTCTCAGGCAAGGACAGGAACACCTAAATTATCATTTGGTTCCATTGCTCAAAGCCTGGTACAAAAATAATTACTGGGACTGGATGTAAAGAAAGCAATGGATTTAGATGCTCAGATTGTCCTCTCCTGTAATTGTCCCCCTTCTAGCTGACATTTTCAACCTATCTCTGAGCACATGTTCTTATCCCCAAGCACAGAAACAGGCCAATGTCATCCCAGTGTACAAAAGTGGCTTGAATCAGGATATTTGTAATTAAAGGCCAATATCCCTGCTTCCTGTACTATCAAAAGTCTTTGAAAAGATCATTAGCTATAAAATGAAAACCTTCTAAGAAAACCAAAATTTATACGATCAATATCAATCAAACTTATGTGCAAATCACAGGACATCCTCTGCACTAGTAAAGGTGACAACAAACACCTAGTCGGCTATGGACAGAGGCCTCCTGGCTGGGCCCATATTTGTCGATTTGCCCAAAGCATTTTATACCTTGGACCATGGCATCTTAATAAGAAAACTAGAACAGTTTGATCTTGACCATGTGGTACTGTGCTGGTTTGGAGGATAGTTACAAGGGAGAAGTCAGATGGTAACTTTGGGTGATTTAAGCAATAACAACTGAGAAGTTGGTAATTTCTGAGAGGGTTAACATCCATCCAGTTGTTAATTCAAGGAAATGACTGGCTTCTTGGTGGTTATTGTGATTATCAGTCTAATCACAATAACAATGTTCTTTTTCCCTCCATTTAGTTTTAACTTAAGTTTTAAGTAGAGTGTTGAGAGCTGTGTGTGCTACACAGTGTCACTTGGCAGCTGGATCTGTCATTTCTAAGACATTAATGACTGATTCAGTACCCAAGCAGGAGCCTAGCTAGGCTCATATGTTGTTAATTTGACTTATATCACAGTTTGATTATGTTAAATCTGATGTCCCTCAGGGATCAGTGTTAGGGCCAATGCTGCTCAATCTGTTTATGAACAGTTTGGGACCTCTTATGATGGAAGTCTGACACCATTTACAGATGACACAGTTCTGTATGTAAACAGAAAATCATTGACAGAAATTCAGTTTAAATTACAAATTGATTTTGAAAGACTACAGGATTATTTTAATGAACATATATTGATACTAAATGATAACAAGCATTTGTCAACGTCGAATGTTGATTGCGTTGGTGTGTTGACCATGCTGACTGGCCCTCTGTCAGTCGCTCAGTCTGTTTCGTCTGGTGCTGCAGGTTGCTGTTTTGTACTGGGCTCCTGCGTGCCTTGGCACCTTGTTCTGGCCACTAAGAGTTCTGCAGCTGTCCCGACAGAAGTCCATTGAGGTGGGTCACTTGCCCTCTCTCACTCGTGCATTCTGTTTCTCTTGGTGCTGCAGGCTGCCCTTTTGTACTGGGCTCCTGCCTCTGTTGGGGCCTTTTTCTGCCCTCAAAGAAATCTGCAGCAGTCCCGACACAGGTCTGTTGAGCCTACTGACTCCCCCTCTCTCACTCACTCGTTCCATTTCTGCCAGCGCTGCAGGGTGGCTTTTTGTACTGGGCTCCTGCCTGCGTTGGCACCTTTACCTGCCAACAAAGAAATCCACAGCAGTCACGACAGAGCTCCATTAAGGTCGCACACTCCCCCTGTGTCACTCACTCTTTCTGTCTGTCCTGGCGCTGTAGGTTGCCCTTTTGTACTGGGCTCCTGCCTCTGTTGGCGCCTTTGTTTGCCCACAAAGACATCTGCAGCAGTCCCGACAAAGCTCCGTTTAGCTCGCTCACGCAGTCCCCTTCTCTCACTCACTCATTCCGTTTCTGCCAGCACTGCAGGCTGCCCTTTTTCATTGGACTCCTGCCTGTGTTACTGCCTTCTTCTGCCCACAAAGAAATTTGCAGCACTTACAAAACAGCTCTGTTGAGCTCACTCACTGCCCCTCTGTCACTCACTCATTCTGGTTTCCCCGCCAGTGCAGGCTGCCCATTTGTACTGGGCCCCTGCATGCACTGGCACTTTTGTCTGCCCACAAACAAATCCGCAGCTGTCCTGACAGAACTCTGTTGAGGTCGCTCAGTCTCCTGTCTCACACGCTCATTCTGTTTGTCCTGGCTCTGCAAGCGGCCCTTTTGTACGGGACTCCTGCCTGCATTGGCGCCTTTTTCTGCCCACAAAGAAATCCGCAGCAGTCGTGACAGAGCTCCGTTGAGCTCACTCAGTCCCCCTGTCTCAGTTGCTCGTACTGTTTCTCCCACTGCTGCAGGCTGGCCTTTTGTACTGGGCCCCTGCCTGCATTGATGCCTTCTTCTTCCCACAAGGAAATCCGCAGCAGTCCTGAAACAGCTCCGGTGAATTCGCTGACTCCCCCTCCATCACTCGCTGTCTCGTTCTGCTTCTCCCAGTGCTGCAGGCTGCCCTTTTGTACTGGGCTCTTATGTTGCGCCCTTTCTCTGCCCACAAACAAATCCACAGCTGTCCCGACAGAGCTGTGTTGAGGTCACTTAGTCTCCCTCTCTCACATGCTCATTCTGTTTGTCCTGGCGCTGCAAGCGACCCTTTTGTGTGGGACTCCTGCCTGCATTGGTGCCTTTTCCTGCACACAAAGAAATCCGCAGCCCTCCTGACGGACCTCTGGTGACCTCACTCAGTCCCCATGTCTCACTCACTCGTACTGTTTCTCCCACCGCTGCAGGCTGGCCTTTTGTGCTGGGCCCCTGCCTGCATTGATGCCTTTTTCTGCCCACAAAGAAATCCACAGCAGTCCTGACAGAGCTCCGATGACTTTGCTCACTGCCCCTCCCTCACTCGCTCTCTCGTTCTATTTCTCCCAGTGCTGCAGGCTGCCCTTTTGTACTGGGATCTTGCATTGGGCCCTTTCTCTGCCCACAAACAAATCCGTAGCAGTCCCGACAGAGCTCACTTGAGCACGGTCACTCCCCCCCTCTCACTCGTTCGATCTTAATGTGTCCCACACAGTGATTTCCCACAGCGACCATGCTATTCTGTGGCAGGAGTGCAAAAACACATTGTAGCCATGATGTGAAACATGGCAGCTGTACTGTTCATAAGGAGGTGTGGAAAAATGCCACTGTTGAAAATGTGGAGTGAAAATATCACAATATTGCGAAGTTACAAGGGTGTGTGGAAACAGGTCAACGCACGCTTGTAACACAGTCATGTCATGGAGTTTCGTCACCCGATTTTCAGCATAGGCATTTTAGGACCTCTGCTCATGAACAGTGCTACTGTCATTTTCTTAATCTGTCCCGATCAGTGATTTCCCACAGTGACTGCGTTATTCTGTGCCGGAACTGTGAAAACACATTTCGGTCAGGATATGGAAAATGACAGCTGTGCTGCTCATAAGGAGGTGTGGAAAAAGTCCACTGGTGAAAATGTGGCGTGACAATATGACAAATCTGCAAAGATACAAGGGTGCATGGAAAGTGTGCAATGCACACTTGTAACACAGTCATTCAAACGGGTATTATCACCAAATTTTCAACACAGGCATTTTAGGACCTCTGCTCATGAACAATATCACTCTCATTTTCTTAATCTGTCCCGGACAGTGATTTCCCACAGTGGCCGCTCTATTCTGCGCCGAAAGTGCGAAAACACATATCGGTCAGAATGGAAAAAATGACAGCTTTACTGTTCATAAGTAGGTGTGGGAAAATGGCAATATTGGCAATTTGGAGTGAAAATATTATAAATTTATGAACTTACGAGCGTGCGTGCAAACTGCGCAACGCACGCTCGTACCACAGTCATTTCATGGAATATCATTACCAAATTTTCAACATAGCCATTTCAGGACCTCTACTCATGAACAGTGTCACTGTCATTTTTTTAATCTGTCCCAAACACTGATTTCCCACAGCGACCATGCTATTCTGCGCTGGAAGTGCGAAAACACAGTTCCGCCAGGATGTGAACAATGACAGCTCTACTGTTCACAAGGAGGTGTGACAAAATGCCAATGTTGCAAATCTGGCATGAAAATATTGCAAAGTCACGAAGTTATGAGCGTGTGTAGCAACTGCGCAGTGCATGCTTCGTAAAACAGTCATTTTTTGGATTTTTTCCACCAACTTTGCAACATAGGCTTTTTGAGAGCCCATCTCATGAACACTGACACTGTCATTTCGTTAACCGGTCTGGAAAGGTGATTCCACGCAGTGACCGTGAAATCACCTTTCCGGCCCGATTAACGCCATGACAGTTCAAGAATTCATGAGGAGGGGTCCCAAAAACCCCATGTTGAAAGTTTGATGAAAAAATTCCCAAAAATGCCCTAGATATGCAGTAAAGTTGAAAAACCCCTATCTATTACATTATACAGCTTACCGGCATTTCGTCAGTTCGCGGTCGGCTTTGAAGAGTGCAGACGTGTTCCCGGTCCACCGAAGATATCGCGCCGAGCTCATCAGGTAAGTATGGGGTGAGGGGGGGTGTGGGAAGGCAGGCGTGCAGTGGTGGGTGCGAGTGGGAGGCAGGCGAGTGCCGAGGGACGGTTTCCTGCTTTCCAGGGACAAAAAAAACGGACGTCGCGGGACCGCTTTTCCACTTTGCAGGGGCCTCTGGCACACTGGGGTGGGCTCCCAGTGTGCCACCACTGGCTTACTCATTCAGGGCAGCAGTAACTGATGGGGATTGGCACCCCATTGGCAAAGGGGCGGGTCGTTATGCCGACGATTGGGCACCCCATCGGCAGGAACAAAAGGGGTGGGGGTGATGAATGCCGACGGTAGTGGGCCTCTGGCGGCAACAAAACAAACAACGGGGCCACTACAGCCGATGGGATTGGGTAACCTGGCAAGGAACAAAACCGGGTGAGAATGCCGACGGGACGAAGCCCCTGGCCGGCAACTAAACATGGTGGGGGAGATAGTATTGTTTAGAACACGCGCAAGCCACCGCCATGTTCACAAACAATCTCAGGGTTTACATCCCACCCTGCAATGACGGTCGCCCCTCATTGCAGCGGATGACTGACGCTATGACGATACGCGCCCATCGCAGCGGCTGTTTTTGAAAGTTGTGTAACGCCAGCTTGAACTAGTGTCAGCAGCAATGTGCCACGGCATTGGGGGAATCGGGCCAAGCCTCTGCAGGCTGTGGGGGCATTGGCCACAACAGTGCCGTGCCTCCACAGCCTGCTTCTCTACAAACCTGTCGCAACATGTTTCTTCCGCATGTGCGCAATCAACATAAAAAGTCACAGGTTATGCTTTTTGGCAACACACAAAGTAATACTAAACAGGTATTAAAAACAATGACTAAAGATGATTGCACACTAAAGCAAGTAGATCCATATGAATACCTAAGAATCTTGCTGGACTTCCAGTGTAAAAGGGAGGTGCACAAATTGTTTAACAAAGAAACAATGTAAGACTAGGGGTATTAACCAGGCACAGGAAAAGGGGATAGGCTTATCTGAGTGTAGAAGTCTACATATTCTACAACTGAGTTGTTAGTCTTTCTCAAAAAATCACTTCTTATCTACTAAATTTATTTCAAACATAAACAGTACAAAACAGCCTAAGGGCTGATGGTAATACAGCATTTAAAATCCCAGGGGCTAGATTCAATAAATTTGCTCTGGTGCAAATTTGGTTTTCCATGAGCAAACTGGGTTTTGCGCTGAGTTAGTATTCACAAAAGCCTGGTTTGCATGTTCAAACTGGGTTTGTGGTAGGGCAACATGGGGAGGAGGCTGCAATATAAATGAAGGGGAAGGGACCTGCATTTCGGTGCAGTCCGATATACAAAGTATTTGCTCTGCACAAGGGACTTTTGTGGGGTTCTTTGCATGGAGAAAATACTGCTGATCGAGACCTTACTTTAATCCCGTGCAACCCTAGTGGTTGGTGGATGTACTATGGTGGCCCCCCCCATGCTGATCACTGGCCTGAATGTAAGAACTGAAGTATTCCCTGGTGGCTAGTGGTCACTCCCCCAACCCGATCATGTGCCCATTATATAAAAAAGGTTTCGCTGGTGTCCAGTGGTCCCTCCCCCACCCGGTCACCCACCCAACATAGAAATAATATTCCCTGGTGGCTAGTGGTCCCTCTTTCAACTCAATCACCTGCCAGATGTTGACAGCATATTCCCTGGTGTCCAGTGTAATTCCCCATCCTGATCCCCTGTATAATAAATTGCAACATTTCCATGGTGGTCTAGCGGACCCCTTCCCTATTCCTGATCCCCTGTATAGTGAAAGAAAACCTGTCCTTGGCATCTAGCAGACCCCCGCCCCCAACCCTGGCAGGTAGTGTCCCACCACTCCGCTCCCCCCCATCTTGACCCCCAGCCGGTGACCGGCACAGTCCTCCACTCTCCACCATGGTGGCCGCTGACTGAGTTTCAAGGAGTATGTACTGTATTCAGTAAGCACGCACTGATTGACTGGCCACTCACTGAACTGTCAATCAATGATTGGCCCATAATGGACATGCAAATGGACACATAGTGCCTTGTATGCCCCATGGGCTCATTTACATGGCAGCATTTTGAATTCCAAATAGCGCACCTGCAGGGCCATTCTCCTGGCTGCATGTCAGGGCAACACTAGTGAGGTTAGCAGTAGCAGTACTGGGTTAGTGCTGACTTGTCCTGGCCCTATTCATAATCGAATAGCGTGGCCCACTATCCAACTAAAAATACCACCAACAGCTTAATCTGGTTCAATGTCAGTTGGCATTCATCTGTATCCCCCCCTTCCCCCGGGTCATGCCTGAAAATAGGCAGGATTTGTCTAGTACACTTACCCGGTCAACAAAAACTAACTAACTAAATAAATAAATAGCAGTATAGCCCTAGCACCATGTCTTAGAGGGCTACTACTCCTGCCTTGCAGGACTGACCAAGGTTGAGGGACTTGGGTTCCCATCTTGCTATTACGGGGGTTCTATCCCAAGTTAAAATTAAACTAGCACAGTGCCTCCACCCAAGTACAATTTAAGTGGGTATGATTTTCAACAGTACAACGCCCTAGGATGCTGCACCAACCCACCTCCCCATACAGTCACCCCAGCACATGGAATACCAAAATCAAACCCCCCCAATTTTGACACTTTGCATTAAAGACTTGCGCTAATAATATGATCACAAGCCAGAATTTTCCAGAAACAGAAACCATCATTTATTTACTCGTGGAGGGTTAGGAACAGATAGAATGGAGTAGAGGTTAATCAACATTTACATTGGGCAAATGGCATTTGTTATTTGGCTTCAGCAAAACAATCATCTGCATTCTTTAGCTCAAACACACTTTTTAAAGCAAGCCACCCACCAACCTTTGGATAGTTCAGATTCAGCCCACTGACTAACTAGCTGCTGTGAGTTTTTTTTCATTAAACAAACCCCAACTTGTACCTGTCCCCAGTCCAGACAAAACCCTGCTATTCTGCCCCTGGGTACCAGTACTACCTACATTGCAGGTCTCTGATGCAGCTGGTTGGCCAGCATTGGTGCATTTGGTGAAAATACAATTAACTTTTACCTTTCTCTTTATAAACTTGGAGCAACTATTTATGGTTCTCAGGTGTAGGACAATCATTGCATTTACTCATGGTTCTTTTTTTTTTTTTACATCTATATTTGCTCCCCCCACCTCCTGTGCTCTACTTCTTCGGGAGACACCTGACAGCTTGTTCCCATTCCTTCCTGTCTGAAGCCTGTGGCAGTCCCCCCCCATGTAGACTTGGTTAATCCCCCCAGGCGTACACCCTGAACATATGTACTGTGTCAGGGCCACCGATCAGGATAGCCAGAGGACTTTGGGAATCCGCGCTGGCACTCTGTCTGCCCAGAGTGCAGGAAGCCATTTTCCTGTTTCTTCACGGGTGTGAAGTGAGCCCTGATGTCAAGGCAGAGCTCCGCTGATGTCCATCTCGCCCTCCCGTACTGTGGCCAGGCACTCTCTGTACTTCAGGCCTCCACCTGAGGTCAGTCGAGCACTGAGCCACTTCCTCCCTCCCTCCCTGGAGAAGACAAGTGGTCCTCCGGATGCTCAAGCCTTCTCCCTTGGCCAGCCCTCCGACACCCCAGGCTCATTCCCAAACCCGGGTCACCAGTGTCACAAGTGGTAGCACTACCACTGTGCTGATGGGCTAGCTTTACTCACAGTTCTGCAGACAGTCATGATGGAACTGGGACTGTAGACCTGGGTTAGGTGGAACAACAGAACCTTGGAATTGAAGAAGCTGGAGACTAGTAGGCATACGGCAGGCACCTTGCAGCTTGGAACACTGGCACCTTATTACTTGCTTGTAGGTTCTAGCAGGTTGCCCCCTTCAGACCACCAAGCATGCCAGATGCAGAGCACAAAATGAAGGCTTTCTAGGACACAAGTGAACCCAGACCCAGGAGTGATCCCACGGTCCAGCTCCCCACTGGATCCAGAGTGCCCTAGCACCCAGGCACATGCCCATGGCTCCCTGTGGCACAGTCTGTCTTACTCAATAGTGGTTGTCTGTTTCACCACCTGGCTCCAGGTTGCAGTTGGCAGTACTGTTTTCCATCTGAGCTGGACTCTGCCTTGCTAGAGGCTGTTGCTAGAAATTCATATTCTCTCTCAGCTTTGCATCAGGTTGGCAAACTTTATTTTTGAGGTGTAGTCACATTAAGGTTTAGTCACATCCAGCTATTAAAGACACTTTCAGCCACATTACCAGCATGGCAGCTGTGGCCTTTTGAATACAGGACACAGTCTGTAGACTCTCACTGAACACAACAGTCTTAGTGACTTGGACAGATTCAACTGAGCTCCTCCGTGGACCCAGAGCCTGCACTGAGATGTAGACCTTTACTTGAGCAGTCCCAAACTACCAGAAATCACTTTCCTTCACCTTGCAGGTGCTGATGAACCAGAAGAGGCTCTCTCTTCTCTTCTTGAAGACTACCTGGTTTTACTGGCCAAGTCTCCATGTGTCCGGGAGACTCCCATACCAAGTTTCCATAAACCTTTTCCCATAACCTTTTTCCACAAACCTTTTCTTCCATAAACCAGAACCATTCCTTTCCATACATTTGGCCAAATGTTCTTACCTTTTTCTGTGATGCTGTGTCATCTAGGTTTGTAGAAAATTTAACCTTTCCTTGAGATCAGGGCTCCACAGCCCCCAAGAAAATATCCATCTTCCTTGAAAACCTTTAGACAAAACCTTCACCACTGTGGTGTAACTTCCTCCCACAGCTTAATGTTGCCCTTCTCCTTTCAAGACCAGCCTCAACCACACAGGTGAGCCTCTGCATATCAGGGAGTCTCCCACTGCTGAAACTACAAACTGTATTCCCTGACCAAAATTCCTCCTGAATGGGGAAGAGCAAACCGCAGGCCCTGGTGGGCAAGTGGCTGGCAACCCCAGGCAGGCCTTTCCCAGACAATGCAGGCCCATTCTTCTGCAAAGAGGGTAGAGCCCACTTCCCTCTGGAGGGGCTCCTGCTAAAAAGCTCCAAAACCAAAAGTCCTTGTTTTTTTGGGAGCTCTCTGGCAGCTCCCCATTAGCAGAAAAAACTGTCCCTTCCAAAAATTAGTATTTATGAATCTCCTTTGATGCCTGATTGGCTGTATGAAAGGGTGCCTATATTTCCCCAGCTTTTTCCCCCATAAGTCCTTTTTACAGTCCCATAAGTCCATGGCACAAATCCTGGCCTCCGATTGGCTGGCTAAGGTCACAAGGCTGCAAAACATGGCTGCTGTCCCAGCAGTTCACATACAGTCCACCAGCAGTCCCAGCTTTCATGACCTGATGCAGCCAGACAGTTCACTTTTAAAACATGTTTACCCCACAGTTCCAAAACAGTTACTCTTTATCATCCAACTACAGAGATCCAAACATAAAGCTTGTCCCCAGCCTGTCACTAGCGCCAATTTGCACAGCCCCAAGTGCTGGTCAGGCTCCCTCATACATATTAATGTGCCCCTTTGCTACCCCCACAATCCTGAAGTGCTCATTGGTGCTTTTCAAATAAACACTTTGACTGCTCCTGATGCACCTTCTCCAGGTCTCCAGTCCCACGTTTAGCTAAATGTTGGGACCAGAACCATTGGAGAGGTCTCTGTTTGGCCACAGGAATAGCTGCAAAACACAAATGTGCTACTGCACATGCATGAGGTGCCTGACTGCACTGCAGTGCAAAACCAACATGGTGGCTCTGCACTTTACTCCTCTAGCCCAAATCTGGAATAAAGCAACAGAAGGGGCTGGATGGAGACTCAAGGACCAAACAGGACCTGTGCCAGGAGGAGGGAGGACACTGGGGGAAAATGGAGCACTGGGGCAAAGCAGGAGGCAAACGAAGTAACCCCCTTTGGGGGGTTACAGCAAGATATAACACCTGTGCAAGTACAAAGGGCAACACAAACCTTTGTGCTGCACTTTGTGATTTTTTGTGAATCTAGCCCCAGCTTTGAAAACAACTAGATGACGTTCTACCCTCTATTGCCAGGGCCTAAGAGTCTGGAACAAACTACCTAAAGTTGTACAAACTACATTACTTGGAAAAGTTTCACAGTATTCAGTAAAATCATGGTTTATGCGTGAGACCACCTTACCAAAGAGATGTTG
Source organism: Neoceratodus forsteri (assembly GCA_016271365.2). NCBI lineage: Eukaryota > Metazoa > Chordata > Ceratodontiformes > Ceratodontidae > Neoceratodus > Neoceratodus forsteri. The sequence continues at coordinate 420,231,194 of CM028137.1, read as the reverse complement.
TAGCTGTAGAAAATGGCTAAGATATTTAAGTGTATCTAGTTGAGTTCTATTGATGTCCCTGGAAACAGTGACTAAGGAAACTAACATCTGGAGTTATTTATTACTCTGATAGTTTTGACTGTTTTATTATAGTTGTTATAGGAATGTTTTAGTGCAATATGTATAAATTATGCAACATGTCATGTATTATACCTGATTGCAAGTTCTCTTTATCTTAGAGATCCCATAACATATACTACTCTATGTATTATTGACTTTTTATTATTTTATACTGTAACTGACTGTGTGACTTGTAGAGCCCATTGTAAATGAGCCTCAGCTCAATTTTTAACTGTTTATAAACGTGTTTATTATGTGTTTAAACTCTACTAAATATTTCTAGTGATATATGCCTAATACACAATAGTACATCAGATTGTATTGAGCCTTCCCTGATTTTTTATGTTTCATATCTTTTGAATTTGCTGATCTGCCTGGCAGCCTGTTGATGGTGTGTTGCAATGATCGTGTGTGTTTTTTAAGGAACTTTCTGGGCTGCTAATTTCTACTGCTCTTTTTTCAATTTCTAATTTTTTTCTTTGTGTTTGTAAGGCCACAACATAAATGCATTTTTTATCAGTTGCTGACCATTGCTAAGAGCAACTGTTCCAGGACAGTGTTCTGGTTATGTGATGGAATCAGAAGTAGCATCCTGTTGAGTTGTTAGCGATCTTCTTTGAGGATGTCTCTTTCATCAGGCCACACCTATGGAACTATTGCCGTCAGGCAGTAAGGCCACATGGTAATGTTTTTGCTAGCAGTCTTCTAGGGGCCATCCATGACAATGTCATACATTGATGTCCTCACCATATAAAAGTGGGTGGCCCAATACCCTCCTCAGTTTTTTTCCAGCCGTTGACCATTGCACATCAGACTCCATGGAGACAGCGCCACTTCAGTTGACCGCCAAATCTTCGATTTTCACACTTTATTATTTTTCTCACCCTAGCTAGTTGTCACTTTATTTTTTAAAGTGATCCTCATCACTAAGTATGCCAACTGACTCTGCGAAATTCTTCTGATATTGTGAGTGTGCTGGGAAGATCTACAACCACAACAACCACAACATCCGCATCTTCTGTTTTGGAGAAGCCCATGATGTCAAGGCCTGCGAAATCTGCTGCAGCTGCAACCAGATTACCCGATGGCACTATCAAAAAGCCCTGCAGTCCTCCCTCCTTGCACAGAAGGTAGCCAGAATGGAGTGGGAGCTCCTGGTAAGAAGCTCCTCTGCATCGATGGCAGTGTCCATGGGCTGCCATTCTTCCAAGGCCCAGAACAAGTTTTCTGGGAAACACATGCACTGGGAGTGGGAGAGGAGCAAGGATAAGACCCCCCCGCTGGCGTGCTCTTGGTTGCTGCTACAGTATGAGCATCGGCCGCTGTAGTATTGTCATCTGCTTTGGCAGTAACACCTCCTGTCATGCACACCCTCAGTACAACAGGGTTGGCTCTGGCAGTGAGTTCTACTGGACCTTCCATGGCCAGTGACAGCTTGTCAATGCTGGGCCTTTTGACACCCCTGCCAACACTGCAACCCCTTGCTGCTCAGACCCCTGCCTTCTCAGAGGCAGCTGGCAGTGGGACCCACTGGACCTGCTTTGGCTGGTGATGGCCCATTAATGTCAGTGTTTCTGCCTCCACTGTCGACACCACAGGCTGTTCCATCGATGCTGGGAACCCAGCCTCCCCCATCAGTACTGCAAGGTGCCCCAGTGACGCTGACTTCCTGATCATGTTCTCCTCCTTTATGGAAGTCATTCAGTGCCTTGCTCATCCTCTGGGCCAGATGATGCCGGAGTCTACAAGACAAGCCCCTGTGTTGACACCTATCAAGCTGACATGCCCTGCTCCCTCCAGGGCATCAACATCCTCATTGTCTTCTCTGCATTACTTAGAGCCCGTTGAGGGTGTGGAGTACAGTCCTGATCTCATCCCACAAGATGAGGATGAGCAGGAAGGTGAGGATAGCAGCCCATCTAGGTTTACCTTCACTGTTTCCTCAGGGGGTGAGGACTTCACCACGTATACCCTGAGGTCCCCTCCTGATGACCTCTCCTTCAGCTCAGTGATGAAGCAGCTCCAAACAGCTATGGGGTTTGATGTTGAGGAGCAAGATATTACCAGGAGAAACATGGTTGAATTTCTGAAACTACCAGATTCTCCCCCTCTAATCATCCCTCCTCTGCTGGCTGCATTAGAGGATGCCACCTTGGCCACATGAAACAGGACAAATATGATCCCTGCCATGCCTAGGTAGGCAGACAAACTGTACCAGATGGTAAACACAAAAGACAGGTGCATCTCAGATAAATTCCAGGGTGCTTGTACAGGTCTACTCACCAAACATAGTTAAAGTTAAGTTCTGAGCTAGTGCCATAAGGTATTGGGCTTCATAGCCCAATACCTTATGGCAGCGACAGCTGATGGATGTTAAAAATTTTAATTTAAAAGTGACTCCCTTTAGTAGTGGAAGGGATCGTAACTGGTGCCGAACTCACAGCCAGCTGATCCCTTCCAGCTTCCTGGTGAGCCTGCTAAGCCTCCACTCTGCTCCTGTACTCTGAAATGTTGTGACATGTGAGCAGGGAGGGCATGAGGGCGAGCCCCATACAAGTCTATGGGGACTGTTTTAAATAGCATTTTTTAGTAACTTTAAGCATTCGTAGAGGAAAATTAAAGCCATTACTTAACTAGTAGGGGCCCTATTATTTGAGCAGTGGCTTTAATTTTCCTCTATGAGTGCTTAAAGTTACTAAAAAACAGCACTTAAAACAGTCCCCATAGACTTGTATGGGGCTTGCCCCCACATTCTCCCTGCTCTCACGTCACAAAATCTCAGAGTGCAAGGGACAGAGTGGAGACACCAGGAAGCTGGAAGGGATCAGCTGGCCGTGGGTTTGGCACCAGTTACAATCCCTTCCACTGCTAAAGGGAGGCACTTTTAAATTAAAATTTTAACATCCACCAGCTCATGATGATATGAGGTTTTGGGCTACGAAGCCCAGTACTTTATATCGGAACTTTCATATATTTTCAGACGTTATGAAAAAAATACTTCCCTGAGGGAATCTGGTACAGTTTAAGAATCAAAGACGAGAGCACTCCGGGCTGCAAGAGTGAGCGAGTGTCAACTCTCAGTATTATCAAAGCAGCATTCCTTTATTCAAACATAAATCCATCATCAGACATCTTGATGGAGGGTCCTTCCCCAGCGTTTGGACCAACAATTAGGCCTTCATCAGGAGGTGTCACTTTGGTAATACTGGGAGTTGACACTCACTTATTCCTGCAGCCTGGAGTGCTCTTGCCTTTGGTTCTTAAACTGTACCAGACTCCCTCAGGGAAGCGTTCTTTTCATACAGCAACCACAGATGGATTCATTGGTGGTAAATGCAACCCATGATAGGTCTAAGAAACCTCAACACCTCGGTTCTCTTTCCCCAGATAAGTACTTGAGGAAACTGGACCTCTTGGGCAAGAGGACCTTTGCTTCGACCACACTGGGCCTCAGAATAGCCGATTATCAGGTCCATATGGTAAAATTCCAGACCACTCTCTGCAAAAAGGCCAACGCAGCAGCTCAGGTCCTTCCAGAGGGTCCTCAGAAGCAAGAGATCCAGACTGGGGCAGATGTGAGTATGCACCTCCTGAGGTCTACCGATGATATTTTGGATGCCTCAGCCAGGGCAGCCATGGCTGGCATCTGCCTCAGAGGGCATACTTTGCTTTGGGTGTCTGAATTTGCTGGTGATGTCCAGCAATCCATTTTGAATGCCCCTTAAGGGGTTACAAACTCTTCGGGACAGATGTGCAAGATATCTTGTCTGACCTGCAGGCCTTAGGAAGGACTCTGCGGTCAGTCTACTTGATTTACCTCACCCAGCCAAAAAGTGGGCAGAGGGTGTCTTTTCATCATGCCACCCACAGACCTAAATCAGTAGCCCAATAGCAGGGCAAGCGCAGAATGAGTGCAGCCTTGCCTACCCCTACCTCCACCACAGGAAAAGCACCTAGAGGTGGAGGTGTGGCCCCAGCCACTAGTACTACTTCAACATGACTCCTTACTAGACCCCACCCTCCAGTACTCCAGGATGTGTTAGTAGGGGGTTGCTTTTCCCTCCACCTGGATGGGTGGAGGGAGATCACAACAGATGCTTGGGTTCTGCAGCTCATAGAGCAAAGTCACACTCTAGAACTTCTGGAGTGGCCTCCAGATCTACCTCCAGTTCATTCAATCTACCCTCCAGATCACATACCAGTGCTACTGGAGGAAGTTCTCACACTGCTGCAGAAGAGGACTATAGAGACAGTTCCTGGGAATCAGAGGAACAGAGGATTCTATTCTCACTTCTCTCTGGCCCCCAAGTCCACAGGGGATTTGAGGCCCATCCTGGACCTGAGGAATCTGGACTTTGATAACCAGTACAAGAAGTTCAGGTTGAAAGAAGACAGCATTTGACATAGAAAGACAGACTTGAGAACAAGGGATCATTCTATGATGCTGAGGGGATGGGACTAATAGGGAATGTAAGGAAATACTTCTTCACAGAGAGGATTGTGAAAGTCTGGAACAGCCTCCCAGTGGAGGTGGTAGGTGCCAAAACAGTCACAGGATTCAAGCATGACTGGAACAGATACAAGGGGACCTTGGAAGTAACACAAGGGATGGGGATGACTGGAGATCATGAAGGATCTGTGGTGGCACAGCAGGCAGGGAAAATGGGCAGACTAGATGGGCCAAAGGGTCTTTATCTGCTGACAACTTCTACAGTAGTAGCCATAGACATGGTCAGATATTTTGCAAAATTTCTAAAGAGTTTCTGTCTGCTGCCCCTACTGTGGAAATGCAGAAAGCATGAGATTTCTCTAGAAATATCACAGACATTTCAGGAAATTTCAGACCATGTTTATGGCTGTGACTGTATGTTTTTTTATGTAACCCTTCAAGGCCTGCTGCCCCTACTGCAATAGGGAGATTGGATATGCTCCCTAGACATGCAGGACACAAACCTGCACATAAAGGTTTGCACTCCTCACAGGAAGTACATCAGGTTCTTGTCTCAGGGGGAGCACTACCAGCTCAGGGTCTTACCCTTTGGCTTGCCAACTGTGCCAAGGATCTTTACCAAATACTTAGTGGTGGTGGCAGCAGCCCTGAGGAGGGAGGGACTGTACATCTTCCCCTATCTGGATGACTGGCTGCTCAAAGCTTAGTCCAAGGAGCAACTGTCTCACACCCTAATGCATACAAGATAACTGTTTAATGCTCTATGGATTACGGTCAATCTGCCCAAGTCAGTCTTGACTCCTTGCCAGCATCTCCAGCACATCAGAGATATACTGGACAGTGCCATGGGAGTGGCCTTTCTGACCCATCAGTGGGCAGAATATCTCATTGCACAGGCTCAGCTACTTTATAGCAATTGGCATGTCACAGTCAGAGCATACTTGCAGCTACTGGGCCTGATGGCTGCAGCCATTGTCATGGTTCCCCCTGGCAAGGTTACACATGTGGATTCCCCAGTGGTCATTAAGAGTCCAGTGGGGCCAGCACACTGATGATCTGGAACAGAAAGTTTGGGTTTCTTCACCAGTAAAGAAGGAGTTCAGTGGCGGATGGAACCCAGCAGTTTGCTCAAAGGGGTTCCATTCCTGATCCCTTCCCCTCATCAGATCCTCACCATGGATGCTTCGGGGATGGGCTGGGGGATGCATCTGGGGCCTCATCAGATTCAAGGTACATGGACTGTGGTAAAGAGTTCCCTCCACATAAATGTTTTAAAGATGAGGGCCATTCTGTATGGTCTGCAAGCCTTCCAGAATGACCTGTCCTCAGGACCCTTGCTGGTGCAGACGGGCAACATCAATGTAGTGCACTACATAAACAAGCAGGGAACTCACTCATACCCGCCGTGCAGGGAAGCGATGAGGGTTTAGTACTGGGCTCTAGACCATGGTCTAGAACTGTTGGCAGTCCATGTTCCAGGCATCCAAAATGTCCTGGCAGACAAGCTAAGCAGGTCGCAGTCCAAAATGCAGAGGAGGGAGCTGCTGACCTCAAGAGTGGAAGACCTGTGTGATAGGCCATGTTATCTAGAGTTGGATCTTTTTGCATCCCCACTCACTGCAAAACTGCCGCTTTTCTGGTTGCTCGCTCCAAGGCCTGGAGTCTTCTGTCAAAAGGTGTGTCCCTCTCTTGGAAAGGGAGGTTTCTGTGCATCTTTCCTCCCGTCCATCTAATTCAGAGGGTGCTAATCAAGCTTCAGATGGAAGGAGTGACTCTGATAATCATTGCTCCCATCTGGCCTCATCAGATGTGGTTCCCTGTTCTGCTGCAGTTTGTGGCAGAACCTTCAGTACCTTGCCCTGTGTAAAGGCTTGCTATCACAGGAGCAGGGCACCCTGGTTCATCTGGAACTCAAGTCACTCCATCTTTATGCCTGGCTCTTGAGGACATAGCAGTGGTTAGATTTGGGGTATCCCAAAAGGTGGCTGATGTCCTGATGGCTGCAAGGAAGCTCTCCACCAGGGCCACTTATTCGATGAAATGGAAGCACTTTGTTCTGTGGGCTGCTTCCCACCACTTGGATCCTTTCACTTGTCCAGTGAATCAGATTCTGGAGTACTTGCTGTCACTCTCAGACACTAGATTGCAATAGTCTTCTATTAAAGTTCACCTGGTTGCCATTTTAGCATTCCATGTGCCCATTGATGGCTATACGGTGGCACAACTGGAGGCATCCCATGCATTTTTTGAAAGGTATTCTTCATTTGAAGCCTCTCATCTGCAATCCAGTCCCACCTTGGGTCTTAAAGTCTGTGCTAGAGAAACTTACTTTGACTCCTTTTGAGCCATCCATGACATACAAGCTTTGTTTTATGTCGTGGAAAGTATTATTTTTAGTTGCCATTACTTCTTTTTTTTTTAAACTTTATGTTTATTGCATTTGACAAAAAGCAGTTACAGAGAGTACAGTCGTCTGTAAGGTATCATATTAAGAATAACATACAGATACATCCAATGTATATAAGAGTTGTAAACCTATACAGAATTGAGTTAGGCACAATGTACTTTATCAAGATCTTTGGTAAAAACTAAATAGCTACAGCCATCTAACACTTTTCGGGCACAAGTCCAAAATATTTTAGCCTGAAATGTCCAAAACTCAGCAGCCAGTGTTGATATGTCCCCAAGTCTAAAATGGTTACCAATGCAAATTTAGTGCCCAAGAAACCTGCCTATACATCCCGTCGTAAAGTAATTTGCAACAAGAAAGCAGGGAATTTAACTAAACACTCTGGGTATGTGGATCCATGTCGATAGATTAGTAAAAAAAACTTAAAGTCTCTTAGCATAAAAATATAAATTATAAGACATCACCTAGCCCAGAAATACTCTATCCCATGTTTATTTAACTAGAAGCAATAGATTTAAAAGGTACTGAAGTACAAGGCACAAAAGTTCCAAATCAGCTGCAGCTCAAGTCTCCTCGTCCAATTCTTCAGTCCGTTGTCCCTCCAAAGTTTGAAATTCTCGAGCTAAGGCCTCCATCTGGTCGCTAAATTGGAACTTGCACCCTCCATAATGAATTCAGAGCCTGGCAGGCATCAGGAGAGAATGAGAGACCCCCAGGCCTCTCAGCCTGGCCCGAACAGCATCATATTTTTTCCTTCTCGGTGGGTGGCAAAAGACAGGTTGGGAAACAGATGTATCATCACCCTTTCAAAAGATAACCCCTCCACTGATCTAGCGGCTTGCTAGGTGAGGAGTTGGCCGTAATCAGCAAAATCACCCACGGCATATTCCCACATGGACCAGCAGATCGAGGGGTAATCTGAAAGGCTTTGCAAAGGTGATCAGTCAGTAGGTCCGTTGGTAGGTTCAATATTTCTGGTAGCCAGGATTTCAAGAATGTTAGTAATTCAGCTCCTTCAGTCCCCTCGGAAAGCCCAATGATTCTCACATGATAGGCTCAATTTGAGTTCTTTAGGGCCTTTAGTCTGTAATATAGTTGGGCATTCTCTTGGCCAAATTTGTCAATCATGGCTAAATCTTGAGTTGCTGATTTCTCCGCCATCGTCTCAGTGTTAGACACCACTTCAATCTTGGCATCTTGCTCCATGAATCTCTGGAGTATTGACTCCACTTTTAAATCGATAGCCTGCATGGCTGATTGCAGAGCTTTCCAAGGGGGTTCCGGTCCACTATCGACGAGGTAGTTGTGGCCTGGTCTGGTACAGCCACTGAGGTTTTCGCTCCACCGCCAGTCATTTTCTGATTCCGACCCATGGATAAGTTTGGTGTCTACCAACTCCAGAGACTTTTGCCAGTTCAAATCTAGAACTTTTGGTCACTTTTCTCCCACTTGTTGATTATTTTAAAATGATTTTAGCTGCGGGATGTACAGAGCTGTCTTTAGGCATGTCTTGCCAGATAGCTGTTCAACAGCGCCCCCTAGTTGCCATTACTTCTGCTTGAAGGATTTTTGATCTTCAGGCTCTGATGCGTGAGCCTCCTTATTTGGTTTTCAACAAAGATAGGATGTCTTTGCATACAAACCCTAAGTTCTTGCCGAAGGTGGTGTCTGAATTTATCCTGAATCAAACCATCCACCTGTCTATTTTCTGGAGCATTCCAATCTAGGGGAAGCATTACTCCACATGTTAGATATACCCAGAATACTCAGATATTATGTTCACCGTATGAAGGACTGCAGGAAGTCCTTGCAGCTTTTTGTTTCTTTCACCCCTGGGAAAGAGAGCATAACAGTTTTCAAACAATGCCTGTCCAAATGGTTGGCCAACTGTATTACTCTTTGTTATTGGAAGTACAGTAAGGAACTTTCTGGGGTTGTGCATGGCCATTTAATCAGATGCATGGCCACTTCTGCTGTCTGTTTTAGGAATGTGTTAGCAGCAGAAATTTGTACTGCTGCAACTTGGGGTACTATCCAACTTTCACTAAACACTACAGTCTGGACATTGCCTCTAGAAGAAGGGCAGACTTTGGCCTAGCTGTTCTTCAGAGTCTCCTTTCTCATGTCAATAGCCTCCAGCCAACCAGACTGTCTCTCTGTCAGTACTGCTTGGGACTCGCTCCATAGGTGTGGCCTGATAAAAGAGATATCCTCAAAGAAGATAGTATAGTTATGTAAGAACTTACCGTAACAGTAGATCTTTGATAGAATCTCTTTCATCAGCCATGCCATCACACCCTTCGTCCCCCTTGGCCTTAGGGCTTTTCAGTTCTTGTCTCTCTCTCTCTCTCAGATGGTCCACCTTCTGTTTCACCTTGTCTAGTGGCAGGAACATCTAACTGTCCCTTGGTTCCCCAAGAGGAGGTCCTCTGCTTATGGTCTTTAGTGGTGAACTGAGAAGGGTGCGGGAATGTCCACATTTATATGGGGAGGATGTTGACATATGTCATCATCGTGGTGGGCCCTAGAAGACCGCTAACAAAAATGTTTCCATATGGTCCTAGGTCCTAGTGCATGGTGGCTATAGTTCCATAGGTGTGGCCTGATGAAAGAGATTCTCTTGAAGATCTACTGTTACAATAAGTTCTTACGTAACTGTACTTTCACTCAGTCCATGGAGTTCTAGAATACCAGAAATAAAATGATAGAATACTAAGTGTTTTGTAAGTCTTTTTAAAAAAGAAAAGCGTGTTTGTAATTTGCTTTAGTTTTTAAATTAGCTAAGGTTAAGGGAGTAAAGAAGGAGTAAGAAGTATGCGTGTGAGTAAGTGGAGTAAGTGTGTTATAGTTAGGTCTTACAGCTACATCCAATCTGGATGAGCACTAAGAGTTAATTTAGTATGTGTGTATGGCTACGTCTTACAGCTACACCCTATCTAGGTATAGCTACTAGCTGTATGAGTTAAATTAGTACTTGTTTTATTGTTAGGTCTTACAGCTGCACCCTATCTGGGTGAGCACTATGGGTTAATTTAGTACTTAAAATATTTAAGTCTTACTATTACACCATATCTGGGCGTAGCTGTGCAAGATAATTTAGTACTTGTGTTACAGCTGGGTTTACAGCTGTATCCTTTCTGGGTAAGCAATACAAGGTATTTGTTATCCCTGTTTCCTGTGCTATAGCTGAGCATAACAGCTGCACCCTATCCGGCTAAGTGCTATGAGTTGATTTAGTATTTTAACTGTGAACCTGTTGTTGGAAATACACATCAGCTAGGTTTAGCCTCATTCAATGGCCCATGTAGGGATGGGGTTCAGAGGGGTGGCAGTCAGTTTTGTGGTTGTGGGGTGCTTTTCTCTTGGTATATGCTTTGGATTGGGGGCACTGCCCCATCAGCAGAACCGTGGCAGAGATCTAACTTCAGCTGGTGGCTGCAAGGGTAGCTACATAGTTACATAGCAGATGCCAGCAGAAAAAGACCCCATGATCCATCTAATCAGCCCTATTTAGCTTATTTCCTACTTCCTTTCTACAGATCTTGTTGGACCTGTGACTTTACTTCCCTATGTTCCTGATTCCATCAGTCCTATATGCCTATCCCACGCATATTTGAATGCCCCTACGGTGCTTGCATCTACCACATCCCCTGGCAGCTTGTTCCAGTGTTCAGCCACTTTGGGTTCTTGCTCCCCATATGCATAGTTTTGCACTATTTTGCATTGAATCCCAGCTGCCAAACTCTTGACCATTTCTCTAGTCTTTTTAAGTCCTTTCTCATTATATCTACCCCCTCCGGCGTATCAGTCCTGTTACAGATCTTTGTATTATCTGCAAACAGGCATACCTTCCTTTTCAGACCCTCTGCAATGATACTAATGAATACATTGAACAGTAATGGTCCCAGAACCAACACTTGTTGCACCCATTTGTCACCTCCCACTCCTCCGATCCCACCCCATTTACTATTGCCCACTGGCTCCAGCTGCTCAACCAATTTTGTACCTACCTTACCACATTGGTCCCCACCCCAAGTCTGCTTAACTTGTTTATTAATTTCCTGTGTGGGATAGTGTCAAAGGCCTTCCCAAAATCCAGGTAGGCCACATCCAATGTACCCCCCCCCCGATCCAGTACTCTTGTCACCCAGTTGAACTCGAGTAAGTTTTTTGGCATGATCTCCCATCTGTGAACCCATGCTGTCTATGATCCTGGTAGAAGTATCTTAGCTACATCAGCAGCTACATGGGAGCCCACCACCCACATTCCCACTGTCTCAGTGAGCCACTGGTCCAGGGGGATGGAGAGTAAGGGTAAGGGGAAATGTTTTAACCAGGAAAGGCACACTATGCTGAAGCTTGTTTCCAGGTGTGATTTGGGAGCACAAGAAAGTTAAGTGACTTGCTCAGAATCACACAGTATGCAAGTGGGGGCTGTGAGATTCAAACCCAGGTCTCCAGTTTTGCTACTCAGTGCTCTAAACCACCGCACCATACTGCCTCCTTGAGAGTGGTGGGGAGCAGGAGAGGAAGGGGGCTCAGGGGTAGTCATAAAGAGGATGGCCAGCCCAGAACCATCCAAACAACAAACCACTTCACACACCTAGAGGAGGCTCTGGCACCTGACTCCAGGCGGGGTGGGTTGGTGGGGGGACTCAAAGTCAGTCAGTGCGAAAGGGCAGGACAACATGATAGCACTCAGGGGGAGAATGTCTACATTGCAGAGTCTTCATGGTTGGGGACTTGATGATTAGAGGGGTAGAGAGGGTGGTGGTGGTGGGGTGGATGGGAGGGTGATGGTACAGTGCCTTCCATGTGCACTGTCCATCAGGGATTTAAACAGGATATGGAGAATGGCATAGAGGGAGCAGGGGGAGCTGGGGTGCTGGTACACTGGATACCAATGATCTGGAGAAAGTCAATTGAGATGATGAAGTAGAACTTCTGTAAACTTGGGGGCAGATTGGTGGCACACTCAGCCTCTCTGGCCTTTTCCAAAGTCCTCCTGGGGGGCAGCATGGGGAAGCAGGATAGTATAAGGAGTGATGTAACTGAGGAGTTTAACAGGTGGCTTAAGGGATGGTGCTAGGAGAAAGGGTACCACTTTATGGAGGATTGGGGAGACTTCTGCGATAGGAGACTCTTCAAGGGTGATGTATGTCAGCTGACATGAGAGGGGGCCTGTATGCTGGGGCAGGAGTTTGACATCTATACCAGACTTTTAAACTGACTGCAGGGAACACTGGAACTAGGGGAACAATTGTGGCAGGTGAGAAGAAGAGAATCCTAACTAGTACTCTCCCACATCTGGGGACTTGTAGCAACACAGCTGGTGCACAGGGGGTTGTGGCTCTAAGTGGACTAAGTGAAGAGACATTAGAGCAGTAATGCAAAGTGTGCAAACACCCAAAAGGCAAAAGGATGGGGGACAAGGAGAGTGCAAGGGGAGTAGCAATGGAGGATAAGGGATCAGATGCAAGGTATTATGCCTTAATACCAGGAGCCTCAGTAACAAAACCAGTGAGATCCAGGTGCTGATGGTGGACACTGGGGTGAACCTAGGGGCCATCATAGAAATGTGGGCTTCTGAAAATAATGACTGGGACCTGACAGTCCCTGTGTACTAATTGTTTGGGAGGGATAAAGCAACAGGTAGAGGTGGGCAAGTAGCCATTTTTGTCAAGGAGGGCATTGAGGTGATGGTTATGAGTGTATCGGAGTAGTAATGATGAGATTAAGCCACTGTTGGTGCACCTCATTGCAGCCTTGGGCAAGAAACTGCACTTGGGGGGATCCATAGACCTCCTGGGCAATGGGAGGAGAGACAGAGAGTTCAGGGAAAAACTTGAGAAGGAGGATATAGTGATGGTGGATGATCGGGACCTGCCACACATCGACTGGGATACTCCAATGGCCAGGAGCATCAGAAGTCATGCCTTGCGTGGATGCCTTCCAAGACTGTTTGCTAGTACAGCTAGTTAAGGAACCTACCAGACAGACTGCAATTCTCAGTGTGGTGCTCACCAACTCATAGGTGAGTGAAGCTGTGAGAATAGGGGAGCCACTGGGGAACAGAGACCATAACTCCATTTGATTTGAACTTGTCCATGGGCCCAGAAAACCCAAATCGAGAGCTGAAGTCCTAGATTTCAGAAGGGTGGACTTCAACAGGCTGAAGGAGCTGGTTAAGGAAAAGTTAGTCTGGGTGGACAACATGGGAGGGTGGAAAAGAGACAGGGACAATTAAGGGAGCCATTCTGAAGGCATCTAAGTTATGCATGAGAACAGTAACCAAAAAGAACTGGTTCAAGACACCATTATGATTCTCAGCAAGAGTCCAGGAAGTGGTGAGGGCAAAGAAAAAGGCCTTCAACAAGTATTAGGGAAAGCAGAGGGAGGAAGAATTGATAGAATACATATTGAAAAATAGGGAGGCAAAGAGGGTGGTTGGGGGCCAAAAGTAGATACAGAGCTGCGTATTGCAGAGGTGGTGAAGAGTGGAGAAAAACAGTTCTTCCAATATATTAGGGAATAAAGGAAGAAAGAATGGGGGAATCATAAGGTTAGCAGAGGGGGCTAGGATTATAGAGGAGGATGGGCAAAGGGCCAGAGTCCTTAATGATTGCTTTAGCTCAGTTTTCAGAAAGGAGAATGGTGGACCTTTGCAACAGAGTGGCATCAAAGCAGCCACTAAGAGATGAAGCCAATAAGAAAGGATCCAGAAAGGGCTAGCAGCACTAAAAATAGGTAAGGCCCTGGGATCAGATGTGTTGCATCCAAGGTTACACAGAGAGCTGGCAGCAGAACTGGCTGAACCCCTGATAGGTCTATTCAACAGCTGTCTGTGGGTGGGGTAGTTCCAAAGGATTAGAGTATGGTGGATGTAGTTCTGCTCCGTAGAGGGTGGGAGGGGGACAAAGAACATGTGGAGAACAACAAACCTGTCAGTCTTACCTCTACTGTAGGGAAGCTGAGGGAGTCACTGGTCAAAGAGGACCTCCTGGACTACATGAAGAGCAACAGACACCAGGATAGTAAATAGCAGGGATTCATGGTAGGGAGGTCTTGTCAGAATATGAATAACCTGACAGTTTTCTTTCACTGTGTGACAAGGGAATTTGATAGTGGCCATGCTGTGGATTTGCTCTATTCTGACTTCAGCAAGGCTTTTGGCTTGATGACTCACAGATGCTTGCTGAAGAAGATGGAGATCTGGGTGCGGCTAAGGTCATATTAAACTGGGTAGGTAACTGGCTAAAGGTGAGGCCTCAGAAGGTTGTAATCAATGGGGTCAAGGCAACAGAGGGGGAGGTCACTAGTGGTGTAACACAGGGATCTTTTCTGGGATCGGTCCTCTTCAATATGTTCATTAGTGATACTAGTGAGGGTATCCACGGCAGGCTGTTTCTCTGTGCAGATGACACAAAACTATGTGGAAGGGTGAATAGCTATTAGGGAATCAGAAAAATGCAGTGACATACAAAAGCTAAAGGGGTGGTCTAAGGTTTGGCACCGGAAATTCAATGTCACAAGTGCAAGATAATGCATCTATGGAACAAGAACCCCAGGATAGAGTACTGAGTACCCCAGGGTGAGACTTAACACTATGGCTGGGGAGATCACAAGATGACTAGAGCAGGTTAAGATGGTTTCTCTCAGCACTTTGGCTTTATTCAATTTAACTTTGCTAATGTTAGTACAAAAGGGCTTCATTTTATAATCCTTGATATTTTTATCTGCTGGTACTTTGTTGTGGATTATTAGAAGTTCTGCTAATTTTGAGAAGAATGGAAATAGAAAAGAAAAGTCCTCCTTCAAAACATACCCTGCCACCAATGCCTGACAGAGCTGGAGGATCTAAAAGAACCAAACAAGCTCCACCGAATGTAAACACATCAAATACAGCAGCTACCACTCTAACAGAAGGGAAATTTCTACAGGAATTAAATCCACTTAAAGAGGCTATAATGTCGCTCCTTAAAGATTCAAAAATAATTAGAGCTAAAACAGAAGACTTGAGTAAACCGATGGGTGACGCCTAGGCTCGCATTTCATCCTTGGAAGATTGGAAAGAGAGAATCGAACCTGAGCTACTAAACTTTAGGCACAAATTGCTAAAACTAGAAGCTAAATTAGAAGACTTAGAGGGTCGAAGTAGATGTAATAACGTTGTTCTCATTATACCCGAAAAATTGGAAGGCACAGACTCAATTCATTTTACCCAAGTACTGTTTGAGAATCTGTCTGGAGTTTCACCTAATGGGCAAAGTTACATAATTGAAAGGGCCCAGCGCCCTCCTAGACCCCCACCGAACCCCAACAAAAGGCCCTGACTTTTCACTGAAAAAATTCTTAAATTTTCTTAGATAAACAACACATATTAAACAAAATTAAGCTGACTCAGAATGTCTGCTGGGAAGGAAGAAAGATTTGAGTTGCTCAGGATTTGCTGTATGTGAATAAGCTTATACCTGCTGGGATTAAATTTAAAATGTTATATCCAACCAGGCTTTCAATAACAAAAACAGCAATACCTTTGTATATGACTCCCTTGATCAGGCAAAGACATCATTGGAAGAGCTCTTCCTGGAATTGTTTGGAGCGTACTGATTCAACTCTTCATAGAATTCAGTTATGTGAAGACAATTAGGAAGATTTTTCCTTATACAAAGGATCTTTCAACATTAGAGCAGTCTTTTGTCCACAGTCTAACTGGACATTGATTAAGAAATGCTTTCTTGATAGACAAGATCTGATCTTGGGGCTGTCAAATTAAGTGGTACTTTTACGGTTTGTTGTATTCGGACTTAGTGGAGTATCTCTCGATTTGATTTCTAGACTGAATCTTGCCTTGTTGGGCTCATTAGGTTTTCTAGTGCTTAATCCTTTTGGCTTTTATAATATCTAAAAATCTGAGTGTTATTAATTATATTTTTCCAGATAATTACTTTTTTATAATGTGTGCTAATATGGTAGTCAATATTATCATCATGGATGATGCACAATTTATTTAAGTGTGCACGTGTTTCTGAAAAATGGCTACACATGTGGGAGCTCCTTAGATAAATATAGAATTTGACTTTACTTATAGTGTAAATCAAGTCTTATTTTCCGGTTATCCCTGCTTGTTATTTAAGTAATTTACTTTTATGTTATTATCTAACTTATGTTTTGAAATAAGCTAGGCTGATCTCACTTTATATATTCAACCTAAGTATGTGAGTGTTTGAGAATCATACTGCTAACTGGTTAAATTTCCTTAAAAGATATCAGTTTTGGAATAGTGACCACCGTTTACTGATCCACTCACACTGTAGCAGGGTAAGCGATTATTTTCTATCTTATAGATCTACAGGTAAGGCGGAGATGTAGTCATCTATCTAATTTATGTTTAACTTTGCATAAAATACATAATGCAGTTATGTTTTAATAGCGGAACTCTGCGGATGATCGGTCATTTGTAAATGGGAGTTACTAAGTAGGGACCTTGGTTTCAATATGATTTTTGTTTCAATGAAGGTTTATTACTGGTGGTGAATCTCGTTACCTGTTATTTGTGGGCCTTTTGAATAGTTTAAATTTTTCTCTTGTGGTTGATTCCTTATACACGTCCGATAATGAAAAAGGATTTTTAGCTCAGAGTACACTCTAGCTGTTTGAGCTATAACTATGCACCCTTAGTGTGTGGGGCTGATTACACATTTTGGATATATCTGTAGGCTTTGAATATATGTGAATATTTTACGCTTCACCTTCGAAAATCTATTTTTACATAGACACATTTGTTTGACAAAGTTCAATAGGAGATTAGCTGTACTGTTGAAACAATTTAGCTACTAAATTAATACAGAGTTTAATACTCTTTACAAACATGGTCAATACCTATTTTTTTAATGTTTGGAATGGCCGATTCTTTCTGTAATTACCAACTTAACTTTAATTTTTCAAGACCATCATTTTTTTTAACAATGAGTCTTAATTTGGTAGTCAAATCATCATGGTTGGTAATATATAGTGTTTTAAGTAAGCATGTGTTTCTGAGACAATCTACACATGTAGGAGTTTCCATTATTAAAAACAGGCTTTGAATTTATTTACAATGCTGATTTCATAATTTCACTTTCTGATAAGCTCCGCTTGTTCTTTAAATGACTTAAATTTATCTTAATTGTAGTTTAGGCTTTTGAGACATTTCAGGTAGCTTTTACTTTACTGTAAATCTCAACCTGAGCTGAGTATGTACGTGCTTGCTTGAGAATTAAACTGATAACCAATATAGGGCCAGATATTCAAAACTTTGCGCTGGGCGCAAACTGTTTGCTCAGGTTTAGCAGTGGGTTAGTGAAGGTCCACTATATTCAAAAGGGCAAATAGCGTGTGCAAACTGCATTAGCATTGGGCAAAAGTATAATGTATGCAGGAGGCATGTCAGTACAATGCTATATTCAGCGAATAGCGCCACGCAAAGCGGTGTTGCGCGACTTAGCACAACACTTTGCATGGTTCAAATTACCACCCAGGAAAAGGTAGTCTTAACTCTGGGCAAACCAGCTTTGCATGACATTTTGGCTTTGCATGGTGTTAGTGTGGCTTTTACGCAGCTTTGTGTGACCCTAACCAATAAGTTTGACACATAGAAAAAGCTAGACATAGAGGAAACATGCTGCTCACTGATGGCACCACAATGATGCCATCATCTGCCACCAGTCCCAGCCATGCCAATCAATAAGTGGTGACCCGGCTCTCCCAGTGGGCACCATGGCAGTGAGGCCATACAGCACACACCTGCAAACCACCCTTCAGTGGACACCAACAGATGCCAGCACACACATGCAGCACTGTGGGCATGGAGGGTGTTGAGGGGAGGGGTGTACAAGTGGCCAGGCTGCACCACAGACTGGGTGCCACCACAAGGCTGGGACACATCACGCAGTGCACAAGGGCCAGTGTTGGGAATATCCAATCATCAGTGTGCCTGTCTGATCATATGTGCCCCACAGCCACATACCGCACAGCTGTACAGTCACCATAGCACACACAGCCAGCCATGTATATGTCACTGTGAGCATTCCTCACCAGTGGTGCAGCATCTGTGGATCACACAACAGCATAACAGTAATGTCCACTGTCAGCACACACCTGCAAGTTGGGTCTGTCATTGTGTACCTTGCCCTACACACCATAGGCATTGTTTTGTCCCTCACACTACTGGCCTCCTTGCTACTGTAGTGTCTGCTGTGCACTGTAGCATTACCTACAGTTTGACAGTTGCATGCAACACCACCACCAGCGCCTGTGCTTTGTATTCCCCTGGGGCACATTATGCTATGCTGTACTGTATAAATGTAGTCTGCAGCTACCACCATGCACTGCCAGACTGACCTACAGGTGGAGCTGTGGGCAGACCCAGCCAGCCCCTATACTTCCAGACTGACCTACAGGTGGAGCTGTGGGACCCTGCAGTAACGCTGGGCAAACTACATGCAAATGAGGGCATAATGAGATGCTAATCTGGATGTTTGCCCAGAGACTACCTAAGTAGGCTCATCTGCATGTCACCTTTGAATATAGCAAAGTTTATCCCTGGGCAAATATGTTTGTACCAGGCAAACGGCTTAGCTCCACACTAAACCTGTGCAAATGTGTTAGCGCTGCACAAACATTTCGGACATATTGTACAGTTTTGCACAATGTATTTTCACATGCACTGCTGCCTGCAGCTGTACTGAATCCACGCATTTGCTGGCACACACATTGGCCACATAGTTCATCTCTACCCTCCTTCATGTCACTGTGTACTTGGCTGCTGTTGTGGTGTGCACTTCCTGGTTGCTATATTCAGAGCTGTCTTATTCCCGGGTTATGTTTGCACTGCACTCCCAGCCCAGATTGCCCAACTTCCTTAGCATGCTGTATTCAGCAGGATTAGCACCAGGGCTATCCCTCTGAATATAGTGGGCTATTGTGTTCAGGCTAAGTTAGCACACTGGGCAGTGCTAATTTAGCCCCGGGGCAAAGCTTTGAATATCTGGCCCCTAGTTTCCTTTAAGGTACTGGCTTTGAAATAATGATAACTGTTTACTGATTTACTTATGTCAGTGTAATTGGTTATTTTCTTTTTTCTAGTTACATGGGTGAGGTGGAGATTTGGATATGTATCCAGTTTATGATTGGATCTGCATACTATACATAAGCTGATTTGTTTCCTATGGGGATTGTGCTGACAATCAGTCTTTTGGTGGTGGAAGTCCCTTAGTTGGGTTTTTGGTCTCAATAAAGTTTTGTTTCAATGGAAGTTTATTACCCCCTGTTGAAATATTGGATGCTTGTTATTTTTTGAGTATTATGCTACTCCAATATGGATAATTTAAACTTTCTCTTGAGGCCGATTCCCTATGTACGTCTGGGGTTGACAAGAGATTTCTGCTCAGAGCACACTCTAGCCTTTCTTTTTATTTTAAGTCACAGCTATTCATCCTTAATATGTGGGACGGCTTATATATCATTCAGATATATTTGTAGGCTCTGTATGTTAACACGTATTTTATGCCTCACCCCCAAAATTTCCTTTTTTTCTCTGCATAGGCACATTTGGCTTAGCAACATTTTCAAAAGGAGACTAGTATATGGTTGACATATTTTAGGCATTAATTAATATAGGAATTAAGATACTTTACAAACATGGCCACTACTATTTTTATATTGATATGGCTGACTTTCCTTCTAATTACCCTTTTGGCTGTATATATACTGTAAGCTGTACTCACTGAGAAACTGCTGTGAAGGATCATCATGGTCTTAATGCTTACAGTAGGTCGGTCTTTGGGATCAGGGAATTTTTACTTCAAGAGAGAATATGGCTTGTATATTAGGCTATAAAAAACTATTTTTTTATTTGTCTCTTGAGGATAATAGTAGTAGTTTTATTTAGATGGGGAGAATTTATAGAGGGGGTGGTTATGGCTTCAAGATAATGTTCACTGTTTTATACTATTCAGAGAACCTCATTAATGTTCTTAGATTATGGGGTAATTCCATTATTTAGCAAATGCAAGGTGGGGTTGAAGTGGTTATGGATATCATGGCTCATTTCAATTCTGTTTTAATATTATTTTTAATATGGCAATTTCCTAAGGGATTTTGAAATGTATCTACATTTACTTTCTATATTTAAGTTGACAACTGATGACTAATGATATTAAATATGCTACGTGGAACTTAAAAGGCTGCAAATCTTAAACCATGCTCTCTCTTTAAATTGTAAGACTTTATTTCTTCAGGAGACACAATTACTCTCCTCAGAAATTAATCTGCTGAAAAAAAAAATGGACCATAATACAGTCTCTGGGGCAGGCAATACCACTTCCAAAAAAGGGGTAGCCTCCTGCTTAGCAAATCTGTTAACTTTTCACACGCTCAAATCATTACTGATCAGGAAGGTAGATCATTCTTGTAGTTGATTTACTTAATAACACAAACATTCTTTTAGGTTCTATTTACAGACCTAATTCAGATACTGCAGCCTTTTTTTAATGCAGCTTGCATCAGTTCTATCACAATTTCCTCATTATCATATGATTTTGGGGGGTGACTGAACGTTCCACTAGATTTAACTTGATAAATCTGCTAATACAGGGACAAGGTGGACTGTAGACAATAAAGTACTTAAAATATTTTCAGTCTTGTGGATCCCTGGAGAATAAATACTCCATATTCCAAATAAATATTCTTTCTTTCTTTTCATCAGTGCACAGTTCTTATTCGAGCACTGATTACTTTTTAATTAGTAAGTCTCTTATATCTCATGTAGCTGATATTTAAATATCCTCAAGAACACTTTCTGATCATTCACCCGGTTGGATGGAATGCAGATTCTACGTTTATTAAACAATCCATCTGGCATCTCAGTAATCAGCTGTTGAAAGAGGAGTTTAATATTAAATAGATTAATCAATTAATTATTAACTTTATGGAATTTAATCTTCCATCAACAACAAAGGTAGATATCGTCTGGTCAGCTTATAAGTGTTTCATAAGAGGAAAATTCATTAGGCTGGCCTCAAAACAGAAAAAAAAATCAGGCTAAAATAAAAGTTTTACTTGACAAAACAGAAAAACTAGAAAGCCAACTGGCTGCTTTACATGTGGAACAAATGTTACAGGAACTAAATGAATATAAAGGTGAATATTTTACTTTAACTAAAGAAAAGGCAGAACTTCTAATTTTTCAGACAAAAGTGAAATATATTGATATAGGTGAAAAGCCAAGCAAGCTGTTGGCTAGTAAACTAAAAGAATAAAGAGATTTCTAAAAACATTGCATCCATCATTTCAGATAAGGATAATTCTATCAAGACTGACCAAAAAAGAAATATCAGAATTTATAGATTATTATACATGTCTTTACAGCCCTATCCTCAACTCACCTTCCCAATCAAACTCTGAGGTATACTTAAGGAACTTTAAATGTCTGCAACTAAAACCCTCCATAGCTGAAGAGATGACCAAGCATATTCACAATCAGGAAATAATAAATGCAATAAATAATTTAAAGCTAGACAAATCATTTTGCCCAGATAGATTTACCGCCATCTTTTACAAAACTTTTAAAGACACTTTTGGTTACTATTTTACAGTCACTTTATACATATATTCTTACATATATAATTAATGATTATGCACTCCTTAAAGCTTTAATAATTCTTTTACCAAAACCTGACAAACCTAAGGATAGAACAAGGAGTTACCACCTTATCTCGCTTACAATTGTGATTTAAAAATACTCACTTCTATATTAGCCCAAAGAATCAAAGATACTTGGCATTCCTTAATTTGTAAAGAGCAAATAGGTTTCATGCCATCGAGGCAGGCCTATGATCATATTAGAAAGTTGTTGCATATCTTTTCTATATCTAGGGACGCCAGAGTCTGTGTGGCTCTGGTGTCTCTGGATGTGGAAAAGGTATTTGATACAGTTAACATTGATTTTCTTGTAGCAACACTCCAAAAATTTGGGTTTTTGTCTAAATTCCTTAATTGGCTCAGAATCCTTTATTCACAACCTATGGTAAGAATTTTCTGTAATAGTATTTTTTCATCTACTATTAGAATGTTTTGTGGAACCTGGCAGGGATGCCCATTGTCTACAATTCTATTTAACTTTTATTTAGAACCTTTTTTATACTATTTAAATGAGAACCCCTGAGTCAAAGGTATAAATATAGGCCCATTCCAATCTGCACATGCAGACGATGTGCTTCTTCACATTTCCAGTCCTAAAGAATCCATTCAAGCTGCCTAAGAAATTATTCAGAATTTTAGTACTATGTCAGATTATAAATGAAATAAGGAGAAGACAATGGTTATGCCACTAAACAGCCGGGTCTTAAAAGAAGACATTACTACATTAGGATTATTATGGGTGTCAAAGCATATTAAATATCTCACATTTATTTACTACATTAAAACAGGATTTAAGTGGGGAGGGGGTGGTGCTGTGGAGCCCAAGCAAAATGACAGCCTACTGATAGAGCCCTGCAACTACTCAATTGAATTTTATAATATAAATGTTATTTTTCATGGAAATATTGGTGCTACAAACATCACTAGTTGTGTCAGAATCCCTTTGCAACAAAATGGAAAACCCACACAAGGATCAGCAACAAGGGTCAGGAGCTAGATCCAAGCAGGCTACGCTGATTCCAGCCACGAAATCAATGCAGGCTCATGTCAAGGATTTACCCAGGGAATTGGGTGAAGAAACATTACAATTCTTTGGTCTGAAGCTTACCCACCTCATTAAATCAGTCACAATACTATTGGACAAATTCGATGGACTTTCGAACCGGGTAACCAACCTAGAATCCACCGTTGAAACCATATAGACAAGAAATGTGGAGGTGGCCAAGTGGACAGAGGTGGCACTGGGAGTGGCCTCTACTCTTGTAAAAGAGAGCACACACTGGAAATCCCACTTGGAGACCCTGGAGAACCAGGTACAGGCCCCACATATCAGAATTTTGGGGATGCAAGAAGGATGCGAAGATGATCACCTTCTGTTGTTTCTCTGTGACTGATTCAGGCAGCAAATGAGAGATGAAGCTTCAGCAAAGGCCCAATATTTTCAAAAGGCCTATAGAGTCACCCAGCATGGTCACCCTGGCAATCCAGAAGTGCCTACAATGATCATAATAGTGATGAATAGAGCAGGCACCCACGATTACCTTCTCTCCTTGGCACATTGAAAGAGATTCCTTCAAGATGGCCAAAGTGTCTAGCTAGTCCCCAACATCAGCCACGTGACCAGACAGAAGAGACAACAGTTCAATGGTGTTTGAGCTATGTTATGGGAGGCCTCTATACCA
Source organism: Neoceratodus forsteri (assembly GCA_016271365.2). Classification (NCBI taxonomy): domain Eukaryota; kingdom Metazoa; phylum Chordata; order Ceratodontiformes; family Ceratodontidae; genus Neoceratodus; species Neoceratodus forsteri. The sequence goes on along the minus strand of CM028137.1, from coordinate 420,207,871 downwards.
CATGGCATTATTTTCCTGGTCCGACTATGTATAGTTTATTGAGGGAAGATCTATATATTTGCCAACCCAAAGAACACCTTGAAATGTAACCAGATGCATGCAGTTTCCAGGGTCTGAACTGAGGTGCCCACTGATACCTCAGCAGATGAGGAGGACACTTGAGCAATTCAGGACTTTTATAAGGAGATGTATTGTCTGGTGGGTCACTAGTTTTGCCTAGGTAAGCCTGATCTATATTTGATAAATAAAAACATAGTTAGATTGTTTTTGATGCCGGGGCCAGATCCACCAGATGCAAGAATATGGGTCACTGTTCTATAGGGCCTGATGACAACATGAACCCTTTTATAATTCTTTCTGGTTTAATGAGTTAAACTGGTAATCATAGGTGTTAAATCAGACTGGTGGGGACTTGTCCCCCTTTTTTTTAACCCTGTATTTATGCTCCTCCTCTCCTCCTCCTCTCTTCACTCTCTCAGACTACCTCAAACTGTGTTACCTCCCTTGTCTGGGTCTGCTCCTAGAGTACACGGTCCACTAACCTAGGTGCCCGGATAACCCCTGGGTAGGGTGAGAAGGTACTCTCCCACTTACCTCCTTTGAACCATGCTTGCTACGACATGAACAGGTACAGCAGAGTCTACCCAACGAACCTGAGGACACAGCGAGGAGTCGTCGCCTAGGAGAGATGAGGGTGATTTTTCCTCTGTTCATTCCCCGATGCTGGCGTGCAATGAGGGCAATGAGCACAGAGGCACGCTGAGTCGTGCCTTTTTCTCTGCCCCTCTGCTGACATCTGCCCTATCCCTGTGCTGCTACTCCCTCCTACTGCACCTTCCACCCAGGCTCCCCTAGGTGGTGGTATTGCAGCAGGAGCATGCAGGTAACCCCCCCAGAGAAGGAGAGCAGCCATTGGGTGCTTAATCCTTCTCCTCCCCAGCCAACCCCCAGTGGCCCGTGCTCATTCCCGAACCCGGGTCACCGGCGTGGTGCGAGGAAAGGCATCCAGTGCCTCAGCCCTCAGCACCACCGGGCTGGTGCGACTTGTCTCCTTTTGAGAGAGCTGCATAACCTGTACTGTTCTCAATTATAGAATTATTATGCTACCCCTAAATATGGTTATACTTGTTTTGTTAAAATGTTTATAGGGGATGTGTAGCTGATCTTAACTATTTTGTACACAAATGGTCTGTTTAGAGTACTGGTTCATCTAAGAAAGAACTTTTGCATCAGGTCCTTTTTCTTTATATTTCTCTATTTTTGTCTTTTCCATTTCTTTAAAAGTAGCGTCAAACCGCACAGCTAGTAAACTATAGACTATTAATCTCTATCAAATGTATACACATGCAAGTGTGAATATTATGTGGTAAAGCATGGATGTTAGTTTCCCTCTCCTCTGTGTAGGAAGGGATATCTTGTACAATTAAACAGAGACTTTATTTCACTTTAACCATGCAGCTCATGGGCTCGATGTACAGCAATTGTGATACTGACTTTGGAATGTATATGTAGAATATTCTCTCCCTTAATGACATATCTAATAGCACTAGATGGTTATAATATATATTACGAGGAGTGGCACCATCATAGAGTATAGTGATGATAATGTAGTATATGTGCTAGTATAATCAAACTCTATGTTTGTTCTAAAATAATAAACATAAAGTTAAAAAAAAAACAGGATTTAAATAGATGGAATTTTCTCCTTTTCTCTTTCTGGGGCAAGGTTAACATATTAAAAATGAATATTTTTCCCAGGCTTTTTTATCCTCTGAACATGTTAAATGTTTTTCTTCTCTTAAATTGGTTTACCCCTATACGCACTCTTATAAATAATTTTATTTGGCAAGATAAACCCCCTAGAATTGCACTTAATAAATTAATGCTCTCTAAACCTAAAGGTGGTATTAGAATACCCAATTTTATTCTTTATTATATGGCTATCTATATTAATAACTATATTAAATGGTCTCTCCCCACAACTAGTGAGTTTACTTATAAACCAATTTGGTTAGATGTTGAACTTTATCTAATTAAAAAACATAAATGATCTCTAGATACTTTGCTATATAGTAAAGTTATAAATTTACCTCCTTCACTTAAGAACTCAACAATTGGTATTTCCTTAAAAAGTACATAATCAAGTAAGTACATTTTTGGATTTACATTTCTACAAGGACATAAACCAACCAGTTTTAATAACTATAATTTTAAATTTAATATTAAGAAATTTATAAATCCCTGGTCTTCTAAAGTCATACATCTAACTGTAGCTTCTCTTTTAGAAAATGGCTATTTCCAAACTATCAGCATGCTTTTACACAAATTAAACCTGAACAGAAAATATATAATAAATCTATTTGCTCTAAAAAAACACCCTAACTTCTTATTTTGGTCTATTTCCTTGCAAAACTGATTTTAAGAAATAGTAAATAAAGTTAAAAACATAAATACAAAGAAACATCCTATTGTAAATACATACGGTATTCACTTCTTACTAAATTTTCAGAAGGCCTGATTTATCCCTCCTACTGGTTTGTAGAATCAGGATTTAATATACTCAACTGGACGCCTATCTGGGAAAATATCTAGAAATACATTCCCTTAGATAACTTAAACTTATACAATTCAAAATCCTTCATAATGCCTATAAAACTCCATCCATTTTGTTCAAAAGAGGTCTTATTAATACTGGCATGTGTATGCAATGTAATTCAGCTACAGGCAATTTAAGCCATAATATTATGGACTTGTCCCTTAGTCAATCTTTTCTGGTGAGAAATTAATAGGAGGGTGTTAAATAAACTAAATTTACAAGGCACCTTTCACTCTGAATGTTGCATTCTGGGGAAACTACAATTCAAATACTTCTGATAGAGCAATACTAGATTGATATTCATCTCAGTTAAAGAGGTTGTGTTAAGACATTGAGTGGATAATGAAATTCTAACTTAAAAGGAATGGTTTTTGACTATCTTACATATTCTACAACTAGCTAAATTATATCCAACCCTCATAGAAACTTACAGATTTTTCATTCTAAAAGGGACACCTTATATAATTTATTGCTCTCATACTCAGTGGAAACGAGTCCCTTCTACTTTATTTTTGTATCTGTTTTATTAGCTTATGATCAATACTTGTACTATCTTCAAGTTATCAAAAGGACATCCCTTGAATCCCTTAAATATGTGGATTTTGTGGCAGAGATTTATATGTGTATATATATATATATATATATATATATATATTTATTTTATTTATTTATTTTTTGTTGACCAGGTAGCGCTAGACAAATCCTGCCTATTTTCGAGGCACGACCTGGGGAGGGGATACAGATGAATATTTTTCAGGCACGACCGGGAGAGGGATACAGACGAATGCCAATTGACCTTGAACCAGATTAAGCTGTTGGTGGTATTTTTAGTAAATGAGGGAAATTTGACCAGGACACCGGGGAAATTCCCCTACTCTTTTCGATAAGTGCCATGGGATCTTTAACATCCACCTGAACTACCACCAATCCAGGCAGATGGGACCTCGGTTTAACGTCTCATCTGAAAGACGGATGATGGATATATATATATATATTTACTTATTTATAACATTTTGGCAACCGGGTAAACCCACTGAGACCAGAGGTCCCTTTTTCATTCCTCCTAACTTCTAGGTTCTCTCCCTTTATTTGTGGTTTAATTCACCCTGTTTAATTTTTTTAAGTTTATTAGCATATCTATATGAATTGTTATCCTCATGTCACTGGGTGGGTGGGTGGGGAGGGTTGGTTTCTTGTTTATTTTTCTTTTGTGAGTGTTTTAGATTGGAGTGATGTTCCTTTTTAGGTTTCCTTAGCTTATTGTTTTTGAATTAATATTTTTATTTGTATCATTATTGTTGTTATTTTATGCATTGCTAGCTTTTTCTGAATAATGCAATAAAGAATAAATAATAAAAAAGACGTAGCACTATGGCTGAGGAATGAGACTCTGGAGTTATCGTCAGTGACTCCTTCAAAAATCAAATAATTGCAGCAAGTCATATAGCAAAGTGAGTAGGATGCTGGGATGTATCAGGAGGAGTATTGATAGTAGAAGGGAAACAGTAATACTTCCCCTATATAGCTCCATAATGAGGTCACACCTGGAGTACTGCGCTCAGTTCTGGAGTCTTCACCTCAGTAAGGATAAAGATAGGCTGGAGACAGTTCAAGGCAAGAAAAATGATTTGGGGCCAACAGGGCAGGTCCTATGAGGAGCTCCTCAAGATACTGAACATGTGCTCACTGGAGACCAGAAGAGAGAGGGGAGATATGATTGAGACATTCAAGTTCTTAAAAGGAATTACTAAGGTGAACTGCAGGGAAATATTGAACTTGTATACTAGTTTACAGTCATGTGAACAAGGGTGGAAACTGACAGGAGGAAGGCTCAGAAGGGATATGTGGAAGTATTAGTTTACAGAAAGGGTGGTAGAGCCATGGAACAATCTGCCTGCTGAAGTGGTGGATGCTAAAACTGTTGCTGGTTTCAGGGATGGTTGGGATGGAATGAAGGGCATAGTGGTTGCTCGGGGCAACAGAAGCTGGGAGAGAATGGGAGGGGGAGCTGGGAAGGGCTAAGCCCCTGAAGGGACAGTATATCCCAAGGCTAAATAGGGAACTTGGGCAGGCTGGATGGGCTGTTGGTTTTTTTCTGCCGTCGTCTATGTTTCTGTTTCTATTTATTTTTAGCTAAATAGTTCTTCCAGTTGGAAGACTGTTGCTAGAGGGTGCTATATGAAAACTTTTTGTTTTCTGTGTTGTGGTGTGCCTTTTTTAGCATCATTGTTTTAATCTGTTTTTCTTTTAATTGCTTTATAGTTTTATTTTTCTTTATATGGAAGTTGCTGAGCATGCAGGCAGGAAACAGCAAGCAAAGCAACTATACCAAAAATAGCAGTTCAAGACTTGGGAACAATAATGTTTTCTTTTCCCCAGACCTTGACTGTGAGATGCAGTGACACTGTCAACGTCTAAACATTTTTAAAGATCAATGGAAGAACTTTACTTTGTGTTTTTGACAGATAAGGCTTATTTATAACAACATACAGTATTCCTTTCTATAAAAATGATGATGAAACATGACACTAAATTGTGTTTTTCTCCTTGCTGTCTCAGAGCCACAACATTCTCTGGGAAATGGCACAATGTCATTGTAGCCTCAGCACAGTTTGAATACTTTGGCAAATAAAAATTAATCCTGACACAGTAAATTCATTATTTATTTCATTTTACAGATTTTTTTTTTTATAAAGAGCTGGGGTGGAAATAATTAGAGACTAAAGACTACACTGGCATTATCGAGTTGAATGGTAAAGGAGTAGCAATAAAACATATGTTGGCACAACTTTGTGGTAAGTCCATCAGTTTTATTTTTTTTTCCTTAAACACAGTTTCAATTGCTAGTAAGTACTACACAAAAAACTAAAATAAACTATCTTTTCAATTTCCATTTATTTTTAAGGCTATTCTTCTTGAAATAGGAGTACAAGTTTCTTCATTTTAATTGGTCTATTTATGGGAAGTTTATTTTTATTTATTCATTGTTTGTTAACCAGGTAAAGCCCACTAGGCACGAGTGACTGTTTTCAGGGGCAACCCAGGAGCTTTGGGCTGGTTAAGTGATTTGCTCAGAGTCACACAGTATGCAAGTGGAGGTTGTGGGAATCAAACCCAGATCAGCTGGATATGCCAAGCTCATTCACAGCTCATTGTTCTAACCTCTAGGCTAAACTGCCAGCCAGTTTATGCTGACTGGACTTGTTTCTTTATTAATGAGTAATCTGTCCAGCAATTTTGAACTCTAAGACTGAAAGACTAGTAATGGAAGATATGGATAATACTGCTGAGGACACTATGATGTCAGACAGATTGGATTATGTTTTGATTATGCTTGTCAGGACTATAAATATTAAATTATGAATGTAAACTTTTTTTTATTAATTTGAACTAAACCCTGACTGCTCTTTGAATTTATTATTTTTTATCATTATCATTTTCCCCAGAGCCTCCCCGCTCTCCTTTTCATTTGGACACATTTGGCTGATTGATTGTCCCTCTACATGTCAACTGGCTCATCAAGGTCATAGACCCAAACCTTTTCTATCATCCAATGCCTCTGCAGCCCATCCCCTATGACAGGGTCCCATTCAACTCAGAAATGTACTTCCCCAGCCTCCTGGGGATGCAAAATCTAGTTTGGAGGCACAAAATCAGGATCCAGGGCTGTCAACGGCTACAAAATGAGCAAGTTGACTGGTATGACTTGTGCAGGATAGGAGTTTCCTCCTGTAAGACCCACCCAGTCAAAGTAAAACTAGCCCACAGCACCACTCCTATTAGCTAGTGATGGCTGCCAGCACTGTGTGGTTACCTGCAATGTAAAAGACATATTGGATCCTGTCATAGGAGGTGCTGTAGTAGTGGGAGGCCCTGCTCCCTCCCCTGGGGTTAGCGAACGATATCTATGCATTGTGTCCTTGACTCTAACATTTCAGATGGGTCTCCCACATTCCCGTATGGTAGTGCAACACACTTTGAACTGAACACTAGCTGCTCTTTGTTGTTACTTAGCCTATTTTTATGCCATGATATGAACTGCGGTATATACTGTGACCACTTTTAGCTGACCATTGAGCCAGCCCTGTGTGGGAGCACCACCATTCTCCTTGGGTGATGCCTGGGACACTCCTTATGTGTGTCCCGTGTTCCGTGTCCATATTTGAATTTTATTCACCCATGAGGGATCCTTCAGAGTGGCATATGTACATATCCCAAAATCAGGTTTTAATGTAACAGCATAGTGTAATTCCATATGCCCCATAAGTAGTAATCACGGAATTCAAAGTTGAAACACATTAGGGGTGACTGTGTAATAAACTGTAGAAGTTCATTACTTTTTACAACAGAGTTCCTGAAACCTTAGTTAATTTGTAATTTGAGCTAGTTTGACAACACTCCTACGTCATATCCTCCCATGACCACAGGCAAGCTGTCAAGAATGATGTCATCAAAATGCACATCTGGGGTGCATCAGCTTCTCATGAGAATGGTTGTATTAGCACTAATCTCTTAGCACATCTACTAAATGAGTTCAATTCACACTTCATGAGAAAGGCTCCACTAGTACTGCTATCTCAGTTCACATTTAAGTGAGAATAGCTACCACCTCTCATATTTATTTATTTATTTATTGAATTTTGTTAACTGGGTGGGCCCACTGAGATGAAAAGTCCATTTTTTCAGAGACAACCTGGAATTAATTGCATAGAATTGTATAAACTTGCACAAGAAGCTGGAGGGAACAGAACATAACAAAAATTACCAATGCACACAATATTTCCTTAACACAGAGTTCTCGCCATACAGCCGGCATCCAAGCCATGGATAAGGCAAGTCTCTCTGTGCCACTAGAGTGTATGATTATTCCATCACATTCCTTTCGACTTTACTGCTTTTCTCAGCAGGCATTCTTTCATGAATCATCACTTTTTGTCCACCCACACTCGGAACTACCAGTCTGTCACTTTTCATTCAGTCCGAATGATAATGATGTAGATTAGTATATCATCATTCTCTCCTATGGGCAATTGACTGTTAAAGTTGGTCTACTAGTAAAAGTCTGTACACTGAGTGAATCAGTTGGGGCTCAATGCTTCACTAACAAAGGCTATCCCCACACACTGTGCCTAGCATGTCTGCTACTTCAAAGCAGCCTTGTAGACTGTAAAGATCTTTTTCTCAGCATCCATTTAATCCAAGTTCTGGACATGCAGGTCTAAAAGCAATACAGTTATTTACATGGTGAAGCAGAGCAATTTCATGCCTTTGTGCCAAATTGCACTGTGGCATGTTTCAGGACAAAAACTCTCTTACTGTACAGCAGCACTTTGCTTGCTTGGCACTATATATGGTGCCTTCATGTGCTTCATCCTTGGCATGGATACCTTCCCGTTTGCACTTCCCTACAGGATCTCTCTTTGGGTCTTCAGGCAATTGTTCTCAGGCCAACTGGCCATCAAGGTGCTTCCCTGGGGATGGAAATCCCCAAAGTCGCCACACCCTCCCAGTGGTCCCATTACATTTGACAATGTTCTAAGAGCAGTATAACAGAAACAGGTCCAGGACTCTCTTGGAGCCCTACTTGTCTTCTCTAGCACCTGAAGCGGTCATGGAAAAAACCAACTAACTAAAGGATCTCGGCTCTCAAACTCCTGCCAAAATCCTAGACTCTTTATTTTATACAACCATGATGTCTCCCACATCCCTCCCACTTGAAACATGGTATGAATATCTGCCAGGCTCAGGCAAGAAGCATTCTGCGAATGTCCCCTCATCCTTTCCCTGCCAGTAGGAAGTAGTCGTTACATATTATGATGACTAAAGATAAAACTGTACTAAAATGAAGAAACTAATGTAAAATCAAGAGTATCTGATGAAATTAAAATTTTATGTGATAACATTGTTTCTCTCTCTCTCTCTCTCTCTCTCTTTTTTTTGTTACTCTTTGTTGGATGTACAGCTTTTCTTTTATTTCCTATTCATCCTCCAAGTATAGGATGCCTGAATTAACCAATTGAAATTTCAAAAATGTAAGCATAGGCTAACATAATATGAGCAGTCTATATGACAACATAGTAAGAAGAAAAGGGAGCTACCTCAGCAAAAAGAATCACAAAGGCCCCAAGAACGGTGATTATTTCTCCAACCAGTCTAACATAATCTTTCGGTGAATCATATGCTTCCTGTAAATACAAAGACATTTGTTTATGACAGGAATCAATGTATCAATGTCACATATAAAAATATTCATGCATGACAAAAAGGCAACAATGCTTTTAATGTTATTGCTTTCGAAATATGTTTGATGAATACTGATGGGGACCAAAGTCTTCTCTCCACATAAAGCTGCATAACAGGTGGTTACAGTTCAAGCTCTTGCACACTGCTCCATCAGTTTTGTTCAACCCTGCCATGGACAAAACTCCACTAGAGGGTGAGAGGGTAGTGCTAATACAGACTGAATGTCCATTTCATTTATGTCCCAGAATGGCGTACATGCTTTCTTCAGTGTTGGTTCTGATTGTGATGAAGAGTTGCATGCACTGTAACACATGTGTAATGCATGTGTAATGCAAGTGGCATGAAAGGGTGATAGTTACCAGGAGGCAGGATAACCTAATGGGAAGAGCAGAAAGTTGTGAACTTGGTGACCTAGAGGCAAATTTAAATCCTGCAATCAATGATTATGCACTGTCTGACCTTTAGCATGTCACTTAACCTTCATGTGCCTAATTTTCTATCTGTGCTTACATTCCCCTCCCTCCAACACACATCCTTAGCCTAACTGTGCATGCTTAATCAGTTGCCAGCTGTGCATAGACTGTAAAACATTTTTGAATACAATGTGCATGAAAGGCACTATATGAAACCAAATTCCTGTTTCTTTCTTTCTTTCTTTCTTTCTTTCTTTCTTTCTTTCTTTCTTTCTTTCTTTCTTTCTTTCTTCCTTCCTTCCTTCCTTCCTTCCTCAAGCAAGTATGACAACATTCACTCTCAAGAGAAAACTGTTCACAGCCAATAAGTGGACTACCTGCAGCAGAATGACCTTATCTGCCATGAGCAACATGGCTTCCAAAAAGAGCACAGCACCAAAACTGCCCTGATTGAATGTGCTCATGTCCTCTATCGCGCTATGGACAAGGGCCTTGTAACTGGATCTGTGTTCATGGACCTGAGCAAGGCCCTCAACTTGGTTGACCACAGGGCACTAATAAACAGATTACTTGGGCCCCCTGCATTTGCTTGGTTCAAAGACTACCTGAGACATAGGAAACAGGCCACCAAAATTGGTAACACCCTATCCAGTGTAAACAATATCACCAGTGGTGTACCCCAAGGCTCTATTCTAGGCCGTCTCCTTTTTACCATCTTCATAAACAACCTGCCCATGGTCTGCAAACCCGTACGCACCCTCCTATATGCAGATGATGCTGTTCTTTACACTCATAGTAATGATATAGATGTAATCAACCAAGCGCTCAGCTTGTGCTTTGCTAGGCTTCAGGGCTGGTTTGTTCAGGAGAAAATGATCCTTAACCTTCCTAAAACTCTCTAAAACTTAGTCTATGTTATTTGTGACCATAGTAATTGATGGCAGATAAGGACCGCCAGGTCCATCTATTCTGCCTGCACTCCTTACCTACATCAGCAGCTCCTGACCCTACTTGGTCAGTGACTTTAGCCTCTCATTCCCACCTCTAGGATTCCCTTATACCTATCCCATGCATGTCTGAATCCCCCCACTGTGGTGGCTTCCACCACCTCCTGGGGCATCTACAGTCTAAGCAAATTATCCCCTATGTTCTGTGTCAATGCAGAAAATGGCTCACCCCTGCTAAAGACCATGTCCTTCAAGTATCTCGGTATGTACCTTGATTCCACACTGTCCCATCTCCAGAATACCACCTCCTTCATCTACAGAGTTTGCCAGTTCTAAACACCTGCTGTTAGAATCTGTATTGCAAAAACAAGTCTTCCTTCTCTTGACTATAGCTTGGTTGTCATTGATGCTACCAGTAAATCAGCATTATAAAAAAGTATACCCTTTATTATAAAATTGGTCAATTTGTCTCTGGAAGTAGGTCTAATGCCCACCACTGCCTGGTCCTAAATTCACTAAACTGGCTTCCACTCAACCTCAAAGCTAAACTGACACTCACCACACTTGTCAAAAAAAACTTGCAATCAGGTGCCCCTGCTTACCTAGCAAACCAAATCTCATTCATAGATCTCACCTCGTCCCACTCTGCCTCTAACAATAATCTTGTAGTCCCACTGTTTTGCATCAACATGAGACAATGCTCATTTAGTTACTGAGCTGTTTCTGTTTGAAACTCCATATCCCCTCCTGTCAGAAAGCCGCCCACTCCATCATGTTCCTCAAAACACTCTGCACACTAGTGCAATAACCACCAAGACAAGAGTCTGATGAAAAAGTTTTAATCCATTCACTCAAAAGGTGGTACATTCATAAAGCAGTCTGCTGCAAAGCAAAGCTCCTGCTGTCTCTTCCAAATTGTCAATCTCCCTGGCACTTCAACCAGGGTGTGGTCTTCCTCAGCCTTAACTAAACATTTGAAAGTGCATTATTCCTCATCCCAAGCCTGTAACTGCTTCCACTGAACTCCCCCACCCCTTGCGCTTACCTACTCAAACAAGCTGTGCACTTACTTCCCTCACCTGTTCCATTTCCTCTCTTATTCTTTCTAGTAACTGCAACCTTTAACCCCTCTGTTCTCCCCCTCCCACTAGTGACTGTAGCCTCCCATATAACTGCAATGTTACCCATCTTTGTTTTACGTTCTGTTATGTACTCCATTACAATCCTGAATGTGTTTCTTTTTCACATTTTGTTACTCTACAAAAATATGTAAACTACAGTATTTGTGTTTCTTTTATGGTTCCTCCATGACATGTAGTACTTCCTCCTTGCCTGTGCAACCACTCCCAACTCGTGCCAGAAAAAGGCATTCACTGCCAGTGCACTCAACCTGTCAACAAAGTTAAATAAAATAAATATGTATATCCATCTTCTAGATGTTCTAAGACAGCACAGCTTAAAATTATGCATTTGTTGTTGCTTTGTTATGGGAGGTCACTAAAAGCCAAAGAAATAATTCAGATTCTGTGAAATACAACAATCCACATAACCCAATAATGCAAGCATCAGGGGAAGTATACCCACACTAAAAATGTCACATGCATGACTGATCTTACATGATTTGTAAGAATAACATAAGAAAATGTGCTTAGTGTCAACAATTACTGTAAGTTCTTCACTGATGCCCCTGTACAGGTCCTTGGTTAGGCCGCAGTTGGAGTACTGCGTGCAACATTGGCACCCGTACCTGAGGAAGGATATCAAGCTGCTCGAAGTGGTACAGTACAAGGTGATGAAGATGATACAAGGGATGGTGGGCAGCACCTACAAAGAAAGGCTGAGTCACTTGAGTTTGTTCACCCTGGAAGACAGAAGGTATGGGGGGGACACGATTGAAACCTTCAAATACTTGACGGGGATCAACAAATTGGGCACAGAAGGGGGTGTTTAAGCTGGGAAGGGACATGAGGGGGCATGGGCTAAGATTGGTGGGGGTAGGTCCAGGAGGGAGATGAGGAGGCATTATTTTACTGAAAGGGTAGTGTCAAAATGGAATGCTGTACCAGAGGAGGTGGTGGTGGCTTGCAGGATGGTGGGGAGTTTCAAAAGGGCATGGGACAGGGCAAGGGGGGGGAGCTGGGTAAAGAACACTGAGCAGTTCCAGGAGGCGAATGGGGGGCTGGGGGGAGGGGCAGCTGCAATATAGGGTACTAGCTGTGCATACAAGCAGACTTGATACACCGTGAGGTCTGTTTCTTCTGGCAAGTTTCGTATGTTCGTATGACTGTGCAAGAATTGTATCAGATACACAGATTGTAATTTTTCTTGCATGAACAAATTCAAGTTTATAGCAAGTACACACAGGCTTTTGTGAGATCACAATATGAGTTTTAATACTAGTCAAGCACTCTGCATGTTTAAAATGTAGTTGGATACAAAACAATTCTACATGTATGTTTCTTGACTAAAAACATGCATATATAAAATGTAATGTGTAAGAGTGAATGACATCTTTTAAGAATTGTGCAAGGAGGATTGCTCTACTCTGTTTACTAACAGGTAAGAATGCATGTCTTTGTAGCGCTGACAGAAATCTTTAGATACAATCTGAGCTGTAAAAAGCTGCATGCACCTCATTAAACACTTTCTGAAAATGTAATATTTAGTTACCATTCATCTATATTACATATATATTTCTTAGATTTCCCCTTTCTGTCATTGCTGAGGAAATCTGTATGAAAACAGGGTATTCATCCTTTCCAGTTTTATCTGCCCTTGTTTCTTACTCCCCACTTGAATTCGTATCCCTCTATAGCTACGTCATGATTAGTTGTGGTAATGACTGCGATGCCACAAATAAAATACAGTATTATGACTTCAGGTGTATGATGTGGACACCAAAAGTTGTAAGAGTGTTCTTGTGCATTCAAATCAAACATATTAGGAGCAGAATGGAAACAATCAAACTTTCTTTGCAACATGCTTTTAATTTTGAAACATGTATCTTGGGCAATCTGGATTCAGTGAGGGGCTCCTCTGATAAAGTGATTACTACTTTAATAGCATTTCAACAAAACAGTTAATCAGTAAACATCAAATTGACCAAAATTATATAACGTTTAAGGAGTGGTCTTTCAATATAATATATAACTTACAAATCATTAAATTAATGCATACATTTAACAATAACCCTCTATTATTTCAACTAAAATGGGGAAGATTATATAATTTATTGTTATAAACAAGTATATATTGACTGTGTTCTCTCTTCCAGGCCCATCTTTGACTCTGGGTCAATTAATTAGCATCCTCTAATAAATATGTGTATTTTTTTTTGATTCACTAATTGTTTGTCTTTAGAGGCCTTAACGATCATTACCTTCAATTTTTAAGATACTGCTTTATTTAGAGTAGACTGGGGTAGTTTAAGTTGGTTTGTAGAGTATGGGGACTTTATTCATGATCTCTCGTACTTGTTTTGTCTATGCCTATTTTTATGATAGTATTGTTTTCTTCTGTTATGGTTGTTGTCTTGTTTTTATTATTATTGTTATTATTGTTTAAAATGTTCCAATAAAACGAAAAAAGTAAAAAAAAAAAAAGAAGCAGAATGGACACATTTATTTTTAAATATGCAAGAATTTATCAAGATTAATGCTTGTGTATCTGTTTGTATACTTTTTTGCACAACACTTGACCAGCACAGTGTCAGTGGTTCAGGAAGTGGCACACCTGTCTCTAGAGCCAGTTTTTCTTGCATCTCAGGATGTGACAAGGAATTTTCTTATATGAAGCAAGGAATTTTTCTTGCATCAATTCTTCATGCAAGAAAATGTCACATTTGTTTCACATTCCTTACATATAATTCTTACAGAAAAACTTACATAACTGGCCAGCCCGGTGGTGCTGGAGGTTGAGGCGCTGGTCGCTACACCTCGCCGTGCAGACAACCCAGGTTTGGGAATGGGGGTCAGCAGGGGTGAGAGGTAATCGAGCAACCAGAGGACTGCTCTCCTCTCTCAGGGAGGGAGGGTTTGTCATCTTGCATGCTGACTGTCCTCTGGCAGCAGCTATGGGGCAGTATGGGTTGGGAGGCACGCACTAATGCCCTTGCATGGGCAGGGGAAGTGAGCGGGGAGAAAAGGAGAAAAAAGAGCCTGGCAGGCTCCGTGATGGTCCACTGCATCCCAAGGGCTGTCCCTGGCCTCTGGATTGGGTCTCGGGAAGGGGGAGAAGCCGGCGACCTCTTCCCTGGCTCTGCCTCGGGGGGCAAGCCATGGAGGAATTCTGGGGACTGGCAGGACCGGGAGTGACAGGACTGGAGAGTGAGTCCCTCTGTCAGGAGGGCTGTATCCTCCTGCAAGGGCTCCAGGTGGAAAATAATAATAAAAAAAACAAAAAACTTACCTAACCTTACATAAAAACTTGCATGAAGCTTGCATATGCTAGCATATACAGTATCCATGTATATTGTACCAGCAAAATTCTTCTCTTTTTTTGGTACGGGTATGCAAACATCATGAAATAATTTAGACTGGTTCTGTCCTAAGCAGGAGTATATGCTACCAAACAACCTCTCACACAGTAGCAAATGCTGAAAACAGAAGACGTGACTGTTTTGTCCTTCTCAGGACTCAGTGTAGCGTATATATATCTTAGCCTAGTGGAAGGAGGAACCAGCCCTATGATGGTCTTGCTGGTTTAGGTCATAGTGAGCCCAAGAATAGGAAAGCAATCTAAAAGAAGATGTCTTGTGTCTTCTTTTTTCAGGCTTTCCAGACTGTGTGAGAGGAATGATGAATGATAGTTAATGGTGTAATTACCCTGGAACAAGAGGTCAGGCTGTTTCCCCACTTAGATGATAGGGAGAGCTGTTGTCTAGTATACAGCAAGACAAATGAACAGGAGTGGCATGCAAACAGTTGCTGATCTGTCAGTCTGCTAGCGGGGAAATACTGTGGCTTGTTTTCTAGCTTCCTTCCTTAGGCCTTTTAGGAAGGGCTAAAATACTAGACTGAGCCCTAGCTTGATTCTTTAGCCCAGTTTCCACAAGGAGGTCACAGGGTACTGTGCACCTTGTCCAGAGTGCCAGTTGGTGTCTCCAAAGATAGCCAAAGTCCCTTCAGAGGTCACTCCATTTCCCTGGATTGGGGAAGACATAGCTGATTCTTCAGAGAAAAGTACCAGTGGCCATCAATCCATTCTGCTGGTAATTGACTATGTCACCAGATATCTTGAAGATATTCTGTTATGATCTATGACAACCCAAAATGTTACACTCAGTTAACTGGTACAAAAATGTATCAGTCCATAGGAGTGTGCTTTATGCAAATAACAGTATTTGGAATGAAGTTTGAACTCTGTGCTGTGGTTACGCTCTCTCTACTCTCTTAACATCACATTTTTTTCTAAAGCCTAGGGAGAAGTGACCACTAAAACTACCTTATGACCACGTAAATATTTTTTCATACATTTATTAAAGTGATTTTGTGAGCTTTGCCATAACAAATGGGATTAGTAACCTGTAGGAGTTGTGATTCAATCTCCTACCATTCAAACTGCCAAAAAGTAATGTTTCCATGAAATAAATGCTTTTATTTCCGTGCTCTGCTTCATTTGCATAACCCTCCCCTTTTTTTCTCAGTGCTGCTACCCCCAAGCATGACATCATGCAAGGAAAACAAAGTTGTTAAGCACTGTTTTGAAACAGAGACCTCTGTTGGTCAGTCTTGGTATTGCAGACATCTACACTACCAACATAGGAGACTACATCTCTCAGTAAAGAAATCTTGTCAGCTAGATACCATATGCACAATGCCTTGTCACTACAGAAATATGACACTGCACCTCACAGTAAAGGAACTGGAAAACAACTTCTTATTGTACCCACAATGCCTTGTTATGCACATCTACATATTAGGTGCAGCCACCAACACCAAAATAATTTACTGCTCCTCTGAGTAACTAACATTTACATCAGCATTATAATTCACCCAGAATTCCTTGGTGCTGTAGGTAAAACATTGACAGGTCCCTTGCATGACATCATTCTGGTGGTGTGGCAGCACACAGAAAACTGGAGGACACAGTGCTGATAAAACATAAATAAAAACGACTATGGCAAATGTATTTTTACAAAACAAACTGTAGCTTCGACATCTGAAGCATGAGTGGCAATGGTTAGCCAAGATGAACCAGCAGCCAGGAAGACTATCTCCCATTGGATAGTCTCTTGTTTACAGTTCTGCATACTATGTAAAAAAGGCATCTGCAAAAGCTTGCAAAATCACTTTAAACATTTCTATAAAAACTAGATAAAATATTAGCAGACAAAAATGACCATGTGATTACCAGAACTTAAAAATGTTTGTGAAACTTCAACAAAGTAATGCTAAAGCAACCGTACAAGGAGGAACAAATTCTTGTGTGTACCTATTTTCAGGTTCTAGAAGTGAAGGCAGGGTCAGGGTTTGTTTTGGCTCATTGATGGATGTCTGAGAAGAAGCAACGTTACCATGGTAATTTTTTTCTTCCAACAGGCATCATCAATGATGCCTAAATATAACAAGCATTTGTCAGTGCCGAATGTTGCTTGCTTCTATGTGCTGTTTAGGAATTTGGAAATCATTGGAGTACAAATATTGAAAATTCGCGAACTTACGAGCGTGCGTAGGAACTGCGCAACGCACACTTATAAAACAGTCATTTTTAGGAATTATTTCACCAAATTTTCAACATAGCCATTTTAAGACCTCTGCTAATGAACAGTGTCACTGTGATTTTCTTAATGTGTCCCATACATTGAGTTTGCACACCGACTGTGCCATTGTACGCTACATGGGCGGAAACACGTTTTGGGCAGGATGTGAAAAATGGCAGCTGTACTGCTCATAAGGAGGTGTGGTAAAATGGCAATGTTGAAAATCTGGAGTGAAAATATTGAAAATTCGCGAACTTATGAGCATGCGTTGCGCTGTTCATTTTTTGATTTTTCCACCAAATTTTAAAAATAGGCTTTTGAGAGCCACCTTATGAACACTGGCAGTGTCATTTCATTAATCATTCAGAAAGGTGATTTCACACAGTGGCTGCAGAAATCACCCTTGAATGAGTAATGCCATGACAGTGTCAGCATTCATGAGAAGGGGTCCCAAAACCCCATGTTGAAAATTGCAAAATTCAAAAATGCCTGAGATATGCAATAAAGTTGAAAAAACCCTATCTATTCCATTATACAGCTTACCAGCATTTCCTCAGTTAACGGTCAGCTTTGAAGAGTGCAGACGTGTTCCCAGTCTTCAAAGATCGTCACTTGAGCTCCGGAGGTAAGTAGGGGGTGGGGGGTGGGTGGGGGAGACAGGGTGCGCAGTGGTGGGTGGGTTGTGGGAGGGGGCAGGGAGAAGCGCTGAGGAACAGTTTTTCTATTTACAGGTGTTTTTTATTTAGAGGCGATGAGGACATTTGCCACGCTGGAGTGGGCTCCCAGCGTGGCAGCTGAAATTGTTCGGGGGGGGTTGGAGCCGATGGGTGACTGGGCACCCCTGGCCGGTTATTACACATTTTGCCATGCTGGGAGTGGCTCCCAGCATGCACCTGGATGCTTGGGGGAGAGATAGCGGAGCCAATGGGGGATTGGGCACCTCTGTCGGTGACAGCATGGGGGAGAGACAGTGGAGCCGATGGGGATTGGGCACCCCGTTGACCATTACATCATTTTGCCATGCTGGGGTGGCTCCCAGCATGGCACCTGGATGCTTTTGGGGCGTGGAGCTGACTGGGGATTGGGCACCCCCGTCAGGACAGTGTGGGGGAGGGGGAAGGCGATGAGCACGCAGTGTGCGTGGCCAGGCAGGTGTGTGGGGGGTGAGCTCTGCTCACTCCGCTGGAGCTCTCCCTTTCAACTGTATGCCACTGCATTTTCAGCTTGTCATAGACAGCTGCAGCAGTGATTGCGGAACTGGGGCCGCACCTGCAAACACACTGACTGCATTGGAAGACGGTCTGACACACCTCTGAAAACTCGGATGATGGCACTATGTTTCTTGCACATGTGTGCAAGCAACATAAAAAGGCATACTCACCAACAGTGAAAATTGGCATCTCTCCTGGACTGTATGTCCAGGCAGTAGTGCTTTGTGAAGGTATGCACTGCTTTTCAGGGATGCCCCTTGCAGCTGTGACAGAGATAGATGTGCCCCTTGTGGAGTGTGCTTGTAGGCCTCTGGGAGATTGTTTACCAGATTTCTCCTAACAGAACTGTAAACAAGAGACTATCCAATGGGAGATAGTCTTCCTGGCTGCTGGTTCACCTTGGCCAACCTCTCCATAGTAACAAAGGATTGTATGCTATCAGACCTGACATCTCTTATCTGATCCATTTAGCAGCCCAGTGTCCAAAGATTTTGTCAGGAGTGAAAACGTATTGGGGGGATGGGGTGTCATTGCTGAACTCACTGCAGTTCAAAAAAGCAAGGGCTTGGCAATCTATACAAAGGACCAGCAATGTGGCTGTGACACCACTCGCTGTTTGCTGGGTGGAAACTTCTTGTACTTCAAAGGACCAAGCCACTCTAATCAGAGATGGCTTTAATACCTTTTTTTTAATTAGCAGTTTCTGGGTTTTCTGGGTTTTCCCCATCCCACTCCCATGCGTTCCTGACGTGACATACACATGTGGAGGCACACGCATGTCTTGCAGGGTGCCCCACCCTACCGGTCACCTGGTACTGCCTTCACTCTTCACAAACTTCCATTCAGTGATGGCGGGACTATGGGTGGGTGACGCCCCCCACCCAGGAGAGGAGAGCAATTGCTCCCCCCAGCTACCTGAGGTCATTTCTGAACCTGGGTCACTGGCGCAGTGCAAGGTAAAGCATCCAGTGCCTCCGCCCTCAGCATCACTGGGCCAGTCTGGTTTCGATCCTTTGATTTACATGAACCAGTCAGCTAACAGCTGAATGGTTTTCCATGCCAGAAGCCTGTCAACCTGTAAAATAGAAGATTGTCCATCAAAGTCTGTTGCAGCCACCACCGTATCTTCTCCCCTGCCCAGCCGACATTATTAAAATGACAAAGGGGATGCCCAATTCCCCCTGCCAGCTGCTACCCCCACCCCACCCATTTTAGTTATGCAGCACCGAAGAGCCCAACCTCAGTGTTGCCAAATATAACAGTGGCACTTCGGGGTGCCCAATCCCCCAGTGTCACTACCAGTAACAGAGAAAACTGTCCCTTATAATTTAAATTTTTTTTTTAAACCTGCAAAAAGGAAAACTGTCTATCATTGTCTGTAGGTAAAGTAAAGTAAGTAAATTAAAACTTTATTTATATAGTGCCTTTCCAGAACCAAGGTACTTCACAATTAAAATTCAACATACAAATATAAAATTTAGACTAACAATAAATACATCAACAATTTAAAATTCATCTGGGATGGCTTAATTAAAAAGATATGTTTTAAGCTCAGTTTTAAATCTGTCGATGGTCAGGCATTCCCTTAACCGATGTGACAGAGAATTCCACAGGGTAAGGGTCACAAAGGAAAAAGCACAGGCACCAAATGTTTTTAAATTAATTCTGGGAATCTCTAGCAATCCCTCATTGGCAGATTGGAGAGGCAGAGGTGGCAGTAGGGAGTTAGGAGATCTTGCAGGTAGCCGGGTCACTGTTAATATAGGGCTTTAAAGGTTAGCAAGCTAACCTTAAAGGTGATCCGCCACTGAACAGATGGCCAGTGCAGTCCGCGTAGCATAGGTGTAATATGACTGGCCCTAGATGTACCAGTCAAAAGCCTGGCTGCAGCATTCTGCACTAGCTGCAAGCGGTGGATATCAACCCCTGGAAGACCTAGGTAGAGGACATTGCAGTAGTCAAGGTGGGAGGTGATGAAGGCATGGACCAATGTTGGCAGGTCATCCAGAGGAACCAGGTGTTTCACCTGGGCAATATTCCTCAGATGGTAAAATGAGGATTTAACGATGGCCAACACCTGAGATTTCAGGGTCAAGCCATCATCAAAAATAATGCCCAGGTTATGCACCCGGTCTGAAGTAGTGAGCTGAACACCATCAAGCCATAAGCCTGATGCCTGTCCAGTCCCCAAACCTGCCCACGGATGACCAGGGTCCACTATCAGCACTTCAGTCTTGTCCAGATTCAGTCTCAGCCAGCTGGTGCTCATCCAATCCTTGATCTCAGTGAGACAGTTGTTTAGCAGAGACTGCATCAACCTGCCTGTGTAGAAAGGACAGATACAGTTTAGCATCATCTGCATAGCAGTGAAAACTCAATCCGTATTGCCTGATGATCTCTCCTAATGGCATTATATACACTGCAAATGACATGGGTGCCAATATGGAGCCCTACAGCACCCTGAAGGACAGGGGAAGGGCATCAGAGGAATAAATTCCAGTGACCACCCTCTGAGACCTGCCCATTAGGAAAGATCGAAACCATTTGAGGACTGTACCTGACAGCCCACAAAGAAGCCACAGGCACTCCAAAAGCACACCATGGTCTACAGTGTCAAATGCTGCAGAGAGATCAAGAAAGACCAAGATGGTATGAGCCTTTTGATTTCTCACTATTAGGAGTATTCAATACCTGAACAAGTACAGTCTCAGTGTTATGTCTCTTCCTAAATCCAGACTGGAGAGCATCATAGACATTGTGGATTACAAGGTGAACATCCAGTTGCAATGCAACCACCTTCTCAATAACCTTACCCACAAAAGGCAGGTTAGAAACAGGCCGGTAGTTAGCTGGACAGTCTGGATCCAAGGAGGTTTTTTATTTAGGAGTGGTCATACGACTGCCTAATTGAGGGGATCAGGAAATACAAACCTCTCCAAGGAACTCCAGACAATTTCAGCTAGGATCAGGCAGAGAACATCTACACAAGCCACTAATAGGGGTGTAGGTATGGGATCCAAACTACAACTGGTTGGGTGCAAAGTCTGGACAATCTTTACAATGTCTATGAATTCTGTCTGGCTAAAGTCCATCCAGACAGACTGAGTGCTCACCACCTCCTGACAACCTCCACAGTACCTCGTAGGGAGAGTCAGGCCAATGCCAGACCTGATGCTGGCAACCTTATTTGTAAAGAATCAAGCAAACTCCTCATATTTAGCCAGAGAAAATGCTCCTCCGGGTTGGAGATAGATTGGATTGCACAATCTGTCAACAGTCTGGAAGAGCTGAGCTGGTCAATTCTGCACAGCACAAATCTCCCTGGACAGGAATTCTGCCTTCTTATGGGTGATTTCTGATTGATAGCTCTTATAATGTTCCATCAATCTAAGCCTGTTAACATCCAGGCCAGACCTCTGCCATGCTTTCTCCATCCTTTGACCAACTCACCTCAGCTCCTTCAAGGAACCATCAAACCAAGGGGTCCTTGGGCAAAGAGTGAGTGGTCGAATACAAACAGGAGCAATCATGCCCAGGGCACCTCCCACCACCTTATTATAGGCCAGTATAAGGTCACCTAAACTCCTGCATTCACCTGACAATCCCGATAGGTCCAGAACTGCTGACAGACCTTCTGGGGTAACCCCCCTTAAAGAGCAGTACTGGACCATCTCCATAGGGGCAGGCCCATTGGGGGAGCCCCAAAACTGAACCTTATGGTGTGACGGTCAGACCAACTGACTGGTTCCATCCCTAGATCCATGATCTCCATCACTAGGAGGAACACCAGATCCAGCGAGTGACCCCCTATGTGGGCAGCGGAGTTAACCACCTGTGTGAGGACCAGCATCGTCATTAGCTGGAGGAGATTTTGACCAAACTATGAGAGTTCATCATTGACCCAGGCATTGAAGTCCCTCAGAATTAACCATCTGGGGGACTTCAATGCCATGTCAACGATAAAGTCCATTATCTCCTTCAGGAATTCTCCACCATCAGTGGGTGGATGGTAGCTGAGGAGTATCCAGCAGCCTACACCCTCTCCCAGGATACACTCAAAAGATCTGGTGGGCCCCACTGGCACATCCACAAGGCCCAGTTCCATCTTAAATATAATGGCTACACCCCCACCCCATGATCAAGCCTCAGGCAGTGTATCTCAGAGAACCAAGCCAGAACAGCAGCGGTCAGTACAGGGCTTGCATTTTCATCCAGCCAGGTCTTGGTGATGCATGCCAGATTTGCTGTTCCAACAAGATCAGCTATAATAACTGTCTTGTTCTTAATAGATCTGGCATTACATAACACTGCCCCATTGTGGAGCCCTTGGTAAGGGGACAAGACAGGGGATACATCTGTCCTGGCTCCATTTTGCACCAGGGCATCTCTTGGTTCCAACTACCTCAATCCACCCTCCCCTTTCCCTTCCCCCACCAGGCCCACTTCTTCTCCTTCTTATTTGCCTCCTAATTATCCCTAAAACTCAACACCTTGTATAGGTCTCTGATGGTAAGGGGGGACATTCAAAAGGACACAATTCCCTGAGCCTAGTGTGGGAATACTGCATGATCATTTTTAAACCTTCCCAGCACATTTTCTAACACTATAAAAGCAAAACAAAACAAAACCATAAATTTGAACACTGTCACACTAACAACTTCCAAACCACTGTCAAATATAACACACGTTCCCACCCCAAATATTATTGCAAAATAAACCTCAACTAATATTACAAAAAACAAAACAACAATAATAGTCTTGAGACTGAATGAGAATAGGTCACTATCTGACCAAGTTCACTGTCCAGATATGAAATTTAAAGTGGCTGTTATATTGAGTCACTGGTCCACCATCAGTCAAAAAAGCACATCACACATTATAATGAAAATTAAGTATGAGGATGGAACTCTCACCACCACCCTTACCCACAACAGAAATGTCCAAATACTGTAGTCCTCTCACCACCACAGCCTTTCTGTTTAAGATATTGAGTAAAATAAAAGCACAATGCGGCCTACTCACTGCCTCTCAGATCAGATGTATGATAACTCCAGAAACCAAGGTTAGCTCAGATTGATAAAATTGCATCCAAAATTTTCAAGGAAGAAGTCCAGCAAAGGAGTCCCAGTTCATGATGATTCACAATTAGCCAGCGCTGCAGGCCTCTAGCTGCACCTCCCTGGAGAACAGCCACCCAAATCTGCTTGTCCCTAGGCTAGAGCACTCAACTGTCGTCCAACCTCTGACAGACACCCCGGATGATCCCAAGGAATGGGCTAGGTCCACCCTACAGTCAACACACCCCGCACCCCTATGGGGCAACCCGGATCAAGCAGCTGCCCTCAAACAGGCCACATGGGCCTGCGCTCATGCTGAACAAAGGTCACGCCAGTTCTTTACCAGAAGAAAGGTAATGTAAAACTCCCAGGGAATAAGAATCTTCTAAAATGATGACCAGGGTCTACTTCATTCACAGGCATCGGGTCAGCCACACCCAAAAACAGACCCCCACCGAGTGTACACCCCAGATTACAGCCCCTGATGAGTGCCCAAACTCTGTCAGACATCCCTCAGTAACCCCAGATATCAGGACAGCACCCACCCTTCAGACAGTGTCGCTTGACACACCCCAGAGGAAACAGCCTGGACAGGGCAGCTACCTCCAGGTGAGCCGCCAGGCCCACTCACTCCAATCAAGGAGCAAAATGAATCATCCTTGGGAATACGCACAGTCCCCGGTTCAAGACACTGGTCTGATTCCAACCCCCCCAAGCTCAACCCATGTTAATATTATGGCACGGGGGTGTCCAATCCCCTGTGCCAGCTGTCACTCCCCACCCTGCCCCTTTCAGTAGTGCAGCACCAGGTAACCCATTACTGGTGCTGCCAAATATAATGGTGACACTGGAAAGTGCCCAATCCCATTGTGTCGCTACCTGTAATAGAGAACGCTGTCCCTCGTACTTTTTTTTATTTTATAAACCTGTAAAAAAGAAAACCATCCACTGATGTCTGTTGTGCCATTATTCCCCCCACCCAACCTTCCCACTCAGCACCCCCCAAGCCCTTACCCACTGAGGGTCCAACACCATAATACTCTCTGGACCACACATGTGTTCACTCTTCAACACCAGTCTGCAAACTGAGGAAATCAGGTATGCAGCTCAATGTATTTCAATGGCATTTTGAACTTAATGGCATAACATGCCCAAATATTCAAAATTTTTGCCCCAAATTTTCAATATGCCTTTTTTGGGACCCCACCTCATGAACAATGCCAATGAAGTTAGGCAAATCTGACTCAAAAGGTGATTTTGCAGTTGCTGTGTGAAATCACCTTGTGAGCAGGAGCTAAAAAAATGCCTCCATCATTGTTCATGAGGTGGGGTCATAAGAAGGCTATGTTGAAAATTTGGAATAAAAATATTAAAAAACTGCAAAGTTATGAGCCTATATTGATGTTTGTGAATGCAGATTTGTAACTTTGGTAATTTTCAATATTTTGACCCCAAATTTTCAACCTAGGCGTTTCTTCACAGCATCTTATGAATGTGACAGCTGTCATTTTTCAAATCCTGGCCAATATGTGTTTTCACATCCTGAAGGTGATTTCACAGTCATTGCACAAAATCACATTTTGGGCAGGAGTTGAACATTTTCTTTGCACTTGTTCATGAGGTGGGGTCATAAGAAGATTATGTTGAAAACTTGGGGCAAAAATGTTAAAAAAACCAACAATGTTAGCTGGCCCGGTAGCACTGGAGGTTGAGTCACTGGTCGCTACACCTCACGCCATGCCAGTGACCTGGGTTTGGGAATGAGCCAGGGCCACCAGGTGTTGGCATGGGCGAGAGAGGATCGAGTATCCGGAGGATTGCTCTCCTCTCTCGGGGGAGGGAGATTTGTTATCCCACTTGCTGACTGTCCTCTGGCGGTGGCTGGAGAGCAGTTCAGGTCGGGAAGGCATGCACTAGCATCCTTACATCGGTAGAGGGGGGGAGACAGAAAAAGGAACTGGCAGGCTCCATGATGGCTGTACCAGCACCCTGGCTGGCCCCTCAATGTCTGGATTTCGCTCAAGGGGTGGGGTAAGCTGGCATCCCTTCACCTTGGCTCTGCCAAAGGGGGGCTGTGGGGATTTAGGGGTGTTGGGTGGGGAACGGTGTGGCCGAGACTGATACCCTCTGAGGAAGGGACCGGAGCCTCTGCCGGGCTTATAGAGCCATAAAAAACTATATATATATATAAAAAAAAAAAAAAAAACAATGTTATGAGCCTATGATGAAATTTATAAATGCAGTCTTGCAACTTTGGCAAATTTCAATATTTTGACCCCAAACTTTGAACATAGCTATTTTTTCATAGCACTTCATGAATGTGATAGCTGTTATTTTTCAAATCCTGCCCAAAATGTGTTTTCGAACCTGTAGTGCATGATGACGTTTTGGTGGTGTGGAATGATATTTTGTTGGGGATTTGAAAATCTTCACTTACCAGGTTCATTAGGTGGGTTAATAAGAAGGCTATGCTGAAAATGTAATGTACAAATGCAGTAAAATGCCCATGTTATGATTGAATGCTACACTATTTCAGCAATCACCTTTAACTTTGCTAATTTTCAATATTTTGACTCAAAACTTTCAACATAGCAATTTTTCCACATCACCTCATAAACATGATGTGTCATTTTTAAAAAACTTGGATGAGATGTGTTTTCACACCACTGGTGAGAAATGACATTTCACCAAATACACTATAAGTTGTACATGCCATGTCAATAAGGCAAATCCTGAAACAAGTCTCTTCAAAAGTTGGGGTCAAAACCTTAAAAAAAATGGTTTAACAAGCATCAAACCTTTGGCATTGACAAATGCTTGTTACAGAAAGGCAGTGCATCCTTTGCTCACTGGTATTGGAGTGTTCAGAAAAAAGCACAGGAAGAATCATTGACTGATTTAGGTGGAATTCTGAAATCACTTTAGGTAGGAATTTTCTATTGGTTCTAGGGGCTACATTATCAGTGTGAAATATTACATAGTTTGGTTCTGTACATAAAAGCTTGCAGTTCACCTAACCTCCTGGCAGATGTCTTAGCTACTAGGAAAACTGTTTTCCAGGTGACATATTTTGTCTGCTGTAGCCATGGACTCAAAGGGAGAGTCCATGAAATGAGCAAAAAAATGTTCAAGTCCCATGGGGGACCAGTTCCCTCACAGGAGGGTGGAGGTGATTGATACCTTCGAAAAACCTTCTAAAAACTGGGCATCACCCTAAAAGCTGGTTGTGATGCCAAAGACTTGCCTATGCCTGCTGATGTGCAAGTTGACATATCTACCAGGTGCACAGGGCCTCAGATCTAAGGCCTGTAAGTATAGCAGGTAGTCCAGAACTACAGACATCCCTGCCTGCATTGGGGTTACCTTTCTGAGGGCACACCAGTATGAGAATCTCTTCTACTTTGAGAAATATGCTTTTCTTGTGACTGGCTCTTGAAGAACCATGCCCCCAGGCTTAACGTTCTGACATCTGGAAGGGTCATCCTGCCCTCAGACAGAGTCAGCTAGTTGTATCTTAGAGGCAGGTTGACTGGAGTCATGCAGCACATGGTCAGTAGCATTAAGTACCATGCCTGCCTTGCCCCAGCCTGGGATTATCAGGATAATTTCTGCTGGTTCTCTCCTAAGCTTCATGAGTATCCTCTTTCTGAGTGGAAATGGAGGGAAGGTGTACAGGCGCCTCCCTGTCCAAGTCAAAGCTAGGGTGTCCTCTGGAACTGTACCTCTAACTAGTGGCCTGTGATGAATGTTTGAGACCCAATTGTTCTCCCAAGTAGAAAACAGGTTTATTTCTGGGGTACTCCACCTTCTGAAAATTGAAGCCAGTACTTCTGGTTCAAAGTCCATTTGTGATTTCACTGTCTGATTCTACATAAGAAGTCTGTCGGCACATTGTCTTTGCCTGGTAGATGTACTGCAGAAATTTGTATGTCCAGGGAGTCTGCTATGTCCCAGATCCTCACTGCTTCTGTGCACAGTTTTGAGGATCTTGTTCTTTCCTCCTTGTTTTGTATTATTTTTTATTTTTACAATTTTTGGCCAGGAAAGACACATTCAGTTGAGGCTGGTTTCCAGGTGTGTCCTGGGGGCGCAGGGAAGTTCAGTGACTTGCTCATGGTCACATGGTATGCAAGTGGCAGTTGCAGGATTCAAATCAAGTTCTCCAGGTTTGCAGCTCAGTGCTCTTAAACAATTGGAAGGCAGTATTGCGTAGTGGTTATGTAATATATTGTTGTGGTATTGTCTGTCTGTATTTGGACTGATTGACTCTGCAACAGAGAGGAGAAGGACTGCACTGAAACATAGAAACATAGACTTTGATGGCAGATAAGGACCGCTTGGCCCACCTAGTCTGCCCATTTCCCTACCTAGAAGATAAGCTGCAGATCCTATTTAACCAACAGCCTATTTCTTCCTACCCACCACAAAAATTGCCTTATGTCTGTTCCATGCATTCTTGAATTCTCCCACAGTTTTAGACCCCACAACTTCATCAGAAAGGCTGTTCCATGCGTCCACCACCCTCTCTGTGAAAAAATACTTCCTCACATTGCCCCTGAGCCGTCCCCCCTCTATCTTCAGATTGTGTCCCTTGTTCTCGCACATTGCAAGTACAACTGCCCTGAGCTCTAGATGGTTTATATGCTTCTAAGTCTCCTGTGAGCTCCATATGCCACTTAGTGTGAGGTCCTCTAGATGCCACTCCACCATAGGAGGGAAGCATCTGTTGTGAGAACCTTGGTGGGAGATTATTGTTGGGGGGGTGAATACCCTCTTTGAGGTTGCCTTTTTCCTTCCACCATTCCAGTTTTTGCACAAAGTTCTTTGTGACTGGCACTAGTTGAGTCAAGGGATCTGACTATTGGACCAGTAGCCTCTTAGGTGATACTGTATGTCCCTCATCTGGAGATGGGTCTATGACATCACAGCAGTGGTTAAAGTCATGTGACCTAGTTGCTGCAGAAAATCTTTACAGGCTTTGGCCAACCTGGAATGAATGATTCTGCACTGGCAATCAGATTTGTTACTCTGTCCTCTGGAAAAAAGGCCTTTCTTTACAGTGTATTCAGCTCTCCTCCAGGAAGTCCAAAACCTGTACTGGGTCTATCTTGGACTTCTGTAGATTTATTAGGAACCCCAGTATTTCCAAGGTGCTTCTTACCAGCTGGATGGTGCACGCTGCCTCCTGTTTTGTTCTGTTTTGTTTTCAGTGAGACAAGCCAGTCATCCAAGTAAGGGAAAACAATCACACCTTGCTTCTTAGGTGGGCTGCCACAACAGCTAAGGATTTTGTGAACACCCATGGTGCTGAGGTAAGGCCAAAGGGTAGGGCTGTGATCTTATACTGGCAGTTTCCCAGCCTGAATCTGGGATACTTTCTGTGACTGGGTCTGACTGGGATGTGGAAGTAGGTATCCTTCAGATCCAGTGGCCCCAACCAATCTCTTAACTGCAGAGATGGAAATACTGTGCCCAGTTTTACCATCCTGAACTTTTCTTCCATGATATGTCTGCTCTGGTACCTTAAATCTAGAATAGATTGCCATTCTCCATTTTCTCATGGGTTAGGAAGCATCTTGAAAAGAGGCCCTTGTCCCGTTGTGATACAGGAACCTTTTCTACTACCTTTGCTTCCAGTAATCCCTTTACCTCCAAAATCTTTTGTGTTGGTGAATGAGCTGCAAAGATTTTGGCCTTTGCAGTTTGGGAAACCTCTAAAATTGTAAAGACAATCTCTGACACACCATGTCCAGGACCCACGTGTTTGTGGTGATGTTTTCCTGTAAGTTGTGGATAAGCCTTCCTCCCATTGGCAATGGCTGACTGGCAACCTGAGTAAAGTTATCAAGAGTTTTGTTTTAGCTGTGGCTTAGGGGCCGGTGGTGCAGCAGGCCTTGTGTCCCAACTGCTCCTACCACATAGTACCCTTTCTGAGGTTGATACTTGTAGCCAGTGTAGGGTCTTGGGTAGTAGTTCTGTCCCTGCCTCCTTTTCCATAAGGTTTATAGGTCATAGATGCCTTTTCCTTTTCAGTAGAGCTCTTGTTAGTGGTTCTGTACTCATCCACTTTTTTTCATATATGCCCCTGTTTTGTTACTAAATAAAGAATTTATCTTAAAGGGGAAGTCAATGGCTTTTGCCTGGGTATCCATGGTGAGAACTGTGGCATTTTCAAGCAAATCTCCTCAGTGACACTTCATGTGCCAAGACCCTTGATGCTGCATCATTGTTTTCCACAGCCATTTGGAACTGATGTTTTGTGGCATCCAGGGATGACTTTGCTGTTGCTGCCGGGTCCTGTGCCACCTCACCATCCACTTTGTCACTCAGTGCCAGCACATCTTTCCGCAGTGCTGTCTGGTATTAAGCTGAGTAGGCTAAATAAGCTGCCTGTCTTAAAAACAGGGAAGCTGGTACTTTTTCACATTTTTTTTATTGATGTCAACTGAGTAATTTGGTACTGATATGATATTTAAATTAGTTTTTCTTAAGGGACCTGTGTCTGGAGACCGATAGCCTCCTTGTAGGGGCTAATCCTATCATATCCATATGTTCTGCTTCCTCCTCATCCTACTCTGTTTCATGACAGAGAATGTTGACAGTGTCAACCATTTGTCTAATGAAAGAGGAGTAAGAGGTATAATTATCAGTAACTCTAGGAGGAGAACAAAATTCCTATTCAGGAGAACCATAAAATTATATAGATTTGTTGTCCTTTGCTCCTCTTTATAATAAATACCCCCCTGTGACTGTGTAAACACTACACTGGGAAACAAGAGGTTAACATCTTGTTTGAGGCTGAGGAAATGCAGGGAATGCAACATCAACAGGCAAGGAGGGGTTCTTCACCAGGTGTTTCTAATTAGAGGGATTGCTAAAAGGCAGGGACGATCCAGCAAGGAGTCAATTAGAAGCTGGAAACTGCTTCAGGGAGGAAATTCTCTTAGGCAGAGAACCTTGCAAGATGGAGAGTGGAATGTAAGACAGGAACCAGAGCAGAAAGCCAAGGAGAATGGTTAATTATTGGAGAGAGAGACTTTGGGGAGAAGTTGAAGCCTGCTGCTGAGAATGAGACCATTTTTAGAGCAGAGAGTCCTGAGGTAAAGGATCAGCCTAGCCAGCTGGGTTAACAATAGTGAGTGGAATGTACTGCTAATAATAGCCTACAAATAAGGCTAAAAGGGAAAACTGTTTGTGTTTGATTTGAGACTGTGCATTTAAAACTGCTTGCCCACAAACAGTTTATGTTTGATTTGAGGATGTGCATTCAAAACTGCTGGCCCACAAACTGTTTATGTTTTGAGACTATATAATGAAAAAACTGCTGGCCCACATAGGTGGTTCAAAGATTCCTTTTGTCAAGTCAGCCTGAAAGAACTGTTTTGTGTTAATCTTTATGTTACCTGACCAGGTGGGAGAAGTTGAGCTGCCTGATTATGCTTTTCTGGAACAATAACTTACATTTGGAGCAATAAAAGTACATTTTCTTCTGTGAATTTTAAACCCAGCATGTTGCCTTTCCATCTACCATAGGCCAGCTTGTCACACGTGGTGTGAGAAGTGGGATTCGGACCCCTGCTGGAGTGAGCAGGACTACTTACACTCTGGAAAAATGGATATGGAGAAATTGCTGAAGTTCCTCGCTGAACAACAACAGACTTTCAGGCAGCTGGCTCAGCAACAGCAGGAGGCACAACAACAGGCCCAACAAACACAACAAGCCCAACAAGAGGCACAACAATGGACACAACAGGCTCAGTAACAACAGGTTCTCACCCAGCTGGCTCAGCAACAGCAGGAGGTGCAACAACGGGCCCGACAAGCACAGAAAGCCCAACAGGAGGCACAACAATGGGCACAGGAGGCTCAGCAACAACATATTCTCAACCAGCTGGCTCAGTAGCAGCAGGAGGTGCCACAATAGGCCCAAGAAGCACAACAGAAGGCATGACAGCAGTTTCTTATACAGCTGGGGCAACACAACAGCAGCTCCATGGTGCAAAATCCACAACAAGATCCTACTGGTGAGGCTGGTCCGGCTATTGTGGGGCCAGGTTTTCCTAGGGTG
Organism: Neoceratodus forsteri; assembly: GCA_016271365.2. Classification (NCBI taxonomy): domain Eukaryota; kingdom Metazoa; phylum Chordata; order Ceratodontiformes; family Ceratodontidae; genus Neoceratodus; species Neoceratodus forsteri. The sequence continues at coordinate 420,176,636 of CM028137.1, read as the reverse complement.
AATGCCATGATGACCAAAATGATGTCTGAGGATGATCCTGAGGCCTTCCTGGTAACATTTAAGTGAGTGGTGGAACCTTCTGGATGTCCCAGACCCCAGTGGGCTGTTTGCCTTGCCCCTATCTGACCAGGGAAGCCGAAGCAGTCTTTTGAGCTTTGGACAGTACCACAGCTGGGGAGCACACAGAGGTGAAAGCAGAAATCCTGGACTGCCTAGGCATCAATGCAGAAAGTTACTGACGGAGGTTCTGGAGCTTCAAATACATTTTTAGCAGGTGCATGACCTAGAGCAGTGGGACAACAACTGTGGGACCTGTGTTGGCATTGGCTAAAACCCAAAGGATGCAGTGGCCCTGAGGTGGCTGAGTTAATCATCTTGGAACAATTTCTGAACATCTTGCCCCCGGGAATTCAGAGCTGGGTCCACAAAGAGAAGATCATCACGCTAGCAGAGGACATGCAGATCTCAGAACAAGTGTTGGATGCTGAATTCTCTTTCTGCCCTGTGGCCCAGCTTACAAGGCCACCTGGGAAGATGGGGAATCATCCCAGGAGCCAGACTGAAGGAATATTGGCTGGAACTGTGAATGGACCTTGGGCATGTAGGGAGGGGGGTTATGTGCCAAATAAAGGTCAGACTCTGGGAAAGATGACAATCCCAGAAGCCCAGGGAGACATTTTCTGAGGGCCTGCTGCCTAAACCTGGAGGCTTGCCTTGTAGCCAAGACACAAGGGCATGTTTCTCATGTGGACAGAAGGGTCACTTTGCAAAGAACTGACCCCACATGGACTGTGCCTTCATAGACTGCACATTTACAGATGTGTATTCACTGTACAGTGGGGGTGGGGGCTCTGAATCCTGAGATTTTGTGGTCCCTGTTGAGGTAAAAGGGATAGAGACAGAGATTCTGGTGGGCTCAGGAAGCCACCAGACCCTAGTCTGGGCAGCCCTTGTGAACCCCCAATGCTGGCAGGACCAGAACCCCGTCCCTATCCGATGTGTGCATGGGGATGTAAAGGCTTACCCTGGTGCTATGGTTACACTTACTCTGGGGAGCCGAACAGAGACTATAAAGGTAGGTGCTGCCCCGGGGTTACCTTATCCAGTATTACTGGGGAGAGATTGGAAATGGTTTGATGACTTATGGAAAGTAGACTTATCTTTGGTAATTACCTGGTCTCAGGGTCGTGAAGGTAGGGGGGCCAGTCACCTGCAGCTGGGAGAAGTTTTTCCCTTTCCAGACTCAGGGATTTTTAACTCCCAGATGAGAACCCACAAATCTAAATGAGAACGTAGGGCCGCAAAGAAAAGGGGTCCCAAAGGGGCATGTGCACAGGAGGGAGGTGAAGCAAAGGCAAAGGTGGATCCAGACCCACAGCCCGACCCTAACACTGACCCATCTAACCAAAGTCCCTGAAGGCCATCCTTATCAGAGCAAGATGTGTTAAAACACTGCCTGGACATTGCCAAAGAACAATGGGCTGATGGTATACTCAGTCAGTTATACACCTAGTTGGCTGTCAGGGAAGGGGAAGTGGTAGATGAGAATTGGGCAGCACACTATCCTTATTTGGAGTTACAAGGGGATAGCCTGTATCAAGTTGGAGGCAGTATAGCGCAGTGGTCTAAGGCTCTGAGCTGCAAATCTGGTGATATCCCACAGACCAGACCTGGGTTTGAATCCCACAGCTTCCACTTGCATACTGTGTGACCCTGAGCAAGTCACTTAACCTCCTTGTGCTCCCAGATCGCTCCTGTAAAAAAGCTTTCAGCTTAGTGTGCTATACCTGGTTAAACAACCAAAAAAAAAAAATGTTAGTAAAGAGGCCCAGATGGGGGATACCTGGCATCATTTGCTAAACCCTCGAGTCTTTCAGGGAGAATTACTACGTTTCGCCCACTCTATTCCTGTGGCAGGGCACTGTGGGGTAGAGAATACACTAGCCTGACTGTTACCCCAATTCTTTTGGCTGGGCATCTATCAACTTGTTAAAGATTATTATGCATCTTGTCCCAAATGCCAGTTAGTAGCTCCAAAGAACAGTCCAAAGGCCCCTTTGGTGCCCTTACCGGTTATGGAGGCACCTTTTGACCAGATTGGGGTTGATATAGTGGGACCCCTTGAAAAGAGTGCAGGGGAGTACCAATACATTCTGGTGATTGTAGACTATGCTACCCGGTATCCCAAGGTCATCCCGTTATGAACTATTTCAGCCAAAATTGTAGCCGTGGAACTTGTAAAGGTCTTTAGTCATATGGGAATACCGAAGGAAATGTTGACTGACAAGGGAACTAACTTCATGTCCTGCCTGACTCAGGAGGTTTGTACTTTATTGGGAATAAGCTCCATAAGGACCTTGATCTACCATCCCCAGACAGATGGCCTTGTGGAGCAATTCAACAAAACCCTTAAAACGATGCTTAAAAAGTTCATAACCACCGAGGTCCGGGACTGGGACAAGTTACTTCCCTTACTGATGTTCACAATGTGGGAGGTCCCTCAAGCTTCTACAGGGTTTGCTTCTTTTGAACTTCTATATGGGTGCCACCCATTAGATGTTTTTGATGTAATAAAGGAGATGTGGGAGGAAACCCGACCCCAAGACTGAAAATGTGGTGCAATATGTTCTACAATTGAAGGAAAGATTAGAGCGGGTGGGGAAATTTGCCCCAGAAAATCTGATGAAGGCTCAACAAAGACAAGAGTAATACTATAATCAGGGAGCCTGGTTAAGGGAATATAAACCAGGGGATCAGGTACAAGTTTTGTTGCCAAGCAGCCAGAATAAGCTTCTAGCCAAATGAAAGGGGCCTTACAAAGTTACCTGGAGGGTAGGCCCAGTTGACTATGAAGTTTATCAGCCAGCGAGGTGAAAAGAGACCCAGATCTACCACGTAAGTTTGCTGAAATTCTGGAACCAGAGGGATAACCTATTGATTTCCCCTGAACCAGACATAGTGAATCTGGGACCCCAAGTGCTGGATGAGAATCTGGGGATACAAGTCCAAATGGGATAACAACTGTCTCACAAACTGAAACAGCAACTAGGAGAGTTGGTAAGCCAGTTTTTGGATGTTTTCTCCTTCCTCCCGGGGACAACCCCTATGATAGCTCATCATATAGAAACAGAGCCAGGGGAAAAGGTGCGGCAGTGACCATATCACTTGCCAGAAGCCATATGAGACACTGTTAAGAAGGAGTTAGAGGACATGCTAGAGTTGGGGGTGATTGAGGAATCCAGCAGTGATTGGCGTAGCCCCATAGTGCTAGTACCAAAAGAAAGTGGGGCTACCCACTTCTGTATTGATTTTCACAGGGTCAATGCCATCTTAAAGTTCGATACTTACCCCATGCCTCGGGTAGATGAGCTGCTGAATAGATTAGGGGAAGCCAAGTACATCATGACTTTGGACCCAATGAAAGTGTACTGGCAAATCCCTTTGACCCCAGAGTCTTGGGAAAAGACAGCCTTTGAATACCCCCTTTGGGCTATACCAGTTTCATATCATGCCTTTCAGCTTATGTGGGGCACCTGCAACCTTTAAAATTCTCATGAATTGCTTGCTGTGACCCCATGCCCACTATGCAGCTGCTTACCTAGATGACGTGGTGATCCACAGCACTGATTGAGAGTCCCATGTATCCAAGGTGGCAGCAGTACTACAGTCCTTATGAGAAGCAGGGCTGATGGCCAATCCAGTGAATTGTGTTTTGGACAAAGCTAAAATGAAGTCCTTAGGATACTGTATAGGCAATGGATAGGTGAGACCCTTGGTCAGTAAGGTCCAAGCCATATCCAAGTGCCCAATACTCACCACAAAAACCCAGGTGAGGGCCTTCTTAGGATTGACAGGGTATTACCACAGGTTTTTACCACACTTCTCCACCCTTGCCAGCCCCCCTTACAGACCACACCCAGAAATCTGCCCCCAGGAAGGTAGAATGGTCAGAGGAGTGTGACCAGGCATTCACACAACTCAAAGTGACACTGTGCAGAGAGTCAGTGTTACACAGTCCTGATTTCACCAGGACCTTTATCCTGCAGACAGATGCCTCTGAAGTCAGGCTAGGAGCTGCGCTCTCCCAGGAGTTTGAGGGGGAGGAACATCCTATCCGCTATCTCAGTCGGAAACTCTTTCCCCAGGAGAAAAACTATGAGGCGATACAGAAAGGATGTCTCACAGTCAAGTGGGCTATGGACACCCTCCACTACTATCTGTATGGCCGACAGTTTATCCTGGTCACAGATCATGCCCTTCTGAGGTGGCTACACGTGATGAAGGATGACAACCCCTGCATCACCAGGTGGTACTTGGCCCTCTAGCCATTTTCCTTTATGGTGCACCACTGGGCTGGGATCCAGAATGGAAACGTGGACTTCCTGTCCCAGGAGGGGAATGGTCAGGGGCTGACCAACTGTGCCTTCACACAAAAGGGGGAGGTATGTGACAGTGTAAACACTATACTGGGAAACATGAGGCTAACATCTTGTTTGAGGATGAGGAAATGCAACATGAACAGGCAAGGGGGGGGTGCCTCCCCAAATGTTGCTAATTAGAGGGATTGCTAAAAGGCTGGGAGAATCCAGCAAGGAGTCAGTTAGAAGCTGGAAACTGCTGCAGGGAGGAGATACTCCTAAGCAGAGAACCCTGCAAGATGGAGGGTGGAATGTAAGACAGGAACCAGAGCAGAAAGCCAAGGATAATGGTTAATTATTGGAGAGAGACTTTGGGGAGAAGTTGAAACCTGCTGCTGAGAAAGGGACCATTTCTAGAGCAGAAAGTCCTGAGGTAAAGGATCAGCCTAGCCAGCTGGGCCAAAAACAGTGAGTGGAATGTACTGCTAATAATAGCCTACAAATAAGGCTAAAAAGGAAAACTGTTTTTGTTTCATTTGAAACTATGCATTCAAAACTGCTGGCCCACAGTTTATGTTTGATTTGAGACTGTGCATTCAAAACTGCTGGCACACAAACTATTTATGTTTTGTATGAGACTATATCCTGAAAAAACTGCTGGCCCACATAGGTGTTTCAAATATTCCTTTTGTCAAGTCAGACTGAAAGAACTGTTTTGTGTTAACCTTTATATTACCTGACCAGGCTGGAGAAGTTGAACTGCCTGATTATGCTTTTCTGGAGCAGTACCTTACATTTGGAGCAAGAAAAGTACATTTTCTTCTGTGAACTTTAAACCCAGCATGATGGCTCTCCATCTACCATAGGCCAACTTGTCACAACCCCCCAGTAGGAATTCTTGTTCCTGGTACTTGGGAGATGTGGCTTTCCTACCTCTTTTCTAAAATGGATACGGATACTATACTCTAATCTGATGGCAAAAGTATACTACAATGGGGTGCTGTTGAAAGGCTTCTCGTTACACTACAGAACTTGGCAGGGATGTCCCCTATCCCCTTTATTGTTCAACTTATATTTAGAACCACTAATACAAAATCTGAGACCTTCCCTGCATATTTTTGGAATACCAACTGGAGGCCTTGAATTGAGACTATCTTTTTATGCAGACAATATTTTGTTTCACTTGTCTCACTTAACCACCTCTTTACCTGAAGTATTGCATCTTACACATGAATTTGGAAAATACTCAGGGTATAAGCTCAACCTAGCAACCTTGATAAAACTACTATGATGCCCCTAAACACCAAAGCTACTTTTGCCGAATATGTCCATTTTGGCATCAATTGGGCAAGAGAACTGAAATACCTAGGAATTCTTCTGTCCCTAAGCCAGCCTTCTCTGAAAGCACAAAATCTGGACACGTTGGTAGACTCTATATAATATTAGATCTCCACAGATGGTCCTCCCTCCCCCATCCTTGCAAGCCCATATTAGTTTAATAAAAATGAACACTCTCCCATGTATATTTTACCCTATTAACCTCTTAAATGTATATTTTCCCCAAAAGTGGTTTCAATGAGTTCACTCCATTATTACCCAGTTCATTTGGAAAGGGAAAACTCCTAGGAAGGCCTACTCTAAGTTAAATGCTCCAAAACACTTGGGGGGTTTCAAGATGCCCAACCTGTATATTTACTACCTGCCCAGCCACACAGCCAAATATGCCAGGTGGATCACAAACTTAAACCAGGAACCCACATACACACCCTAATCTGATTACAAATAGAAAGGTATCATTATTAAGTGTATGGGATATCACCCCTAGCCTATTCTATACTTCTCCTAACAAGTTATCAATTGCTCTGAAAGGATCCTTCATTAATGTTTCCATGCCTGTACATGCCCAATTGTGTAGATCACTATGATACAATAACCTGCTGGACATCCAACAACCACTTTGTGGCAATCCCAATTTTAAAACAGAGGGCAAAATGTCATCTGACATAACTTTTCCAGAATTGCATGACAAACGCACTGTAGACCTTTTGACTGAAGGGCGGGTTCTCAGTAACAAGGACCTGCTGACTTTACTTCACCTTTCCACAAGGAATATTTTCTGCATTTTACAGCTATGACATATGCTGGTTACCTGATTTGGTAACTCTGAATGGATCATAGATAATAACAATTTTTTTTCTACAGTTCTGTCCCTTGCTGAGCAACCCCATGCAGTTTCTCAACTAGTGTCCTTCTTACTCACGCATTTGTTTCCTTAAATCTCAGGCAGGCTGCACTACTGGCAATCCACTCTGCCCAGCATGACATTAGACTGGAATACTTTATGGAAAAATATGTACCGCTATGTGTCCAACGATAAGTTGTGCCTTACTCAGTTTCATATCTTGCACAATATCTATTACCCCCCTTCCACCTTTACAAGATGGGGAAATTGCCCACTGCTCAATGTACTAGGTGTAATACAACAGAGGGGAATCTCTTACACATATTATGGGAATGCCCTAAAGTTACCCCTCTATGGGACAAGATTAAAGCAGACCTGGACTTCTTGTTAGGGCTGCAGGACTGCTTCTCTCCTGAGATCTGCATATTGGGCAGCGTAGTTGGTATTCCAGTCAAGGAAAGAAAATTTCACATATTGTTAATCTCAATGTCAGCAAAAAGGGTTATATTGCATCACTGGCTCAATCAGGAGGCTGTTACTTACCCAGAATGGTTGAATTAAATTCTATTCAACTTAGGGATAGAAAAAACCATAGCCAGCATCAAAAAATGGCCTGTATCCTTCACCAAAAGGTGGGTTAAGTTAGAAGCCTTGTTACTAACCCACCCTATCCCCTATTATCTATGTATCTAACTCATGAGGGTATGTTCTTCCCTTACTTGTCACCCATACTTGTCTACCAAAATTGTTAGGCAGAATATTAGGACAGAGTACTGAATAGATATATAGTGTTTTTTTCTGTCTCCTTCACTACATTATCCCTGAGGGGTGGTCTCCAGGGGGAGGGGGTCAGGGAGGGGGGAAAGGGAGGGGAGACATGGATGTTATGTTATATGCTTGAGTTATCCTGGCTTGTATCAACCTGATTACATATGTATGTATTCTAATGGTCCTGCTCATTGCTAGTTTGAGTAACATCACTGTATCCTATATTGTACTGTGGACAGATGTACCTCATTATGTATTGTCTTATATGTGGAAACATTAATAAAATATATTAAATAAAAAAAAATGCCCCCCACTTTAGTGCAGGCTGCTGTTTTGGAACTGAAGCCGGGGGGGGGGGGCAGGTACATTAAGTAAATTTCCTTGACCTGGAAGGCCTGAAAAAAATGACATATCTTTGCCATGTTCTCTCTTGATGGCATTTGTCTCTAATCCACTACATGCTCTTTGTCTTTTGCAGTAGGAGTGGCAGGGATATGTTTTTATTTTTGTTTTTTATTGGCAGGCACTGGTTTCAGTACCTGCACAAAGCTCTTTTATTTGTATTTTTGCCATCACTGGAGGAAGGGTTCCCTCACTCAGACACCCTGCTGCCTTTACCATGCCATTTTAATGGCTGAGTAGCTTCATTTTCTCTGTCCCCTTTGACGGGGCCGTTACCCTTGAAGAGATGAACCCTCTGATGCGTGCCTTTCACCATTATTGGGAGCTCCTCCAAGCCTTTATTGTACTTTGCTGACATAGAGGCAGACTGAGGAGCCAGCAGTTCTTCTCTTTTTAAAATCCTTTTCTTTTGGGTTGTAAAGCAAAACATAAGGCAAAGGACATAATTTTTAAAATCGTGATCTTGTTCCAAGCACCTTAAACAAAGCTCATGGCAGTCTGCCTTTGCCAGGAGCTGAAACCACTTTGTACAGTTTTAAAAACCTACAGGCCCTGATTTCTTTGTAGGCCTATGAGTCATGCCAAACACTTACAGAACCCAAAGAAACAATATTCAGTTCCTATTAGTGCTAAAATGGTAAAACTGCTATTGAACAATTAAAATATGTCAAACAATGCTATAAATAATAATAGAAATGAAAGCAGTTTTGTTTAAAACAAGGAAATTTGGTTGGTTCCCTCAGTCATGACCTGCATTATAGGACGGTCTTCTCTGGCTCCGATCAGTACCTGGAGAAACTGCCGAATCTGCCAATTTTCAAATGAAAACACTCTAACATAGAGTATTCAAAAAACTAACCAATCACAGACAAGCAACATGCTTGTAATTAAAGAAATGTTAGAAATGATCATAGGGCTGGAAAAAATTCAGGGCAACTGCTATCTTCAAGCGAAGAAGCAGATCTGACATTAAGCAAGTAGGGGAGCATGACCACGGTGCAGAGTTCAAACTTCATTCCAAATTCTGCCATTTTCATTAAGTTCTATCTCCTGGACAACACACCCCTGTGGACTGATGTCTTTTTGTATTAGGCAACATTGAGGGATTCCTGTTGTTAGAATAATTGTACCAATATCTTGTATGGTAGGTCTACCCACAGTAGGGAGATTATGACTGACCAAGTCACAAATTTTATGAAGAAAGTCTGAATCTTGGTTTAACAACACCAAAAAGTCAGTCTATTCAAGTATTTTGATAAAACACTCAAAAGCATGCTGCACAAGTTAATGACTACAGATACTAAAAATGTGGACAAGCTCTTACCAAATCTACTATTCATCCTGCAGCAGGAGTCAAGGGCCTAGACTAAGATTTCCATGTAGGCAATTATCACAAGGAATCCTGAATCTTGCTAAAGAGATGGGGAAGAAAAGTCACCTAATGTGACAAACATTTTCTGGTACACATTAAATATGCCAGGGTAGCATGACAGTGGACACCCCCATGGGTAGCTTGACATCAGTGAAACAACAAGGGGGGTGCTCCAGGTTGCCCACATCTTTGCAAAGGTAGAGGCACCTGAAATATTTCTTGGTCTTAGAGATACCCCAATGTCCAAGCAAAGGAAATAAAATAAATGCACATTCAAACAAAGATATAGGGCTCACACCACTTTATTTACATTTGCTGCAGTCTTTATTGTAGTACGTCATTCAGAAGAATTAATGTGGCTGCTTTGTGGCCCAGCCCAACAGTGCTCTCCTGCTTGCAGTTATTTTTGTCTAATCCTGCTAGACTTGGTATTACAAGTAATCAGCTGAGTGCCTTTAAATGGACAGTGTAGCTTTGTCCTAGGCTGCCAGATTTACTGTTTCCATTTTTTATCCATGTGATTACTTCATCACTGCTCAGAAAACTGTACACATATCTGAGAGCCTGGCTCCATTTTCCAAAAGACTGCCCAAGGAAATGTGTTGCAAGACTATCATGCTCAGTTTGAGCGGTATTATGAATCAGTCAGATTATGTGAATTTCACGCAAGGAGCTGGATTGCTTTTGCTCCTCCCTAATATATACAGAGGACAAGCTTGTAGCCAAGTGGCAGGGCCCTTCTGTGGTTCAATGAAAGGTAGGGAATGTAGATTAAGAAATATTCCAATCTGACAATAGAAAAGAGAAGCAAGTCTACCATGTGAACTTGTTAAAGCTGTGAAAAACTGTGGTCCTACTGTTTGTCAACTCAGAGAGCAGTAGTTTCAACTTAGGGTCACAAGTTGCAGACATAAAAGAAAGTGGGCAGGTACCATTAAGTAAGGGGCTAGAGCCCTATAAACAGACCCAAGTTAGCAAATTTTTAGGAACATTTTGGGGTGGGCTCCCATCCTTTCCTAGGAGTACACACATAACAGTCTACTACATTAGGACTGAATCATTGTTGGCAGGGTGGGGTGAAACAGTGCTCATACAGACTCCCAGGAAAAAAATCTCAAGGAAAAGCAGAGAAAGAGATACAAAGAAAGCTTATTTTAAGGATTATTGAGGAATTGCAGAGTCAGTGGTGCAATCCTAATGTTTTGGCACTGAAACCAGAAGCAAGCATCCAGTTTGCAATGATTTCATATGGCTCAGTGTAGTTTAATGTACAGTATGGTTCAGAGTGGATGAATTAACTTGATCATTTAGGTAAAGCTTGATACATTACCACTCTGGATCTAACCAAAGGGTATTGGTGGATCCCATTAACTCCTGAGTCTTACAAAAAGACCATTTTCACACCCTCCAGTCTGTACCGGTAACTATCATGGTTTTGGGGTTAAAAGGGCCTGGCAACCTTCCAGTGGCTGAAGTATCATGTATTGAGTTCTTACTAGAACTATCCAGCCCAACATCTTGACAATGTGATCATTTATAGTATGAGCTGGCAATCAAATCTGGTTAAAGCAGAAACAATGCTCTAATTGCTGAGTGAAGTAGGACTTACTGCTAACCAAGCAACATTCATAATAAGAAAGACAACCAAAATACCAGTGGTACTAAAGGTGCCAAAGATGGCCTGTATGAAATAATTATGTTGCCAGAAAGAAGGCTGACAGGCTTCCATTGGCAATGAAAACAGGAGTGACTTGGGGGATGGGATCTGAGACACAGCTTCTATGAAATATAGTGTGAAAGAAAAAAAAGTTCTGCTCTGGGGATCAAACCCATGCCCCTTACTATCTACTGCTTGGTAGCCTGTAGTTCTAGTGTTTTACTAAGATTCCTAGGCAGGAACTGCATGCTGTGGCAAAGGACATCCAGCATTCAGTGTATATCCCTCCTACAGCTGCAATGATTTTTTGTGTAATACACAGTGGCCCAGATATTCAAAAGGGTTGCGCATGTGCACCAACGTAAGTCCGAAAATGCACCATTGTGCGATATTCAGTGGGAGGCAGCTGCACCCCCCAAATCGCAATGCGTAAGAGCGCAATGGTAATGAATGCACGAGCAACTGAAGGGGGAGGAACCATGAATATTCAACAGCATGCGCCATGCACAATAGGGGAGCAAGTGGAAGTTGCGCGATAGCGGAACTGATCCAAAATAAAAAGGAACAAGAGAGAGGTGCAAGAACGCTACAGGAAAGCCAGAGGTGGGAGTGAGGTGACAGCAACAAGGCAGAGGGTAGCAGTGAGCAGGACTGGGCAGGAGCAGGACAGAGCACACCCGGAAACAACCAGGAACAGGACAGGAGTGGGGAGCCTGTGCCACTGTGCAGGAGTCAAAGGGAAGTGCCACAGTGGACTGGGGGCAGTGACAGTGGGCAGGACAGCCAAATCTTGGAAGTGTTCCCGGTGCAGGGGGAGTAGCATAAAGGACAGCAGGGGGAATTTGAATACAGCTGCTGAGGGGGGGAACACAAGCCAGGGACATGGCCAGTGCCACCATTGAGATGGAGGCAGTAATGAGGGGTGTGAGAAGGCAGGCAGCAGGGGGGCACGGCCGTGGAAGGGCCCGTCGGTGGTATGCCCCCAACAGGAGGTACCAAGCCCACACCAGCTTCAAGCACTACAGTGATACTGAGATAGTGGGCTGGTACTGCCTGAACCAGGCGATCCTGAGGCTGCTCTGTGAGCTGTGCAGTGATGAGATGCAGGCACCCACACGACGGAGCCATGTTCTGTTAGTGGAGACAAAGGTGACAGCTGTCATGAGCCTGCTCACCATGGGCACCTTCCGGAGACCAACAGGGGACACAACAGGCATAACCCAGTTGGCTGCATCACACTGACTCACACAATTCCTCAGTGCACTGCTGCAACATGCTGCGGAGTACATTCATTTCCCCAGCACACAGGCAGAGTGCACAGCACACATACAAGAGTTCCACAGGGTAGCACGTATGCCTGGCATGCTCGGGGCCATTGACTGCACCCATGTGGCCATCCGCATGCCACCTGGCCCAGAAGGTGCTGCATGCATTAATCGGAAGGGCTATGCAAGGATCAACTGCCAGGTGATGTGCGATGCTAGGGGGTGCATAACCAATGTCTGTGCCACGTACCCTGGGGGAGCACATGTGCCACAGGTTTGAGAGTGGGGACATCCCCACTGGCCACCTAGTGGGTGAGTATACAAATCACACAGAAAGACACGGATCTTGGGAGGGGCATAGTCAGAGGTGACATGGGTACTGGCCTAGATGGCCCATGGCAGGGCGACGTTGATCACCAAACTAATGTCCACCCTCTACACACAGGTGACAGTGGATATCCACTCCGTCCCTGGCTGCTCACACCATACCGGTGGCCCGCGACCCCATCGCAGCAACAGTTCAATGAGGCACATGCCACCACATGCAATGTCATAGAGCGGGTGCTTGGGATGCTGAAGGCACGTTTCCATTGCCTGGACACGTCTAGTGGCACCCTACAGTACAGCCCCTCAAAGGCCTGTGGGCTATTCCTGGCCTGTTGCATCCTGCACAACATGGCCAATGACTGTGGGATAGCTGTAGAGGTTGAAGAGGGGGACAGCGATGGGGACGATGAGGACACTGGTGCAGATGGTGATGGGCAGCCCCCCCTTGGTTGAAAGGGACCCCCGACTGATCCGGATGTCGCAGCTATACCGGGACACCATTACAGAGGAGCACTTCAACCAACCTAGGTAAGTCATGGGGCCATGTGCAACCACCAATGGCAAGTGCACAACCCACAAACATGCATGGACAAACCCCAGGGGTGCATGTCGTAAAGGGAATTGGCTGAACAAGGAACCACACACGCCGTCAGGGATGGGCAAGGCCTAACATGGCATGTGGTCTCACACACACGCACACACACCCCACAAGACATGCACAAAGGGTAGGAGGCACGCCGACCTCAACCGCCACCCCTAGCCACACACACGTCCACAGACCACCACGCCCAGTGCCTGTCATTGTGCGTGTCTCAGATGCTGGGCACCATTGCACAGTGGCGGACAGCGCAATGCAGGCATCATCATGCACACACCACAGTGGCCAGCAGCCGGGAGGGTGTGCACATGGAACATGTGTGTGTGTGTGTGCAGGGCCAGGTACCCCACCCGTGTATTGCACATTGAACAACACACTGCACACAGGGCAGTGTCAGACAGTAGCCATGGTGGGAGACTGGTCAGTCACGCGGCACAGTGCCACGACCACCACGGATGCGTGGGCGGTCCCGCAGAGACCTGCCAGCAGTGACAGGCTGACCAATGGCGTCATGGGGTGGCACCGACGGGCCCCAGGGGTGCCGCTGCAGGAACGCGACCGTTCTCGAGCAGGGGTCTGCAGCTCACCGAACATGCCTGCGCCAGGTGTGCTCAGGATGCCCACAGCTGAACCTGGTGTTGACAAGGAGGGTGTCGCATGATACCGGGAATGGGGGGTGGACATGGCACTGCGCGGTGTCTGTGGTGCATGGGCAAATAAGTGTGTGCCCATTGTGGCCATGACAGCTGTGAATGCCTGTGTCTGCCTGTCAATGGCGGCGGTCACATCCTTCTGCAGCCGGTCCATCCCTGCCAAGAGCAGACCAGTGTTCCTGCTGCGCCGCTCCTCTGCCTGGCGCAGGACCACACTAAGTGCATCCACCGCCGTCATAAGCCGCAACTGCTGAGCCACTGATTCATGGAGTATGTGGGTGTGCTCATCTAAGAGGTCATCCTCTTGATCGGCATGCTGTCCCTCATGGTGTTCATGGCCGTGCTGGGCAGCACCCCTTGAGGTTGGGTGCTGCACACCAGGGCCATGCCTGGGCATGTCCACAGGCAGTGCACTGCCGCCGCCCCTGACACTGCTCCCCAAAAGCCATTGGCCAACTGCTGACACTGACCCTCCGGCCCCCGCTCTCCAGGGCTCAACGGTGCCGCTGCAGCTGCCACAACAGCCCCACTGTCCTGGACACACACCAGTGCTGCCCCACTGGTGCAGACAGGCACAGGCTGGGACTGTGATGTCACGCAGGCCTCCATGGCGGCACCACCCACGGGTATGCCCGTGCTGTAACCTGCTGTGCGGCCATCCTGTGGCCCACACGTATCACTGTCCATGATGTGAGCTCCATCATCATCAGTGACAGATCCGGCACCAATCTCAGTCTCAGCATGCTGGCATCCATGGACGCAGTCATGCTGGGACATGGGTAGGGCCTCCTCTGCACCTGCTCCACCAACATCAGTCCGGACAGCCAGGTGGGCCCACTGTCGTCCTGACCCTTGGACACCTGTGGAGGTGGATGGGCCCTCCTCTGTGTCCAGGGTATCGCCCTCAGTGGATGAGCCCACCACCGCTGACTCATGTAAACGCTCAGGAGCTGTAAGGGAACACAGTAGCATTAATGTATCTGCCCTACCCTGTGGCATCCCCCCCCACAGTGACAGATTAGGACCTACCATGCAGTGATGGGCTACCACCCATCTGGAAGCCACCACCTGGAACACCCTCGATGGCACAACACCGCATGCTGCAAGCAACTCGCTCTTTCTGTGGCATCAGGCGTTGCATGGCCAGCTGTCCCCCATCAGTCACAGCCCGTGCTGCCCTGATGGCAGCTACCTTATCTTTAATCCTTCTCCTATCCATGCCCACCTTCTTGCACTCCTGCACGGACCGCTGATGGCTGCCATGCTGGTTGACGGCATGCGCCACCTCACCCCATGCCGCAGCATGGGCCTATGGTGTTCCCCGCTGTCCGCTGAGCAGCAGTTCCTGGTCAAGGTAGGCCTCGAACAGGGCATCTGATTCTGCCTTGGTAAAGTTGGGCCTCCTCTGTCTCCCACGTCTCTGTTCCTCCTCTTCCACCTCACGTTTGGTCATCATTGATCCTGTGGGATTGACAGGTGTTACCTCTGACTGTGCAGTCCCATGCATCTCCCACACACCACAGTCCACACCCCAAACAGCATGCAACTCACCACAATAGACTGCAATACCAGACTATGGCCTCTGCAGCCCCATGTCACATTTATATAGTGCAACGCATGCAAATGAGGCGAGACTCAATTTTAAGTGGATGCTAATGCAGTAGCTGCGCCATTGAATCGCTGATGAGCTGATTTGCATATGCTGGCTGAATATCGCGCTGTTGCACCTTGCGCAATTGTGTTGAACGTGCTCTGGCAAGGGCGCAGCTCTGTGACGTGCGCAGTAGACACCTAACGGTGCATGCCCAGGGTGCTGATGCCGTGCCTGCTGCGCTGCTGATGTGCTGTGCGTGGGAGGCAGTGCAGGGCATGGCCAAAACTGTGCCAGTGGTGCTAGTGTGCTGTTCACATATATGGCACTCTTGCACTGGGGCACGATAGACTCCATGGAGCCACAGCATGGTAGGCCACTACAGGGTGTCTCACACAGGCACCCAACCGTGCTACATGCAGGGAGTACCAATCACACTGTGGCGGTCCATACATGAGAGACCCTTGACCCTGTGCCCGACCTTTGCCCCCTATGCGCCATGCGTCCGCATGGGTGCACCCCTATCACGCTGTTCAGTGACAGCGCAATGGGGAATGGCAGCGCTGTACTGCGCAGCATCTGCACATGGCAGACGTGTGCTGCAGATTGCCATTTTGTGATCCTCCCTGAATCAGTGATGGCAAGGAGGAGAGCTGCTATCTGGAGCCCACTGGAGCTGGCCAATTTCATGGCCATTGTGGAACCCCATGCTGGGGCCCTGTTTGGGGGGTGACTCCCTGGACAGGGCTAGGAGTGCAGTTTGGGAGGAGGTGGCAGTGGCACTAGAAGAGGCCCCAGGGATCAGCCGGACAGCTGAGCAGTGTCGCCACCGCTACTGGGACTTCCAGCGGAGGGACCCAGACAGGCTTGCCCATCTACGGGCACGCGCCAGGTGAGGCGCAGTGCCACATCCAGTTAGGTGCTCCATCCATACACTGATTGCATCCGTATGAGTATCGCGGTGGGCATGTGTCCACCACATGGGGGGGCAGACCAGTGTGGGTGGCGGTGGTGGTGGTGGTGGTAGTAGTGGTGGTGGGGTTGGGGTATGGCTGGGCTGTACGGGATCGCACACACCTGGGGGCGCCTTTGCTACTGGTTTGTACTGATGTTCCCCTCTCCGTGTTTGCACCCTAGGCCCTGAGGAGCGGTAAAGAGCCAAGGAGGCACGGCAATGCCGGGAGGCAGGGGATGCAGGGCAACAGCCACGGGCTACCGGCCCATCCAGCAACAGCGCCCGGACCCGGCCAATGCAGGTGAGTGCCTTTCTTCCAGGATATTCTGTGCATGCTGTGTTGCAGGGTAGGTGGTGGGGCATGGCCACCATCCATGGACACCACTGATGTGCACACTACACGGTACACTCAGCACTGTCCTATGGCACTGCATGTGCGGGTGTGCATCGCTGGTGGTCCATGCGTGCACCGGGTACATGGCTGTGCCACTGCCTTCGCACCGCATGGCAATGTCACTGTACAGACACGGTGGTGCTGTGTGGGACTTGGGCAGTGGGTGTGTGCAGTGGTCTGTATGGCTGTGTGCACATGGGCAGGCAGGTCTTGTGGACACGATCATTGTGGGTGGTCGCACACCATCACAGGGGCGTGGCCCATGGCTGTATGCCATGCACAATGGGTGGGCTGCAGGGGGATGGACATTCACACATATTGACTCTGATCCCTTGTCCTAGGTGGACGGTGGCTGATGCAGCTAGACAGGGCCATGCAGGAGCTCCTGCAGATAGCGAGGGTGTCCTTGGAGTTACTCCAGCGATTGAAGCAGCATGTTGTCCGGAGGCAGAGGACAAGTAGGTGCCACAGGAGTGGGGAACGGGGCAGACGCTAAGCCCTCCATGCCCCCAAATTCACCCTACCCCACTGGACCCACCCTCACACCCCTTCTTCCCTCTCCCATTTGTTCACCCCTGCCCCTTACCCACCCCCACCTGGTTTGTGGCCCTCATCCCCCCTTATGTAAATATTTGTATATAGTTGTTTGGACCTTTATATAATACATTTGTTCTGTTATGCCTACTGTGGTGGTTCTCTGATTTGTAGCTGCCCAGGTGCTCAGCTGCAGGAAAGAGTGGCATCAGTGGTGCAGGCATGGCATGTGTGTGTGTCCAGAGGGGAACCACTTATGGTGTGGGTATAGGTATCAATCACTGTCTGTGGTTTGTGTGTTATTCCCTGTGCACTGGATGACTGTGTGCAGTGGTCCATGGTGCATGCACTGTGTCCATGGTGCCCCTGTCAAACCATCCATAGCCTGTGCAGCTGACACCCTTGCATGTCTGTGATCTGCATGGTCTGCTGGCATGTCAGTGGTGGCTGTCCATGCTGGACAACCACTGTACCCGGCACAATGCCGGGTTGCCTCCTGTCACCAGTATGGTGCATGTCTGCCTTGGGTGGCACAGTGGCCTCCACTGTTGTTGTCCCCCCTCCATACTGTCGCTTGTGTCTGTTGCAGGGGATGTGCTACACTGTCTGTCACTTGTGCTCCGGCCGCATGCTGGTGGCGTATGGCTTCATGGTGCCTGCGCAGGGTGGCTGGCACACCTGCGCCATGGAGGGGTGCCAGCCATGTGTACAGGGCTGCTGTGGCCACATACCAGTGGCTTTATTGACCCACTACTGTGTCCCTGTGTTGGTGTGCCCTTGGGTATGGGTGGGTGTTTGTCCATGCACTGTGTTACATCCTGTGTGGCACATGCTTCCATGCAACACTGTGGGTATCTGTGCTGGCTGTTGTGGCCAGTGCTGGGATGGGGTGTGTCCTTGGGAGGGTTTGCAGGGTGCTGTACTGCTGGTAGTGGGCTCTGGGGCATGTCCTGTCGCATGTGGGGTACCTCGTGTGCCAACGCTTGGTCGGTCTCTCAGCTGTACCTCGGGGGGGATGTGCAGGTCGGCACTGTGTATACAGTTGTTGCATCACTGTCTGGTGCTGCCCACTGCAGGGTGCTCGCGGTGGGGCTGCCTTGCATGGCTCCATGGTGCACAGGGTTGCATTGTCACAGTGGGGGTGGTGTCATGCAAGGGGTGTCCTGCACTGTTGGGCGCTACTCCTGGGCAGGGTGTCTGGGGATCATGGTGCAGGGTGTGCTCTGGATTGGTGGGATGGTGTGGCATGGGGTGGCCAGACATCCTTGTGTGCTTGTCACATCTTGCCAGGGGGTGTGCTGGGGCACCATGCCCTGGCTGTGGGATTGTTGTTGGTGTCCATGGGCTGGTGGTTCTTCCAGCTCTCCTCAGGTTGTGTGGTGCATGGGGTGTGGGGGGGGGCAATGTCTGTTCTGCTGTGTGCTCCTCTGCCCATATCTACCATGGGTGGTGGACCCCTGCATCCTGTCCCTGCGCATCCCTGGTTGTGCTGATGTGCTGCTACCCTGCTCCACTGCGCATCCCTGGTTGTGCGATTGTGCATCAGACCTGCGCCACTGCGCATCTCTGGTTGCGCCATGGTGCAGTAGTCATATTCAGTTGTGTGGAGCAGGCGCATCTTGACCTGCTCAGTGTTTGAATATCGTGCGTGTTGCGCATGGGCGCACTGGATTTGCACATGCTCCTGGTGTTGTGCACTTTTGTGGTGCAGTTTGAATATCTGGGCCAGTTTGTATATTTGAAGTAATGTTTCCCAAATTGCATTTGAATCTCAAAGTCTGAGCTAAAACCTTTCAAGTTATTAGCAATACAGAATGTCAAACTTTGCAGAAAGTTTATCACAAACATCAGAAATGACATCTAACAATATCTCACATACTAATTTAATTAAAGTAAGAAAGAAAAACAAATGTTCCACTCTGGGGAGCAAACCAAGGCCCCTGCCCTCTATGGTTTGGTAGCCTATAGCGTTACCCCTGTACTAAGCATCCTATACAGGAGATATATGCTGTGGCAAAGGTCATCCAGCAGTGATTGCAGACACCCCTACACAGCTGCAGTGGATTTTCATAATTAACAGTCTGTGTAGTTGAAGTAGTGTCTAATTCTGAGCTGGGACTTTTCAAGTTATCAATAACATTGAACTACAAAAAAGTATATCACTATCATCATCAATGACATCTAACAATTTCTCTTACACAACATACAGAATTAGTTTAGTTGTCATCTTGGTCCTTGTAAGAACAGATCCAGAAGCAAATGGTTTGGTACCTTTTATTGGACCAACATAGATGTTACAAAAAGAAAATGGCATCTAAGCTATTGGACCAACCAGGTCCTTTCTCGGAGACATGCCAGTTGTTACGTTTGCTTCTGGATCTGTTCTCACACAACATGAATTGTAATGAGAACAATAAAATTGTTCTGCACTGAGGATAGAAACTCGGTTTGTGTAGATCTAAAACCCAATGGCAAAACCTAAAAGCCCTATCACTGACATCATTAGTAACATCATGCACCAAATCATTCACGCTGAATTTACCTTTGAACTTGACTAAATGCAAAAAAGAGCACCCATTTCCACAATAGGTGCTTAGAGCTATGCAAAGCAAGTAGCTGGGCTTTTTAGTTGGGAATAGTTGCTGGTCTAGCCTCTAATCGAAGTAGAAGCCCTCTACTAATGTCCAATCTGCACTATAAAAATGCAGATGGGTTCTTTTGGGGTCTTGCAAGGGGACTGGAGGAAGTTTTGCTGAACTTCACAACCTTGCATTTGCATTAAAACTGCAATATTTGTTAGTCCGCTAAAAAGTCATCATATAGTTTTTTTTAGCAAAAAATGTATTGCTGACAACCTTAGATTCATTCTCAGTGTATTTCTAGTCTTCTCAGAAATTTTTAAAACAGCCTTTATAGTTAATTTTGTAATTAATGATGCATGTCATTGAAGATGGCTGCCACTAAAAACCTGTTACGTTACATCAACACAGGAACATTCAGACTAAACAGAGCATCTTGCCCATCAAGCTTGTCTGCTAATTTTCAATGGGAATAACAAGAGATAACCATATCTAGGTGATGTTTATTCAGATTTACCTTAAAACTGTTCAGGGCATCACATTCCACTACCGTTGAGGGCAGACTATTCCAAACTCCCATCCACTCTCTGTGAGAACCATGATCTTCTCCTTTCAGTCCTAAAATGTTTGTCCCTCAGCTGATGTTTATGTCCCCTTGCTGTCCTATTTTTAGCTATGAACTAAATATTTAATGGGAGGCTTTAAGCCTGAGGGACAATGGGTGGAGCAACAATGTCACTCCCCTATCAGGCCTTAAAAAGGTTCCAGGATTTGTTTCTTCATTGCAGCCGGAGGCTCCGTCGACTGTTTTTCCTCATTGCCATGCGTCTTTCCCATTCCCCTCTGGCTGCCTTATCTGTTTTCAGTCCCCTTTTTGCCCGAATCTTGGTCTGTTTCACTTTACTCTCCTCAGTGGTCTACTTGTCTCTGCCACAGTGGGGGAATGGGATTGCAAGCTCCCTCCTTGTTCTGCCGCTCATTCTGCAGCCATTTCCCTCCTTGGGGCACTGCAACCTTTCTGGCCCTGCTCCGTTCAGGGCTGCTGCTCCCTTCCCTATAGGTGCTTCCTGGTGCTGCACTCCCTCTTCTCATTTAGCCCTCCACTCCCTCCCTTTGCTACTTTCATTTTTCTTTCTTTATTTTGTTTTTTCTTACCCTACATTGTGCTCCCAGTTTGCTCTTTTCCAATTCTGGCCTGTTGTTACTGGAAGCCAATCTGGTTCCTGTCCTGTCTGGGCTGCAGTTTCGTCCTCGTTTCAGCCCTCCTCACTGTGCAGTGAAGACTTGTCCCGACTCCTGCTGTGTTTTTCCTCCCCTACTTTCTTGGAGTTGTGGTCACTCCACGTTTCCTGTTTACCTCCATATTTGGACCCTGCTGGGCTTGCTCTGCCTGAATGATTTCAGCTCCTTCCTTGTGTATGGATTATTGTTTTTCCTATCTCAATGTCTGACTCCTTTCTGTACTGCCTTTCCTGGGTGCCATCTCATGCTCCATCACTGACTGCCCTCCCTGTACTGCTGACTCCTTTGCTGGTCCCATGCCCTTCTCGCCAACCTCCAACTGTATCTTACATAATCTACACTGGGAAGATTTGTTTCCCAGTCACTGCAGTTCTCTGGTTCTCCTTCCTCTCAACTATCTCCAGCTCCAATCCTCCATTTTTTTTTCTTCTCTGCTTGCTTGCCCTGCTGCAGCTGCTGGCATTACTCAATTATTTGCCTTGCAGTTTTATCTCTCTGCCTCACTATGCTTCTCTCTTCCATTTCCTGGCCATTCTTTGCCCAAGTGCCTGGTCGTGGCTTCTCTGTCTCTCCCACTGTGGGAGACTGGCTCACCTCAGCTGGCACCATAGCTTCACGTGGCTGTTGCTCCTCGTTCATTTCGTATGCTTCCCCGCTGGCCTCATCGTTCCTGTGTCAATTTCGTAGTTCATTCTGCTGCCATACTGTTTCTCTGTACCTTACCATTTTACTCTTGGTCACTTCCTGTGGCCTACCATTCTTCCAATGGCTCGAACCACTCATCCTTCTTGGGCATATTGTCTCCTCTTTGGATGTACTTCCCCTTAGTGGGCGCTCGCCTCCCTCCTCCTGTTTCCTCTTCCCTCCATTCCTCTCCTTCTCCGACTTCTGCTTTCTTTTGGGAGCTTCCCTATCCTGCCGTCCTGCTATTCCCTCATATACCACTATACCCTACTCATTCACATTGCCTAATATTCCCTCCTGCATATCCCCTTCCTATGCATCTCCTCCTCCTCTGATTCTATTCCCTTGTTCTAGTCAAACCTATTCAGATGTCCTCTTGGTACTGCCTACCTCACCGTCGGCTGCCAGCTTCACCTGTCCACTCTCATTCCTACCTTCATGCAATTCTATCCATTCCTAATTTAGTTCTCAATGGGCCCAGTTGGCATGCACTCTCATAGTTCCCAATAATGATAACTTCCTCATGACATGGGTCTGGCTCTCCTTAGCTCAGTCCGACCTCAGGGTCTACTTATTCACGTAGATTACTTGAGCATACATCTCATTGAGTCTTATGCTACCTCATTGATCTGCTCTGCACTCAGAGACATGCCTTCCATGTCCATTGCACCTTGGCTTAGGGCTAGCCTGTAGCTGATGGTCTTGCTCTGCACCCATGAAGTATGCATCGAGAGTATGGGAAGCTCGGAGTGGGGTCCTTCTCCCTTGCCCATCACAAGAATGTTTTCGCTCCGGGTGGACCTTCAGTCATCCCTCATCTCAGCGACCCTTCTGGATGTAGAATTTATGACTTCCAGCTGCGAGGGGTGGAGCTCTCATCATCAGAGCCCCTTTGGCTGCCTGACTGGGTTTGGGGGCACCCTCTATGCTATTCTCCATCAAGACCACATCTGCTTCACCTGGTCTGTTTCATAGGCTTGCATAGGCCAGCTGAGTGCCTCAGCAGTCATCTCTCTCCTCTCCTCTCTTGCCTTTGAGCATCTAGTTGCTGAGACATCACTCGCAACACTCAACAGCTGTCCATTTAGAAGGACGGAGTGAGAGCTTCCTCTAAATTGGAATATTTTCCTCCTCCCTCGATCTCGACTCTAAATTGCAGTAGCTTAACCGTCACTAATCAAAACGTCCTTCAGCCTGGAGGGAAGGTGACCTAGGCCTTGGATCCTGAGAGGTTTCCTCCTCAAAGGGTTTTTTTCCTCTCCTCTGTGCCAATGGTTATAATACTAGAGGGGGTTGGAGTTTACTTAGGTTCTGTGGTTTAGTTCTGCCTGTGCCTATGGTCATTATATTATACAGGGTTAGTGCTTTCATAGGTTCCATAGTTAGGTTCCACTGTTGGATGGAGTCAGATGGTGGCCCCAGCTGTTTCCTCTCTCCTTAGGAAGTCCACCCTTCTGCATCTTGTCAACTTTCATTTTGTTTATTGTCCTTGTCATATCTTGTTCTTCACATGTCCTTTCCATCTATGTCTGTCTCCTTATTTTCCAGTCTCGATATATTCTGATTTCTTGCCTCTTTGATGCTCAATACCCTTTTGAGTATTCTTTTCGGGCTTCTTCCTAAGCTACCTTTAGCCAAGGGAATTATTCCTGCAACACCTATGGAGGGGGGGACCCTCCTCTAGGGTTCCTTGCACTGTACCCCTACAGGGTGGTATATCCCATGGATATAGAGGTGAACAGCCACAGTGTACCACAGTCACACAAGCATTCATTGCATCCAGTTGTGTAAGCACAATTGAATTAGAAAGCTTTAAGTCTGAGTTTCAATGGGCAGAGCAACAACATCACTCCCCCATCAGGCCTTAAAAGACCACTCCTCCTGGACTGTTTCAGGATTCATTTCTTCGTTGCCCCACCATCCAGCCCTCCTCCTCCAGTGGCTTGTCTCTCTTTATTTATTTATTGAAAAGTTTCACCAAGTAAGGTACACTGAACAACAAGTTGCTCGTCTCCTGGTACGGCCTGGGGGAAAGGGTGAAGGGAGTTACATAGTAACAATGAGCATGCACAAATTACACAATAGCATAGAAAAACATTAGCAAGCAGAACAAATAAGTGCAGGGTAGATTAGAGTAAAATCCTGCAGCTATACCCTCTTGGAGTGGCAGATTCAGCGGTAATCATAACAACAAGTGGGACAATGGACTAACTCAGTATAGACAATAGTACCTAAGCTACCTTTAACCAAGGGAATTATTCCTGCAGCACCTTTAGGGGGGAACCCTCCTCTAGGGTTCCTTACGCCATACCCCTACAGGGTGGTATATCCCACAGATAGAGAGGCAAACAGCCGCAATGTATCAAAGTCACACAGGCATACATCTCATCCAGTTGCGTAAGCACAATTGAAACTTAGTCTAAGGTCATCATTAATTAGAGCTTTAAATGTTTGTATCATATTGCCCTCAAGCCTTTTCATCGCAACCCCAGTTCCTTTAGTCTCTCCTCATAACTCAGGATTTCACTGCAGTTATACAGGATTTCATGGCAGTTATAAATTGCTTTAAAGGAAACAGTCTAAAGATGAATACTAAAAAGACTGTAGCCATGACCTTTGACTCCAAACAGAAACTTGCCAGACTCCCCTCCCTGCCTTCACTACCCCTGCTGGCATTCCTCTTGAAAAGGTCCTGGCCTAAAATACCTTGGAGTATGGCTTGACCCTCCTCTGGATTTCTCATCCCATTTTAATGCCGTCCACTCTAAGCTCCGCCCTAAACTGGGGATTCTTTACTGACACAAGGGTAGTCCTTCCCTCCCAGTCCGCCATGATCTTCTTGTAAAATAGATTCTCCCAGTCTTTGACTACACTGATATCATCTATGGCTCAGCCCCAGCCACCTCCCTCACCAAACTAGATGTCCTCTTCAACACCTACTGTCGTTTCGCCTCAAACTCACCCCCTCTGACTCACCACTGTGACTTATACTATTTCTTATCTCTCCCATCTCTCCCTCAAAGACACCTGTCCCACTGCACCACCTTCATCTCTAAACACTGGTTTGACATACTTCCATCCTACCTCTGCTCCCTTCCAACTCCAGCCACCCCCTACCCCTCACACACAGTTTACCTCTTCTCTTTCACCCTCTCACGAACCAGGACTTCTGCTGGGAAGCTTGCTTTCTCCTCCAGACTTGCCTCCCTCTGGAATAACCTCCTCCTCAAACCTGCCTTTCCAGCAAATAAGCGTCTACTCAGACCACCCCCTGTTACATCTTGCCACTGTCCTCCAAGCTAAGACACATCCAAACTTCTGTCCTCGCCTTAAAAGTGCACTCTATTCAACTCTAATCAAAGTGTTATTTCTTTTTTTAAATAACTTGTAACAAATTTGTAAGAAGACTATATTTTGTATCTTATTCATTGCTGTTTATTTGAAGTTCTTTGCAACCCCATTGTTTTTATTTTGCATCCCCCTAACCCCAGGTCACTCCTAGAAACGAGCTTCAGCTTAGTGTGCCTTTCCTGGTTACCAAATGTTAAACAAATAAATTAAAATCACTCAGTCCCTCCACCCCCTTAATCATCTTGGTTAATCTCCTCAACACTCTTTCAAGTTTATATTCCCTTTGTTCAATGGATTCTAAAAGGGACCACAGTATTCCAGATGTAGATGCATCATTGACTTGTATAAGTGCAACACCACCTTTCTATCCCTACAGGTTAATTTTCTACTCATACACCCAAAGACTTTTGTACATTTTGACACCATCTCATCACAATGCTTGAGTATTTCAGAGTGTTGTCCACCAGAACTCCTAAGTCTCCTTCACAGTCAGATTTCCTTAGTGATGTTTTATCCATATAATACTTCACCTGTTTATTATTGTTGCCAAAGTGCATTACTACGCAGTTGCCTGGACTTAAGTTCATTTTGCTCTCAACCGACCATCTGTATAGGTTATCTATCCTCCTGTAGTGCTTTTATACCATCTTCTGTATCAACAGTGTGGCCCACTTTGCATTGTCTGTAAACTTGGCCAACCATCCCCTTTTCTTCACCTGCATGTTTATAACATAAATAGTATACAGGGTTGGACTCATAACCAACCATTGTGGATCACTTCTTGTCACCTGGGTCTCCACAGATTCAAAATCATTTATTTTAACTGTCTACATTTTTATTTTGCTGACCATGATTTAAGTAAGCAATAACACACGACGAGGTGTGGGTTATGTGCTGATAAGAGCACGCCCAGGGGTGTACTAAGGCATGAGGCGCTTCCGCCGAGTGTCTTATGCCCCTGGGCGTGCTCTTATCAGCACGTAACCCACACCTCGGAGTGTGTTATTGCACTTATAAAATGGGCCCTATGGTAAAGAAGTTTAGTTTAAAAAAAATAACATAAGTGTAAATAAAACATTAAGAGATATGATTATATTGTTTGAAAAAATAGTTCCTCTTAGTCTTTTGAAAGGAGCGTTTATTAAACATTACTAGCTGATACTGGTGTGGTATCTGTGTCTCTTCTGCCCCATCCACCCCAGCCCACAGACACACAGAAACCTCCCAAAGTATATATTTTTGTTTTAAATTAGACCAGAAAATATTAGTTACATGTAGCTAATGGACAGCGGAGTGCCTTGTCTCTTGTGAAATTATGTAGTGACTGCTATGTTTGCCGCGCCCCCCATACAGATAGCATTTATTTTCCTTCTTTCATTGTTTAATTTCTGTTTTAAATCATTTTTCCTTGTGGTTTCAGGAGATGGATGGATGGCGTGACTGACTGGTACCAAGTATGTCCCATAGATGCCGGCCGTATAACCAGCATAGTCCCACAGGTGCCGCCGATAATGTTGTTTCCTGTACCGCGTCCGATGCGGCGCGGTTTTCAAACTGTTGTTTTTATAATGGGCCAAATTTTGTGTGAAGTTGTCGTTGCTGCAGCTCAGATTAGAAGGACAGTACAGTGACGGGATTCCGGAGATGTCAGAAAGGCTTAGCAGCGGGAGTGAGAGCTGCACTTGTCTGAAGAAGAAACGGGTCGGGCAGTAGGTAAAATAAAGTTACTCGCTTGTAAGGAAGAAATGGGCAGTGAGACAAAGTTATTTAGGGCTTCTGTAGGAAGGGGGAGGTTAGAGACAGTGAGTGTTTACTTTTTTCACTGTTTTGTGGGAAGTGGGCATTTTATAGATCAGAAAATTCAACTTGCACTACTACTGCAGCAGCATTTAGGACATGTGTTCGGCTTTGACTGGCATCGAAGAGTTTGCCAAAAGGTTTGTTTCACTTGACTGTGTAGCCTTTCCATGGTTTGAAGAGTTTTTTTTTTATTGGCTGAGTTTTACTGTAAGCGAGATTGCCCCGGTGCGAGGTTCACAACTAAGCAGGCAGGAATTGCCGTTTCAGTCTGTTGCGCTGTTAGCTGTGCCAGTTTGTTTTTGTTTTCGGCTGGCACAGCTCACTGATTCCGTGGTGTTGTGGGGCTCAGGACTGAAGGGTAGTTCCGGTTGGCTACAATATCATCTGGTAAGGACACAGCTGAGATGATGCTGTAGCCAATCAGTGACTTGGAATTTTTAAGCCCATTTTATAATTCATTTTACAAGCCTGGTGTTACATTTGACTCTCAGCATACCTTTAATTAGGTCATCATGCGGTATAGTACTGAATGCTTTTCCACCATCCAAATAAACCACATCCACTGTTTCCCCTCATCAAGGGACATTACACTGACTTTTTGGAAAAAATTCCACTAGATTAATTAGACATGATCTCCCCTGCCTAAGTCCATGCTTCGTTATATCCTATAATTTGTTTCCATTAATGAATTTGTTCAGTTCCCTCCCAGACAATATGGCTGACTCCACTAAGCTTGGTCCTTTCAAGGTCTCCCTCAGAAGCCATCTGACAAGCACTCACTGCTGCAACTGCACATAATCCCCCACCTGCCCCTTACCCTCATTCCCTAGGCTGGGTTTGCCCTGTCTACTTTTGCTGTATATGCCTGGGGTCTCAGGCAACATCTGCTGACTAATGTAATAAAATATCTCTGGTTTCTACCTGATGTGGTACTCATGTACCTACATTATGACTATTGTGATCTACCTATTACCAAGCTTGTACCACCAGTGAATTCCTGTAACACTGGTTGCTTTTTTAATCTAAGCGTTATGTACTCTTACTGTTTTGTTTACTGTGACGTATTGCTCTCTTGTCGAGGTGTCTTTGTAAATGAGTCTTTGACTCAAAGGTCTGTAAACCGATGATCTAATAAATAAATAAATAAAATAAATAAAATTCTATCCCTTATTATGGTCTTAATGAGTTTACCCACCATGGAGGTTAAGATTACAGGCCTATAAATGAACTTTACACTCTTTTTTTCCTTTTTAAATGTGGCTATAACCATCACTTTTTTACATTCTAATGGAGCTTACCACAACTCCAAAGAGGTATTAAAAAATTTGTTTCGGGATCTACTAGTTCTGGTCTCAGCTCCCTTAACACCCTGGGGTGTAATCCACCTAGCCACAGAGTTTTATGATATTCATGTTTTTTAAGAGGTTTAGTACTTCTTCTCTCTCTGTTATAAATGCAATGTCTCCTCAGGGATAATTACATAATCTAGTTTGGATTTCTGGAACACTGACCCTCGAAAATGTTGGGAATGCTTGCATTTCCCCCCCATCCTCAATTTTTTTTTTTATTCTTCAGTAGCAGTCCAACTATCCTATCTCCACTCTTTTTCATACTTACATAAACCCCAAATGCCTTTGTATTATTTTTAGAATTTTTTGCTGTATATGGTTCCTTATTCCACTTGCCATTTCTAATATATGTTTTCTACCTCCTTGCTACACAATTATACTGCTCCCAAAGCTCTGCTTCTCCTGTTAATTTTGCTTTTCTAAATAGCCTCCTTTTTCTTTTTGCCCTTGCACTTATGCAAAGCAAATGTGTTGGTATGATACTAGATTCTGAGAGGTGTATCATTGTTGGTCCAATGCAGGGCAGTCTGCAAGGGGTTCGACAGTGTCAGAGCAATCATCAGCCAGGCTGATAATGCACTCTTCTGGTCTTGCTGGGCTAAAACTTCATGTAGTTCAAAGGAAAGAGCCTCCCGAATTGTAGGGTAGCTCTTTACTTTGATTTGCATAATGCCACCCAGCAAGCAGAGCTGATATTCATCTGCTGTGATACTCCACCCCCCCCACCAATGCAAAAAGAATCCCTCCTACTCTCTGCCAAATATCGCTCCTTCCACTAATTGCATCCCCCTTTCTTCCTAATTTTCTAACACTGGGGTGTCAAATCCCCAGTGCCAGCTAGTGTTCCCCACTCCACCCCACCCATTTTCACTGTGCGACACCAGGGAACCCTCCCCTGGTGCTGCCAAACACAACACCAACACTGGGGCGCCCAATCCCCAGTGTGGGTACCCGAAATAAAGAAAGCCATCTCTCCTTGTCTTTATTTATTTTTATTTTCAATTCCTGTAATCTCATCCTCGGCCAAGCATCCCTCCCACCTCTCTGTCACTTCCCCATGCCCCTAGATGTTAAACTGATAGTGGGGTGCCCAATCCCCAGTGTCAGTACCTGAAATAAAGAAAACTGTCACTAGTAGTCTTTTTTTAATTTTATACATCCCATAAAAAAAAGAAAACTGTCCATCGATGTCTATTACCACTGCTGGTCCACTGCCACCATTACCTTCCCCCACAACCCTCTCACTCAGCACCTTCCCTCCCACACACCACATGCCCCTTACTTACAGTATCTACCAGGGGTTTAACGCTGTAATACTTTCTGGACCAGAGAGATGTCTTCACTCTTCAATGATGGACCGGGAACTGAGGAAATCGGGTATGTGGTTCAATGTATTGCAATACGTTTTGAACTTGTCCTCATCATTTAGTCATTGTTTAATATTTTTTCTCAAAATTTTCAACATGATCTTTTTATGACACCATCTCATGAACAAGAGTGGTGAAAGTATTCAAATCCATCCCAAAAGATGCGTTTGCAGTCACTGTGTAAAATCACCTTTCGAGCAGGATTTTAATATTTTCTCTGCCCTTGTTCATGAGATAGGGGTCAAAAGAATGCTATGTTGAAAATCTGAGAGAAAAATATAAAAGAAAAGTTATGAGCATACATTATTGGTGCACCTCCCATGTCAGGCTGTGAACCCTTTGGGTCATGGCATCTCAGGATGCCTTGCACCTAAAAATGCGATTCATAGCCAGGGGCATCCAAATGAGACCATTAGGCATGCATGGTGCAATGGGGCTATTAGTATGCCTTTATGGCCCCATTAGCATTGCACCTGCATGGATGCCCTGGAAGAATGCGCTGACCTGTAGACATCCTGCCTCCCAGTCCCGACCCCATCCCCATGAAATGCCGCACACTGTGGCCATCACACAGGCATGCCCCCCCACCCCAAGCCCCTGGTAAATGCCATGCCATATGGCAAAATGTCTGATTACATCCCCAGCCCATGAAACCTGCCACCCTTGGGTGGTAAGTCTGAAGTCACAGCACCCCCAGCACCCAAACCTGATGTCTCTTTGTGTGGTAAGTCCAGTCACAGCACCCCCAGCCCCCAAACCTGCCACTGCTTGCGCGGTAAACTAATGCAGCATCTCCCCAGCCCCCGGGAAGCCGCCCCGGCAGTCGGCATTATGGGTTGAACCCATCCTCACCCAGACACCCCCCAGCTAACCCTCTTCTCCCCAACCCCAGCACAGTCCCAACATCGTGGGCAGCTCAACTCATTTGCATACCACCATTGAGCTGTCGGCGGGCAGCCATGGTGGTAAGTGGGCAGGTTGAGCTGCCCACGATGGTGGGACCATGCTGGGGTGGGGAGAGAGGGATGGGTGGGGTACCTGGGTGGTGTGTGGACCTTCCATAATGTCTCACAACAGGGACGGTGGCTTTCATGGGCTTGGGGTGCTGCATTCAGACTCTACTCGCAAGGGCAGGTTTCGTGGCTGGGGGTGCTGTATTTTCAGATATGTCTCCGCAAGGGAGGTAGGGTTTGGGACTTGGAGGTGACTTCAGGCATACTGTTGCCCAGAGCGCCTGAATATGGGGCCTTGGGTGGGGGGACACACTGGACCGCCAGGGTGGACAGTCTGCAGTGCTGCTGCCTGCAGTACAGCAGCCGCCTGTGGGTGGTCACCCACTTAAATCTAGTATTTCTAGACTTATTTTCTGTGGCACATCCCTGGACTTGCCTCCGGATGCGCTTACAGAACAGGGCTGTGAATGGGTTGCGCTTGGTATGCATGGGTACGCCTCTTTCTCACCTCTCCAGATGCACTGCAATGATTACTGGTGGTGTGGTAGGGCATCTGCGATGCACCAGTGCATCAGGGTTGCACCAGCGCATCAACCCCCTGCCTGAATCACCTTTGGGCACATTTCGGGGATGCCCCAGCGCATCTTGGTTGCACTGGGTGCATTTCTTTTGTGAATCCTGCCCTAAATGTTTTCAATGCATGGTTGTACTTTTGGTTATTTTCAGTATTTTGACCCCAAATTTTTGACATAGCCATCTTTTCACACCACCTCATGAATGTGCTGTCATTTTTCAAATCCTAGCCAAAATGTGTTTTAGTACTTGTAGTGCAACCTCACCTTTCAGGCAGGATTTGAAAATTTTCTCTACCCTTGTTCTTGAGGTGTTGTCATAAGAAGTCTATGCTGAGAATTTGAATTAAAAATATAAAAAAAAACAGAGTTATTAGTATATGTTGAAATTTTACAAAGCACGCCCTTAAATTTAGTAATTTTCACTATTTTTACCCTAAATTTTTAACATAGACATTTTTCACAGCACCTCATGAATGTGACAGCTGTCATTTCTCAAAGCCTGGCCAAAATGTGTTTTCGCTCTTGTGGCATGAAATGATGTTTCAGCACTATTTTTCGACACCTTTCATGTTCAGAAGGAGGGGTCATTAATAGTAATAATAATAATATAAATCTATATTTAACATACTAACATACTAAATGCCAGCAGATTAGACCTTATGTTCTATCGAGTCTGCTCATACCTCAGATCCCCTGTTGGGAACCAAGGCCCTCCCTGCCAGTGTTCCGATACCTCTTCCTGTGTCTGTCCCACCCTCTCTTGAAGCCTTCCACAGTGGAAATCTGGACCAGCTCACCAGGCAGCACGTTTCAAGGGTCCACCACCCTCTCTGTGAAGCACGTCCACCTCTCCCCCCCCATCCTTCCTCCTTCCAATTTCAAACCATGCCCTCTGATGATACCTCCCTCCTTTAGTTTAAAAATCCCCTCCCTGTTTACCCTATTTATTCCCTTGAGGTACTTGAAGACCTCGATCATGTCCCCCCCTGTCTCACCTCTCCTCCAAAGTAAACAGTCCGAGCTCTTCAAGTCTATCCTCGTTTGTCAACTCCCCCAGTCCTTGAATCATCCTGGTAGCCCTCCTCTGTACCCTCTCCAGGAGCAGTATGTCCTTCTTTAAGTGTGGTCTCCAGTACTGCATGCAGTACTTGAGGTGAGGCCTCACCAGTACATTGTACAGTGGCAGAATCACTTCCCTGCTCCTAGAGGTGATCCCCGTTACAATGCATCCTAACATCCTGTTTGCTTTGCTAGCCGCTCTCCTGCACTGCTCTGAGTTATTCATACACACATCCACCATGACCCCTAGGTCTTTTTCCCCAGATGAGGCCTCCAGCACCACCCCTCCCAGGGTGTACCTGTGTTTGAGGTTTCTCCACCCAGGATGTAACACCTTGCACTTGGCTGTATTGAAATTTAACTTCCATGTGATAGCCAAACTTTCCAGGATGTCCAGGTCCCCTTGCAGGGTCAACCACCCCTCCTCCCCCTCAACTACTTCTCCCACCTTGGAATTGTCAGTGAAGAGACTCATCTCACACCCTATGCCCACCCTGATGTCAGATATGTATGCATTAAACAGGATCAGCCCCAGGACTGAGCCCTGCGGAACTCCACTACTGACCTGTCTAGGGTTTGAGAGCTCCCCACTGATCACCACTCTCTGTGCGCGACCAGCCAGCCAGTTTCCTATCCATCTGACCATCAAAGGGCATACTCCCATCCCCGTCAGTTTCTCCACCAGCCCATTGTGGGGAACAGAGTCAAATGCCTTGCTGAAGTCCAAGAATATTACATCCACAGGCTTCTCCCTGTCCAATTCTGATGTTACCCATTCATAGAACTCCACAAGGTTAGTTTGACATGATCTACCTGGCACAAACCCATGTTGCCTACTGTCCAGCCCTCTCCCCCTTCTCCAGGTTCACCCCAGTCGTTCCTTCAGTACACTCTCCATTACTTTTCCCTCTACTGAGGTCAAACTGATGGGTCTATAGTTACCTGGTACTTCCCTCGACCCCCCCCTTTATGGATTGACACCACATGTGTCCCACGCCAGTCCATAGGTACCATCCCCATCTCAAGAGACCTATTAAAGAGCTCCACCAGGGATGCGGCCAGTACATCTGCCAACTCCCATAGTACCCTCAGATGAATGCCATCCGGCTCAGGAGATTTATCTTTCTTTATATTCATTTATACCATGCCTTTCTTAAAATCAAGTCGCCTTACAACAATTACACATAAAAACAAGATAACAAAAGCTTAAATTGCTGAGCTCATAAAGATATAGTGACATATCATCATCAGAAATAAATCTTAGACCATAAATAGATCTTTAAGGCCTTTTCAAATTCCTCCACAGACGCACACTGCTGAAGCGGACGGGGTAGAGAATTCCAGAGGGCAGGGGCAGCGTACATAAAAGCCTGAGCCCCTTAAGATTTTAGAGAAACCTTCAGAATCTCTAGCAACCCCTCGTCTGCCAAGCAGAGCAATTGCCTAGGGCAGTAAGGTACCAGAAGTTCTTTCAAGTAGTCCGGGCCCAGTCCGTGTAGGGCTTTGTAAGTCAGAAGACCAACTTTAAAGGTGATCCACCACTATATTGGCAGCCAGTGCAGATCGTGCAGAACCAGAGAAATATGGCAGGTATGAGGAGTACCTGTCAATAACCGGGCTGCAGCATTCTGCACGAGCTGCAAGTGTTGGATATCAACCCCAGGAAGCCCTAGATAAAAGGAGTTGCAGTAATCAGGACACGAGGTCACAAAGGCATGGACCAATGTAGGCAGATCACTGGACGGAATAAGGTGTTTAATCCTGGCGATGTTCCTCAGATGTTAAAAGGATGATTTGACAACTGCCAACACCTGCGAACGCAGTATCAGCTCATTGTCAAAAATCACCCCCAGGTTCCGCACCCATTCAGAGGTAGGGAGCTGGACACCTCCCAGAAAAAGTCCTGAGGGTAAACCAACTCCTGTCCCCTCTATCCTGCGACCTGGGTCCACGACCATCACCTCAGTCTTCTTTGAGTTCAACTTCAGCTAGCTTGAATTCATCCAGCACTGGATTTCAGTGAGGCAGTTGTTAAATACTGAGAGGGCTCTATCCTGGCCAGGCACAAAAGATAGGTAGAGCTAGGTATCATCTGCATAGCAATGAAACCTCAGCCCATACCTTCTTACAATGTCTCCGTGGGGTAGCATGTACACTGCGAGCAACATGGGGGACAACACCAAACCCTGGGGAACCCCACAAGACCAAGAGACTGGGTGGGAAGAATTAACCCCTGACACCACCCTATGGGTTCTGACTGGGAGGAAAGATGTAAACCACCTGAGGACTGTACCAGACAGGTCACAGATGAACTCCAGGTGTTTGAGAAGTACCCCATGGTCCACAGTGTCAAAAACTGAAGAGAGATCGAGAAGGACTAAGATGGAATGGCTTTTTCGATCTCTTGCCATCAGGAGATCATTGAGCACCTGAACCAACGCTGTCTCGGTACTATGCCTCTTTCGAAAACCAGACTAGAGCGGTTCATAGATGTCATGGATGGTTAAATGGTTCTCCAGCTGTATGGCCACTACTTTCTCAATAACTTTCCCCACAAAGGGAAGGTTAGAGATCGGTCTATAGTTAGCATGGCAGTCTGGGTCCAAGGAAGCTTTCTTCAGGAGGGGCGTCACAACCACCAGCCTGCCTAAAAAACTTGTACAGCTGCAAGCCTGGGCTGCACACGTTAACCCTGACCTTATCATAATTACTGAGTCGTGGTTAAAAAAGACGAACACTGATCAACAAATATCACTGCAGGGCTACAATTTATTTAGAGCAGATAGAGAGTCTAGAGGCGGGGGTGTGGTTATCTATGCCAAATCTAAGTACTTGGTCACCAATATTAGTTGCAAATCTCGAGCCAAGGAATTTGAGTTAGTTTCGCTGAGCCTTCATCTCCCCTCCTCGGAATGTATCACTATCCTAGGTGGCTATAGACCCCCATCTGGTGGTGATGAAGTCCTTAATCTTTTGAAATCCATGTTCGTAAAAGCAAAAACTGAAACAATATTTCTAGGAGATCTAAATATGGACTGGCTGTCACCTAAATCACACGACCTCAAATCCCTTTGTGACGAACTAGGTCTTGGGCAATAAGTCAGTGAACCTACTAGGAACAACACTCTAAATACTGCCAACAGTTCCATTCTAGATGTGGTACTAACCACCCATCCACACAAAATATCTCATTCGGCAGTGTTTCACAACGACATGAGCGATCGTGGAATTGTTGCTTGCATAAGATCTCAAATTAAGGCCCAGCCGCAACCCATCTTTATAACAAAAAGATCCTTTCGCAAATTCAGTGCAGTAAACTTCCTATCTGACCTGAGCATGATCAGATGGCAAGATCTCTACCTAGCCAAAGATGTCAACAAGGCAGCTTACATTCTTAATGACAAACTCACTACCATAATAAATAAGCATGCCCCTTTCATCAAAGTAAGGGTACGGAACAATTCCAACCCCTGGTTCACCTCGGATCTCAAGGCAGCCCTTATAGCTCGAGATGAGCTCTGGGCTAAAGCTAGACATTCCAATGAATCTTTGGATTGGCAGGCCTTTAGAACAGCCAGGAATAACTGTGTGAAAAACTTCGCCTGCTAAAGCTAACTATTATATTTCTACTCTCGAACAAGCTAAAGGTAACCCTCATAAAATATGGAAGACTATCAAAGCTATAGAAGGACATGGCCCATGGCCCCTCTGTCCCAACAAAGATAGTTGCAAGTGGCAAGATTGTGGAAAACAAGTCCCTAATCCTGGAGGAACTTAACTCCCACTTTGCCACAGCTGGATTAGCTTTGACTCGTCACCTTATGCTGGTGCTGTGGTGAGCCAGCATACCCTCCCCCTACATCTAGTCCTGCACCCAGCCCCTTCCAACTGTGTGAGATAACTTATAAAGAAGTAGAAGATTCTCTTCTTAACTTAGACACCAAAAAAAGCACAGGGGACGATGGTTTGGAACCCTTTTCCTAAGGTCAGGCTACGCCCATCTCACTGCCCCAATTCTCCACATCTTCAGTCTTTCCATTACATCTGCTACTGTGCTGTCCTGCTGGAAATCAGCACATATCCTCCCTCTATTTAAATCTGGTGACCCATGCGATGTAAACAACTATAGGCCTATCTCCATATTGCCTATCCCTTCTAAAGTTCTCGAAAAACTGATCCATATTCAGTTAAAATCTCACTTGGAAACCTTCTCTCTCATTAACCCAGCTCAATCTGGCTTCTGGGCTAATCATAGAACAATCACTGCACCAGCAAAAGTAACCAATGATTGGATCTCTGCTATAGATGCTAAGAAGGTAACTGGTGCAGTCTTTTTGGACCTCAGCAAAGCTTTTGATACTGTTGATCACAAACTATTAGTCAATTGCCTTGCAAAGTTGGGTGCCACATACCATACCACCCAGTGGTTCTCTAGCTACCTAACTGGAAGATTCCAAAAAGTAAAGGCGGAAGGCTTTTTTTCTGCTGCCTTGCCAGTTGCAAGAGGAGTCACCAAGGATCCATCTTAGGCCCTATCTTGTTTTCTTTGTACATTAATGACTTAGATGCTAACATATCTCGTCCAATCTGCACTTTTTGCAGATGATACTGTGTTGTATACTTGGCTCATCGTTATCTGAAGTCAAGGGAGTGCTTCACCGACTTCACAACTTGAGCATAATCTAATAAAGGCAAAGCTTCTGCTCAATGCTAAGAAGACTAAAGCAATGATATTCTCCCGCAATGCTGTCACGAGGCCCCCAATACCCTTGCCCAAGACTTCATTGTCACCACGCTAAGCGAGCCTCTGGAAGTTGTAACCAAATTTAAATATCTGGGTATCTGGATCGTGATAAATTATCTTCCAATGACCACGTCGAAGATGTCTCTAGAAGGTTAAAAGCAAAGTTAGGTTTCTTCTACAGAAATATGCCCCTTTTCCCCCTTGAAACTCGAAACAAGCTTGTACAGGCCACTTTTCTCCCCCTACTCGACTATGGCGATGTAATCTATTCCTCCACCACTCTTGCAAATCTAAGTAAACTGGACATCCTTTATCACCGTGCGTTATGGTCAGGGGTTGACCTTAACTTTTTTTTGCACTAGCCAGCAGGACAAGTCAGTCTAAAATTGCACTAGCCCGCAGTGGTTTGCACTAGTCCGCATTCTGGTCACCACAGGCATTTGCCAGACAATGAATAAGGACAACAGCAGTGCAGTTAAACCATTTATTTACGTTTCTATAATGCAACTGGACACAAACACATAATTGTTTTCAAAACATTAGTGAGTCATCATAATTTTATAAGTAAAGCAAGTGAAAAGTACAACTATTCAGCAACCTTTCTTCTATGTCTGTACCGCCAAACATCACCAGCCCCACAACAAGCAACAGAATGACCCCCGCCCACCATGTAGGCAACAGAACATAAAATGAGGAAAGAACATTACAGAATATAAGGCAGAATTGTTCAGCAAGTTACAAACAGGACACATTTTGTTTGGCCCGCTCCATAGCCCCAGGCCCACACAACCTCAGAACAGTAACAAACCAAGTGGCACAACTCGATTGACTTACCAGCGTACCTTGAAGTGTTTGTACTTTTGTTCACAGACAAACTGCAAACCAAAAAGAAAAAGCCACAGTTCCACCACAAGCCACAGACATCCCTCCCCCAGGCAATAAAACATAGTATGAGCAGAGCTGAGCAAGTGAAAGGTCATAGTATGCTTACTGCCTGCTCAATATAAAGGACAGACATGTCCAGCCCCACAGCAAGGCACACACAGACAAGCCCCAGACATCCATCCTCCACCCCCAGGCAGAGCTGAGTGACAGAAAAAGACAGTGACAGAAGCCAAAATTAAAAGTAATTTGCTTTTACATCTAAAACCAGTTTAGTAAGGCAATTTAAACACTAGATTTTCCTCAGGGACACTGCTTCATAGTCACAGCCCTAAACACCACCATTTGGGGGGGGCTCAACCCCCTGTGCATTTTTACTTACAGAACAGCTCAATAGCACTCTGAGTCACTGAAAAAACATAAGTTCTGCACTGTGCACACAAAGGAGTTTATGTTGGTCCATGGGAGAGGCACCCTGTGACACAAACATTCATTTTTTTCAGTTTTCCCCCGGGCCCTCACATAACTTTAATAAGTGCTTCAAGCTTGCAGCAGAACAGTCAGCATTTTTTTTTGCCATTCAAAAAATCATTTGCTTTACCTGAGCTGGTGTTTTCTTTTGCCTTTGGGGACCCAGCTCCAGCCTGCTCTCCGACTATCAATGCAGTCCAACGCAGCACCGCTGAATCTTGGGGACCGCTGAAACCGCCGATGCTGCCAAACCCTGAAACCGTTGAAACCTCCGATCAGCCCTCACACGCCAAACAACTCAGGAACACAGATACACAGCTCAGCATCCAGAAATTCAAATCCACCGCGCTTTTTCGAGGAAAAACAAAGGGTTTAAAATCTTCCCTTCAGCACCATGAAACCCCGCCCCTCAGCGCATACTGCCAGTCGCGGCTCCCAGTCTGCTTCCTCACATGCCCAGCTATGGGCTTTGAGCCAATCCCAGAGAGTCAATAATGTTTACCGGCTTAACTACTATTGTTCTATTGCCGGTGACGTCGGTGCTCCCTGGCTGTTTCCACCCCCCTGCCACTCCCTCCTCCCTGCCGACTTGAGCTGGCCAATGATAGTAAGCGCTAAGGTAGGACGAACGGAAGTACTGCCGACTCAAAGGACTGTTTGCAGCCGCTCCTGGGTTGCATGGGCTAGGTGTGCTTTTGCTGCTTCCAGCACTAAGGGTAGTCAGAAGTACTGCCAACTCCACAGACTGCACTAGCCAACACGGACAGGTAGGGATGTATCTGCACTAGCCCGAGGCAATCTGCACTATGCCCCGGGCTAGTAAATGTATGTTAAGGTCGAACCCTGGTTATGGTTCATTACCAACTCCCCTTATCGTTCGCACCACTGTGACTTATATGCAGCTGTTGGTTGGACATCCCTTACTACTAGACGCCTGCTCCATGTTGGGCTATGGACTCTTAAACTGCTCCTGCAGAAATTGCCAAGCTATCTCTCTTCCCTTATTAGTATCTCACATAGTGCATACTTGTTAAGAAAATCTGACTTTATTATGCTTGACATACCAAGGATCGGACTTCCTTTGTAAACGTATTATTGCATATGCCCTTCCTCCATTTGGAACCAATTACAAACCATACTGAAACTAATCTAGCACAGTTTCAATAAACTTCTACAAATCGCTAAGTTCAGCCAAAATAAAAGACACCTGTAACTGTCATTAAGTCTCTTCCTTCCCCATGTGTGCCATATTTATCCACTGGTAAGGTATAATTGATTTGTCGTATTAACTGCTTTCCCTTCCTTCTACTCCTGGCTTTATCTATGCTTACGCTCCACTGCTACTCTATCAAATCACTCCTCCCCCCATATCAGTTGTAGTCTGTTGTTTGTTCTAGATGCCAAAATATGTGTATTGCATGCACCAGTCATCATGTTTCATTTATCAGTATGCAACCTGTAAGTCGCTTCCCTGTTTCATATCAATGTTTACCACCTGCGGTCACCCTATGTGGTACCCTTGTATGTATATCCAGCCTGTATCATGTAACGTGCATTTCATGTATATACTGTTATTACCTATCTGTGTTTGTACTTTAAGTGTTTATGTCACAGGACCTCCTTGTGAATGAGCTTGCTCAATGGAGTTTTCCTGCAAAAAACTTGAACTTGAACTTGAACCTCCTTCGAGGAGAGACTAAAGCAGCTTAATAAGTATACCCTTGAGGAAAGGAGGGAGAGTGGGGACATGATAGAAACTTTCAAGTATCTCAAGGGAATTAGCAAAGTACAAGAGGGTAGTATCTTTCAGAAGAAGAGACGTGCAAGAACAAGGGGGGCACAATTTGAAGATAGAGGAGGGACGGCTCAGAGGTAATGTTAGAAAGTATTTTTTCACAGAGAGGGTTGTGGATGCATGGAACAGCCTTCCTAAGGAGGTTGTGGAGTCAGGAACAGTGGGAGAATTCAAGAATGCATGGGACAGGCATAAGTCAATTCTAGTGGGGGTAGGAGGAAGTAAGCTGTTGATTAACTAGAATCTGCAGCTTATCCATCAGGTAGGGAAATGGGCAGACTAGGTGGGCCAAGCGGTCCTTATCTGCCATCAAATTCTATGTTTCTATGTTTCTTCAGTGAGCTAGGGAACTGACCCATCTCCAGGGGCACCAGACTATCCATGCTGGGACTGGGCCGATAGTATCATAGTAACCCTTTATCAGGGAAGTCAGGCCAGGGTCCAAACTACAGCATGTTGGAAGCATACTCTGGATAATCCTCATGACATCGACAAACTCAAGCTGGTCAAAGGAACTCCAGGAGAATCTAGAGGCTGTGACTGAGCGCCAGTCCACAGCTTCTCCCATAAAGGGTGCAGGCTTGAGTGCCGCTCTGATGTCGGCCACCTTAGCCGCAAAGAAGAGAGCAAGCTCACCACACTCAACTTGTGAAAAGGCTCTTCAAACCTGCAGACAGGCTGAGTTGCACAGTCTGTCGACAGTTCGAAAGAGCTGAGCTGGTCGGTTCTGAGCAGCCACAATCTCCCCGGACAGGAACTCTGCCTTCTTACTGGAGATTGCGGAATGATAGAGTTGATAATGTTCCAGCAATCTAAGATGGTCAGCATCAAGGGCAGATTTATGCCAACAACGCTCTAATCTTCGTCCATATCACCGCATCTCCCTCAATGTCCCATCAAACCATGGTGACTGAGGGTGAAGGGGGAGAGGACGAACACAGATGGGAGCAATTAAGTCCAAAGCCAAGGAAATGGCCTTATTATAGGCCAAGACCAAGGTATCAGGGTAATTGCTCACTCCAGAAAGCTCCGATAGGTCAAGCACCACTGCCAGGCCCTCAGAGCTTACACCTTGCAAAGAGCGGTACCTGACCATCTCCACAGGGGTAGGCCTACAAAGTGGGGGTGCAAAAACTGAACTCCACAGTGTAATGTTCGGACTAACTGACAGGTTCCACCCCCAAGTCAAAAGCTTCGATCCCCAGGAGGAAGACTAAGTCCAAGGAGTGACCACCTTTGTGAGTGGCAGAAGTAACGACTTGTGTAAGGCCCAAAGATGTCATCAATTGGAGGAAGTGTTGTCCAAACTGTGAGAGTTTGTCATCGACCCAGGCATTGAAGTCACCCAGGACCACCAGCCTGGGCGACTCAAATGCCATGTCAATCACAAAGTCTGCTACTTCCTGCAGAAACCACTTCTCATCGCCTGGTGGACGATAGATGAGGGGGGATTCTGCAACCTACACCTGCCACTACAGTACACTAAAAGGACTCAGCCCCCTCAACTGGTACACTTGTGAGGCCCAGTTCGGTCTTGAAATGGACCGCAACCCCCCCCCGGGGTCCAACCTCGGGTGGTGCAACTGCGGGTACCCAGCTGGAACTGCTACCCTCTAATATAGGGCCCACATTCTCATTGTGCCAGATCTCGGTAATGCATGCCAGATCCACTAACCCACAAAGATCTGCAATAACTGCAGTCTTGTTCTTTATGGACCTGGCACTGCACAACACCACTCTGGTGGGACGGGCCTCTGGAGCTGCACGGACCTCTTGCCCACCGGTATTGGTGGTGCCCATGGGTATGGAAACCAGACAAGAAGGACCTCGTTCCAGATTCCATTTTGCCCCAGGTCATCTTCTGGATCTCACTATCCCACTACGAGGTCGCCGCTCATTCGACCTCCACTGTTCGCACCCCCCAAAACCCCTCCTTCCGCTTTGCACAATACCCAATGCTCTACAGCATTGGTACATCGATAACTATAGTGGAAAGGGGGAGAAAGGGTGGAGGGCATGAAGAATGGAGGATGAATAGCGTATGACTGTGGGGGCAGGCCTTCTACACATATTAAAATTAATAACAGTAACACCCCCTATAATTTCTCTAGGAGTCCCCACATGCTCACACCAGGGGAGACTCAGGGAAGCAAAATAAACATAAACCACCCCCCACCAAAACAAAATCTATAATATAATAGGAACACAATTCATCCCAAAAAATATAAAAACAAAAATTAAAAGTCCAAA
The DNA here is from genome assembly GCA_016271365.2 of Neoceratodus forsteri. Lineage (NCBI taxonomy): Eukaryota > Metazoa > Chordata > Ceratodontiformes > Ceratodontidae > Neoceratodus > Neoceratodus forsteri. The sequence goes on along the minus strand of CM028137.1, from coordinate 420,134,479 downwards.
AATAGTTAACACAAAAACAGTGTCCAGATATATGAGGAGTCCCTAACGTTCAACAGTTGTTTTTATGCAGGAGAGGCTCTCACCCTCTCCCAATCCTAAAGAAAAGCAAAACCAAAATATTAAAAGTCCAGAAAAAATTAACACAGGATCAGCGCCCGGATATGTGAAGCATACCGAAAGTTCACCAATTTTTTAGACAGGGGAGGCTCTCACCCTCTCCCGATCCTAAAGAGAAAACAAAGCCAAGTTGCTCTCCTCTCTTCCAGCAACATTCACTGAAAAGTTTGGAGTACAATATCAGTCTGTTTAAGATACTCTCACTATCTTACCAGTCTAATCATAAAGTTCACTTTGGCAAAGGGCCACCAAACAATTCCCCAGGTAGCCGAACCAGTTCCAATCTTTCCTTCTTTCTGATTTCCTCTTCATAGAACCACTCAAAATCTCAGGCCATGGACACCAATCTCAAGGCTACCAAGCATTTGTCAATGCCGAACGTTCGCTTGCAGGTATTTAAAGTGGTGTTTGGCACGTATGGTGCTTTACCCTAATGCCCTGTGCGATTGCTGGTATTTGCACATTAAATTTTCAGCATGACCTTTTTGTTACCCCCATTGTGCACTACATAGGCGGAAACACGTTTTGGGCAGGATGTGAAAAATGACAGCTGTACTGCTCATAAGGAAGTGTGGTAAAATGGCAATGTTGAAAATCTGGAGTGGAAATATTGAAAATTCGCAAACCTACGAGTGCGTGGGGAACTGTGCAATGCACGCTCGTAAAACAGTCATTGTTAGGAATTTTTTCACCAAATTTTCAACATAGCCATTTTAAGACCTCTGCTCATGAACAGTGTCACTGTGGATTTTCTTAATGTGTCCCATACATTGATTTCAAGACACCGACTGTGCCATTGTGCGCTATATGGGCGGAAACACATTTTGGGTGAGATGTGTGAAAATGACAGCTGTACTACTCATAAGAAGGTGTGGTAAATGGCAATTTTGAAAATCTGGAGTGGAAATATTGAAATTCAAACCTACAAGCCGCATAGGAACTGCGAACGTGACGTCAGAAACAGTCATTTTTAGAATTTTTTCACCAAATTTTCAATATAGCCATTTAAGACCTCTGCTAATGAACAGTGTCACTGTGATTTTCTTAATGTGTCCCATACATTGATTTACACTGACTGCGCTATTGTGTGCTACATGTATGGAAACACATTTTGGGTGAGATGTGAAAATGACAGCTGTACTACTCATAAGAAGGTGTGGTAAAATGGCAATGTTGAAAATCTGGAGTGGAAATATTGAAATTAAGCAAACCTCACAGTGTGCATAGGAACTGCATAACGCCTTTCGTAAAACAGTCATTTTTAGAATTTTTTCACCAAATTTTCAACATAGCCATTTTAAGACCTCTGCTAATGAACAGTGTCACTGTGATTTTCTTAATGCATCCCATACATTGATTTCACACACTGACTGCGCCATTGTGTGCTACATAGGCGGAAACACGTTTTGGGCAGGATGTGAAAAATGACAGCTATACTGCTCATAAGGAGGTGTGGTAAAATGACAATGTTGAAAATCTGGAGTGAAAATATTGAAAATTCGCAAACTTACGAGCCTGCGTAGGAACTGTGCAATGCACGCTCGTAAAACAGTCATTTTTTGGAATTTTGGCACCAAATTTTCAACATGGGTTTTTGGGACCCCTTCTCATGAATGATGTCACTCATGGCATTATTCAGGCCTGAAGGGTGATTTCGCGCAGTGACTGCGCAGTGACTGCGAAATCACCCTTCGGGCCTGAATAACGCCATGACAGTGACATCATTCATGAGAAGGGGTCCCAAAAAACCCATGTTGAAAATTTGGTGCAAAAAATTCCAAAAAATGCCTGAGATATGCAATAAAGTTGAAAAACCCCTATCTAGCCCATTATACAGCTTACCGGCATTTCCTCAGTTCGCGGTCGGCTTTGAAGAGTGCAGACGTGTTCCCGGTCCACTGCAGATCGTCGTACCGAGCTCCGGAGGTAAGTAGGGGGTGAGGTGGGGGTGTTGGGAGGCTGGGTGCGCAGTGGGTGGGTGCGGGTTGTGGAAGGGGGGACTGGGAGAAGCACCGTGGGACCGTTTTTGATTTACAGGTTTAAAAAACAAAAAAAGACTACGTGGGATGTTTGCCACAGCAGAAGGATGACTGGGGGGGCCGAGGAGCCAATGGGGGATTGGGCACCCCGTCGGCAAACAACGCGGGACGTTTGCCACGCTGGGGTGGGCTCCCAGCATGGCAGAAGGATGGCTTGAGGGGGGCCGTGGAGCCGATGGGGGATTGGACACCCCAGTCGGCAAACAACGTGGGATATTTGCCACGCTGGGTGGGCTCAGCGATGGCACCAAAGCTTTGGGGGCGGCGTGATGGATAAAGAACGGCGACAGCGTGGTTTTCTTGGAAGCGTAAGACCACCGCTGTCATACACAGCTTCCGCACCCATTGGTGCAGGACCGCCATGCCTGCTCAACGGAGCAGTGGATTGCAAGGGAGAGGCACACCTCCAAAGTGTGCTACTCTCCCAAAACGTTCCTTGCACATGCGCGCAAGCGAACGTAAAAACTAGTAGGCCACAACCAGAAAAAACAGGCCCCCGAGGAGACAGCAACAGCTCCTCCTGCAGAAAACCTTAAGAATCCCCGGAGGGACACACCACCATCAACCTGAGCTCCTCCAAGTTCCCTCTAGGTCATAGGCCAATCAAAACAATAACCCCTATTGTGGTGCCATGTCCCAAGAGGTACAATATGTTGAAAGTTTAGGGTCAAAATGTAAAAAAAACAACTAAGTTATGAAGAAATGTTGACTTTTTCCAATGTTTAATCATACTGTAACCTTATTTTTGCCAATTTGGGCCCCTAATGTTCAACATATCCTTTGTGTTACCCCGCCTCCTGAACATGACAGGCATCATTTTTCAAATCCCCTCCAAAATAAGTTTTCACAGTTGCACTGTGATATCACCTTTTAGATGGGATTTAAAAAATTCAACCTGTCTTGATTATAACATCAGGTCATAAAGAGACTGTTGGAAATTTGGGGTCAAATGTGGGAGCCCACTGAAAATAAGATATTGCCTGTCTGCTGGCCTATCTTGTGTAAATATTTAAAAAATGTGTAAACGCAGGACACCACCGTGAATGAGATATTGCATCTCAGCTGGTCTGTCTTGGGCAAATATTCAGTAAAAATGCATAAAAGCTGGACCCAGTACAGCAGAGCCCCACTGAACTGTGCTTCTGTACTACTCTCTTTTGGGAAAAATACATCATAAAACTGGATCCCACTGAAAATGTAACCTGCTCTTCAGCTGGGTTATCCTGTGTAAATTCATTATAAAAATAGGTTAAAGTAGAGACCCATTGAAAATTAGATATATTACATCTCAGCTATGCTATCCTGGGTAAATACAGAGTAATCACTGGGAAAAGCAGGATCCCACTGAAAACAAGATAGCATCTGAGCTGTGCTATCCTGGGTAAATACAGAACAAAGATGTGTTGAAGTAGGACCCCACTGAAAATGAGATATTGCATCTCACCTGGGTTATCCTGGGTAAATACAATTGCAAAACTGTGTAAAAACAGGACCCTACAACAGAACATCACCAAAAAGAAGATGCTACATCAAATGATCTGTCCTACAAAAATACATTATAAAAGGAAGACCACACTGAAAACAAGATATTGCATCTCACCACTACTAAACTGGGTAAATGCAATATAAAACTATGTGAAATCAGGACCTCATTGCAAATGACATATTACGTCTCATAAGGTCTATCTTGGGTAAATATATATATAGTAAAAATGTGTACATGAAAGATCTGTAACAAGAGTAAGTCAAGTGGTGAACATTTGGCTTTGACAAATACCCGTTTTATTTGTTTGTGACATGAGATTTTTGGATAACCAAATTAGTATTCTGCCCTTCTTAGTTTAATTCATCTCTCGTTGCTGAGAAGTTTGCCCTGCTGTAGCACCTGCTTTTTATATTCCACCATTCCTCCCCTTTTTCCTTTTAATGTTGAAGATCACCGTAAAATGGTCACTATTACCAAGTTGTTCACCTACATTACAGTTATACAAGTCATCACCAAGGTCACTTAGGATAACGTCAAGAATATTTTTGCCCCTTGTTGGATATTGCACATATTGCTCCAGATTCCAATGCAGCAGCCCTCTAGCTAAATGCCTATCCTGGAGGTTACTGCTCCCTTCTGCTGATTCCCAGTCAACACCTGGTATGTTTAAATCTCCTGTGAGTACCAGTTTATTTTTTTCCCCATCAGTTTCCCAACTGCCTTAAGTAATGATTCATCTGTACTTTCTGTCTGGTTCGGTAGACTATAGGTTAAACATAGTATTATGTAAGTAAAGCTGGATTACCCACCTTAACCCAGACTGATTCAGATTCATTCTGCATCAGTGGTTCCACTTTCTCCATCCATAGGAAATTTGCTAAGTAAATGGACACACCACTTACTTTTCTAACCATTCTGTTCCATCAATTTCTTTATTGCAATTAGCATCTGCCATCCACCATGTTTCCGTGATACCTATTACATCAGGTTTATCAATGTGTAACAATACCTCTAGCCCCCCAAACTTGTTCCTAAGGCTTCTTGCATTCCGCAACACATTCCCATTCCTTATTAATCCTTTTTACCATTTTCATAACAGTATTCCCCACGAATTGGGGTACCCCATGTTGTTGTTGAGTGACTCCCCTTCCCCCATTACCCTCACTAATCATATGAACATATGAATGTGCCAGCAGAAACAGACCACCCGGTCTATCTAAGTCTGCTCGAGTGTGCAGCTAGTACCCCTAGTTTGCAGCTGGTGACTCTCCCCCTCCTTAACTTAAAGACTCCATCTGCCCCATCCTTACTGATTCCCCTCAGATATCTGAATGTCTCTATCATGTCCCCCCCATCCCTTCTATCCTCCAGGGTGTACATGTTCAGGTCTCTCATCCTTCTGTCATAGTCTGTCCCTTCCATTCCACATATCATCTTTGTTGCCCTCCTCTGCACCCCCTCCAGTAGCCTGATATCATGCTTTAGGTATGGCCTCCAAAACTGCACACAATACTCTAAGTGCGGCCTTACCAGCAACCTGTAGAGGGGCAAGATCACTTCTTTTTGCCTGGACGAAAAACCCCTCGCTATGCACCCCAGCATTTTGTTCACTTTTGCAGCCGCTCTCCTGCACTGGGCAGTGTTGTCCATGGTCCCTGTTATCATTAACCCTAGGTCCTTCTCCTCCTCAGTGATCCCCAGCTTAACCCCTCCCAGCCAGTATTCTCTCCTTGGGTTCTTCACCCCAAAGTGCATAACCTTACACTTCTTTGCATTGAACCCCAGCTGCCACCTCTCTGACCACTTTTCTAGCTTGCTTAGGTCCCCCTGCAGCTGCTTCCATCCCTCCTCTCCATTCACCACTGCTCTGATTTTGGTGTCATCAGTGAACAGACTTATCTTGCTCGCCACCCCATGTGCAATGTCTGATATGAAGAGCTTGAACAATACTGTCCCCAACAAAGAACCCTGTTGCACCCCACTCGTCACTGGCCTTGGAGTTAAGAGCTCCCCTCTCACCACCACCTATTGCAGCCTCCCACTCTGCCAGTTTGTAATCCAGTTCATCATTTTTTCCCCTACCCCTACACCACTTAGCTTTCCCACAAGCCACTCATAAGGCACAGAATCAAAGACCTTGCTGAAGTCCAAGTAATGAACATCCACCGTATGACCATTATCCAGCTCACCTGTCGCCCAGTCATAATATTGTATCAGGTTGCTTTGACAAGGCTTCCCTGAAACAAACCCATGCTGCCTCACATCCTGGAGGCCATTGTCCTCCAGGTACAACACCAGTCTTTCCTTTAGTATTGTCTCCATGAGTTTGCACACTATGGAGGTGAGACTAGACTTATGGGGCAAAAATTACCTGGTTCAGCCCTTGGTCCATTTATTTATTTATTTAAAATTGGTGACCAGGAAAGGCACACTGAGCCAAGACTCATTTCCAGGTTTGACCAGGGGGAAGGGAACAAGGGAGGCAAATACATAGCATGGACACATTACACAGTTAAATGCAATTATATAGCACTGGCACAGTTCACAGTTACAGTAAAGTGGAACAGAGTACATGATTAAAGAGGAGTAAATACAATAGGAGCAAGCAGCAAAAATCAGACAATTTGGCCACATCTACACCACAGCAGGAGGCAAATGTAAGGGGGCAGCCGGTAAGGGGAAAACAGGAGCAGCGGGGAAGGAAGGAAGGAAGGAGTTTCAGCTGGTACTTGAAGGAAATCTATGTCTAGGCTTTAAAACTATGAGTGACCCTTTTTATAAAAAGACAGTTGGAATTATTACTAAGGAAAAAATAAACATACTAGATCCCATAATATGCAAATGACTGGTGAAAAAAATAATACTGTGAAAAGAACAAGATGGTTTGCACAAAGAATAATATCCAGTTGGAATATGCTCCCACCAACTATTGTTGAGAGTGATACCATTGATACCTTTAAAAAAAACTTGACATTTTTATGGGTAATATGAAATATGAGTTCCACCCTTAAGTTGTGTGGTAAGTTCTTTAAAGGGCAATTGCCTGTTTGAACTTGTAAACCATACTATGTATAATGGTACTACATGTGCCATCCTCCAGTCCAGTGGCACACATCCCGACTCCAGTGAGGTGCTGTATAGATCCACCAGTGGCTTCGCCAACACCTCCGTCATCTCCCTCAGCACACTGGGGTGGATACCATCAGGTCCTGTTGCCTTGTCTACATTCAGTGCCCTCAGTCCCTCTAGGACTCTACTTGTCTCAATTCTTCCATCTATTGCCTCCTCTCCACCTGTCCCCACCCTCCCAGCCCATGGTGGAAGTGGTCCCCCCTTTTCTTCAGTGAACACTGAGCAGAAGTATTCATTCAGTGCTTCTGCCTGCTCCTCACCCTCTTCCGTCCACTCCCCACCCCTTGTTATCCTCACTATTGTCTCCTTGCACTTCCTTTTCTCCCTGATGTATCTGAAAATTTCTTTCTCCCCCCTGTTAATTCCCTGCGCTAATCTCAGCTCTCTCTCTGGGCCTTGGCTTCTCTCACTTTTCTGGCCACCTCCCTGGACCATCTTACATACTCCTCCCTGTCCACTTCCTTCCCTGTCCTTCTATACCTCTGGTGCACCTCTCGTTTTGCTCTCATCACCTCCACTACCTCGCTGTTCAACCAGCATGGTTTTCTTGCTCTGCTCCTCTTACTCTGTGTCTTGGTGCAGGCTTCTGTTGTCTCTGTAATCCCCCTTTTAATAATATCCCATTTCTGCTCTGCATCCATCTCCTGCCTTATGCCCTCTAGTTTCCCTTTCAGTACTTCCTGCATCCTCTCAAAGTCTGCCCCTCTGAAGTGTACTACCTGAGTAATTGATTTCTCTGGCTCCCCACACATCATGATATTAAACCACACCGTTTGTTGATCGCTGTCAGCTAGTGGGTCCTCCACCTTTATTTCCCTTAGTGCCTCCCCATTCGACAACACCAGATCTAAAGTGTTCTTTAGCTTAGTAGGTACACTAACCAACTGTGTCAGGAGACCATCCTGGATTGCATCCAGGAGCACTTGCTTCCTAGCACTGGAGGTGACTGGAATGCTCCAGTCAGCCCCCAGCAAGTTCAAATCCCCCACGATGACCACCTATAGTATCCAAACTCTCCAGCTCTTATTCAGGCTGTCACCCTGTGATCTGGTCCCTAATTTATTCTGGTGAAGCCTGTCCCCTCTGTATAGATTCAGTTTATTATAAAATGTAGATCAAGTATCAGCAAAAATGAAGCCTTCTTTCTTTGCCTGTGCCCTTAATCAATTATTTATTTTCCTAATGGCCCTTGTTCTACCAGCTCCTGCTCTAGGAACAGGTAGTGCTTTAAAGATTTTTACTCTGCTTTCTGTGCCATTTAATATTTGTCCTATATGTTCAAAATCCTGCCTGATTTTGTTGTTGAGTCTATGTCCGACATCAGTTATTCCCACATGCAATGCCACTATAGGATTTATCCCTGAGCCCTTTAGTAGCCCTTCCAAGTTTTCTCTTGTATGACGCACTTTTGCTCCCAGTAAGCAGCTTACTATGGTCTTATTCTTCCTTCACGTATATAGCTGCATCTGTACATCTTAGTGTGGGATCTCCTATAACCAAAATATCTGAATAAAAATGTCCACTGCTCTCAGTCTGCTCCATACATTCACGTTGTTCCTGTGACTCCATTAGGGGCTGAAATCTATTTTCCAACTGAATGAGTTTATGTGCACCTGCTATCTTTCTCATTTTTCTGCAACCCTTCCTCCCAGTTACTGTCCAGGATGGTTATTCTTCAGGCTCATCATTGCTGTCCTCATTAATAATGTCCCTTTTCCAGTTTTTTAACCCATGCCTTCGTTATTTTTGTCAAGGCCGTTCTCCTCAAAGGTTTATACATCACTATATGCCCCAGCTGACACTTCTTTCAGTACATTGTCCATGAACTCCAGTTTCAGTATACTTCATTTGCATTAATATTCTCTCCTGACCCCCTGATTTTCTCCTCCAGCGATTTGATGTAGTTACACTTAGTACGAACAAATTCCTCAAGACTTTCCCCTTTTGTACCCAAATAAACATCTTGCACTTAATGCAAATAAGTTTACTTTTGTTCCATCCCTGATTTTACTTACAATCTCACATGCCATATTCTGGACCCTATCTATTTCCTTAACTAGCAATAGTTATTCTAGATTTGCTTTCTCAGCAACCAACTGATTTCTACACTGTGTACACATGGCTCCTTGGTGTAACAAACAGACTAGTAATTTCCAACTATGCTCATGTATTGTTGCCTGATTTCTTCTAGGAAATGGGACCCTACAGTATTGTATCTGCTATCACTGTTGTATTGCCCAGTAAACTGATTAAGGCAGGATACTCTTGCCTTGGATACTGCCAGTATACACTCTATGATTTAATGGAAACTAGTATTGTGCTTACTATGATCTTGAAATATCTAAAACAAGGCTACAGTCCTTTCTCAAATAAGACATTCAAACTTCCTGGCACCTGATCCATCTGCTACAGCTGATACAGCAGACGTGTGCCTCTGCTGGGCCAGTCTCTGCTCATTCTCATCTGTCACTCACAGGTGAGCCGAGCTTGACTACTATACTGCCAGAATTTGCTACTCCATGAGTGCAATGATGCATGTAAACCCTCTAAATTAAAAAGGTTCATTTTAAAGTGTAGTCTGCCTTGCCCTAGCTACTGCCAATGCACCTCCAGCACTCCACCACTAAAAGTTTGCACCAACACCTCACTGTGTTTGTGCCTTGTAGTTCCCTCTGTATTGTGAGGGAACTACACCTCCCAGCAGTCACTGCTAGTTCCCAACCTCAGGTATTAGAGCTAATTTATTTATTTATTTAAAAACTGGTGACCAGGAAAGGCATGCTGAGCCAAGACTCATTTCCAGGTTTGACCAGGGGGAAGGGAACTAGGGAGGCAAATACATAGCATAAACACATTACACAGTTAAATGCAATTACATAGCACTGGCACAGTTCACAGTTACAGTAAAGTGGAACAGAGTACATGATTAAAGAGGAGTAAATACAATAGGAGCAAGCAGCAAAAATCAGACAATTCAGCCACATCTACACCACAGTAGGAGGCAAATGTAAGGGGGCAGCCAGTAGGGGGAAAACAGGAGCAGCGGGCAAGGAAGGAAGGAGTTTCAGCTGGTACTTTAAGGAAATCTATGTCTAGCCTTTAAAACTATGAGTGACCTTTTTTTTTTAAAAGACAGTTGGAATTATTACTAAGGAAAAAAATAAACATACTAGATCCCATAATATGCAAATGACTGGTGAAAAAAATAATACTGTGAAAAGAACAAGATGGTTTACAAAAAGAATAATATCCAGTTGGAATATGCTCCCACAAACTAAACTATTGTTGAGAGTGATACCATTGATACCTTTAAAAAAATTGAAATTTTTATGGATAATATGAAATATGAATTCCACCCTTACGTTGGGTGGCAAGTTCTTTAAAGGGCAATTGCCTGTTTGAACTTGTAAACCATACTATGAACCTATGAACTATGAAATGGGGAGGTAGTGAAATTGAGGGAAGATGGGAGTAGGTTCTATAGTGAAAGGAGATGACAGGAAAAGGCTGCTTGCCCAGCATAGGAGTGGGAACGATGAATGAAGAAAGTACAAGGATCCCTGAGGATCCCTGGAGTGGAGGGAGCAGGATGCAGAGGTGGGGGAGGAGTGAGGAGAGGTAAGAAGTAAGGGACCAAAACCAGTATTTGGGTTTGAATGAGGCACAGTGGTTCTGGTGACATAAAGGTAGAGGAAGAATGGATAAGGATGAGTAGAGTAAGCAATGGTGGGAACGTACCCAGCTGGGCCTGGACAGGAGGAACTCAGTTGGGGCTATCTTTATCAATCTGTCAAAAGCGTTTGACACCCTAAACCATGATGTCCTGCTGTCCAGGCTCAGGGATTTGGGTATAATAGGATCAGAAGAGAAATGGTTTAGTTCTTATCTTATAAATAGGGAACAAGTGGTAGAAATTGGGGAATTTAAATATACTGTATGGTAGGGATACCCCAAGGTTCTATATTGGGCCCCCTACTTTTTAATATTTATATAAATGGCCTAAAATTCAGTGACCCTGAAGTTAGATACCACATATATGCTGATGATACATTGATATATGTGGAGGGGAGTTACCTGGAAGGTATTAATACTAAGTTACAATCTGCCTTTTTTGAATTACAAACATTTTTTGATACCCTGAATTTGATTATAAATGTAGAGAAAACACAGGTGGTCCATTTTAGGGGCTCATCTATTTTGTATCCACCCTTAGATATTAGAATTAAAATGGGGGAGAAAGTTCAACAAGTAACACGTTATAACTATTTGGGGATGTGGTTGGATTGTAGGTTAAAATGGGATAAGCATTTGGAGTGTTTGTTGAGTAGTCTCAGTAGGAAACTGGGAATGCTCTACAAACTAAAGTATTATATGACTAAAGAAATATGATGCAGGATTGTGGAAACCATGATCTTGCTGGTACTTGATTATGGGGGTTTGATGTACGGGGAGGTGGGGTGTTGGTGGTGGAGCTAGCTAAGCTGGATGTGATGTACAACAGGCTTGCCCACTTCATTCTTGATGCCCCCATAAATACCCATCATTGTAATTTGTATAGGGCATTAGATTGGTGGTGTTTGGAAGAAAAGAGAAATCTCCATTTTGCAATTTTTATAGGTAAAATAGGTGGGATAAAACTGCCCAGCTATATTTTGGATATGTTTGTTGTTAGAGAACAAAGAGAGGGATTGCGATCTTCAAGGGGTACACAATATGTTATTCCAAAATGTAATTTAGGGGTGGGTAGAACTTCTGTTTTATGTAGGGGCTCTAAAATTTGGAATGCTTTGCCATCGGAAATGAGAGAAAGTAATGTGTTTATTAATTCTAGAATGTTAAAAAAATGGTTTAAGAAATCTATACATAGTCTAAAACAGTGCTGCCAATGAACTAGTTTAGGGGCGCTTTTTCTCTATATAAACTACAATAAGCATTATAATTGATCCATAGTTAAGATACTTTATATAAAAATAAATAGAGAATAATGGATGGGGAAGGGTTTGATATGAGAATTTAATGCACACCGAGTTGTGGGATACTACATAAACCCGGTGAACCGGTATAGCATCCCACAATGTGCGTCATCTCATATAACTACCCTCCTCATCTTTTATTTTTATAATAATGGGCCAGCAATTTTTCTCCAGCAGTTTGTGAGACTGTTTGACCTGCCCACACACAGAACATTGGCTAATGAGGCAGCAGCATAGTTTGACTGGCATGGCTCATGAATTTCATAACAACCAGCCGGTTGTTATGGAAAATATCAACCTGGTCAGTACACTGAGAGAAATTGCTGACTAGTTATTATTATGATATAAGTCCTGCTACAGCATTTTAAAATTTCTGATACTGAGAATTGTATTAGATGGAATAAAGTTTAATCCCTGTATTCTTGTATTTTAATATTGACATAACTGTTTGGATATGGTTTGTTAAGTGATCTACATGTTTGGATATGTTTTTGTTTATATGAACCTATTATATTGTATTGTAGAAACTGTGATTGTGTCTGTAAGATGTGCTTGTATGTCCTAAAGTTTGTAATTGAATGCTTGGCTCGGACTTCCTTGGAAATGAGTTTTTAACTCAATGGAGTTTATCCTATATTCTTGTTCATTTTATTAAGAATATGAATAAAATGTTTACATTACATTACAACATGGGGGCAGTTGGTGGCAAAACAGCAGATGGCTTGGCAGAGGCAGCCCAGTCTGGCCAGGGAGGTGGAGGGAGTGGTACCATAGGCCACAGCTGCATAGTCAAAGACTGGGAGCATCATTTTAGTGACAAGCTAATGGCATATCTTTAAGAAACAGACAATTTTTATTGCAGTGCAAGGCACCAAGTTTAGGATGGAGCTTGGTGTGGATGGCATCGATGTGAGTAGAAAAGTCAAGTTTGCTGTCTAGTCACACAGCAAGGTATCTGAATGAATGAACCACTTCAAGAGGAGTGCCATCCAAGGCAGAGAAGATAGGCAAAGTTAGGAGTCTAGCCAATATTTGGCTGGTGCCAAAAGGTAATGGACACAGTTTCTTTTTTGCATTGACACAGAGTTGATTAGATTGAAACCAGCGCAGGACACTGTGAAATGCTTGCTGGAGCAGAACTTCCATGGCTGTAGTGCAGGGAACAGAGGTGTAAATGATTATGAACATATGAAATTTGAAAGCAGATAAAGGCCTAGAGGTCTATAAAGTCTGCCCAAATGTGCAGCTAGCACCCCTTATTCTGCAGCTGCCCCTTCCCCTCCATTGACCCTCCCCCCTTGTCCTGTCCCATCCCTTTTGAAGCAGTTCACTGTTCTACTGGATACCACTTCTGCAGGTAATGCATTCCACCCAGCTACCACCCTGTCTGTAAAAAAGTGTCTCCTCATCTCCCTCCTGAACCTTCCTCTCTTCAGTCTCATATCATGGCCCCTGGTGTCCCTCCCCTCCTTTACTTTGAACAGCCTCTCTGTACCTGTCTTGTTTATTCCTTTCATGTACTTACAGGTTTCAATCATGTTCCCCCTGTCCCTCCTCTACTCCAGCGAGTACATGTTCAACTCCCTCAGCCTCCTCTTGTATGATGAGCCCCCAGTCCCTTGATCATCTTTGTCACCCTGTACCCCCTCCAGTAACTTAATGCCCCTCCTCAGATATGGGTGCCAGCACTGCACGCAATACTCCAGGTGTGGTCTAACTAATGACCTATACAGTCACAGAATCACCTCCTCCCTCCTCAAGGATATACCCCTTGCAATACAACCTAGCATTTTGTTGGCCTTTGCAGCTACCTTCCTACACTGTGCCAAGTTGTTCATTGACCATGTAATGAGCACCCCCAGATCGTTCTCCTCCTCTGTCTGGGATAGCTGCCCTCCCCCCAGCTGGTAACTCCTCCTTGGATTCTTCACCCCAAAATGCAGCACCTTGCACTTTTTGATATTAAATCCCAGTTGCCAGGTGTCTGACCAGGTTTCAAGCTTTGCCAGATTATCCTGCAACCCCTGCCATCCCCTAGGTCATCCACCACCGCTCCCATCTTCGTATCATCAGCAAACAGACTGATCTTGCTCTTGATGTCCAATGATGTCTACAATGAATATCCCAACAACACTGGTCCCAACACCGAACCCTGTGGAACACTGCTTGTCACTACCCTTGGGTATGAGAGCTCCCCCACCACCATCACCCTCTATTGCCTTCCCTAAAGCTAGTTCCATACCCTTCTCACCAGCCCCTGTGCCTTCTAACTTACTTCCCAACCTCCCATGCGGCACTGAGTCGAATGCCTTACTGAAGTCCAGGTACAGGACATCCACTGCATGGCCCCTGTCCAGTTGCCTAGTTACCCAGTCATAGAACTCCACCAGGTTAGTTTGGCAGGATCTGCAATGTAATGAAGCTATGCTGTCTGCTGTCCTGTAGTCCTTTGGCCTCTAGGAGGGCCACCAGCCTCTCCTTCAGGAGAGTCTCCATCAGCTTACCCACGATGGATGTGAGACTCACTGGTCTGTAGTTCCCCAGTTCATCCTTGGGGCCACTCTTGTGGAGGGGCACCACGTGAGCCATCTTCAAATCTGGAGGTACACACCCTTAGTGTAGTGAGGCATTAACTAGGTCTGCAAAGGTCCCACAAGGACCTCTGCCAGCTCCTTCAGTACCCTGGGGTGGATGCCATCTGGGCCTGGTGCCTTGTCCACCCTCAGTGCCTTCAAACTCTCCCGAACTCTGCCTCCATGATTTCCCCATCTGTCACCCCCTCCCCCCTATTTCTGCCATTCCTCCCCCCTTTGGTATCACCCTACTCTTCTCCTTAATAAATACCGAGCAGAAGTAATCATTTAGCGTTCTACCTTATTGCACCCTGCTTCCACCCAAACCCCCTCCTTCCTAATCCTTACTATGTGGCCCTTACAGCTCCTTTTCTCCCTGATGTACTTAAAGAAGTCCTCCTCCCCCTTCGTAATGCCTTGTGCGAGCCTGAGCTCCGTAGATGCCTTGGCTCCCCTTACTGCCCGTGTCACCTCCTTCGATTCCATCAGGTACTCCTCCCTGTCCTCCCCACTTCCTGTTTTCTTGTTCCTCCTAAATGCAGCTGTTTTCCTCCTTACCTTTTCCATAACCTCCTTGCTCAACCAGCTTAGATTCTTAGCCCTAGCCTTCTTGCTCTGGTTGTTGGGGTACTCCAGTCCACTCCTGGCATGTTGAAGTCCCCCACAATCACCACACTACCCTTCTCGCAGGTCCTCCTGATCTGTCCCACTAGTTCCCTGTCTAACTCCTCTGTTTGAGAGGGTGGCCTGCACACCACTCCTATTCTGAGAATCCTATTCTTGGAATCCTGGATTGTACCCAAAGTGAATCTGTACTAGCCTCCTCCCCTTCCTCCCTTACACACTTCAGTCCTTCCTACACATATAGTGCCACCCCCTCCTTTCCCAATCACCCTGTCCCTACGAAATAACCTGTACCCTGGCACAGACAGGTCCCAGTCATTCTATTATGTGGCCCATGTTTTTGAGATGGCCACACTGTCCACCTCTCCCTCTGCCATGATCACCTGTAACTCTGCAGTTTTCCTCCCAAGGCTCCTAGCATTAAGGGTAACCACCTTCCACCCTTTATTCTGCCTCCCATCCTGCTCTCCTTTACTAGCAGCACCAGTAGTACTTAACATTTGTCCTTTGTCATTGTTATGGGGGTAAACTCATATGGTTTCCTAACCTGTGGTCTCTGCATGTCTCTTGCCCACTTGCCACTCCCACTCCTAATTTAAATTCCCAGCTTCCTCTATGTACTCCTCCATTCCCCATTTCAACACTTTCTTTCCCTCCTCACTCAAGTGTAGTTTGTCCTTGGCATAGAGACTACTGTCCTCCCAGGTCCCTCCCCCCCCCTCCCAACAGCCCATAACCTTTAGCATGACACCAGGTTCTTAGCCATCCATTAAATTCCTCTATTCTCAGCTTTCTTGTTGTGACTCCTTGGGCACTGGAAGTATCTCCGAAAAAGTTACTGATCTTCCTGCCCCCTCACATAATTGTCCTAGTTCCTCAAACCTCCATTGGACTATATCTACTGTCTTGTCAGCCAGGTCATTCGTCCCAAGATGTATAATTAAATGAGGTTTGTCCCTACCCCTTCTAGCATATTTCAGAACAGATTGTCCCACCATTTCCACTGTCATTCCTGGCATGGCCTGTACCCATATGTGACCCCACCAGACTCCTCTTAGTATTGAGTCCCCCAGCACTAAGATTCCACCCATCTTACTCCCTGCTTGCTTCCATTCATCTCCATCTCTCATTCCCAGATCCTCTTCTTCCTCCTGCTTATTATTTCCCCCTTTTGCCCTGTTGCAATTCTCCCAGTAGAACTTTCCCTCCTCTCTGGTTTGGTCCAGGCATTTATCAATTACTCCTCCAATTGCATCACTTCCCTCCTCCTTCTTCCCCTCTAACAGTGCAAAACTATTTTCTGAAGACCCTTCACAAATGCCCGCTTCCTTTCTTCATAGTAACCTATTCCCTCCTTTCCACTCCATGACTGTTGCTACTTCTTCTCCTCCCCTCACAAGTCCCTGTCTCCTCCTTCTGTTTGTCTTTTGTCTCCTGACCTGGTTTCCCTGGCAATTGTTCTTCCTGACCTGGGCCCCTTTGTCTCTGCTTCCCTTCTTCTGACCCCCTCCTTAACACTGTTGGCTCAAATTGCCCCCTTATCTCCCCTCCTCCCTCCCTCCAGTATTGGGCTAAACCCACCTCCAGTCTGCCTTGCCTGTCTTAGTTCTTCCTGCAGACCCTCGATCTCCTTTCTAAGTTTTTCTATGTGGTTGCACAATAAACATCCCCCCACCCTCCAGGCAATTTTTAGAAAGATTGGTGCACTGCATTTGTTGCAGCCTATCACCCTACCAATTGCTCTCATTGCCCACCAGTGACCCCCCACCCTTCCAGATGAAGGATACAAAACACTCCCCCAAGTCTCCCCTCTCCCCCATCAGTGCAAAACATTCTTCTCCTTTTCTTAATTTCCCTTACCCCCTTTGTCGTACATGTCTAGCTAGATTGAGCAACTGCTTTTTACATTCCTGTCCTTCCTGTCCACACCCAAAAAGAGACTTTAAGTAACTATTGTACAACCTTCTTCAAACTCCTACTCCTCCTTTCCACAATGCAAACAGCAATGCAAAGAAGTGACAATGAAAGCTCCTTGTTTTGTAGTTGCTTCCCTTCCACTGAGATAGCAGTCACCTCTTCACTCACTGCTGTTCCTTTTCTGGATGTCTGCTTCTGCTATGACAGGTGCATGTCCTTTGCCCTTTTGGGGAAGTGATGTCAGAACCCCTGGTATAAAGTAAATCATGGACCTGGGGTGGGTGGGACCAGCCTGTGCCTTCCAGAAACAATCAGGTAGTTGAGTCCCCTGGTCAGACCATTAGCACATTTCCCCCACTATGCACTAAACTTTGCAGCTAGTGAAGCCAGCAAAAAGTAATCACAATTCCACTCAGAGCACAAAAAATAGGTTTGCTACCAAAAGAAACATGTCTTCAATTCAAACAGACTCACCAACAACACATCAAAATAGGTTTGAAATTAGAAGATATAGGTATCCAATTCAAAGAAACAGCCCCAATAAAATCACACCAAATAGGTTTTATATCAGAAGAAATAGTTCTCTACAAACACAGCCTGCTACACAGTGAAACATCAAACAAATGAGCCCACTTATAGCCACCAAAATAGGTTTCAAAATTCCAACAGTCCCAAAACAATACCCTCCTAGCCCCTTAGAAATAGCAAGAAAGAAAATAAATAACCTTCTACCAAGTACAATCCACAAGAAACAATGTAAAAGCAGCAAGAAGAAGCTACTGTACTGGAACTGATTCTGATCCCTTCCCCTTCTGGTTACTTCTGATTGTATGATCTGCATGCATGTGGATATGTGACTTGACACAAGCTGTGGGAGGTCATTATGAAAAATGGAGAACAGGATGGGCCACAGGTTGGAGCCCTGACCCCTGCCTGAATGGGAAGTGAAGGAGACAGGGCACTACCAACTTGTACTGACTGCAGGTGGCTAGTGAAGTAAGAATGGAATCAGTTTAGAGCAGGAGCTGAGAAGCCAGCTGAACTCAGCTTATTCTGGAGAAGAGGTGGGACACCGAGTAAAAGACCATGGCCAGACCAATGAAAGTGGCAGCTCTGATGTGCCTTTCACCCATCCCTAAGGAAACAGAATCAGTTACATGCAGCAGGGAGGAGATGGTGGAGTGATGCTTCTGGAAGCCAAAATGGAACAGGGAGAGGAAATCAGTGGAGAACAGAAAATTGGAGAATCTAGTCTAGACAAACATTGCTTGCAGTTTAGCAAGGGAAGGGAGAAGGAAGACTGACTGAACATTACCTGGGAATGAAGATCCCCCCTTTGTGGACTGGAAGAATTGTGGCCAACTTCCAGAACTGAGGAAGAAGAGGAGGTTGAGATGGCGAGTCAGTGGATGTGTTATGGCAGATGCAGAGATTTGGAGTAGTGTAGAATCCAGTCCATCAGGACTGGATTTGCACAGGTTGAGGGAATAAAGGGCAGTAAGGGCTTCCTGGGTAGTATAACGGGGGAAAGAAGAAACCAGTGGAAGGGAGACAGAAGGGAATGTGATGAAGACTGGAGTTGGCTGGAGGTTGAGTGGAAGGGAGCATGCAAGTGGTAAAGAACTCACAGAAATGAGCAGCAACAGAGGAGGGGTTGGAGACCTGTGAATCATTTACAAGAAAGACTGGAGGGGTGGAGTATGTGGGAGGGTCAAAAAGGGAGATGATCACCTTCCAGAACCTTGAGGGGGCATTAAGGTTGTTCTGAAAGTTGGCATTGAAATATTGCAATTTCACAGCCTGGACAATCTTAGCACAAGGAGTCCTGATAGTCCTGTATAAGAGATGGTCAGGAAAGGGGTGAGATAGTTTAAAATATGCCCATCTAAGGTCACAGGACTTGCACTGATGAATTATTTCAGGGGTAATTCAGGGGTGATGCTGATCTTTGTCCCTGGATTTTCTGAGTGGAGTGTGCTTGTCCCATACAGAGGAGAATTTGGAATGGAACAGGGAGAGGGCAATGTCGATATCCATGGTGGAGGGTATGGATGTTCAATCTGCAGCAGCAAGATCACTCAAGAGAGTAGAGGTGTTGAGTGAGTGAGTGAGTGAAGGGACTGGGGGGGATTCATAAAACAATCTGAAGGTTCAAAACCTTCCTTAAGTCCTCAAATGTTCCATAGCTGTGGAAAAAAAGGGGAACTTGCTCTGAGTGCTATACACAAAACATTGGCAGCTGCAGAAAAAAATACACCAAGGACTGTGGAAAAAAGTACAGCTACAGAAGTTCCTGAGGGAAAAACATCATTGAAAAGTATGGCATATCTCCTTAGAGGCTATTCACAGCCAATGTTTTTCTGCAGTTGGGGAAAAATGTTGTACACATGCTGCACCACAAAGAGTGAGGTGTAACTATCCCTGAACAAAGCGCAGTGTACCAACAATTGATCTACAATAATAGTGGAGATGCAGGCACAAGTAATAGCAAACCTATAGTAGTGTCAGCTGTTGCAACAAAAATAGCACACAGTTTCATTGAAATACACAAACTACAACCACTAGACCCAGTGCAGCCCATAAAGGAGCACCACAGGCAGTAGAGGCAGAGCTGGTAACAGCCTGCAGTGAGTGCTAGTGAAGCAGACAAAGTAAACACTCCAGGGAGAGACACAACCATCAGTTCTGCCAACAGTTACAAACAGCCACTGTGGTGCACCGCCCTACTGGTACCAGTGGTGCTGGACTGGTCTCAGTTGAGGGATTGGTTGTTGGTCTCTCTTTGAGTATTTACTGCTGCATCTATTGCAGACTGTCAAAGTCCGCTGCTCCAGTTAATATGGATCACCTATTATTGTGCCTACTGAGCTTTTTCCTCAGCTAAGGAAAGAATGTTAGGGAGATTTCAGCACTCATGGACTTCCGTAACTTGCCTGTTTTACAGATTTCTGCAACTGCTTAAATTTTCTTTGTGAATATGGTACAACTAGATTTCCGCAGTGCTACAAGCCATTTTTCCACAGCTATGGAAATTTTGGCTGTCTTTGTGAATCCAGCCCTTGGTCTGGATGTATTTAGTGGAGGAGGGTGGATGGTGGATCTTCTTGACACAGTACATTGTACAGTGGTCACTGAAAGTGTTTGGCAGGATTCCTGATGCTATAATATATTGAGGGTTGGAGCAGAGAACCCCGTCCAGAAGGGAGTGGTTTTGAGAGTGGGGGTTGAGCCAGGTGGGTTCAGTGATAATGTGAATAAGAGTTAGGGACTCAATCTGGTGGCTGGTTGGCCTGAAGGCAGGGGAGAGCCAATTGATATTGATGTTTCTAAGCATGATGAGTTTACCAGCAGAAAACTGAAAAGTGAAGGTAGAGACAGAATCACCCAGTGAGGAGGGGGATATTCTAGGTGAGGCATAGAAAACCACAATGAAGATGGGCACAGAGGAGGAAAATAATAGACTGACCAAGAGGAATTCATGGGAGGAAGATGAAACCTCACTGAAAACTATGGTGTAAGAGAGGCTCTGCTGGGCATAAATGGCAATATCACCCCTGTTTTTCCCTGTCCTGCCTGAAGAGAAGATAATCAGAAAGGGACAGGCTACAGTCTGGGATCTTGGAGGAGAAACAAACGAAGGGAAGCCCACCCCACTGCAAGGTATGATTGCACTGCAATCAAATGTGCAACTCAGGAAGTGTAGCACCACCATTGTCATGACCAAATAAAGTACCAATGAGCATTAAGAACTTTGCAAGTATAAGGATTTCTTTACTTACAATGTGCTCAGGTAGAAGTCTGTGTAAGCTCATTGCAGGAACATCAGCAGAACTCACTGCTAGTGACTTGGTACTTTATTTGCTCATGACAGTGGAGCTGCTATGTCTCCTTGGTTTACACCCTGGCTGAGAGCCAGGACTCATAGATACAGAGGGTGTTGGGTAAATGCTATGAAATGCAGACTGATAGGTGGTGGAGCTTTGGAGGAAGGCTCCAAGCAGTGAGATGAAATACAGTGAGGCTTGCCAAGATGAAGCGCAGTGTCACAGGTGTCCTGCAAGACAAAAGGGATTAACTCCAATTGAAATTGCATTGTTAGCTGCAGTAACTCTACTGCAGAATTCCGCAGAGTTGGGCTTCATCTTAATGGGCCTCACTGTATGCTCAGGCCTTTAGCACTTGGGAAGTTGGAGAAGGAGGAAGGGGAGTGCCCAGGGTTGAACTCCACATTGCCAGACAGAAGAAGGAGTAGGAATAGGAGCAAGTGAATGGAGTTGGACTTCCGCTTCTTAGAGAGGGAAGGAGGGCAGGAGGGAGAGAGACAGGGGAGGTCAAGAAGGGCACAGTGGAAAATCTCCAGGTTAAGGGAGGGGGAAGGTAGACAACCAGGGTGGATAGGATGGGAAGAGGGCAGAAAGGTGGTAGAAGGGATGGAAACATGCAAGGAGGAGGAGAAGGCAGTAGGGTCATTGGAGGGGTTAAGGTAGAGGAGGGTAAAGAACAATGTGATCGGGAGGTGAGATGCAATAGCCATTGGATATACAGTTCAGTGTTTGGGTATAGTGGAAGTGCTTGAGCAACCTGTAACTTTGGCCTTTCTCCATTCTCACCCTCAGTACAGGAGCTGGTGCCATTACAGAAATAAAAGGCCCAGCACTAAGGGTGAGGACAGTGCCGGAGGAGGAGGAGGAGGAGGGGAGGATGGTGGATGTTTGAGAAACGTTAAGCGTAGAGTGAGGGGAGAGGTTGTCTTAAATGTAGATGGTAGGAGGAGTTATTCCCCCACATTGAACCTCGGGCAAAGCCCTCCCACTCAATATTTGGGAATAGTGTACGTTATTGAGCTAATTTTAACTTTGACCTTTCTTCATTCTCACCTTCAGCAAAGGAATTGAGTGACATTATAGAAATAGAAGGCCCAAAAAGAGACAGTGATGCCTCCCCTTACTCATGAAGAGTGTGAACAGTAGCATGCAGGAGAAGAAAAAAAACCTTGAGGAGAAAACCTCTGAGAAACTATGGCTACTAAACTGCCCTCCCTCTAGGCATACTGTGAGGAGATAATTCTAAAAGCTTATCTGAGTTCTGCTTCAGGAGTGGGGTTATAGGTCTTGAAGCATGAAGAGGCTTGCCTTCCATGTGTCTTGATGATATGAGCAGGGATGTTGTTCTTTGATGTGGAAGACACAGCTCCAGTCCAAAAAGAGTGGCCTGTGAAGGCAAAAGGGTTAATCCGAGTCATTGTAATAGGATTCTCACTTCTTCCATGAAAAATTTGATTGATAGTGGCATGAGGTAATCGATAGGAGAGATTTTGAGTAGAACTGGAGCAAACATGATAGTGCATGAGCTGATCCAATATAGCTACAGGACAGCAGTTATTCTGAATGGTGTAGTATGAGATCTAAACTCCTTGGTGCAATCTATCGGTTTTTGAGGTTGGGAGGAAGAGAATATAATGATCTTCTTGCTTTCTTAAATTGACAACTCAACTGTAAGAAATTTAGCTGAAGAGACTGAAGAAGTAGTAAACTCTTCAGAATGCAGGAAGTCATAGAATGCTAGGCAAATGGCTGGTGAGATTATAATGCTTGAGATAGGGTTGAAGGGATTGGTATGCAGTAAACCCAACAATTTGTGAAATACAGATCCTTCAATAGGTAATCATTTAGGAGCATTTGTTCAGGATGCTCTATGGATTCTGAGTAGGAGGAGTCTGATGGAAGCACAGGATAAGATTGAAGACACAGATGTATTTGATGGATATAGGTAAAACTGAATTTTGGATAGGTATTGTTTAATGGTCCCAAATGATAACTTCAAGGCTTGGTGACAGAAGGTTATAAATGCCAGGATATGATCAACGGAGAAGGCACTTGGATGAATTGATTGGAAGGTGCAAAGTGAGGAAAATTTCATCCAGGCAGTGGTATACATTGTCAAGTAGTAGGTGTGATGCTCTGCCCCTGCTTCTGGCTACCTGTATGATATTATTATTATAAATAATTGTTCTGTGTGTGAAATGTCAGTGTGTGAGAGATTTGGTCTTTAAAATTACAAGGTCAGCAGCTGAAAATCACAGGATGTATTACACTGACCAGGAGATCCATGTAATTTAAGACTTCCTTAAAGAAATGACATTTTATTACATTTCTATGACCTGCCTATGCTTTTTAAGTGAAACTAAAGCTAAAGTTTATGACATCAGGAAAGAAAGGGTAATTTGGCTGCTCCTAACAAGTTTAACACCTAAATGACAAATGCTGGGATTGCTAAGATCAAAGTGAAATGTTTAATTAAAGGATGTCATATTTAAGAATTTTTTTTTTCTTCTGATGTTCCATTAATTAAAGATACTTCCTGGTAGAAAGTATGTTAGAATTAATTCTGAGGAAGGGTCTAGCTGACCTCATCCAAAAGGGGGGGGGGGAGACAGAGAAAAGATACGTAACATTGTACATGAAGTGATATCATCTTGGGCTTTGAAGAAACAAAGTTCTCTCTATCTAAAAGAGCACTTAGAAAGGTAATAGTTAGAAAGCAATTACATCTTTTGTGGTAGGAGTGTTGTTCTGAAACTTCTTTTTTGTTATATTTGATCGTAAGCTGTATGATATATTGTTCTGCATTTTATTTTACTTATTTAACAATGTTTAGTAAATAACCATTTTCTTAAAATACTGCCTGTGTCTTCCAAGTTTTCTTTTTGCATGCAAAGTGCCTGTATTTTTAATTCTGACACAGTTTAAAAGGTTTGATGGTATTACTGAGCTTGAAAAAGGTAAGACTATACCTAAGGCCTCTTATAGAGTTTTAAGGGTTTATTTTGAAAAACCTGGCTGGGTGCCCTTGGGAGAAAGATTATATTGCATCTCCCCAAAGAGAGTATTATCTGAGCCTTTTAATTGGGTATGCTAGCATAAGGTTCACAATTTGAATCCCTCCAGAACTTGAGACTAAAGGTAATTTGGACCCAAAGCAGAAAGGAGGATTATCCTGTTACCTGTTCACACTATTGCACTCCGAGGTTGGCACTGTGGGAGCAGAGGGCCTGAACTGCAGAATGTGTTTGTGACAGAAGGCACTAGGGTTGAGCACATAATGACTTCAGCTTATTGACAACAGAATACTAAGCCATGATGAGATTGATGAATTGAGGAGGAGAGGTCATGGTTGAATCTGCTGAAGGACAGATGTGATGAAATTCCTGGAATGGAGATTGGGACAGATAATCAGCAGCTTCATTTGTGTAGCCATGGTGAAATTGTGGTACAGTGATAACCAAGTCAGCCTTTGCATGAACAACATGATGGAATGGGATGAAGACTTGCCTTTACTTATGATATCCACAGTGGGTTGTCTATCAGAGAAGACTGAGCTGGTCTGAAAAGACTAAAGATGGCCCCATACAAATGCAGCAGATATGATAGGATAGGGTAAATTTCAGACAAAGGAGATTCTTTTGGAAAAGTCTTGAAGAGTGTACATATCAGGTGGCCAAGGAGGCACAAACCAGGAATGCTCAAAAATAGCTGCAAAATCATGATTCAGAGATGCATCGGTGTGTATCCTGGGATGCAAAATGGGAGATGGTTCCATACAGAACACAGAACATCCATTCCAACAGGCTAGAAAGTGCAACCACAAGCTAAATCAGAATTGGCTGCAGCAGTAATGAATATGTGATGGTGTAGTTTGGAGATCGAAAAGAGCCAATGACAGAACGTAGGAAATGAATGAATGGCTTTGCAGAATAATTCACATTGCAAAACTGAGAAATGCCAGAAGTGAAAGAAGTTCATGTTAGGTACAGGAGGAACAAATGGAGAAGGATTCCACTAGTGCTTTAATCCTAGTTTATCAGGAGGCAATTTGGCTTCCATGGGTATCATATTCAGCTCAATAGCTACAAATTTGATAGACATAGATGGGCCTAATGTTTTCTCTTTGAACAAAGACACCACTAACTCCTGGAAGAGCTCAGTAATGCCAGCAGCTGGAGGTGAATTGGGTAGATCGATTAACAAGAATCATCTAGGAGATAAAAGACAGCTGCATGATGATAAATATTGAGCAATAGCCAACAAAGCAGCTTGGAAAACTTGTTGAATTGTTTCAGGCTGCTTTTGCAATCAAAGGACAGATGAATGGCAAAGCAGTAACACTTTTCCCATTTAATGCCATATAAGTGCTACAGAGAAGGATGGATGGGTGGGCAGCAATTTAAATGCATCTGAAATGTCCACTTTTGAGAGCCAGGAGTTGGAACTGGAGCCAAATTGCTTAATCATTTTAACAGCATTGTCTATACAAACATAGGAGAGAAAATACTCATTGGATGGAATCAGTGACTTGATGCTAGGAATGGACTTTGATCATGGTACTGATAAGTCAATGATTAGTGGCTTCTTGCCAGAAAATGTTCTAGTGGCCACACTGATAGGACTGATCTGATAGGCGCTAAATGGTGGATGTAGAAAAGGACCAATGAGTAATCTTTTTTTGAAGTTCTTTTTGTAATAATTGCTGCATGACTTCAGGTTCTTTCAAGGCAGACTGGACATTATGACATATGAAGGTGTCAGAGGGAAGCACAGCAATGCTGCAATGCTGGTGGGGCATCATTCAGAAAAGCCAGACAGAAGATATATGACCTATAAGTGAGAAGGATGAGAAACTAGTGCTTGGGTTAAAGCCTGTAGGTTGGCAGGAGTGGACGGGTGCAGCAATTGTCATTGTTTGACCGAGGCACTTTTGGACAAATGAATTGAGCATGAGCTTCACCACAGAAACTACAAATATGGAGAACCTAGAAACTGGAATCTGAGCATCTGTTGTCATTGAAGTTATTGCAAATTGGTTTGCCTCCTACATATTTAATTTGCCTTCCATGCTTAAGTTGGAGTGAACACAGGGGTTAGGATTAGAGATTGTGTGGGTCAACCATAAAAAGGAAAATGAAGCTGGGGCTGGACCAGCTGGTAAATCCCCTGTAGCTGCCATGGAAGATGAGGAGACATCAGAAACCGTCACAGGGCAGAGAGAGGTGATGTGAGCAAAGGAGCCGCATAGCGAGCAGGAATATACTTTCTGGTCAGTGAAGTGATGGCAGAAGAGTTCATTGTCCAGGATAGCCCAATTGAGTCTTGTATTAAAATAAGACAATGCAGTGGCAGCTTTTACAGAAAAAGACTGATGATAGTCAAACAAGCTGGAGATATGAATCCAGTTCTTCTCGTCTAGAGGGAAAAGCAGAGCAGATGATGTCACAGTATTAGCTGAAAGCAAGAATGAACTTGCATGTGGTCAATTTCTTCGGGAGTCTTAGATCTTTTGACTTCAGGATGATGGAAACATCCCTGCATGATACTGTTCTGTTTTCTATGTTATCATGTGACGAGATAAGGACAGATATCAAGTTTACATCCTTTAAATCTAAATATCTTTGTGGAGGTGACCTGGGATAAGGTGAATAGGAGATATAAATGATGGAGAAGTGACTGTAGGAGAAGTACCTGAATCTTGTCAGGGTGGTAGACCAGAAGTAGATGGAGTCCTAATAGGAAGTGCAGAACTAGTGGAAGCAGCAGCCTCATGGATATGAGGAGTGGTCATAGGAGTCTTGAAGTTGATATGGAAACTGGAATGGGTTGCAAGAGAAGGCAAGCATCAAGGGAAGAGATGTGGGATTGTAGCTCTGATACTTAGGTAGCCAGCTGAACCATAAATTCTTTAATCTCAGCAAAAGTGGAAGCTGGATGGAGAACAGGCTAGCTAGGAGTAGGATCCCTGACAGGTTGAAATTTAGCTGTGATGAATAAATCGAATAACTCTTGTTTCTGAACAGGAAATATCAATTTTTACAATTCAGAAATCAGGTGCAGAACGGTCCAGTTCTTTATAGAAATTTTTGATTTTGAAGATCTTTAGCAAGCTGCTAGTGCATCCAAAGAATTCTGAGGAAGCCCTAAATGACCTTCTTCAACATCTGGAGGGGACTTGCCAGAAGGAGTGGATGTCATGGCACTGTAACAGTGCTGCAATTGCTGATAATTAATATCTTGTTGCTGGGTCTGTTCACAAAAAGGGATTACCAATGCACCCATCACTTTGATTGAATTGTGTTACAAAAATAAAAAAAAGATTTCCCTAATACAAGTGGTACTTTTTAAGGGTAGTTGGTAGTAGAGACAGGTAACAAAATGTTTTTTTTGCAATTACATCCCTAACATATATATTTTTTTCAATTTAAGTTAATTTACTGCTGATTTTCTTGCCTCAAAGTGTGACATCAAAACCAACGTGTTTGTTGTTTGCTGCTGTGAACTCATTTTACTTCACAGTATTCAAACTAAAGTACTGTGTTGCTAAAACATCTTGTTTTAAGATATCCACACTGTCCTGGCCCTTTACTTTATTCCCTTTGGCTGCAGAGATGCTCAATAGTTTCCATGATGAGTGTAACGTGTAGTGTCCTACTTTGTTACACCCATCACAGTGAACCCCACACTGACTTCCAGTCAGTTATTTAAAATTCTTGCACTTTTCCTTGCTCCCTGAATCTCTCAGCTTCTTAGAGAAAACATTGATTTATCCATGGCCCCTAGCATGACGACGCTATGTGGCCGTTTGATCCCCCACCTGACATGGTGTCCTAGACTTGCTTATGTTTGCACATCTCAGGTGGGGAGTCAGTCTGGTAGCCCAGTGTGATACTTCTTGTCTTGTGTCTGTGCCAGAAAAGCAGTTTGAGTTGGTGGCAGTATAAAAGTTATGTTTGTGACCGGGTCATCCTTTTTTTCTTCACATCCAATGAGAGTTAAAGAGTGGTGTCTTTGCCACTCCTCAGTGTTACACCCATCACGAGGTGAGTGACTAGTTACAACCATCATGGGGGACAAGTAACAATTAGCGAACTGGGCAACCAAGATCAATCCTATAGGATCGATTGTTCACTGGTGGCATTAGTATGTAAGTTCTCCAATTTTGGAGATGAGGGGCTTTTCATTTCACTAACTGAACTTGCTGGAGTTAGTGAAACACACAAAAACCTGTGGTGTGTCTGATCTCCCATCACATTCTCTCATGAGTGGCTTTAGTGAGGTTAGAAATGGAGCCAGTTAGTATACATTTTAAAAGGACTATGTCCCTGTATTGTCAAGTATGTAAGCTCTGTGGTTTGATCCTGGCCCATTTACCTCATTTTTGTTTGTACATGTTCTTCTTTTGAGAGAGTTTAGTAGCGGAGATCTCCTCTGGACAGTTTTAGCTCAGAGGCATAGGTTGCATGGCAGCAACAATATTAAATGCTTGTTCAAGCATCCTGGTGTTTTGTTCTGGATGTTAGAGTTCTAGTGCAATAGGTTTCATTGTGATGCTAACTGTGTGAGCTCCAATGTAGCAACAATGCACAGCCTAGAAGGTAGAAGCTGTGAATGAGCTTGGTACATCTAACAGACAGACCTGGGTTTGATTCCTTCAACCTCCACTTGCATACTGTATGACTATGAGCAAATCCCTAAATCCCTAAACTTCCCCTGTGCTCCCTGGTCATTCCTGAACACAGGCACCTGTACCTAGTGGGCCTTACCCAGTTACCATAGAATAAAATACATTTTAAATGTGCTATTAATTTAGTTGATGTTCTATTTTACCAGGGTATGTTTTTGTTTCTGTTTTTTTGCTGCCAAACATTTTGATGTACCTTCTGTGTCCTGTTATATTATTTTTATTTTGGTATTGTTTACAATCTCCTTCTCAGGACCTCCTTGTAACTGAGCTGTGTAGGTAGTGGAGTCATTTTACTCATGGTCTGGTGCAAGGGTTCATCAAGCGAAGGGCTAGGTCTCATTATTTTGTCATTACAAGTAAGTGTGAGAGGGGCAGTGACTGAAATAAAATTTTGGGCATTCTCTGCAATTGCTGTCCATGCATTTTGTAGGGGGGTGGAGTTGGGGGCTTATTGTACTGTGAACTGTGAATGCTTTGTTTTTTATTTTTAATGTTGGAATAAATGTTATATAGTAATAATGTATACAGAAAAAGTAAAAACGTATTTTGACTTTGCCTGTATGAGCATTCATATTTGGCCTTCCTGAGCACCATGTGGCTTCCTTGCTGGTGGGTGGTGGTTTGGGGTGGGGGGTACCCTCGGTGCCTTTGACGCTGGTCTCATTATGGCCAAATATGAATACTCATATAACCTTGATGCTTCCGATTGTCCAAATCATTGTGCCTGGATAAAATAAAAAAAGTGGTGTAGTTATGCTGTGGTTTTTATGCTGGCCTGGGAGTGTGCTCCAGCCAATCTTTGTCTCGGCCTGTGTGAGCATTCATATTCAGCCTTCATGAGCACCATGCAGCTTCCCTACTGGTGGGTTGTGGTTGGGGGAGGTACGCTTGCTGCCTTTGTTACTAGTCTCATTATGGCCAAATATGAATGCTTACACAACCCTGATGCTCATGAGTACCATGTGGCTTCCCTATTAGTGGGTTGTGGTTGGGGGGTACTCTTGGTGCTTTGACGCTGGCGGGAAACTTAACAGACTGTTAATCTAACTCTTGGGAGTGCCTTATTGCAAATATAAAAATTTATGCCATGGTGATCAAGCTGTACATGACAGTGTAACAGGGATTATTGTAAGGCTTTTAGACTCCTAACAGCCAATCAGATTGCAGCATTTCTGAAAGCCTTTTTATAATGTCCCATCTTTTGTTCCATCAGATTGTCCTGAGTGTTCCATGCCTCTCCCTTGATTGAAGGATCATATGGAGTGTGCATGCTGACTCTTTTGTACCATCAAATGGCCTTGAGTGCTCTGTTCCTCTCCTGTCAAATGATCTTGAGTGTTCCATGCCATGTAGAATAGTTTAAAGTAGTGTAATTATAATAAATATGTTGTTTTTTAATGTAATGTTGTGTTAAAAAAGCCTTCATTCTACATAAGTAAACCTTTTTACTCATTAACAGTTGTGTGGTGCTTTTTATTACACTGGCAGTGATGTGTGGTGTGTCTTGTTACACTCACCACGGTGTGTGGTGTGTCTTGTTACACTCATCAAGGTGTGTTGTTACAATCATCACACTAGACCCCAATTTTCTTGGGAACCTTAACATTTTTTACATTAAAACATTGTGATTTTTTCATATGTGGGTCATAGTAGCTTAACCTGTATTACACAATTAATCTATTGTCACCCTTTATTACACTTTCAGTGATGTGTAGTGTGTCTTGCTACACTCACCACGGTGTGTGATGTGTATTGTTACACTCATCACAGTTTGTGCTGTTACAATCATCACACTAGACCCCATTTTTCTTAGGAACCTTAACATTTTTTATCTAAAAACATTGTGATTTTTTCATATATGGGTCATAGTATCTTAACCTATATTAAACAATTCTGCTATTGTCGATTTGAAAATTTCACTCCCATGTTACACTTTGGTAACCCTTTTTCATGAACAGACCCTGCTCAAAGAAACAGATTCCCATCTCTGGTGGATAAATCAAACCCTACCTACACTCATTGACCTCTGCAAGGCATGAGGTAGGGTGACAAATCTGGGCAGGCTGCTGGACAGAGCTACTAGAAAAGGGGAGCTTTAAAGTTTAAAGAAGGGCTGAAAAAATTGAAAAATACTGGAGGGAACAGGAGGTAGAGTAGAACAAATGATAGGTAGTAGTAAGATAAAAGTTAGAGCAGGAAAGATTTTATTTTATTTATTTATTTATTTATTTGTATTTCAGACGACACTTTTGAGCCAAGAGCTCTTTTACAAAGGTTCCACGTCAAGGCAATAAGAACAATAAGGTACAAAACATAACATGATCATTACAATGGAAATTACAAAAAAAAAGACAAGGTTACAATAATAGCAGCCAAAGGCACTGTCAAGGAATTGTGTTGTGAGTTAATTACACAGTACAAGTCATAGGCAGCTCAGTGAAGCTTTGTTAGGAGTAGGTTAGTGGGAAAAGAGAAAGGAGTGGTGTGAGGGGGTGGTATGGGAGGGAGAGAGAGGGAGAAGGGGAGAAATAGGGAGGGTTCTGCATTTGGTATGTGGTAGATGGGAAATAGCAAGGGAGGAGGAATGGGGGATAAAAAGGAAGAGGAGACAGATTAATCCTATACCCAGTAATGGGGGTAGGAGAGGAGGAGGAGCTGAGGCAGTGAGGAGGAATGCTTGAGGGTAGTATGCCTGGAGGGGAGCATAAGAAGCAATCACAGAAGACACTAGCCATGGGGTGTTGATGTAGTTTACACTTAAAAGCACCAATCATGGCAATGTTGGAGATTTCTTGAGGTAGCAAGTTGAACCAGGTGGAGGCTCTGACAAGGTAAGAATGCTGAACTTGAGAGATACGGCAGCAAAGTATTGTAAAGGTTAGACTGTCTGATCTTCTACTTAGGTGGTGGACATGCTACCGGGTCAATATTAATTGGACTCCAAGGGGCATAAGGCCCAGTGATGTCTTCTTAGCTAGGATGCAGGTCTGGTACTTTAGCTTGCCAGATAGCTGGAGCCAGTTAGCCTGCTCATAAATGTCACATGTGTGAGAAAGGCAGGCAGCTGAAATATGGAGTCTACATGACTTATTAAGGGATACAGCTATGCGTCAGAGTGCAGTATCAGTAGCAGATCCATAGATAATGATTCCGTAGTCAATAGTTGACATAAAAGAGCTCTGGATAGTGAGGTTCAAGGCCAAATATGTGTTTTGAAGGAAAAAATACAAGGGAGTGAAACTAGAGGACAGACATTAGCGCTGCAGCATTAAGCCAGGTGGTGACACCATGACATGTTACAGACCTGGAAGAATGGTGGCTTCTTCTCCAGTAGATCAGTGGCCTCCCCTTGCTCCATAGTAGAATTATGTCTGATGGTTTCTATGTCTTCAGCTCTGAGTTTTTGATATCTTCAGCCAAGGGATCTCACTCCTGTGGCACCTCTAGGAGTTGAACCCTCTTCAAAAGGGTTCCCATACCATCAGATCCTGCTGTGACTTGTGAACTGCGCTTCCTTTCATGGAAAGCTCTTTTTCTGGTTGCCATCATTTCTGCCCAAAGGATTAATCAACTTCTAGCACTTATGCATGATTCTCCACCTGATCTTTCATAAGGACAAGGTAGCCTTGCAGACTAACCATTTTTTTTTCACCAAAGGTGGTTTCTGATTTTGCACTCATTCAAAACATTCACTCACCAGTGCATTAACCTGAGTATGCTAACAAGGGTGAGGCATTGCTACATACCATTGATGTACACAGAACACTACGTTTTACCTCAATCATATTAAGGACTGCAAAAAGTTCTGTCAGCTTTTTGCGTCATTCATCCCTGGGAGAGCGGACATATCTGAGAATAAGCAGTGCCTGTCCAAATGACTGGCCAACTGTATTACATTTTGTTATAGGTAGTAAGGTAAGGTAAGGAACTTCCTAGTAATATGCTTGATCACACTACCTGAGGTATGGCCACCTCTGTTGCCATCTTTTCAAAATATGTCTGATGCTGACATTTGTGCTGCTGCCACATGGAGTACTGTACATACTTTCACTAAGTACTACAATCTAGATGTTATCTCACGCAGATGTGCTGGCTTTGGTCTTGCTGTTCTGCAAGACCTTCTGTCCTCATTACATATCAGACTTTGCCATCCTCCCTGGGTACTTTGCACTGCTTGGAAGTCATTCCAAATGTGTGGCCTAATGAAGGAGCTATCCTCAAAGAAGATACAACAGTTGCTCACCGTAACAACTGATCTTTGAGAGAATCTCCTCCATTGGGCCACAGAACACCCATCCTCCTTCCCCCATATGAGGTATGAGCTGACATGATGTTTCACTGCCTACAGGGAAGGGGTCCATACGTGTCTTATATGGCTTATGTTTCCAGTCCCATGCCTCTCCTTGTGTGACTGGTGCTGGTGTGATATCCCAGTTCCTCACAGTAAGTGGCCCTCTGAGCTTGTCTCCTGCATGGAAGTAAGGAGCAAGGGGGCTGCCCACAACTTATAGTACCACCAGTGTTCATCATCATGGGTGGCCCCCAGCTGGCAAACGTTTCTGAGTGGTCCTGACACCTGCAGCTTACAGTTCCAAAGGTGTGGCCCAATTGAGGAGATTCTGTCGAAGATCTACTGTTATGGTGAGTAAACTGTTCTTTTCCTTGCTTATGGACTGACAGATCAGAAAACAGGGGTTTACTGGTCTAGTGGATGACTAAGTGTGTAGGATACTTGTGCAACATGGTAGTGCTTGTGCTACTGGAAGAGGTTACAGTTGAATATTATAAGACAAAGAACCTCAGAGCGCAAGCAGTGAGGCAATGGTTACCCCAAAGGGCATTGGCTGGGAAGTCAAGTTTTAAAGAAATACAAAATCACACATGCCCCCATAATGCAAAGCATCATGGGCTGTGTATGCAAATCACCATCGAATATTATACTGGTTCAACTTTAAGCAGAAATGCATGGTGCCAAAACACCTTTCACACAGTTTGCAAAGAGTGCAAACACTGAATGGATCCATTCATATATCTGGACTGTGTAGTACAGTACGGGCTGCATGCCCGTTGGCTCACACTGTGGACCAATGGGCGTATAGCCTTACCGTACAGTGTCAGTCGGTGAACGGCGGGGCGGCAAGCGGGTGGAGAGCTGCCGCCCACTGCTGACCGGGGAGGGAGTGGGGCGATGAGGCTCAGTGGGCAGGTGGGAAGGGGGGTACTGCTAGACCACCAGAGTTGGTGTGGTGTGGCATTATGTTGTACTGATGCCCGCGACCAGGCTGCAAGCAGTCCACTGAACCACCAGGGATATAGGAATGCTTTTATTTTTATTTATGCCTGTGATCAGGCTGTGAGCAGTCCACTGGACCACCAGGGATATTGGACGATTATTTAATTCTACATATGCCCACGATTGGGCAGTGGGGCACATAGTCGCACAGTACAGGGAGCGTGAGTCCCCGACGGCTGCAGCCTGTCAGGGTGCCAGGTGCAAGTCACCGGGGATCGGCACATCTGCATGCAAATGGGGCCATAATGACATGCAAATGTTCCCATTTGTGCCTTGCATGCATTATGGCCCCATTTGCATGTGCACTTTTGAATATCGTGGTTGTTGCATCTAACGCAATGGAACTTGTGCTAGTGCATCCCACTGCTCCACTCTGGCCACTTGTGCTGGTGCAGTGCCACTGTGCCATGTGCACTGCGGGTGGCCAGGGTGCGATATTCAACACTGCTCTGCCGTGGTGCAGCTCCATTGAATATCACCCTGTCAACGTCCCTGCGCGGCCAAGTTGCACTGCATCCAGACTTGTACAACAGCCTGGCGCAGTCTGAATATTCGGGCCCCTATGTACTTCCAGTATACTTTAATAAAACAACTGGTTTTGTATGGTGGAACTGGACTGAATTAGTTCAGAACTGAGCAGACTTTAACAAACTTTACCTGGTTTGATGGAATATGCTACCAAGATAGAACTTCCGAGAGACTCATTGACAGAAGGGACTTCAGATCCATCATGTTCACCGCTGCCTCAAAATCAGGTTTGAGCGAGTATTCTGTGTAAATGTGTACACACTAAAAAGGGTTCCCCACCCATTCTACTTCACATGGTATCCATTAAATTCCTTGGTAAGCTGAAATTTGTCTGTGCTAAACTTGAAGGTCTTTACTGTCATTATGTCCACGGTCTCCACCACTGGGCTGTTCCATAGGTTCCACAACATTTTCACGTATAGGGTCCATAAATAAATGTGAGTTTCTTGAGGAGTTATCATCTAGACCTAGCCTACTTGGAGTCTCTAGCCTTGACCCCAGCTATTGTATTTTAAGACAGTTCAATAACAACTACAGGTCTTTCCTACACCTGTTTTTTGAGGGGCGCCAAGTGAGTTTAGTATTTTTTGGGCACTCCTGATGTCTTCTGTTTCTTTGCCTCTGATTGGTTGCATTGCATCTTGATAAATAACTTTATGGTATCACATTCAAGCTCTACAACTGGCCTTGTGATGATACTTAAAGTTATCTCAATATAGTACTGTGAACAAAATAAATAATTGAAAAACAAATGTGAGTTGCCCTGCTGGTCCAGAGGTAGCACAATGGTTAGCAAACTGACCACCTGAATGTAGGAATGAACTCTGGTGGCAGCTAATAGAGTGCCTCAAACTGAGCCTGTGCTGCAGTGCCAATAGCAGCATATCTTAGCTGGGGTGGCTTGGCATCAGGCATCAGCTCACCAGCAGTGGACTGAGGGGACATTTTATCTGCAGTTGGGTCCGCTGCAGTCACGTGCATTCTTGGGAGGTTATCCTTAACACTGGGAAGGAGGGTGGTCTGGGAGAAAAATTGGAAGAAAACATGGCAGTCTCTGTGGATGGAGGCCACAGCACTCTGGGGGGAACCCTCCCACCAAACCCCACAGTGGACTGTGCTCTGCTTGGGAGACCCTGCATCTCCACTGAGCAGCTCCACTATGGAGAATAAAGTGTATGGGGAACCCAAGGTGGCCAACACAACCTTGAGTGAACTGGGATACTGCAGATAAGGGCCTCATGCACAGGAAGGATGCCATGGGTGAAAAAACCTCTATGGAAAAAAATATTATATATATATACTATATATATATATATTTTTTTTTTCAAAGAAAACTTATAAAGTGCACTTGCTCTGGCAGGGCTTTCTCTAAACAGCAGATAGTTGCTGGCTCCTAAGATAAGCTCCGGTCTTCCCTTGTGGATAAAACCATCATTTAAGAAAAGCAGCAATGTACAAAATGATAACATTACCCAGTTATGGTCTGCCTCAAAAGAAATCTTGGAAACTTCACTGAGAAATTCTTAAAGTTTTAAAGAACAATAACTCTATTAATTACATAATTTTATCTTCATAGAAACATTATAAAATGATTACTTACGCTTAGTGGCTGGGCAACAAAGACGGTAATGTTTTCTTCATTAAGACCTTTTTTGAGTGGACGACAAAGGCAGCAAATGGTACATATGACTGTATATATAACGCACAACAAGGCCCACACCATAAAGTACTTGTAGCCATAATTTGTCCACTTGTTGTATATAAGTTCCTTCAGTGGTGTAACTTCAATAAGGTTTCTTGCCTTTGAATTCAGAGGGAAAAAAGATACACGTTCAGAAGTGCAGTGCAGAGATATTTTGACTATTTTAATAAAAACATATTTACTCATTTTTACTTTGGGTGGCCATTTTGCATCAGGCTGAGCAATGGATGGTTCAGACTTCATATGTGGTTACTGGAAGTAATGGGTTTTAAGGAGTACTGTTGTTGCATTTTTTTTTTAATTTAAGCATCACTTTTTACTTCAACTTAAAGTATGTATTATCTGTGATGAATTTATTCCTTGCAGGAATGCCAAGCGAAACCAAAAGCTCCTGTGCTTTGACCCTAATCTGAGTCTTCCTAACGGAACATGTCTTAGGAAAATTCAGATTAGGGTCGAAGCGCAGGAGCTTTTGGTTTTACTTGGCATTCCTGCAAGGAATAAATGCAGCATTTTGCTGTAATCTTTGAAACTCTCGAGTGCCAGTCTGATTTTTCAGTACAGTAATTCAAGCCAGCAGCTTCTTGGCATGCACCTCAATTTCTGTGTGCACTATTTGTTTTTTTCTTTGTATTATCTATGACACAGAATACTACCTAACCTAAGGGTTTCCCATGTACCATCTCTTTCTCAATTTTTTGGAGGGAGGCTGTCGTCTAGCCATCTTCAGTTTACCCTGCCACCTAGACCCCATCTCCTGGGATTACCCAACCTCCAGAGTGCACTGTGGCTTACCCCCCACCCAGGTGGGGCCATCGGGGAAGGGCGCTCCCCGAATGGAGACTGGTTTTGGATCCAGGGGGAGTGCCTCAGTTGGCTGTGTGGGGCCTGGTGAAGGGGTGGATGTCCTCCCACTCAGCTGATTATTTGTTGTAGATGCTGACCCCCAGGGAGGTGTGGCATGCAATGATGTGGCGATGCATGAAGTGCCAAACATCTGGCACGCCTCCCGAAGAACTTGAGCACTGGCTGTCAGACCCACGGTCTCCACCAGGAGTTGGTCAAGCACTGGATGCTTCCCCACCCTCCCCTCCGGTGGAGGACAGCAGCCCTGGGGATGCTCAAGCCCCCGACAGCCCTCTGACTCTCCAGGCTCAATTCTATACCCAGGATGTCAGTGTTGCAAGCAGAAGCTCAGTCTCTGCACCAAGGGACTGGCTCAAGCTCCAATTTATTGGAGGTGACAAATAAGGATGTATGTTCAGGCTCGCTGTATCGGGGAAACGTAAGTGTTCAACTAACATGTAATTCGGGAAGCTGCATTCACTGAGTAGTGGGGACAGTTATCATGGGCTTTAGCCTTCTTCTGGCCTAAAACCACAGTATGAACCGCAGTATGTTGTGCACACATCCCAGCATCTTGTTTCCTAGGCACAGCAGAAGTAAGGGAAAAAGCTAAAATGGGACTTCTGGTGACATCACTGCCCAAGATGCAAGGGTGAACAATATTTCCATCTATCCTGGGCTAAAATCAGACTCTCCCACAGTTGATAACTACAAAATAGCACCAAAAACTAA
Organism: Neoceratodus forsteri; assembly: GCA_016271365.2. Classification (NCBI taxonomy): domain Eukaryota; kingdom Metazoa; phylum Chordata; order Ceratodontiformes; family Ceratodontidae; genus Neoceratodus; species Neoceratodus forsteri. Next base: position 420,097,006 of record CM028137.1, on the reverse strand, counting down.
TCAGGGAGCGTCACAACAGTGAATGGGTGGCGGAAAACAAAATCCCCGTACCCTCAGAACCAAAAATTCCTCTGGATTTGCTCATCCTCCAGCTAGTCCTGCAGAGAGACAAACAGACATGGTGGCTTTCAACAGGGCCTCGGCCTCACAATCCAGCAATGCAACAATCCTATTGGAGCTACAAGAATTTAGAACTGAGGTACGAATGTTTCTCACTGCATTAGCATCTGATATGGGCAAACTCACAGATTGGGTGGCAGAAATAGAGGCACAACACACTGAAACATAGGATTGCACTGATAGATTAGAAAGAATGGCTGTACACCTCCTAGATGAACAGCATACCCTCAGAGAGAAATGTGAAGACCTCAAAAATAGGTCACACCGAAATAACCTGAGAAAACACGGGGTGCCCGAAAATGAAGAGGGGAGAGATCTTTTGAAATTTGAAGAAGACCTGATCGGAGACTCACTTCAGCTGAATCCAACTTTTAAATTTGATAAAGAGTGAGTACACAGAGCCCTCACGCTGAAACCAACACAGTCAGACAAGCGCCCAAGATTGATCATAGTGCACTTTTTAAACTTTGCAACAAAGCAAACCATACTCACCAGGGCTTGGAGAATGTGGGACACAAAATATGAAGAAAAGCATATTTACTTTGACAACGACTATTCCCCCATCATTTCAGCCAAATGGAGGGCCTACACACAAATCTTGTGCCTCTTAAAGCAACAACAGCTTAAATTTACCACCCCCTATCCAGCCCACCTTACGATTATGTTCTCAGACGGCCCACAGACTTTTGAGACCCCGGTGGAAGCCACAAAAATGCACCAAGAGAAGGGACTGGTTCACAATGAGCTGGGAAACTCCTTGATTAGAAAGGCACAGCAGGAACTATGCAATGCTGTGTGGGAAACAACCAGAGATTCTAACTTGAGGAAATGACAGTCAGGCAACTATGGAGGACATTAAAAAACTCTTGCAACGGTTTCAGAGATCTGCTCCAGAGTGACTGGTGAGAGAAATCCAGGAGAGACTTTGAAGTAACAACTGCAACAATAGCAGTTTCTCTATTTACTGTGGTGCAAAACATTTTGTGGAGGGGATTGGATACGTGGCGGGAGCAAGGGGCAATATGGGCTCTTTTTAATTTTTCCTAGATAATGTGGGGAAAAAGAGCCTAAAAACTATGGAGATTAATATGTAGCCTCTTATGTAGACTTCCCCCCCACATCACTAGATATGTCACCGGTAACTTTGGATTCTTACATTCCATAGCCCAGGATGAGAGAATTGAATTCCATGCATTCTCTAAAGAGTCATATACTCACCTGACCAGCAGAAGGTCAGAGCTCACTCTAGGGGTGGTTGTTGTCTTTTCATTAGCCCTACTGGAGATGAGGACTGTGGGGACCATTTCATGGGGGGTCACTGATCCTCATAATTATTGCCAGTGTAGTCACATGTGCCATGTGGTGCCAGGGCAACAGCGATGCTGGGAGCCCTCGGCTTTACCTTGAAAATCCCCCACAGGGCGTTTCCATCTACCCTGCTTAGGAGAGGTATATTTCCTCTCTCTACCTTGGGAGCCTTCTCAAAGTTTATGGAAGTACAAGGAGGTGTTTAAAGTGACTTCTCTGTATTATTTCATCCATTTAAAGCCCTGTTGGCAACTGGATGTTTTCTTTAGCCTAGAGACATTTTATAAGGCAAACAGAATTGAGTTTCATAAGTTTTTTTATATAGTTAAATGTTATATGTTTAATAACTAGCACAGCAAATGCATGTGTAGTTAAGAACACATGGAATGGTTCAAAATGTTTCGATAGCAAGACAGGTAGACAACATAAATTGTTTAGATTAGTGAGCACACATATGGCAGCCCAGTATCTAGCTATATTAATTTTGGAAATGGCATGGCATAGACACAAGAGGAGGGAGAGAGGATGGACGTCTGCTGGACATAAGCAGGGAAAATTCAATTAGTGTTTATTTAGAAGTAATAATGGATAAATCTTCATTGATTCTATCCCTAAAAATAAATGGGATAAGAAACCCGATAAAATGCTCCTGCCTCCTCCGATTCCTTAAAAAGGAAAAAACAGAGATCAACCTTTTGCAGGAAACCCATATGTCGCAGATGAACACAAGAAGTTCCAGCACTATGGATACATGGTGACTGCTGAATCAACTTATAAGGGGCGGAGGCGGTGATATTGTTGCCACAAGGGTGCCCATTGAAAAAAAAGCAGAGGTTGTTGACCTGGAGGGTTGCTATGCCATTGTGACAGACATGCTGTACTCAAGACCTGTTACCTTGGCATCAGTGTATCTCCCCTCCAGTTTGAGAAAGCCACTAGCAATGAAGTTCTTCACTGACCTGCTATCCCTATTAGAGGGACAATTGTTAATGGGAGGGGACCTAAACATCACCCTGAATCCCTCACTGGATGCAGCCACCTCACTTGCCCGTAGAATGAATGTATTACAAAAATACATCAAACAGACCATTCCAGCTGGCCCAGTGGTGCTGAGAGTTGAGGTGCTGGACACCACACTTTGCGCTATGCAGGTGACCCGTGTTCGGGAACAAGTGCGGGTCACCAGGGGATCGGCAGGGGAAGGTAGGATAGAGCATCCCAATAGATGCTCTCCTCCCCCATGGGGGGTGGGTTAGATGGGCAGCAATGCCCACAGGCATTACTACCTGTGGAAGCATGGGCAGTTAGGTGCAGCCAGCTCCATTCGAGGGAGCTGGGGTTGGGGAGGGTGCAGTGGACGTTTGACAGCAGCGTGCATAAGCACGTCGTTCGTCTGGATGTAAGTCCTGTGCATCGATGCACTCAGAGGGTAGGGACTGGGAGAAAAACCTAAGGCAAAAAATCTTCCGGCCCCATGCAGAATGATGCTGGGTTCGCACTACGAAGTGGCCCGGCCAAAAAGACCAGAAGATAAAGAATCCGCTGGGCAGAGACTTGGAGAAAGTAAAAACAAACAAACAGACAAAAAAAACCTGACCATTCCCTCTTTAGGTTTAGTGGATGTGTGGAAGCATTGTTTCCCCCAAAATCAGGGAGTACACTCACCAGACCCCACACTTGGCGGGGTAGGGCTAGACTGGACTATTTTTTTATTACTATAGATCACCTAGATTACATGAGAGATGTGAGACATGGGGCCACCTTTCTTTCAGATCATGCCTCATTATATATTAAGCTAGAATTGAGGGCAGAATATAAGAAGACTAATTTGTGCTTGAACCTGGCCCACCTCAGGGATACTGAATTCCTCACTTTAATTCAGGAGGCCATGCCCAGAATTGAACAGGAGGACACAAACCAGGCTGTACCCTTGACTATACTCTGGTACATTTTAAAAGTAGTACTACAGGGGGGAGATTATAAAATTTTCTGCCAGGAAAAAATACAATGAGATGAAGCTCTTGTAGAGCTTCAGGAGGAGGTAGTTCACATCCAACAGTGGCCAGACCAGAATGACCCAACAATCCGCCAGCACCTGAGAATTGTTTAACAAAAACTACAAAAGATAGTGGATCAATCCATGGAACAAAAATTGTTCTACCTTAAGCTCAGATCTCATGGGGGGGGGGGGCCTAGAGCCTGAAGAAACTTAACATATAAGCTGGGGGAACAAAGATCCAGGGCAAGCATAACTACTATGCTGAACCCCAAAACAGAGGGCTTAGCAAAAAAGAAAACAACAGGAAATTAGGCCAATTTTAAAACTGTTCTATCAAGATTTATACACCAATGAACAAGAAATACCTTTTAGAGGAAATACAATCCTACCTAGGGAGTCTCCCCATACCAGGTATCACCCCACAACAAGCAGAGGCCCTCCTAACTCCCATCAGTGAGGGAGAACTAATCCAAGTTCTTAAGAAGGCCCAAACTCTTAAAGCCCCAGGTCCTGACGGGTGCCCCTCAGAGTTTTATTCTAAATTCAAGAAACTTCTCCTACCCATTTTAACCCCAGCTCTGCATGCAGTCCAGGGAGATGAACCCCCCCGCATGGCAGTACGCCACTATTTCAGCCATTCCAAAACCCCAGAAGGACCTAAAATACCCCTCCTCCTCCTACCGCCCCATCTCAATGCTGAATTATGACTACAAGCTATTTATGTCGGCTATGGCCTCAAGAATATGTCACCTACTACCGGCTATTATTCACCCAGATCAAGTAAGCTTCATTAAGGGCTGACAGACCCAAGATGCTATCAGAAGCATCTACCTGCTGGTAGACTACGCCATGGAGAAGAAAATTCCACTAGTCCTACTAGGACTAGATGCCGAAAAGGCATTTGATCGGGTCAGCTGGACCTTTCTTTGGCAGACCCTATCATACTTTGGATTCCGGTAGCCATTTGTAAGACAGCTACAAAATATATATGCTTTACCAAAAGCAAATGTAAAGGTAGATGGGGCACTATCAGACATGTTCCAACTTTCTAGGGGAACCTTCCAGGGCTACCCTATGTCTCCAATGCTTTTTGCATTTTATCTCGAGCCCCTCGCCATAGCCATTAGGGCTGCCTCAGGAATAGAGGGTATCCCCCTGGGTGGCGATCGACAGAAGATCTCAATCATCACAGATGACATCCTCTTAACAATTATAGACCACGACCTATTGATCCCAGAAATTTGGAAGTTATTAAATAAATGTAGTACCTTAGCTGGGTATAAAATAAACAAAACTAAAACAGAAGTCCTGTCTTGCAATTTCTCACCCCCTGCCCAACTTAAGAAAAACTTCCCCTTCAAATGGCATAGACAAGAGCTGAGATATGTGGGTATCAAGCTCACTAGAAATCCCATACATGCATAATTATTAAATCTATAACCCCTGACCCTAAAGTTGGCAGAAGACCTCCCCCATTGGTTCCATCTCCTTCTGAGCTTCTTAGGTAGAATTGACACAATAAAGCAGAACGTGTTCCCCCGCATCCTGTTTTTGCTTCAGACTTTGCCATTTTCACCCAAGGCATATTTCCAAGCATGGGTCAAAATAATTTTGCACTTTATCTGGGGTGGAAACTCACCCAGAATCAGATACTCAGTCCAGCAGCTTTGTAGAAAGCGAGGGGGCTTAACTTACCAGATCTTAAAAAGTATGCTCTGGCATCGCAGCTCAGGGTAGTCTTAAACTGAATCAATATACACTATGAGGCACATTGGAAAGAAATGGAACTAACTTGGGGGGATCTATTCAATGTACAAGAGCTCCTATTTGGAACACCCCCCAGGTGTTGCACGATGAGGAATTTCCCAAAATTCACAAGGGAACCTCTCAAAGCTTGGCTTAAAATACTGGATAACGTCCTCACCTTTCCAGAGAGAGACTGTCACTGGGAACTCTGAGCCACAATGCTGATTTGGAAACGGATCCCTTAAATCCGTATTTGGCACAGTGTCAGAGACATGGAGTCTCCCATGTCTTCTAACTTTCACTGCAAAGAGAATATCACTTATCCCATAAATACTTTGTCTCCTACTTACATATTAAGTCTCATTTGCAAACTTTTGAGGAAGCGTTGGTCAAGTTAATGGAAAACACGCCCCAATTACTGTAACTAATCCAGATCCAAGTTAAGGGCACTGCCTCTGACCACATAATTAGCAAAATTTACAAGGCCCTAAGTGACAGGAAGGGACACTCCACTGACTCGATAAGACTTAGATGGGCTACAGAATTACAGGCAGACATACTTCCTACAGTCTGGCAAGATTCAGCATTACCTGTCCTAAAAATGTTCACATCCCCATACTGGAGGGAACACATGTGGAAACTTCGATCTAGATTTTTTAGGACTCCTACCTTGCTGGTAAATATAGAAGAACTGGGAGAGGGAAAGTTTTGGAAGGATTGTGGGAAAGATATGGCAAACCAGAGCCATGTGCTTTGGTCTTGCCCAAAAATAGCATAGTTCTGGACCAAGGTCCTCGAGGAGCTAAGAGCCATATATGATACTGCAGATTTGTTCCCACCCACATTCATTTTGACATTTATTAAACCCCAAGGCACCCGAATTGACAAAAAAGCACTAAAACAAATCACCAAACTTATAACAGCAGCCCATAAAACTATAACCAGGCTGTGGTTTACAAATAAGCTGCCCACAAAAGAAGCCTGGCTATCCCTATTCAGGGAAATATATGCCCTCAAGCGACTCTCAGCCAAAATGATAGATAAACTAGAAAGATCTGACACACAATGGCAGAAGTGGGTAGCCTTTCAATTAAACCAATATGCTGATTTTGTGCCTTAGGAAGCTGTCTGTGACCGGCCTCCTTCATCTATGGGTCAGTAGGACACTCTGGAGATTACTACATGGACAACAACAAAACCAGCTTAATGTGAAATGCTTGGGAGACAGGAAATAACTACATGTCATGCCTTATATCTATATGTGTGTGTGTATATATATATATATATATATATATATATATATATATATATATATACACATACACAGATGCATTATAATTATCCTGGGACTTATCTCTCAACCTATCGCTGCTTTTAAGAAATTAACAGACAATGTATACTTTTTCCTTTTTTTATATCACTCCTTACCTACCAATGTCTATATGAAATCTGATAAGATACTTAGTATGCATCATTATTTTATTCTCATGATACCTGTAGAATTTTAAACTCAAAAAACAAATAAAAAATGAAATTAAAAAAATAAGAAAATGCTAAAATGGTTTACTGTGCTACAACTTTGATACTTTAATCTCTGACACCATTGAGCAAATAATCCACTTAGGGGCGTTCACTGCAGTCCCTCTAGGTCTCTGGATTCTGTTAGTTTTTCTCATGAGTAGAGGTCCCAAAATGCCTGTGTTGACAATCTGCTCTAAAATATCCCCAAACTAATTACATTACGGGTGTGCGTTGCACAGTTTCTACGCATGCTCGTGACTTCAACGGTTTATTTAATATTTTCAGTATCACCATTTTTTACATCTCCCCATGAACAGTGCAGCTGTAATTTTTCACATCCTGTATGAAATGTGTTTTTGCACCTGTGGTGCCAAATGGTGTAGTCACTGTGCAAAATCAGCTTTCGGCTTACAAACTGATATTGCCACTATTCATGAGGTGGGGGTCACAAAAAAAATGTTGAAAATTTGGAGTGAAAATACCAATGAACACCTGAGGCATTAGTGTTTCCAATCATAACACACCACCCTGTAGAGACTGACAGGCATCAAGGGTGCGACTTGGGATTGTCACCTGTAATGCTCTTATACCATTCCACCCCCACCCACACCCTGCAGCCAGTGAGAGGCATCAAGGTGTGCCTTGGACTCTTCGGCCCAAAAGTTCACCCCATTCTCCTATACAGCACCCATCTCACTGTGTTTTCTGATGGAATGGGGTGAACATAAGGTCCAAAGACCCCAAGGCACACCGTGACACTTGTCGGTGTCTGCAAGGTAGGGAGTGGTGAAATGGCACGGCCATTATGCCTGATGACCCAAAGACACACCCCAATGCCTGTCAGTATCTGCAGAGTGGTGGTGGGGTTGGCTTCAGTTCAATACTTCACTGCCATTCCTATTATGCAGCTCTGTAACTCCTACACTACCAATGCCAATGCCAGCAAGCAAGCAAACATGCGGCATTGACAAATGCTTTGTTTATTTTCTTTACCTTACTTATCCACCTTCCTCCCAGCAATGCTGGATCAAATTTATAGAACATGGGTGAGGTTAGGCCTTCATTTAATTAGTCCATTCTTATCAGAAGCGAAACTTGGACCATTCGCAGAACTGCAGGCACAATATTCCTTTAGATCCCAAGACTGATTCTATCTGCAGGTGTTAGATTATATAAACCCTTAATAGCTGAAAGACCTGGAAAGAAACCACTCTGGAAATTCTGAGAGTCCTACAATCTGCCCTGAAGGGAACAGTCCCCCTTTCTCATCTGATCTCCTATTTTTATACAGCATAAGCACACTTGACGGCAGATAGTGTTGACTCTGTCATTAGGGTATGGGAGAGTGACCTGGTACTGAATATTGAAAAGTAGGTATGGGAAAAGCATCTGAATTTCATACACTAGTCAAAGCCTCACACTTATGGAATAAATTTTCCTGGAAGATATCCATACAGTACTTGTGCACACCTGCAGTTTAGCAAAAGTACCTCCAAGTGGGGGGGGGGGCAACTGCTGGAGAAATTGCAGGGCTTATCAGCCATGCATGGCCATGTATTTTGGGGGGTGCCCCATCTTTCAGCCTTTTATCTAGGAACTGGACTTAGCACTCACAGAGCTAATCAGACTGCAGATACACTTACCAGACTGTATGTTTTTACTCTCTGATCTACACTGTGCATTACACGCCCCCATTCTGAAAACTATTTAATATGTTTTTATAGCACCAAAAAAAAAAAGTCACAAAAAAGTGGTTCACTGCCACCACCCCCACAGTTCTGCAATGGCAGGACCTAGTGACTGAAATCTGTAAACAATTATGGCTCATTTGAAGTATAGGTATGATAAGTTTTAAATATGCTGGTGCTAATGGGTCATCTAAATCACAGTCCACAGGACAAACCTTTTCCCATAATGGGGAGTGGATGCTGAGGGGAAAACAGGGACTTCATCAGTGTCTAAGCTTATTGAACACAAGGGAAAAAGCTTGAACTGAAGATCCAGACAAGCATGATGACCTTTCTTGTCGTCAGTAAGCCATGTAGAGTTTAGAATCACTGGCCTAGATATTCAAAGGAGATGTGCCTCACACAACTGAGTTGTGCCAGTACATCCCCAGGAATGGCCCCCTGGCCATATTCAAAAGACGGGATGTGCTGCACAATTCCAGATGCAGTGCAAAGATAATGTATGCGGTGCATCCAGAGGGGATGTTTCCATGCACATGTGGCACATCGCAATATTCAGCTGAGATGTGTGGGAACAGCTGCTCGCACATCTAGGAGATGTGCTGCACAGCGTTAGGCATGGAAGAACCATGTCTAATTTAGGCCACCCACAGGCGGAGTGCTGTACTGCACATCACAACACAGCAGCTGCCAGCCCCTGGATTGCTAGTCCCACCCCCATCCCCGATCATAAATATACACATGACTACATAGTTATCCCTGGTAGTCAAGTGGCCCCCCTCCCATACCCAAACTCCAATGTTAACATTCAAAGGAAGTAGTATGTGTACCTAGTAGTCTAGTGGCCCACCTCCAGCCCTCATCGTCAATAAATTAATCACCCCAAACCTCCCTGGTAGTCTAGCGGACCCCCCCACTGAGGAACCCACATCTCACCCTGCTCCCCCATCCCTGCAGTGCCAAAATGTCGCCAGGCAGCACCCCTCCTCACACCACCACAACTGACCGCCAACAAAATGTCATGAATGACAGCCTACTGTTACACTTAGAATCCCACTGGTCAACACTTGCAGTGCGTACTGTACGCTGTCATTCACAAGTTTGTATCCATTCACAAAGTTGTGAATGATGGCGTACAGTACACACTGCAAGTACATTTGTCATCGGTGTCAATCAATGGGATTGTAGATGTAAGAGTAGGCTATCATTCATGACGGTTTAGTTGGCAGGTAACCGTGGTGGTATGAGGAGGGGCGCTGCTCATTGACACCTTGGCACTACAGGGTCGGGGGGAGTGGGGGTGAGATGTAGGTTCCTTGGTGGGTGGGTGGGGCTCCACTGGATTACCAGGGAGGTTTGGGGTGATTCATTTATTAACAATTAGGGTTGGGAGGGGGGCCACTAGACTACCAGGTATACATACTACTTCCTTTGAATGTTAACATTGGGGTTCGGGGACGGAGAAAGGGGGGGGCCACTGACTACCAGGAAACATTGGGGGTAATGTCTTGCTATACGATCGGGGATGGGAGGGGGGTTGCTAGATTACCAGGGAATCAGTGTATGAATCTACTTTGACACACTCGGGGCTCGGGGTTGGGATGGGGTGCTGCTAGACTACCAGGGTACTATGGAGTTTATTTTTGATCACAATTGGGTCTCAGGGCTGGGGGGAGGGGCACTAGACTACCAGGGAATCAGTTTATTCATTTACTATGTACACGATCGTGGCTTGCTTGTAGGTTGCCCAAGCATCCCCCTGCTGGGTACATCCTGCATTAGAGTATGCAAATGGGGCTATAATGACATGCGAATGGCTCCCCATTTGCACTTTGCATGCCTAGTGGCCCCATTTGCATCTTGCAGTCAGAATATCTGGAATTTGTGTTCGGCACATCCCAAGATGTGCGGGCGCATCCCATTCAGGTATTCAGACTGCACAGGTAGATGCGCTGACACATTTTCGGTGGCCCCATTTGCACAGCACACATTTTCTGATATATTCAGATGAGATCATTTCAATGTATCAGTTTTGTGCTCCAGCACATCTCAGTTGCACCGTGCAACCACTTGCGTCATTTCTGGGTGCAATTTGAATATCCAGGGCACTGTCTTTATCATAGATAAGTTTTTCTTTACCCTTGCCATGTACTGGGTTTTTAATAACAGATTTGATACAAATGTGGCTATTGTTATATCATTGACTGTTGTACATTGTTTGTACTATATTAAATGCAAACCTTTTTTAATAAAAATAAAGTTAAAAAAGCAGTGAGGAATTCAACCATGGGGCTCATCTATATTAATCATATACTCTTATTTGTAATATATAGTACTGCAGTGAATTTTAGATCGATGGTAGTATCAGACTCAACTGTTTCCTGTGTGGGTGGGAGTCTGTAGAAAGATGCTTGCATCTGCAGGGGGACTCTACTTGGCACTGTAGTGCCACCAAAATGAATCCAGGGCTCCCAAGTAAGGGAAAGAGAGAGAGGGAGAGAGATGGTGCCTGTGGGAAAAGTGGATTTAATTTCCACCAGTTAGAAAAGCACCTGGGAGAGAATTGATGCTTCATAGGAGGAAGGAATAGAAAAACAATAAGGCTATGAGTTGTTTTCCCTCGGTAACGGTTGGGGTAAAAGATGCCTTAATATTGCAGCCCATAGCAAAGCGAGACTATGAAATTAAATATGTGTGTCTGAGGAGTCTATGTTGTTTGGCAATTGTTATCAGGGTAATAGACACCAGGAAAAAAAAATGGCGATGTACACTCACGGCGAATAAAACATGGATCTCTATGTATTTGGGGGGCTATGCCCCCGCACCCCCTAAACTGAACATTCTGAACTCCGGGGGGGTGCATGTTGGGGGGGGGACTTGTACAAAAAAAAGGCAGTGACTGCTAAAACTCTTGCACCTCCCCAGTCCAGAACTCTGAACCATCCCAACTGTAGCCAGCCACCCTCACCACCATGCCACAAGGCCAGCTCAGCAGCCTTCTGCTGCACTGCCTCCCACATATGTCTCCTGTTCCTCCTTTTTTGTTCACTGTGATGTGGTTCCGGTCACCCTCGTCGGCTTCCTTTTTGCCTGTCGCTACACTTTCAGGGTAGCCCACAATACAGGTGCTGAGACTGAGTTGCTCATATTTGAGTCACTCAGTCTGAGTCACCTTTTTGACAGGATACCATGTTGAAGCTTCCCATGGGAAGAGTATAAAGGGATTACCTTCCTCCCCAGCATAAAGTGGTGACTACACAGTGAGCTCAACAACCTTGCTCGTGTAGGACAAATTCCAGAAATAAAAATGATCAAATAAATGATGCACTGTTTGAGCACACCTGTCCTTTTATTGCTCCATTCCTTCTGTATGACTCAGTGTTTATAAATTACTGTAATATGTACTGAATCCTTAAGATCACAGACATTTGTTAGCAGGATTCATTACTGCTCTCTTAGAGTTTGCTGGTGCCTCAAACCATTGTCTCACCAACTCGTGACTGTTACCAACAGAGTAAGACCTCTGATTGGACAGTCCTGGCAAGTAGGGGACCCAGTCAGCTACTGTAGTTCATTATTTTTGTGTTCTCCTAGGCAGTTTGTACTGCAGTTCTCAACTGTGGGTTGTTTAGGATTCTGTAAGTACTACTGTATGTAACCTCTTTGCTACTCAGAAAGCTAATATATGGGGGTGGGAATTTAAAGAGCTGGATGTAGCACTTGTGTCTGTATTTCAGATGTACAGTATGCTGTATCCATGCAGATGTGCCGAGATGTCCGCATCCTATTCGCAGACATCTGGATGCATTTGCGACATTTCACACAGTTTATATCAATTTCTGCCACAAATGTGGGACTCGTGTCCATTTTTCTGATGCAAGTGGAGATTATATCCAGAAAGTTAGACCAACTTTTTATGGTTTAACTTCCTGTGTAGATTTCCGCACTTGCATTTGAAAAATGGATGAGGAAGACTGAAACTCTTACCTTATTGTATAACTAAAGCCCATCCACCTTTATCTGAATGCTCAGTTCTTGTATTAGACTACCTGCCACCACTTCAACCATACGTGCCAAGATTTATTTGTTTCTATTTGCTGACACCAGAGAGGAAGGTAAGTTTGAGTCAGAATAATTTGGTGAAATGATATATTCTGCATAGCGAAACCTTGTCCATAATATACTCTTTAGTGTTGCTTGGAAAAATAAAAACATTTCAGAGTGAGCTTACCCTCAGCACCCTTCCCCAGAATGTTTCAAGCCTTTAGTATTTTACCACAGAGTGATCATTCCTACCCCCCCTCCGCAGACAGCCTTTAAATGGTACTACAGTATCTTCAGTATATTTCAAGACAGTGTTCACCAGTGCATCTAAACAAATTAAAAAAGTAGCCAAGCACTTTAACAACTCCACACACTCTCTGTGAAGAATCATTTGCATGGAGTTTGAAACTCCTACATTATGACTGCAACTTTGCATTTATCGGAAGTAGTCAGCTATCAGAGGGAATCTAGGGCAGGTTGTGTCTATTTGCAGATGACACCAAACTCTCTGGTGGGGTTGACAACCTGGAGGTGATAAGGACATTAATTACAGAGAGACCTACAAAGGCTGGCAAATTGGTTCAAAGTACAGCATGGCAACTAAAATGCAATACCAAGAAGTGTAAAGTGATGTACTTAGAGAACAAAACCCCAGAACAGAGTACTGGATGGAGGGGCTCAGCTGGACACATCAGAGGAAAGGGAACTACAGTAAGGTAGAAGTCATCATTAGTGACTCCTTTAAACAAACCAGCCAATGTAATAAAGCCTTCAGCACAGCTAACAGAACCCTGGGTTGCACTGGGAAGGTACTCGACAGTAGGAAACAGAAGGTACTGTTATTTCTGTATAAGTCACCAGTGAGGCCACACCTGAAGTACTGTGCCAGGGTTCAGGACTCCCCACCTGAAAAATGACAGGGGCAGACTACAAATGGTACAACACAGTGTGACCAAGATGAATCAGGGCCAGGAGGGTGGATCCTATGAGAACTGAATAAAGGCACTGAACATATGTATTCACTTGAAATCAGACAAGGGCTGTGGGGGGGACATGATCGAGACTTTCAAGTTCCTGAAAGGAATAAATAAGGTTAACTGTGAGGAGCTATTTACCAGGAACAGAGAAGCTAGGACTCAGGGTCATGAGTGGAGGTCAATGGGGGAAGGTTTAAAGAGGATATAAGGACATATTATTTAACAGACTGTAAGCCTGAGCCATGGAACGATCTGCCAGCAGAGGTAGTGGATGCCAAAACTATAAATGGCTTCAAACATGGCTGGGATAGAGCCAAAGGTAGAGTGGCTTCTCAGAGAGATGAGGGGGATAGAAACATGAAGAATAATAGGAAGAATAGGGTAAGCAAGGACTCTAGAGGGACAACAGGTCCTGGGGTATGATAGGATAACATGGGCAGGCAAGATGGACTGTCAGTCTTTGTCTGCTGTCATCATGTATGTTTCTAAGTTTCCATGACTTCTTACAGCTAAAATATTTTTCTCTATTCTGTTCTGTTGATTGGCAGATTTTCTCTACTTTGTTGTTTTATGTGTGATGTGTGGAACTGTACTCTGCCAGAGGCTGACACAGTTCTGTTCCCTCCTATGCATCATCAAACCTGTGACTACACTGACTCTGACTTCACTAGTGTCCAAGAAGAGTCAGTGTCCTGCTGCTTGAATAGTAACTTGTGACACATGTTACCAGTCAAGCAGCAGGGGTTGTGATGTCACAAAGAGACACATACTGGTAATGTAGTGGGAGGAATAGAACCAGATATATCTGCTTTCAGGTAAAGCACTACTTTTCCTATCATAACCAATACTTTCAGGTAGATAGAACATAGAATATAGAAAGAAAAACAGTTCAGAAATAAAAAGTATTAAGTGACTACTTTCAAAAAACATGCTAAAATTTTCTGACAACTATTTTCTGGTAGTACTAGCTCTTTAATATGGCAGACAGTTTTAAAACAGGAATCCTGAGCAGGACATTATATGTTGCCTCCGAGAAGAGCATCTTCAAGGGTTCATGTGGTTAATTGCTACCCTGAGGGCACCAGTTTAGATGGTCTTCCCAGGGGACGGATGCAATTTTCCATTCAGTATCCTGTGCCAGACTCTCCAATGTATATGGTAAATGGGGGTTCCACTAAATCCCTTATACACTGAAGCATTCATTTATTTATTGTACTGCCAGATCCCTGGTTTCAGACTTCTACTCTACACAAGAGACCTGGACCCATGGTTACAATATATATGAAGTTAAGGACTTTGCACGTCTTTCCTGTCTAGGTCTTTCCATTCAGTGTAACAGATGTTTGAATGTAACGGACAAGAAATCAGCTTACATTTTTATTCTTGCTTGTGCAGATGATGTCAACAACGGACAGCGAATCTCCCCAGGAATCTATCTCACTCAGATCATATAGGTTTGATATTACAGGTCCAAATGCCCAGCAGAACAGTTTTCTTCTCTTCATGAAGTACTTAAACATCTGCAGTGCATTTATAAAATCATTGGCATGTTACAATTTGCAGTACATTTAAAGCTGAACTTATTTCAAAACAGATAACTGTTATTGGAGCTATAAAAAGCATATGCATTGCAACTTAGCTGTAAACAAAGCATTTAATGCCATTTTAATTTCTTGCAACAGAAATTATCTGTATGTTCAGAATGTAAGAGCACACCTTATTTTTACAACACATTGCACCTGTCAAACATAAACACAGATGTATGTACAAAGTCGACAGGGCCACTGGCCAGAATCAAAAAAAGCTGATTTGCAGTAGAACCAAGTTCTCTGAGCCAGCTGCAAAATGTTTTGAAAACACAACATAGGTAAAAGGTGTTAAAACAACAAAATTGGTACACTGCAACCTGGTTGGCAATAGTTTTGGAAATAAAGAGTTTGCATAAGTTAACCTACAAAAAACATTAATATCGAAATTCAGACATTCACAAACAACTTACTGTAGTTAAACTGGTTGTGTACTATGACCATAGGGCTGAGAATACACATTATCTAGTAAAGCCTCTTGTGGATCCTGCCATATATCATATGTTTTATGAAGCACTAGCTGTATACCAGTTAAGTAATTGGCTGTCTCCAACACAACATCTTGATCACATAGCAGGTAAGAGTAGCACAGAAGTCAAAGTACTTTATAACAAGCTATTTTACTAATCAAGGTAGGGCTGCGGTATGTTAGCCCTCACTAAAGCATGAGAAAAGAAAAAAAAAGAGACTCTTTTTGCTGAATAAAGACAATAATGGGAGGGATTTTCAAAACTCTGAGATCGCTGCAACTCACGGTGCGCCAACAATATGACGCTTGGGGCTTGCGACAATAACAGGATTTTCCAACCTGTGCAGCAACTGCTGCAAGTTATCTAAAAATTCCCCTCTTCTGCTGAGATGGTCTGCATCTTAGCAGATGGGGTAGCATTCTACTGGGAAGAAGTATTTCATCAGCCATTAATACTCTTTTAAACTAGAAGCAAGGGGGGGAGAAAGGGTACTTACCCTCTTGTCTAAAGAATCCTACATTTGGTAAAACTACAGCATATGAGGTTTTATACCTAAATGCCAGATCTTTAAATCTGGTCAAAACAGCAGAATTGGAAGCCAAATGTAACTCAGACAAATATGGACTGATAGCCATACTGTAACTGAAACTTGGTGGGATACTAATTTAACAGGG
This sequence comes from Neoceratodus forsteri, assembly GCA_016271365.2. Taxonomy (NCBI): domain Eukaryota; kingdom Metazoa; phylum Chordata; order Ceratodontiformes; family Ceratodontidae; genus Neoceratodus; species Neoceratodus forsteri. The sequence goes on along the minus strand of CM028137.1, from coordinate 420,080,873 downwards.
ATAGCAAATTTATCAGGTTACAGGTTGTATCACAGGGATTGACAGGGTCAAACCGGAGGAGGGGGTTTGCCTTTATGTCAGGGAGGATATTGTTTCTTTTCAACTTCCCCAGTCAAATGATATTGACACCCTGTGGGTATATATCCAACTTAAGGGACAACCCCAACTCTTGGTAGGTACCTGTTATAGTCTCTCTTCAGCTACCTCTGACTATACTTCCCTTTTACATAAAGAAATAGAAACCATGGCTGCTAAAAGTAACATCCTAATTTTATGCAACTTTAATATGCCCACTATAAACTGGATTTCACTATCTGGTGGAACCCACGGTGAAAAGGAACACAATAGAAGATGCCATTAGGATTCACACAGTTGCTAAAACCCTTAAAGCAAAAATAATAATTTTAGAAGTATTACCAGTACCCAGAGCGAGTAAAGGTAGAGCACATAAAATTAAGCAATACAATAATTGGCTGAGGAAATGGTGTTGTGAAAATGATGTAAAGTGTTTAACAAATTATGAAGAGTATATTGAAAGATCAGACTTTTATAGCCAGGATGGTTTACATTTAAATAAAAAGGGGACAAGAAAGTTGGGAATTAGATTTTATGAAGCAGTTTCAAAAAACATGTAGACAAGGGGTGTCAGGATGGGCATGTATCTGGAAACAGAATGATACCTTTATTGTTGCGGAAATATAAAGGAAGTAAGGATGGATTTGTTTACTATTGAATGCAAGAAGTTTGAACTCCATTAAAATGGCCAACCTGGAGCGTGTTTTAAAAGAGAATGAGATTGACCTTGCTGCTATAACAGAGACCTGGTGGTCTAATAAAGACACTAATAACACTTATATAAAGGGATATAAACTTTTTAGATACAATAGAGCACTGAAAAAAGCGGTGGGATAGCAATATTTGTTAAAGAAAGTATAGATTGCAAGCAGGTTGATACAAATTATACATCAAAATTATGTGATGTGTTGTGAGTAGACCTTTATCTACTGGGTAGTAAACAGCTAAAACTGGCAGCAGTATATAGATCACCTGACATTAACAGTTTGTATAATAATGAGTTGATCTGTTCTACTGAAAAACAAATATCTGACAAAGATGTTCTGTTAGTGGGTGATTTCAACACCCCCGGTATCGAATGGAGCCAATGTACAGTTAAAAATAGTCAGGAGCAGGAATTACTAAACTTATACTATGAAAATGGGTTGACACAATTAGTAGGTGGCCCTACCAGGCTCACCAACTTATTGGATCTGGTATTAACAAATAATGCTAATAGTGTAAATGCACTAGTAATGACAGAACCCTTAATCTTCTCTGATCATAATATTATTTTTTTTAATATTGCAATTTTCTGGCTAAATTAAATGGTAGGACTGAAGTTAGGGATAACCAAAAAGCTGACTTCAATAAAATAAGATATAAGTTGAATCACTGGAACTGGAATTCTGATGATGACACAGTGGAAACATTATGTGCGAAAATAAAGTAGTATATTCTAACGCTTGAAAATGATTTTGTTCCCTTAAAAAAATACTATAATAAACAGGGGATAGTTCCTATTTGGTATACAAATAAAATACATAAACAATGTATTAAGAAAAAACAAGCATATCGAGCCATGAAATGGGAAAATAGCCCATTTAATATATATGCCTATAAAAACAGTTAAGTTATACTAAAGGAGCAATAAGAAAACAAAAAGCAGCTCATGAATTTAAGTTTGCTCATACAAAGGATAATGGCAAAGCTTTCTTTGCCTATATTAATAATAGAGCCAATAATAGAGAGGTGGGCCCTATTAAAACACAAGATCAAGAGATAAGGGACCCACAACAAATGGCCATGGCTTTTAATACATAATTTTGTAACGTGTATCACAAGACAATGACACCTACTTTGAGTCAGAACCATACAGATGAACTTATTCATTACCCTACTATAATGTCAAAAAGTGAAATAATAGGTTGAACAAACTTGATATTTCTAAATCTGCAGGACCTGATAAACTGCATCCCAAAATTCTGAAAGAAATAAAGGACTGGCTAGTTGAACCCTTGCATTAACTATTCTCCATGTCGTTGATAACTGGGGAGGTTCCCAGGGATTGGAAAAAGGCTGAGGTGGTGCCAATTTATAAAAAGAGGAACAGGTCAGAGTTGGAGAACTATAAGCCAATAAGTCTCACCTCTATTTTGGGAAAGATGTTCGAGTCATTATTAAAGGATAGGTTGGAAAAGGATCTAGAAAATAAACATATAAAAGATAATACCCAACATGGATTTAAGAAAAATAGATCTTGTTTGTCAAATTTGCTTATATTCTATAATAGGGTTAGTAATATGTTGGACAATAACATTCCAGTGGACATTGTCTATTTGGACTATCAGAAAGCATTCGATAAGGTCCAACATTCACTTTTGATAAACAAAATGGTGAAATTGGGTATTAATAAATATATTGTCAATTGGGTAAGAAACTGGTTACATGATAGAACCCAGGAAGTAAGACTGAGAGGTTATCTTTCTGAACAGAGATCAGTCGGCAGCGGGGTACCTCAGGAATCTGTCCTGGGGCCAGTTTTGTTCAATCTATTTATTTCCAACATGAATGAAACATTAAAGAATTATTGCGTTAAATTTGCTGATGATTCCAAATTGCGTGCCAATGTAGGGAATATGCAGAAGGCAAATGAACTACAGCATGACTTGATACAATTACAGAGTTAGGCGGATCAAAAAGGAATGCAATTTAATATAAACAAATGCATCATTTTGCATTTACGGGTTAATAATACACATGAAAATTATTGTCTCAATAACCAAGTTTTAAAATCAGTTACCCAGGAAAAGGATCTGGGTATTCTAATTAATAAGGACTTTATCTTTTCAGTCCATTGTAAAGAAATGGTAACCAAAACAAATATAATTATTAGTATGATCCAGAGATCATTTGTATCAAGACATAGAGCTTGTATCTTGCCTCTGTATAGAGCACTGGTCTGACCACATTTGGAATATTGTAGTCCCTTGTGGACTCCCTATTTGAGGAAAGATGTAAATGTCATTGAGAGAGTTCAGCGAAGAGTGACTAGAATGATCAGGAGAATGACTGGTGTACCTTATGAGGATAGACTGCAGTTCTTGAATCTATATAGTTTGGAGAAGAGACAACTGAGAGGGGACTTGCTTTTTATGTTCAAAATCTCTAAAGATGCAGGGATGTTGGAGGAACTGGGCATATGTTATTCAGTTCGAAACTTCCAATCTTAGGAGTCATAATAAACAAATCAAACTGACTTATCCACATAATAACAGGAGTAGACACTTTTTTCAGTCATAGAATTGTGGGCATATGGAATAAACCTCCCTCTGAAATTGTTGATTCTGACACAATAGGCACCTTTAAAAGGAAACTTGATGAATATTTACTATAAGTACAGGGATATAAACTCCTTGATTAAGGGAGTCAGACATAATAGGCAATGAAGTCTTCTGCCTGACTTAATTTCCAAGTATAGTTCCAAGTATATAGTTTCACTTTTAGTGGACTTAGGTCTTGAACAGGTTATTTCTGAGCCCACTTGGGGGAATAATAGCCTAGATCTTGTAATAATTAATATTGGAAGCAGCATATCCAGGATCTGCATCAAGGACCTCTCAGGGTCTAGTGATCATTGTTCAATTACCTTCACACTAACCTTTAATTCTCGACAGAATTCAAGTCACACTAAATTTAAAAAATATGACAATGCCAATTTTAAAAATATTAATGATCATTTAAATAAAATTCCCTGGGAGGAAATCTTAATCTCTCTTTCTACTGAGGAAGCCTGGGGGTACCTGAAATATATCATATACTACTTGGAAGAATCATTTGTCCCTACAATAAAAAAAAATATAATAATAAGGGAAAGATTCCACTTTGGTTAAATAAAACTATTAAGAAACAAATTAAAAGTAAACAAAGGCTTTTCTCTCCTTTTAAAAAAATGATGGTGTTATTAAAGAATAAGTTTTAGCCAAATATAAAAAAGTAGTAAAAAACTTAAAATCTGCTATCTTACAGTGTAAAAGGAATTTGGAGTTCTGATTGGCACACTCTAAGGACAGTTATAAATCCCTCTTATCTTAATAACAAAACAGTGAATAGTGGATATTTGGTCCCATTAATAATTGACAATTCTATTATATCCTCAGATAAAGAAATTGCAGATACCTTTAATGTGCAATTTTGTTCTGTGTTTTCTAAAAAAAAGGACCCTAAGTTCATTCAGTATAAAGATGCCACTTTAACAGTGTATTCTATCTCTGAAGCTGAAGTACTCAAGGCCCTGCATTCGCTAAAAAAAGACATCAAGTCCAGTACATAATAATGTCAACCGTAGATTTTTACTGGAAATAGCGGAGGTCTTACTAAAGCCCCTGACCCCCATCTTTAATAAATCACTCCATGAAAGTCTCATTCCCCTAGACTGGTATAAAACAATCTCTGATTCATCAGTGAGTTAATCAATATCTCTAACTCTCTAACTGGTTCATGCACCATTTTTAATTTTTTGTATTGTTTACTTACTTTGTGAAGTAGCATCATTAGTGGCAATGGAGTGTACCTACTCTTCATTTATTGTGGTTAGAGGTTAGAATGGTGGAGTGGTGTCTGTGATTGGGACAAGCTTGGAGTTTGCAATTGGGAGTGATGTGCCACATTGTGGAGCTGAGCCACTGTGAGTCAGTGGCAGCAGTATGGAGGTGTCAACAGCCTGAAAGCAGCAGTGGCAGTATGGGAGGCTTCCCTGTGTAAGAAAGACCGCTGTAGAATAGATGGGTATGGTTGTTTTGTGACTGAAGTTAGAAACAGGTGTTTGGTTATTGACAGAGTTTTTAGGTACAGGCATAATTGTAGGTAGATCTTTTCTACTTGCTCTGCTTTTGTGAGATGCTGTGAGATGTTTAGGATGGTTGTTACATGTGCTAATAAGGTGAATGTTACATGGTTAATAAGGTGGTTGTTACATGTTGTTTATTGATTTAGGGTTTTTTTTGTAGCCTTTGGTAACTGGATAAGATTGACTAGGTGCAACACCTGTTTTCAAGGACTTCCTGGGAACACTGGAGAAGTGACTTGCCCAGGGTCACACAGTATGTAAGTGGAGGTTGTGGGAATCAAATCCAAGTCTCCTGGCTGTACCAAGCTCACTCATGACTCAGTACTCTAACCTCTAGGCTATACTGCCAGTTTTTGGTAGCCAGTTAAGAATATTAGGCAACAACTACCTATTTCAGGAATGTCCCATATACAAATGAGTACATAATACAGATAGAACATATTAGTATCATAACAACAATTAGGTACAATCTAGAAAAGTCAGAGTCTGTCCTGAAGACTTTCACAGATACCATATGTAAGAAACTCTGGTCAGAGCCAACAAGGCTGCTATACTACTTTAAAGGGACATTGTCAATGTAAAATTACTGGGATCTGTACCAATTCCTGACACATATAATCCCGACAACAAACATCCCGTCACCTGAATCGCGTCATATGAGATGCTTGACAGTGTGATTGCTCATCTTCAAAATCCCAACATATGTGACTGTCATGATGGTAAATATTAATTCAGAATGATCTGATACACTTTACAGAAAAGCCTTAATATCTTTACAGGAAAATCTTAAATTAGCCGACATCTGTCTTTGGGTGCAACAGTTTACTGATGTACATTAAAGAAAGATTGACTGAGCATATGCAGGCAAAGATTGATTCTGAAACTGTACACATCCATTTAAAACAATAAAATAATGTAAATCAGGAAAATGCAGGAAAGTCCTAAACTGGCCAACATCTTTCTTCGGGTGCAACAATTTACTGAGGCTAGATGAAATGCTGGTAAAGATTGATTCTGGTAAATGAGAGCATGTCTTCAGCAGCATCACAGCATTTACTGACATTTACATTAAACATCAAAAACTTTTTAAAAGTACTGAGCTTACCATGAAGATTGGCTGACACTGGTCAATTATTCTTCTATGGTTCTATCCGTTCAGAAATATTAACATAGTAAAAAGTTAAAACTTTATTGTTCAAATGTTAAAAGCAAAAGTATTCTCCACAGTAAAATGTTCAAAGGGTCATATTGTGGGCAATCCCTCTCAGAAATCCTTTTCTGACATCTGGGTTCTCTTGCTGACAATATTAATTTTCTCCTCCTGCAACGTGTAGCATTTTTCAAAGGTGATTTTGGCAGTCCACTATTTATTTTCTCAATTGTTGTCTCTGTCACCATCTGCTCCTTGCAAAGTTCAGATATAAATCTGTTGAAAGCAAAATGGGCAGTACCAATCAGTGAACCCAGTCGCCTGTGCCAGGCTTCTACATTATGTTGTGTCCTTGGTATTCTTAGTCCAATTTGGTCATGTACAGACCAAAATGTTGGAGGGAATATAGGTGGACCACAGATGGTAGTTTTATTTTGCATCTGCCTTCTAATGTGTCCCAGAATGTAATTCTCCTTAAACCACTACAGTAATGCACAACTATTAGTAGGCATTATTTTCTTTAAATCCAAAAAAGCTGGTTTAATGTCATCAGGTGGCAGGAAAGCAAATGCCACCAAGAGCCCAATTTTCAGGCTGATCAGGGTCACTACCATAGGGAGTAGCAAGCCCTAAATTTTGGATTTTTCTTCAAACTATCTGCCCGAAATGGAACAAACAACCCTTGTTGTTTGTGTTGGTAAATTCAAGTTTACATGCATTTACTGCTGCCTGTTCGAAATTGGTGATTATAGAAGGGGGGACAGGGTTAAACTTGCGTCATCAGCAATATCTTGCAAGTCTTGGAACAGATGCTGATAGTATTCCCGGGACTTTGATGACATACACCACGGGCACTATCCTAGAGTTTTCATGACTGCCAACAGGGGTGTGGATAGAATAAAGCTGATGGAACATATTTGACACTGTTTGAAATCTACCATCCATCACCCAGCACAGGGCATTGTGCAGATGCTGGATGTTTTGTATTGTGGTAAAAATTATTACTTTTCCTTCACCACAGGTGGCATCCCTGGCAAACCAAGGGTGTCCGTTAACATGCTTTAACTCCTCTGGCACTACTATTTCCTCTAGAGTTTTAAACAATTTGCAGCTGTGATTGGTGCATGTAAGGGGACTGGGGTTGCTAAAGTTTACATCTGCAGATCCAGGCTACAGCAGTTGTCATCAGTCCAGCAAATCCCACCCTCATCTGCCATGTACCATTTGCTTTTAACATATTTTTATCTATTACACTTGTCATAGCCCTTTAATATGAAGAAGCAGAGCATGAGAGTCAACAACAGGGCAAATCGGTGAGGTGCTATTTTTCTGTGCTGCATTACTTTTTGCTCAGCACTATTGAAAAGGTTTTTGCAATGTAAATGCTCCTGTGATGCTCCCAAAGACTTATTTAGATGCTCCAGAAGACAGCTGTCAGCTGGTATTACTCGCTCTAGCATTTATTTCATTTCCTGCATTTAGGGTCACTAAACTGTGCACATGAAGACAGATGTCAGCTCATTTAGGGTTTTCTGGCACTTTCTGCATTTACTATTGACATTTGCTGGCATGTGCTCATGTGCTCATTTGGGGCATAACTGGGTTGCATTTATTGGCATTTACATGGTGCACAGATCATACAGTAGCATATGTCAGGATTTTTTGATGATGGGCAATGAAACAGTTGGGCAAATAATAAATTGGGATTCCGGAGATGGGATTTTATTTGTTGGGAATTTATTAGTCGGGATTTAGTACCTAATCCAAATTACCAATGTTGAGGACCAGACCAGTGGTGGAGAGGGCTGAGGCACCTTGAGTGCCTTATTTCTCCCACACTGGTGACCAAGGCTTGGGAACAAGCTTGGGCCACCATTGGGTTAGCTGAGGGAGGAGGGCTGGTAGAGGAATAAGTGGCTGCCTGACATCTCTCCTCTCTTGGACTGGGAGGTGAAGAGTTCACAGCTCATGGCTGCCACTGAGTGGAGGCTCACTGATAGCACCAAGCAAATGTGGGGCCAGTACTAGGCTGGGTAGGTGGAAAGGGGTCACCTGTTCTCCTGCACTTGTGTGTTTCCACGTACATACTCAGCTGTGTCACCAAGGCCCATGGGAGCTAAGGGGATAAAATGGGGGGAAAAGTCATATCCCCCATCACCCTGTATGATGGCCCTTGGGACTCCTGGGTCCTGCACTGTGTAGAGCCCTGCCATTGTGATGGCAAGGAAGTGGCAGTCTGGACTGGGGGTCCTGAGCCAGGGTCCAAAGAGAGGAGCAATATGGTGTGGGGGTGAGCAAAAAAGTTGTAAGAAAGAAAAAATAAACAAAGTTATGAGTATGCACTTGAAAATTTTAATGTATGCTTATAACTTTGTTATTTTGTAATATTTTTAAACACAGTTTTCAACATAGGCTTCTTATGACCCCACCTTATGAACAAGGGTGGAGTAAATGTTCAAAACCTGCCCGAAAGGTGACTTCCCACAGTGGCAGTGTCATTCCATGCCACAGGTAAGAAAACACATTTTGGTCAGGATGTGGAAAATGGCTGGCAGTATAGCCTAGAGGTTAGAGTAATGAGTTGTAAATGAGCATGTTACATCCAGCAGAGCGGACCTGGGTTTGATTCTCACAACCTCCACTTGCATACTGTGTGACTTTGAGCAAGTCACTTAACTGCCCAGTGCTCCTAGATCACACCTGAAATCAGACACTTATGCCTAGTGGGCCTTACCTGGTTACCAAAGACTAAATAAATAAATAAAAATAAATGACAGTTGGCATGTTTTTGAGATGATGTGAAAAATGGCTATGTTGAAAATTTGAGGTCACAATAGTGAAAATTACTAAAGTTATGAGAGTGTGTTACAAAATTTCAATGCACGCACATAGCTTTGCCATTTTAAAATATTTTGATCCCAAATTGTCAACACAGCCTTTTTTTAATCCCATCTCATGAACAAGGGTAGTACAATTTTTTAAAACCTGTCCAAATTGATTTGGGGGCAGTGACAATGTCATTCTGTGCCACAGGTGTGAAAACACATTTTGGCCAGGATTTGAAAAGTAACAGCTGTCACATTCATGTGGTGATGTGAAGAAATGGCTATGCTGAGAATTTGGGGTCAAAGTTATGAAAATTACCAAAGTTATGAGTGTGTGTTGCAAGATTTCAATGTACTCTCATAACGTTGCCATTTTTGAATATTTTGACCCCAAAATGGGTTTTGAAAATTTTCTCCACCCTTGTTCATGAGGTGGGGTCATAAGAAGCCTATGTTGAATATTTTGACCCCAAATTTTCAACATAGCCATCTTCCTGGGTTGTGCCTGAAAATAGGAAGGTTTAGCTTAGTGCACTTACACAGTAAGCAAAAGCTAAATTAATAAATATGACTCCATGTAATGAACAAGGTCAGTAAAAATTTTCAAATCCTGCCTGAAAGGTAATTTTGCCAAGTGGCTGCCAAAATGCCTTCAGGGCCTGATTTGCATAATTCCACCACCATTGAACATGAGGTGGGGTCCCACCAAGGCCATGCTGAAAATTTGGGGTATAAATACACAAAACAACCAAAGTTAAAAGCTCCACTGAAATATACTGAACTGCACTTAGCTTAGTTTCTCATATTGCAGTCCGTGGTTCCAGTAGCAAGGCATGTCTTCCATCGCAGAGTGGATCTTCATGGTGTGATCTGTTCAAGTGAGTGAGGGTGTGTGTGTGTGTGTGTGTACTGGGGGTGTTGAGTGGTGACTCCTGAGTGGGAGGTCAGAGTGGCAGGGGTCAGACTGGTAAGTTCCATTTTCTTTTTTATAGGTTTATTTAATAAAAAATTGAGGGGGGTCCACTATCGGAGGATGGGGTATGTCACTAGACACCAGCGGAAAACATGACAATAAGGGGACGAGGATCGGAGGGTGGGAGAAAACCCAAGGAAGCCTGCACTCAGTAGTAAAATAAAACACACTCCACAAAGAAATTAAATTGTAGTTCTTTAATGCTTATTTTACCTGAAGTATGTAGATGAGCATCAAACCACTACCATGGTTTAGCTGCTAACAGCGTCACAATCAGTACTGTGTGCATACTATATTTATTTTGACAGGTTTTTATGATATTTTGCATTAAGCTAAGAAATTATGGCACCCCTGTCTTTATGCAACGTGTGAAATGTTATATATTACATAGTTGCAATGTTACAATCATTCTGAATTTTGTATTAATTTTTATAGGTTTTGTGATACATTGCATTATGCAGAGAAAAATGTGGGTGCCTTGTCCATTGTGAACCTGTGAAATGAAATTAATTGTACCTTTGTTGATCACTTGATAGCTGTCATGGCACTATTTATAGACTGTATTCTTTTTGACAGGATTTTATGATATTTTGCATTATGCCGAGAAATTATGGTACCCTGTCTTTATGCAACATGTGAACTGTTATGTAGTGTGCCATTTCTACTAGCATGACTGCATTTTCTGAAAATGTTTTGTAGAATTTCATGTGTCTCTTTAATTTGCACTATTCACAAATCTTATGTTTATTCATGAGCAGAGTGTATATATTTCTTAAGTCTTTCTCCTTCACCACACCCCTTGATGAAGAGTTGTACCGGGGCAGTCTTGTGGTATGCAGTTTGATGTCTGTTTACACCCTTGACTTAAAATGAGCAATAAAGCACCACAATTTCATTTCTTTGTGGAGCATGTTTTATTTTGCTCTAGAGTGCAGGCTTCCTTGGGCCTTGTTTCCACTGCTGGGCTAGCCACCCATAACTCCTGCACCAAAGTATCTGTGACTGTGATCTGATGGGACTGCAAGATACGGGGGTAATAGGGGGACAGCAACGAGGCAGACATGTTTTTTCCCCCATTTTTTTCATTTTTCACCACAATGGTTTACAGGTTTAAAAAAAATATATATTGGGACAAGCAAGACTAGTCACCAGGGAAACAAAGATAAGGGAATGGGGATCAGAGGGTGGGGGTGCCACTTAACACTAGAGAAAACATTACGATAAGGGAATGGGGACAGGAGGGTTGGGGCCACTAGACACCAGGGAAACAGTAGGATAAGGGGACAGCAACTTGGCAAACATAGATCTGTCATTTTTTTTTATTTTATTTTCTGCTGCAACAGGGAACCAGAAGTGAGCCAGAAATGATGGGCAGCAACAAAATAATGCACCCTCGATGGAGAGAGCCAGTGGGGAAATCAAGAAACAGCCCTGAATGCATGTACTAACTCCACTGGTGGAAGAACACACTGTAAGTATCCAGTCACATGCTTCCACAGTCCTGCTCTCCTAAGTTATAACACTACATCATGCATAGCTTTTAGCTATGCAGCCATAAAAATGGTGTGGGTGCAGGAAGCAAACAAACATAAAAAGTTGAACAAATTAGTCTGCAAACACAGGCAAACACAATCAGCCACAACCACCCACCCACATGGATCCATCTGGGATGAGGGGGAGAATTCATAATGGTTGTTACATGTGTTAATAAGGCTACAATAAGGCTCTTTGTTGTGTGTTCATGAGACATTAGAGTGTTATTAAGGTGTTTGAAGGCTAGTAATTAAGTGGAAGGGGTTAATTGGATGGTTATATGGTTAGTAAGTTTAAGAACACTATACTATCAATAGTAGAGAGGAGGTTGTTTTACAGTGGTTGCCTGGACTCAGATCTGACTGCCTGACATCAACCTGAGGGGTTATCTTAGTGGGAGGCAATCAGAGTAGAAAAGGAGGGTGATCTTTTGGTGCTAATGGGTCATTAGAGCTAGAGGGGCTTAAGAGCTGAAAGCAGTAGGAAAGGGCACCAGAGCTGACAGAACCCAAGGGAGGCTTTTATAGTGGCACTATTCAGACTAAGTGAAAGGCACAATTCCCAAAGCCTGGGACAGATTCTGGGAAATTGGGATCTGGTAGCAGTTCATAGTATCTTGCCAGTAGTGGGAAGCATGTAGTGGGACCACCAGAAGGGTGTGGGATCAGCAGGGGATTTCTCCTCAAAACAGATAACCTGATGGCCCTCAGGACTGTGGTGGGTTCCTCCAAAAACACTGGGGGAAGCTTTGGTGGGAGGAGATTTTGGCGACTTGCCCGTTTAGACAACTCAGTGCAAGAAGTAGCAAGTGAGGCTCCAACAGGAAGAAAAGCTGTCAGACAAAGCAGGAGATCCAGGGATGCTAGAGAGAGACGATCTCCAGCAGGACATTTTTCTGTGACACTCTGCACATCAGCTTAGAATCTATTAAATATAATAATTTTGCAGCTGGACAAAAGACTAAGGGCATCACTGTTTTGAATTCCTGAAGGAATAGGCTAAAAATTGATCCTAAACTTGCCGTGGGTAAAACTAGAAATCCAGCACCAGGACCTTCCAAGATTCTTGTGCTAAAACCAGGGAAGGTTGGGGAAGCCTCAAGCCACGAGGCAGTTACTGCACCAGAGTCAATGCAAGCTCCACTATGGCAACAAATGCTAGTGATGATGCAATCAATGGATAGTAAAATTGAAAAACATGAACAAAACTGGAAAACCATGAGGTTGCTATCTAAGAATTAAATGGTACAGTTGCCGAGGCTGACAGACAGTCTATTTCCACCATGGTGGCAGTTACCATGTTAACCTGGGAGAACATACAACTCAGAGGCTATCTTGAAGCCCTGGAGAGTAAAGCATAGGCTGGGAATTTGCACATGGTCAGCATCCCAGAGGACGCAAAAGGTGTTTACTTGCTGGCCTTTTTGAAAGGGTGGATGCAAGCATCGATACCTGTCCCAGAAGACTTTGATTGGAGAGTCTTACAAACAGCCTATGGAGTGAACCCGAGAGAGCAGCCTGTCAGCACCAATCAACCCCACACTGTGCTAGTCTGGACCTGGAGTGGTAATAAGGGATCAACTTCTAGCAGCGGCGAGGGCGGCATATCTGATATCCATTACTGGGATGGATGTGAAAATATTTCCGAACTTGTCATATCAGACCCAAGCCAGATGCAAGCAGTTCAGTGGAGTTTGGCAAAGGCTTCATGCCCTGGATGTGGTGCATTCATTCTTTGCTAAGACTCAAAAGGAATAGTGGAAGTGAAGAGAGGTTTCAGAAAAATATGAGTGAATTTAAACAAAGATTTTCAGCAAGGGGTTATACAGCAACCAACAGATTCTAGATTATGCAGAAACAAGAACCAGTCAAAAACGAAGAGTAGATCTTTTGAAAGATAAATCAAAAGAACATCAGGGCAAATTAGCTTTCTCAACACAATATTCAAACCATTTTGAGAAAATAAAAAAGTGTTTATGAACAACTGGAATATTTTACAGAGTACAAATAGAGGACATGACATTTTTTAACACAAACCATAAATCACAGCCAGAAAAACAAAGACAATTAAAAATGAACTAGCAAAGACCCAGCACTGGACTGCTAAGAAATCAAATACAACATGGCTAAGCAGAGATGTAAAAGGGTTTTATTTATGTGGTAATTGCATTCATTGTAATAATTCAATAAGAAGTAAAGAAATCAAGAGTACTTGTCAAGAAATAAGTTTTGAGATAAAGGATTTTATCACTTGTAATTCAGATCATGTTATATACTGTGTAATCTGCCCTTGCTCTTTATAATATAAACGGGAAACCACGAGATCTCTTAAGATGAGGATTACTGAACATAAAAGCAACATAAGAAGAAACAATGAAAGATCCACACTAGCAAGACATTTCATGGCCTTCAGTCAACAAATATCAAGTTTAAAGTTTTTTGGAATTGAAAAAGTGACTAAACAAGAAGGAGGAGGAGGAGGAGGAGACTGGGAGACACAGTTGTTAAAGCATGAAGCATGGTGGATTTATACATTAAGGACCCACATCAAAAGATATGGACTCAATGAAAATCTGATATGGACATCTTTCTGTTATTGTTTAATGTCTTACATTTTGTTCTGAGTCAAAGAAAGTACCAGAGTTTTTACGTAAATCTTAAGGTTTACCTATATTATTCATACATACATTCTAAAAAAGTGTTTTTCACCTGTGTGATTAAATAAACCTATAGACAAATTCAATAAAAAATAACCCCACAAATCTAGGTTCACTTAATAATTGGATATTGGATAACATACAATATAACATTTTTGTATACAAACAAAGGCCCCCCCCCTCCATGATTTGAACACAACCCCATTCACACCTGTAAAATATAAAATATACTGGGTATTAAGGTAAGGTTAAAAAAATTAACACATTGCCTAAATTAACATTATGGTTTATTAGGTCAAATAAGTTGGTAATTTCATGTTTCTTCAATTTTAATAATAGTCAAGTCAGCATTGTGGAATTTCCTAAGATCAAAATAGGGCAAACATTTATAAAACATCAGAAATGTTCCTCATTTTCAATATATTAAAAATCTGGTACCTCCCCAGCACACATATGTTCCTCATATAATCTCATTCACTTTCCAAATCCTATACACTCATTCCCTTTAAAAGCTAGACATTTTGTAATAAAGCATTTAAAAATGTTACATAGTCCTGCTACAACCTGATAATTCAAACATGTACAGCTGCACTCCATAGGAAGTGAAGATAAACCTCACATTAAAGATCTGTAGAATAAGCTTACAAATAATGTTAATTGTGAGCCAGGAGTGCTTTAAATGCCAGAGTTGGAGGGGGACTGATGTAATTTTGGCAGCGTCAGTTTCCAAGTGCCAGGCCACCCACATGTCACTTCCAGTGATATCATCATGCTTCACACACGGAAGTGATAACTGATAGCCCAGTCCCTCCTTCTCCACACTCCAGAAGCAGAGTTGAGTGTGGCACCTCGGTTATGGTGGTGGCGTTCTAGAAAAAGTTTAAGGGCTCCAGCCTGTTCCATTTCAGTCCCCTGAACCGAATGTAAAATGAGCACGCAGTTTTCTAAGAAAATTGAACTGCATAATAAAGTTTACTTCAATGTATCGAGTTATACAAGAAGGGTACCTGTATAAGAGAAGGCATATGGTAAGATCTTTTTAAAAAATCAGCTTAAAGATCTATTAACTGTTTAAGCAGCAGTAGACAGCAAAAGATCTAACACTTCCCCCTTTTTTTCTTAACATGAGATGATAAAAACAAATGACTGGAGATCAGAAAAAACATTAACAGGCCTAATTTGACAAGTGTATTAAGGTAATATAAGAATGAGTTCAACTAAAAAAAATGATTCAGGATTACTTTATAAAATAGACTGACAGCTAAAAGAATATGCTGTTAGCACAGAAGAAAATAAGTGGGATATAAATGAAATATTCAAAAAAAAATGTCTTATTAAGGCTACACATGGATGCCACCTGAATGATTTTCACAAGTGTCAGACAAGTTACAAACAGGTATGTTCCCCCTGAAACCTTAAAATAATGTTTAATTAAAATACACACTTGAGCTATTTCATTAGAATTTTTTTATTAATTTTATGTTTTTACACTTATTAGAGCACTTTTGAATGGTCTGAGGAAGGAACAGGATTGTTCAGAAAACGTTTATCAAGTGGCAATTTTTTGAGAAAGTGGAAAGTGCTTTATTGATGGCTTTAACATTTATGAAGAAGATGAATGAGTGTATGCATTTATGTAAATAAGGCTACATGAAGTCTGAAAAAATACAAGTAAAGAGAATACCAATTGAACTTGACAAAGGGTTGAGAGCCTTATTCTACAATTCACAGATACAGCATTCATTCCTTTTACCTGCACATCTTCAAATCTTCTATAGCGGTAAAAGCTGGCAGTTCAATGACCTGAAAGTTGCTGGGTGTTGAATGGAAAAAAATTGAAAAAGAATTTGCAGCCAAAGAAACAGGTGAATTAGAGGATGAAGCTACTGGTGAGGATTAAAGAACTGTTGGCTCTTTTCTGTTTTATATGCTTGACAGGTGCTTAGAGTCTGGTTCAGGACTATGTGAGATGCTATCTCTCTCTGTATACTTTGAATGGGGAAATCATAATTTTAATATCAATATCCAGTGTCCTTTTCTGATGCCCTTCCACCCTATCCATCTAAAGACTCATTTTGAAAATGCTGTTAAGATAGAGCTATTGAAAATAGTGTGCTCAGATATTTTAGGGTGTTGAAGCAATTCAGGTATTTCTCTGCAGTGTTTAAGGGATGGGGGGGCACACTTAGTCCAGCCTCAGAGGCTCCCAGTTCTTAACAGATGTTATCACAGTTGCCTGTATAAGATGATGTCTTTGTCTCCTGCCTGATTGTATGGTATCTTTGCAGTTAGTTTGTTGGGCATCCTTCTACTGCCTTGTTCAAAGGTACTACAGGAAAGCATATTTCTTCCTAATTGTTGTTATTAATACATGAATATTTGAATAAATAGCAATCCATATGTAATCCCTCACCCCTGCCTTTTTGCTAACGACAGGTGGTATGCTGTTGAAGCTGACAGCAGTACCAGGTGGGGGACTGGGTTTGGGGAGGACTAGGTTACTTGGCACAAGGGCTAGGTTTGGCTACTCTGCACAGGGGCACCCAAGTAAATCCAAACACAGGAAGCAATAACTGTAATGTCCAATACCAGGAATGGGATTCTAAAGTGTGGCTTTATTCACATCCAAGCAGAACAAAACAAAGCATAGACAGACCCCCATGGGGCTACACTTCTGGTAATGCAGATTAAGAATCAGAACACTTCCTCAACACTTCAGCCCTCAGACTCTGAACCCACCAGGCACACAGCCCAGACTTGCACACTGCTTTGGGTACACAGCCCGAACTTGTACACTATTCTGGAATTTCCCTGGCTCGGTTCCCCTGCTGGCCACTCGAACACCTTCCATTTGACATGGAACATTTTCTGGTGGCTCCCTAAACCACCTAAGAGCCTTCGACTCCATAAGGCAAACTTCCTTTTAATCCCACGTCTGGGTACTTTCCTCAGGCACTGGCCAAGTACCTGAGAGAAAGTAAAAGTGCCACAGGGCAAATCCGTAGAGGTGAATTTGGTTACTACTGATGGGGGGTCTCCCACCTCTCCCTTCCACAATTCATATCCGGCCATTTCTCTGGACATTAAACATCTTTCTGAAAAGCTTGGTAATGTAGATTAAAGGGCAAATGCTTGGCACATTTCCTCTACATGTCTTGGCTTTCCCCTTGTGCTGGACTTGACATACTTTTACTTGGCTTAGCCCATTACTGAAGGCCTTCCACTGATTAAGCAGTCCAATCCCCACTTTACTTTACTCTTTGTGCTGGACTTGAACATACTTCTACTTGGCTTAGCCTATTTCTCTAGGCCTCCCACAGATTAAGCAGTCCAATCCCCACTTTACAACAGTTCAGGTGAAACAATGGCCCTATGTCAGAGCGAACTCACCCTTTGGTTGCAGGTGCCCGACAGGCGATTCTTCACAGGAATTTCTGGTGCAGCAGCACAACTTAGAATAAGGCAGCTTCTTCCCCAACTGGAACCAGGAGGGTTGCCCCTGGAATGACAGGCAAACCTTTCCACCCCCATCCCCTCAGGGATGGGGCACAGAGACCAGTAACAGCGGTCTCCACCACTTCACGAACAGCTTACTGTGCTCCTCTTTTGGCGGAAACACACACCTCCCCTAACAGTAGCTCTATATCAGAGCTTTAGGCTCCAAGAGCCTGTGCACAGATTGCTGTGCTCCTCTCTTCAAGACTGCTCACACACAGCTACCTTCAAAAACTCCCAACATTCTAACCTAACTCCCAACTGCAGATTCCAATGTGGCTCATGCAGCTGCAAAAGTTCTATGGTGATGTCATCCCTCAGTCTCAGCTAAGACTGAGAACAGAGTGAGATAGTGTGAAATCCATTTAACTGGAGTTTCACAAGCTGCCTTCCCTGCCTACCACTAGGTCTTACTGGGATTCTAGTAACCCTGGGTAATAGGGGGGTTACACATAGCAATTGTAGTAGATGTTTCTCTATTGATTTCACCTATTTATTGGACATTCCAGTGCCACTGAGAGGGCTGGCACACCTGGACTATTACAATGGACTATATCTTGCAGTTTGGATATCCCCAGCTCGTTTTGTGAGAGACTACAAGGAATGAATATGCATATCAAATGTACTGGACTACTATGTACTATTTATAGCCTTGTATGAGGAATTGTGTTTTGCTTTTTATTAAAACAACAAGTACAAAGTTTAAAAAGTAGGAGATCCATCCCTAGCATGAATGAGGTGACCCATTGTGGTGGGTATCTCACTAGGTCATAGCTTTAGAACTCTACATTTGTGAAGGCCTGAGAAGGTATGGTAGCTGGCAGGATCTGGTTTCACACATGGCTGTTTTTGGCTAGCTATAAGCCAGGCTGCATCACTGCTCAAGCTAGGTATGGGAAGCAATGGCAGGTGGATGGGTATGCAGGCAGAAGGCCCCCCAATCACATTGCTCTGAATATCAAAGGTGTAAAGGCAGTAAAGTGAAAATCAGGGAGTCTGTGTCTCATGCTTGCATGCTTGACTTCCCATCACAGTCTGTCATGGTATTGAGGCACGCTGAGGTGGTTAAAGACTAACAGCCAATGTTTGGAGCATTCTTGGACCTAAAAAGGTTAAAAGACTGGTCTCAGGAGTGGCAGCTGGGGTTCAATGCTAAAAAATGCAAGATCATGCATATGGGTAACAACAACCCAGGGGCAGTTTACAACCTAGCGGAAGAGGTAATTTCAGGTTCCAGACAGGAGTGGGATCTGGGCATCATCATCTCGGATGACCTGAAGGAGGCCAATCAATGTGACAAGACAGCAGCAAACGCTAGCAGGATGGTAGGCTGCATAGGTATGAGAATAACCAGCAGAAGGAGGGAAGTGATACTCCCACTGTATAGACAACTAATGAGGCCTCACATCGAATACTGTGCCCAATTCTGGAGACCCAGGGCTGGATTCACAAAGGAAGCCAGAATTCCTGCAGCTGTGGTAAAAATGCCTGTAGCACTGTGGAAATACAGTTGCACGATATACACAAAGAAAACCAGCACAGCTGTGGATTTCTGCAAAAAGTGCCGCAGGTGCAGTAATTCAGCAGCTGCAGAAATTGCGCAAGTGCTGCACAGTCACAACTGTGGATCTGCAGCTGTGGGAATGGCTGAGGAGCAACAACAATAGTGACCCCAATTAGCTGGAGCAATAGACTAACACAGTACTGCCATAGCATGTAGCTGTAAGCACACACAGAGAGACCGGCAACCAGTTCCCCAACTGGGACCACTGCAGCACCACACATACCAGCACTAACATTGCACCACAGTGGCCAACTGTCACTGCTGGCTGTCCCTCTCTGGTGTGTTCCTGTTGCCTGCAGGGGTAGCACTCGCTGCAGGCTGGTCAGGCTGTACTGCCTGTGGGGCTCCATCATGGGCTGCACTGGGTCTGGTGGTTGTTGTCTGTTGCCATATCATGGCAATGTGTGCTGCTGTTGCTGTAACATCAGCCACTTCTATACCCACTGGGATGCTATTACCTGTGCCTCACCTCTGCCATAATTGTTTTTAATTGTTGGGGCACTACTGCAGTTTGCTGAGGGAGAGTTACACCTCACTCCAATGTGTGTAACATTTTGTCCATGACTCTTGGAAAAACCTGGCTGAGAATAGCCTTGGAGAGGCTGTGCCTTACTTATCTACCACCTTTTTCTCCTTCAGTGACTCTCAGCGCTGCACTTTTCCACAATCCGGTAATGTCTTTTCCTCAAGAGCTGTGGAGATTTTGTGAATAACATTCAGAGCAATCTCCCTTTTTCCCATAGCAACGCAGTTTGAGGGACTGAGGGAAGGTTTTGCACCTTCAGAAAGCTTTGTGAATCCAGCCCCCCATCTTCAGAAGGACATAAACAGGGTGGAAGCTGTGCAGAGGAGGGCAACCAAAATGGTGAGTGGCCTACACAACAAACCATATGGAGACAGGTTGAGGGAGCTAAATATGTATTCACTGGAGAGGGGGGGACATGACTGAAATATATAAATATCTCTCAAGGAGAAACAGAGTGCAAATAGATACAATCTTCCAAAGAAAAAAGTACTAGGGGCCACAACATGAAGCAGGAGGGAGGGAGGCTCAGGGGGAATGTGAAGAAATACATTTTCATAGAGAGGGTGGTGGATAAATGAAATGAGCTGCCAGCTGAGGTGGTGGGGTGGAAACAGTTACAGGCTCCAAGAGGGCATGGGACAGACACATAAGGAGCTTGAGAACACAACAAGAGAGGACATTAGTCTAATTGTGAGATCACGAGTGCACAAAAAGCACTAAAATGGACAGACAAGGTGGGCCTGTGTGCCCTTATCTGCCATCAACTTCTGTTTCTGTGTTTCTATGTTTCTATGTTGGGAGAGATCACACTTTGTGAAGGGTAGATTGGTGCTCAGGAGTTATTAGTCTGAGTATCAGTGATGAATACTCATGAAAAAGACAGTTTCTATCATGACTGATTGCTTCTGGGAAGAATAGACCAGCTCAACTTCATCACCATGGACGGTTTGTTTAATGCACCCTGTCTGTGATCCAGAATAGCCTGTTGAACACAACACTGTGAGGAGTTTCATCTGTTTTTCATAGACAACATATCCTCTGTTATGGGTGGAATCATGACCAAGTGGCCTGTCATGGCACAGTGATATCCAGCTAGGGGTCGACAGAGGCAAACTCCTGTCCTGGGTAGAGTTTGAACCAATATCAGTCGATGAGGTGGTCCAGGTGATCTCCAGGTTTTGCCCCATCTACCGTTTACTGGATCTAGAGCAAACCTGGCTGATTTTACACTGTTGGAAGGCCCCCAGACCAGTTATCACTGAGAAAATCAGGTGTTTCCTAAAGGAGGGTGTTTTTCCATCTGCCTTGAAATTACCAGTGGTGAAGCTCTTTCTGAAGAAAGAATCTTTTAACCCTGATGTTCTTGCAAATTACAGGGCTGTTTTGAAACTCTCCTTCATGGGGAAGGTTATCAAGAGGGGTGTGGAGGAACAATGTGGTTGGTGGAATGTATGTACATCACATGCCTTTCTCCTGTAAGCCCCTTCACACTCCTGCAACACAAGTTTTGACAGGAGCTATTAGGGGATTTGTACCAAATCCAGCCTCTTGCTTTAAAGTTGGCCCTTTAAGACCTCACTGCAAGGCATGCTCCACTTTTTGGCTATCCTACAGAGGGAGTGGGATTGTTAACAAGCAAAACCTGAGCCCAATAATGGGGAAAGGTGAACAAGAGAAAAAGGAGGTTTCTGTTTCTATTAGGTGGATACAGACAGAGCCTGAACTACAAAAATCTTTTTTTGTAAAGCTGAATGCAAGCTTGTTGTTTTTTGCACATTACTTAAAGTAAAACAGTTTTTATTTAATTTAAGCTGATGTCTGGAGTATTCTCTTTGTGAGTGTTTCCTAAGAAGTTGCCCAGTTCACTATCCTGTCACACACAGCTTGAGATACATCTAAAGATATAACATTTATGAGCTTCTCCAGTTGGGACTCAGGCTTTGGTGCAGCACAATGATGGCACTTGTAAAGGTGTTTAATGATCTCTTCGTGGTGAGGGACACATTGTGGAGTTCCACCTTACTCCTTCTGGATCTGTCATCTGCTTTTGATACAGTAGACCATGATGTCCTTTTGGATCACATAAGGTGCTACGTAGCACTTCCAAGCCCATTGTTGCTGTGGTTTATGTTCTACCTCACAGGTAGTGTGCAGAAGGTCACCTTGAATAATTCCATTTTCAAGGTGGCTGCCCTTATCTGAGGGTTTACAGAGATTGATTCTAGCTCCCCGTGTTGTTTGCTGCATATAGATTTCCTTTGGGGAGAACATTCGGTGGCACAGTGTGGGATGTGTCTGCTATGCAGATGATACCCAGCTATACGTGTCTTGTACACCTAAAAGGTTATCTGGCACCTTTATGTTGAGCTACTGTCTGGAAGAAATCAACGACTGGATAGACTCCAGCTGACTTAACCTAAACCTGGTGAAGACTGAGGTGTTAATGGTCAAATCAGTTCCCATGGAGTGGTAATGAGGGGTGTTATTACTGCTGTACCATCTTTATGCGGTAGTACACTTATACAGGGCGCAATCTGGGAGTCATTGTGGACTGTAGGGCTGACCCTTGAATATCACGTCAGTGGTTGATCGCAGTGGCTTTTTTATTTACATAACATCACCCAGATAAAGCCCTATCTAGAACTTGGGGACCTAATTGTGATTATGCATGCTTTTGTAACAACCAGGTTAAATGCTTGCAGTACATCATTCCCAGGGATATCTGGAGTTTTTTTTTTTGTTAGACTTTGTTTGTGACTCACTGCTGGCATGGCTCAGTGGTGGTTGTACTGATCATCCATGTGCTCCCCTGTCAGGGATCAAACTGCATGGCAGTGGGGGCTTTCAATCTTACGTTGCCCTTCTCAAGCCCAACCCCTGAGGACACCAGCACAAGAACAGGAGTACAGGCTGTAGATGTGGTGATGCATGTCTCATTTAAGTGCCTAATGACATCCTCCCTTCCCCACACATTGCTAGGCCCTCTCCACCTCCCATGCATTCACTAGCAGTGGAACCAGGGTGATGTGAGCACCCTCTCCTCTGGAGAGTGCATCCCATGGGATGCTCAGACCTCCTCCCCCCACGGTCAGCCCCAATGACCCAGGCTCATTCTGAACCCAGATCAATGGCATTGCGGGCAGTATCACTACGACTGCACTGATGAGCTTGCCAGCTATCTGGAGGTTTATTTATTATTTTTATTTAGTTTTTGTTGATTGAGTACGTGCACTAGACAAATTCTGCCTATTTTCAAGCACGACCAAGGGGAGCAGAATACAGATGGATTCCAATTGAAATTAAACCAGATTAAACTGTTGGTGGTATTTTTTTAGTGAGGTTTGATAAGTGACCTGCAGCTGGTACTTGTTCCTTTATTTATTTATTTATTGAAATGTTTCACCAGAAAGGCACACTGGACAACAAGTTGTTCATCTCAATGATTAGGAACAGAATGAAACCACATATCACTACACCCATCTGGTTTGGTATTTCAATTAAGAAACAGGTAAACAGTACATAATAGAATAATAAGTGCTTGAGGAAGGAAGCAGGTGGGACATAGGAGCCAGCTAGGGGGAGGAAGAACAAGAGGGAACAAGGGGAGCCCAGACATTACCAGTAGAAAATATTTACTAGGCTTACTCAAGTGTGATGTAAGCAGGCCTTGTAAAGCAGGAAACAGTTCAGACAGCATAAAAAAGTTACTGGTAAATAGGGGAGAGGTTAAGTAGCATACTGTGCAAAGTGGAAATAGGGGCTGCCTTGTTAAGTGCAGTGCAGTGAGGTAAAGTGAAGGTGGGTAGAATGGGGAAGGGGATGTTTAGTAGGGAAGGAGGAGGTGTGCCTAGAACTATACCCTCCAGGATGCTGAGAACCCTGCCAGGGGCAGATCTAGGTGAGGACAAAGAAGAAGAAGAAGAAAAAAGGGGGGGCATGTGTAAGGAAGGGGAATAGTAGGGTAGAAAGATAGGTAGAAGGGGAGGGAGACACGAAGGGAGAGATGAAGCTTGTGACTGTCTCCTCCAGTATGCTGCGAACCCTGCCAGGGGGCAGAGCCAGGTGAAGGCAGTTGATAGGAGATGATGGAAGGAGGTGGGGGCAGGTGTAGGTCAGTGGAGTAGTCAAGCGGAGAGGGTAGGAGGGGGTTGGGAAAAGGGTGGAAAGCTTGGCAAATGGCTTATATGAGCACATAACAGAAAGTTAAGGAGGATTAAAACAGGAGCAGTTAGAGGAGAGATAGTTATGTAAGGAAAAGGCAAGGGAGTAGTAGGATGAGGAATGCCATATTTGGGAGGGGAGAGAGTTCCAGAGTTTTGGGAAGCGATGGGTGAAGCTAGACTGATCGACGAGTGTTGATCGGTGGGGACCGCCAATGTGTGAGAGTCTGAGGATCTGAGGGACTGGGGGGGGTGAAGGGGTAGAAAGGGAGCTTGAGAGGTAAGAGGGAAGTTCACCTAACCAGTATTTAGAAGTGAGTTTGGCACAATGAGTGAGATGCCTGTTAACAAGAGGTAGAAAGTACAGGACATGGTATAGGTCACAATGATGAGTTCAGGATGGGGCATCAAGAACGAAGTGACAAAAGGAGTTAAAGAGAGAGTCCAATCTGGCCAGGTAAGAAATTGGTGTGGCACCATAGATCACATCACAATAGTCGAAAATGGGTAGTATCATCTTCTGGAAAAGTTTACGCATGGCCGTAGGAGGGATGCAACTATGGTTCCTTATAAGGCACCAAGCTTGGGGCACACCTTTTTTCAGGATGGCATCAATGTGGCCCAAGAAGTTAAGGCGCTGGTCCAGCCAAACCTTAAGGTACCTGAATGAGGAGGTGTCCTCCAGGTTTGTCCCATCTAGGATATGGAAACAGAGTAAGGACTGAAGCCTAGAGAGTCTCTGCCTAGTGCCAAAGGTCATGGAGATGGTCTTCTTGGCATTTAGGAATAGCAGTTGTGAGGTAAACCAAAGCTGAACCTGGTGGAAGTCATGCTGTAGGGTGGTAGTAACATCAACAAGGCATCTGCCAGATGTACACAAGACAGTGTCATCAGTGTACATGTGAATAGAAGGGAAGGGGGAGCAAACTGAGGGCAGGTCATTGAGGAAGATGGAGAAAAGGATGGGACCAATCACAGAGACCTGTGAGATTCCTGTAGTAATGGGGAGAGGGGAAGAGATAGCATCCTGGATCTTAACAGATTGTGTTCTGCCTGTGAGATAGGCATGAAACCAGTTGCAGGCTGGGGAAGACAGACAGACTACCATAAGAGAGTCAAGGAGCAGAGCATGGGAGACTGTGTTGAAAGCCTTCGTGAGGTTGATAAAGATGGCAGTGGTGATGAGGCCTTTATCCATCCCTGTGAGGATGGAGTCAGTGAGCCTGAAAAGGGAGGTGGTGGTGGAGTGGTATTTCCAAAAGCCAGACTGGAATGGGGTGAAGAAGGAAGAGTCAGAGAGAAAGGGGTGAGTTATGAAGAACCAAGTGTTCTTGGAGCTTAGGAAGGGTGGAGAGGACAGAAATTGGATGATAGTTGCCAGGGGAGGAGGGGTCACTGCCCTTCAGGAGATGGAGGACCACTGCATGTTTCCAGGATGAAGGTACAGATGAGGATGAAAATGAAAGGTTTAGGATTAAGGAGAGAGGATAGGCAATAGCAGGTGCAGAAAGGAAAAGGAGTTTAGGGTCAAGATCATCCGGGGTTGAACTTTTGGATGGGTTGAGAGAGAGAGATAGTAGGGTCAAAAGTGTATTATCAGGGGAGACAGAAGAGAAAGTGAAGGAAGGAAGGGCACAAGGGACTTGAGTACTAGAGGTTGATGGAGAAGGAAAGGGAGGTTAGAAGGGAGAAACATTAGGCGGGCCGATGTGCATGAGGTGTAATAAGAGTTAAACTCCTTGACTACCAGGCAGGGGTCAGACACAATAGTATTATTTTTTTTAAACATGGGGGATGGGTGGGCGGGGAGAAGAGAGCAAGGACCAGTTTCCAGAATTTGGAGGGGTATTAATATTATTGAGAAAGCTGATTTATAATATTCAGACTTGGCTAGTCTGGTAGCTTTTGAACAGGCATTTCTTTGCATGTGGTAAGTAGCATAATGTGTAGGAAGCAGAGTGGCCTTATGTTTTCTCTATGCTTCTCTCTCTCTCTCTCTCCTCCTCCCTCCCTCCTCCTCCCTCTCTCTCTCTCTCTCTCTCTCTCTCTCTCTCTCTGAGGCAGGTCAGCAATTCAGAAGTGATCCAGGGAAGATGATTGCCGCGTACTGTAGTGTGCTTGAAAGGGGCAAAAGAGTTCCAGATAGCTAGGACTTTGTCTTTGAAATAGGCAAGGGCTTGATCTACGGAAGGGGAGGAGACTATCAGAGACCAATCAGATGCAGCAAGATCATGAAGAAGGGGATTTAGGTCTAGGAAGTTGAAAGAGTGAAGTTGCAGAAGTTTGTGTGACAGTTTGGGTCTATGGACCTTCCTGACTAGGAAGACTGGGCTATGGTCACTGAGGGCACCCAGAAGGATGCCTGATTTAAGGACATGCTGAAGATGGGAGGTGACAGCCCAGTCTATTGAGGAGTGGTTTAGAGATTTATGATTTAGGTGGGTGGGTTCATGGATGAGTTGGGTGAGACTGAGGGCAGAAATATAATTTCATGTCTTGGAGGTAGTGAGGGGCAACCAATTTAGGTTTACATCACCCAGTATGTATAGCTCTCCTTTGTGTGAGAGGGATGTTATTGAGGTAATGAGTTCAGTTGTAGTGAAGGCTTGATACCAGGGCAGCAGTAAAGTCCAGCTATAAAGACTGGGATGGAGGAGGGCTGGGCAATGTTTATTACAAGGGCTTCAGAGGTGGATGGTGAGGAGGTTGAGAGAATGGTTGAGTATTGACGTGAAAACAGGATATACATGGCTATTCTGCCTCTTCTGGCAGCCCTGTCCTGTCTAACTGTAGAGTAGCCTGGAATGGAGACAGAGGGTCCTGGTATTTTATCATTAAGCCATATTTCTGTTAAGATTAAAATATCAGGTCCGAGGGAGGTAACCATTGGTTGCAGGTGGTCAATTTTTTTAATGAGGCTATAGATATTTAAGTGGAGGATTTTTAGGCCATTTGGGAGGACTAGAAGGGAACTAGAATTTGGCACTTTAGAGATAGAAGTGTTACAGGCTGAGGTGGGGGCAGAAGAACCAGGGTTGGGATGAATATTACCTGAAGTAAGCAAGAGGAGGGCGATGATGAGGAAATGGATTTCAGGGCTTCTGTGGCAGGATAAATACCTAGAAAGTATTTGGGGGGAGTGGGGACTAGGTGAGTAGGTGATTAGGAGATGAAAAAAAGCTAGGTGTCTAGGTACAGAGGATAAAGTAGCAAGGGGGATGTGGGTGAAGTGAGTCCAGAGTATACAAGGGCATATAGGAGTAATGGCCAGAATAAAAGTAGGGGCTTGGAGTGGGGGTGGCAGGTTCATTAGATTCGGGAGCTTGTGAAACTGGGGCAAGTAGACAAAAGATAAGAAAAGATGGGGATGGAGGAGTGGAGGGTAAACATTGCAGAAAGTAGGTGGAGGATTCAATAAGAATACAAGTTCAGTGACCTGGGAGACTATTCCAAGGAGCTTAGCTGAAGAAAGTGGTGCAATGGAAGTAGTAGCAACTTATATGTGGAAGCCTATGAGATTAGAGAACCACTTAAATATTGATGCAATGAGTAAAAAGGGGAGAAAGTTGGGAGTGGCCTAGACACATTTAATAGAGGCCGAGGCCGGAGTCGGGGAAGGCAGATGGGACAAAATATAGAGTAGCTAATAATTAAGGAGATTAGCTACTGTGGCCACGCACTTTGAAAAAGTGCTCTCTGGAGGCAGAAGAGCTGTGGCATCCAATGGGGAGCCGAGGAGCACCGGAACTGGCCCACTGAGGAGCTGCGAGCCCTTGCAGGGCTTCATCCTGCGAGGGAAGAAGAGAGAAAGAACAGATCAGATAGATATGAGCAGCCCAGGGAGAGCAAGGGTGGGGGTGATGCACAGCAAACAAATGGAGAGGGAGGGAGTGAGAAATAAGGGCAGGCAGGAAGAGCAGTGTGAGGGGGGGTCAGTTCAATGGTTCCATGGCACCGATCAGGCCAAGGATTTGAATGCAAATGCAGGCTTGGAAGCAGAGGAAAGAAAGGAAGGAATTTAAATGGTAGAGATTAGAAGCAGACAAGACAGTGGAAGAATGCTAGTGGGGGGTGTCTGTTACTATGGTGCAAGTGGCACCGAGCAGGCCAATTAATTCAGTAGAGAGGACAGGGTTTTTTTTTACTGGCTATAGGAAATGGAGACAGGAGGAAGCAGTAAAATGGAGGCTAGGTTGAGAGAGAGAGAGAAGAGAGAGAGAAGATGGAGGAGCAGGAGAAGGAGGGCAGTAGTGGCTGCAAGCCCTCTCAGGGTTTCTTCCTTGGAGGGGGGAAGAGAGAAAGAACAGGTCAGATAGATATGAGCAGCCCCGGGACAGCAAGGGTGGGGGTTATGCACAGCAAACAAAGGGAGAAGGAGGGAGGGAGGGAGAAATAGGGATGGGCAGGAAAAGCAGTGTGTGTGGGGGGTCAGGTCAGTGGCTCCAGGGCACCGATCAGGCCAAGGATTTGAATGCAAATGCAGGCTTGGAAGCAGGGGAAAGAAAGGAAGGCATTTAAATGGTAGAGATTAGAGTTGGACAGGAGACCGGGAGAATGCTGGTGGGGGTGTCTGTTACTACGGGAATGTCGGCACCGAACACACCAGTTAATTAAGAAAAGAAGACAGTGTTTTTTTTTTACTGGCTGTAGGAAATGGAGTCAGGAGCCAGCAGTAAAATGGGGGACAGGTTGAGATAGAGAGAGAGGGAGGGTGGAGAAGCAGAAGGAGGACAGTAGGGCTAAGTTGAGCTTTAATGGCAGTCACCAACAGTAGAAATTCAAGTTCTTACTAATTATTAACATCTTAGAAAGGTGCAAAATATCTAACACAGGCTCTAAAAAATCAGTGTAGCAGTAATCACATCTGACTCAGTAATCAACTCAGTCTGTTTTGAAAGGTTGCAAATTGACTAGCACTGGTTTAGAAAACAAAAAAAATAAATGAAGTAGTAATCAAATCTGTCTGTTTACAGTTCCTGCTCATTTAGAAAATAAACTAAAGCACTAAGCAATTAGGTGACCATATAGTTTTCTACAGTTGCTAAGAATCACTTTAAAGTTTAGTAAATGGACATAATAGGTTTAGCAAGAATATAAAATGAATTTTGAAATATAGAGCAGCTAATAATTAAGGAGATTAGCTATTGTGGCCATGCACTTTGAAAAAGTGTGCTCTGGAGGTAGAAGAGCTGCGGCGTCCAATGGGGAGCCGAGGAGCACTGGGCATCTGTGGCATACAAGCCACTGAAGCTATGGAGGATTTTCAGCAGATCCGTACCTTGGGCAGGGAAAGGTGGGTGGTCTGGTTCCCGAGAGTGGCTGTCGGCAGCTGAGAAAGGCTGCTGAGTGGCTGCAAGCCCTTGCAGGGCTTCTTCCTTAGGCAGGGGAAGGCGGGTGGTCTGGTTCCCCAGAGCAAATGTTGGCAGCTGAGCTGGGCCACTGAATGGCTGCGAGCCCTTGCAGGGTTTCTTCCTTAGGCAGGGGAAGGTGGGCGGTCTAGTTCCTGAGAGTGGCCGTTGGCAGCTGAGCCAGGCCACTGAGCAGCTGTGAGCCCTTGCAGAGCTTCTTCCTTAGGTAGGGGAAGGTGGACGGTCTGGTTCCCGAGAGTGGTTGTTGGCATCTGAGCTGGGCCACTGAGCAGCTGCAAGCGCTTGCAGGGCTTCTTCCTTGGAAGGGGGAAGAGAGCACAAATGCTGTTCCTGATAACAGGCATTTCTCTGTCTAGTGTGCTTACCCAGTGAACAAAAAATTAACTGAATAAATAAAATAAAATAAATTGCAGCAGCCCAGCTGATAGCTGGAGCCTCCTGGTTCCAACATGTCTTGCTAGTGGTCTGTTAAGTACACTGGCTGTCTATTCAGTGGTGGGTGAACTTTAGGATAGGCTTGTTGGTTCACAAGGCCCTACACAGCATGGGTACTAGCTCTCTGGAAGAGCTCCTGTACACCCCCTCAGGGGAGCCATTTGGGGGGGCGGGGGAAGTTGCCTCCCCCTGCATTGCAACCAGGCTTGTGTTTTTTAGCCAGTGTCTTTTTTTTTTTTTTTTTAAATAAATGTGCACACCCGCAGCCCCACACTAGTCATTGCCACCCCACGGGCAGCTGCCAGCAACAATCATGGATTTGCAGCATCCAGTCCTCTGATGACTCACAGCTCCTTACAAAAAAAACTCCAAGTCCCAGTGTGCATATTTCTAGCTGCACCTTAGTGCACAAGGGCAGAGGCAGGACTTGGATATAGCGATTGGCTAGGAAGACCAGGGTGTGGAATGAGTCATGATGCATAGGGAGAGGCATCACCAGTAGAAAACAGGAAGTTATTATCCCTCTGTACAGACAGCTGGTCAGACCCCATCTGGAGTACTGTGTGCAGTTCTGGAGACCCAGTCTTCGCAAAGACATAGACAGGATGGAAGCTGTCCAGAGGAGGGCAACTAAAATGGTGCAGGGTCTGCACCGGAAGACATATGAAGAGAGACTAAAGGAGCTTAATATGTATAGCCTTGAGGAAAGGAGGAAGAGGGGGGACATGATAGAAACTTTCAAGTACCTCAAGGGAATCAACAAAGTCCAAGAGGGTAGCATCTTTCAAAAAAGAGGTGTTCAAGAACGAGGGGGCACAATTTGAAGATAGAGGGGGCAGCTCAGAGGTAATTTAAGGAAGTATTTTTTCACAGAGAGGGTTGTGGATGCATGGAACAGCCTTCCGGAGGAGGTTGTGGAGTCAAAAACAGTGGTGGAATTCAAGCATGCATGGGACAGTCATAAGGCAATTCTAGGGGATGGGGGTAGGAAGAAGTAGGCTGCTGGTTAACTAGGATCTGCAGCTTATCCAGTAGGCAGGGAAATGGGCAGACTGGGTGAGCCAAGCGGTCCTTATCTGCCATCAAATTCTCTGTTTCTATGTTTCTATGACGTTGACCCGGCATCACTTGTAAGCAGGAGAAGCAAGCCATGTAAGTGCGAGCAGAGTCAGAGGCAGGAAAAGGTTGGGTGTCTCTGGAGTGCGTGACTGTATGAGAGCACTGCCTCTGACTGAGACTGAGTCCTCAGCCCTCCTCATTGTGTCGTGAGTCACTAAGTCAACACTTGAGTCAAGGTCAGGGGGTGGAAGAGAGCTCAGCTAGCTTAGAGAGCTGTCTGTGATGGGTGGGGAGGCTGCACCTGGCAGTGATGCAGCAAGCAGGGGCAGGCCAGGCACACCGCACAGGTCGGGTAGGGTTTTTTAGTTGTCGTCAATCAGGCAGGCAGATGAGGCCCCAGGCACTGCTGCAGACAACAGTAAACACTCGGATCTCAGAGAGCTCAGCTACTACCAGAGGAGATCAGAATCCCACCCTGAGTGAGTCGAGTGGAGGTGGAGGAGGACCAGGCACTAGCAGCATCATGACCAGGAGGACTTCAGTAAAAGTAGCACAGTACTGTGACTGCAGGTATGCAAATTCAATTTGCTTGCTGATGATGGGATTTTGGGTGTGTGGGATCCTGCTTGGGGCTGGCTGGGCTGATTTTGTTTTTCTCCTAAAATTTTATAAGAAAAAAAGTGTACCAAGGCTGATTTTGATTAGGCTCATGACAGATGGGCAGAGTGGGAGCTGTTCTATGAAACCAAGGCCCAGTCTTCTGTTGATGTTATGTGGTACCCAACATGCCTGAAAGAGACTCCATTCCCCAGCATGAGGACAGGATCTCTGTAAACAAGTGTGAATGTTTAAAGGACCGCCAGGTCAGTGCTTAATAAGACATCTATAATAAGGGATGTGGTCTCTGATGCTGATACAGATCTGGTGTGTACCTACCACAGAACAGAAAGCTGGCTCAATGAGTCTACTGGTGCTGCTAGGACAGTTTGTAGGCAGCTGGTATGGTTTTGACTGTATTTTCTGAGGTGCACCATGTGCGACTGGGGTGTTAAAGAGGGGGATGGCCTCATTCTTTAGGTCTGAACTGGAATTCACAGTGCCTTAATGGGAGCAGGTGGGGTCTATTGAAGGGTTCCCCTCTCTGGAGTGGTCTGGTCTCAGCTGCAGAACAGTCTTCTTGTATTCTCCCAGAATGTATACTACTAGTATGGCTTTCTGCAGCAATTTGCTGAGAATTTGCTGCTGCTTGCCTTAGGAGTGCCCAATATGTTTGGTATTTGGGACCTCAGAGTGTGGGTAAGAGTTGACGATAACTTGGATAATTTTGCTAAGAGACTCTTCAAGCAGATAGAAGAGATGGGTCTCAGGGCTGCAGGGATCCATCTTCCTACCATACTGTTCTCCTCTTCCCTACCTGTTACTTTATGCCCCCTTCCCTTCCCCCCTTCACTAATTCTTATCCCCTACTCATCTCTCCTAGCCTTAATCTCTTCCCCTTACAAGGTTCTTCATATCCTGTTGGAAACTAGACTTGTTTGGTCTAGTTACTCGCATTTCCATCTCCACCCACTCACCACCCACTCTTAACCCTCCCTTCCCTCCTGTTTTCCCCCACCTCTTCCTCTCCACCTCTTCCCTTTATCCCCTGTCTCCAGCTATTGTGGTCTGTTTCCCTTGCAGGGCTTCTTGCATCCTTGAAGGGGAACTCATCACTAAGTTGCCCCCCTCCACTCTTCCTTCACCCCTCCTCCCTCTCTCTTCCCCTTACCCTCTCTTCACTACCATCCCTCCTCCCTACTGGTCTCATTCCTGCCTCATAGGGCACCTAAGCACTTCATACCTCATATCCAGCCTATTCCCTTAGCACTTGTACTGGGTCTGCCTCCACTGGGGGCCTCCGGGCTCAGATTGTTGCAACACTGGCTTTTCTTACTTGGATTCTTGCCATGTCCAGTTGTTCTAGCCCACTCGGCTCAGTGCCAGTTTATTATTATTATTGCACTGTACTCA
Source organism: Neoceratodus forsteri (assembly GCA_016271365.2). Classification (NCBI taxonomy): domain Eukaryota; kingdom Metazoa; phylum Chordata; order Ceratodontiformes; family Ceratodontidae; genus Neoceratodus; species Neoceratodus forsteri. The sequence goes on along the minus strand of CM028137.1, from coordinate 420,048,215 downwards.
TTGCCTCTTATTGTACTTACTCCTGTATTGCCACTTGCTTGCTGCTCTCAGTTTGTTCAACCTAGGATTGTTCCTGACCATTTAGGTCTGGACATCTCTGCTGCTACTGCTACCAGTCTGTTTGTTTTAACTTGCACTGCAGTGTATTGTTTGTATGTTTTTTGCATTCCTCCTGTAATGCTTTTTGTTTGATGCTCCCCAACATTGTAATTCTCCTCCCCCCAGGACACTTCTGGAAATGAGCTGCTCACAGTTCTTGCTGTCTTTCCCAGAGAAATATTTTCCAAATAAATAAATCTTGGGACTTGTCCTATTTAATATGTTCATTAGTGACACAGGGGAAGGCATCCAGGGTAAGATGTGTGTCTGCTGATGACACAGAACCCTGCAGCAGGGTGTATAGTAAGGAAGTGCTGAGGGAGCTTCAGATGGATCTAGGAAGGCTTGATGTGGTAAAAGGTCAGGCAGTTGAGATTCAGCATCAATAACTGCAAGATGATTCACTTAGGGAATAAGAACCCACAGATGGTCTAGTGGATGGGAAGGGTTGAGATGGCCACTTTATAAAAGGAGAGAGAGATCTGGGTGTCCTCACCAGTGACTCACTCAAGCAAACAAGTCAGTACAGCAAAGTCTATAGCAAGGCATCTAGGATGCTGGGGTGTATAGGGAGGGATTTTAATAGTAGGAGGGTGAGAGTTTATACTATGCCTATAGAGATTGCTGGTCAGGCCTCACCTGGAGTACTGTGCCAAGTTTTGGAGCCCTACCCAATAAAGGACATCAATAGGCATGAGTCAGGGCAGCATAGAGTCACAAAGAATTATTCAGGGTCAGCAGCACAGATTATGCAAGGAAAGTCTGAAGGTCCTGAATATGAACTCAAAGGAGGCCACTTTGAGAGCCATGATGAAATGACTGGTCCCTTCCCCACTGACCAAAAATAAAGTGGTAAGTGCTCTATCAGCACAACAGCAGGACCAAGCAAAAAACCCAGGTAGGCCACCACTGTTGGCTCTGAGGCCATCCTGGAGTGAAGTCCCCTTAAATTAAATAAATGGTGACAGCTTGCAGGCTTTAATCAGATTTCTGTACTTTAATTGTATTTATTGTGTGTATGGAGGTTGGGTTAGTGCAAACATACTCACATGATTAATTTAACTTGTTCTGAGTGGCCTGTGCCAGAAATGTGCGCGCCATGTACTCTAAATAAGATCTGTCACTCTCTTTCTGTAAGTAACATTAAATGTACTGTCTGCATAAGTGTGTGCCCGTTGTCTTCTTCCTCCTGGGTTGCCCATGTAAATATGGCACTGTCCCTTGAGTTATTGCCTGACAGAGCTTGATCATGTCCATAGTGCACAGAGCTCACCTTCACCTCAAGAGAAGGGGGAGAGGGAACAGAAAATGTAAATGCTGGCTGGGCATGGGCATGGGCAGCCGACAAGGCCACTCCAGTCCCACACAGTCCCTCCCTGTTAAGAGTGAAACAGGAAATAGAACATGTGTTGTGACTGCCAGCTTTGGGGGGGGCATTATTGTTTGCTAGAATCTGAGATGGGTATCTCCCAGTTCTCCTCAGGAGAGGGGAACATTAAAAAACAATTCTGCCAGCTTGGTGGACCATCTCTGAGTCACCCTCAGAAGATGGGGAAATTATTAATTCCACCACCAACTTGGTCATTCACAATCTCTGGGTCCCCCACTGAAGAGAGGGAGATAAAAAATGATTCCACTGCCTTTGTGACAATCTCTAGGACCTCCTCTGAAGAGGGGAAGCTGTCTCTTAGCACTGAATGGAATTCTGGCAGCTCAGCAGCAGTCTCTGCAACCCCCTCGGGTCAGAAAGCAGGAAAGGGAGACATGAGGCCATTTATGCTGCTGTCACCGACACTTAATCGTTAAAAAAAAAATTGATGACTGACAATGGCAGTGACTTAGTAACACATTCTAATTTTTTGGTTTTTTATTAGGACTTCAACTGACACAACAGATGTGTAACTTTTTCCTACCTGATTCAGATCTGTTCCAGTCCTGCTTAGCTTGTGGTCGCCATGGCCTATGTGCCCCTGACCATGCCCCATTCAGCAACTGCCCCCTCCCCATTCAGTCCCTGGCCCCACCCCCACTCAGCCCATGACCATGCCCCACACAACTCCTCTGACCAGCGGTTGTTGCCCCCCCCATTGAAATTTTAAATGGCGCCCCTACACCCCCTATGCACCCTTTCCATCCCTCCTTGGCAGGTGTGCTTTCCACTATTGCTCTGGGCTGAAGCTCTCTGGAGATTAGAGCTTTTGAGGTCACTGGCCCTTTGTTATAGAAGAGTCTGCCAGCCATGGTACATAATCCCCCCCTTGGAGGGCCCTTTTAAAAAGGCTCTGAAAACCTAGCTTTATACCCTAGCCTGTCCTGAAATTAAAATAGCCAGCCACCTGTATTTTATTATGTTTGAATTGTAATGTATAGTTTTACTGTATAATTTTTGCTGTCCCTGTAAGATGACCAGGTTTGTGCTATCTAGCTAACTGTCTGTGTGTTGGGGCTTTTATTTGAACTTGCCTCCCCCAGTAATTTCAGTGATCAGTACCACACCCTTTCGCCAGCAGGCCTGCAGCCTCTGTAATTATTTGCTTTACCTGCCTTTCCCATTTCCCATTTTCCTTTCCAGTCCCAGTTCCTGTGTTCCTCTTTTCCTTAATGAAGCATTTTTTTTTATTGAGATTGTTATCTTAATAATAATTACATTGCATGTGTTTTTATTGTACTGTAGAATTGCATCTGGCTTGTAGGGCTTTGTGTTACAAGGTATCAGGTCCTGTGTTATTAATGTTTGGATAACTATATATTTTCCTAAGGGGCAGCGTACTGCAGCTTAGGTGTCCAGTGAATCCCTATAGGTGGAGGCAGTGCCGCGTGTCAAATCCATTTACCACTGTGAACCCAGGCAGCATCAATCTAAAGGACTACAGGTTCACTCATGCCTTAGATATACCTGGCTGAGTCCCTCATTGTATGGATGAGGGTGGTTACACATCTAAAGGAAATGAAGCCGCCAATAAAAAAACAAAAGTACAGTGGGCACCAATTGATTCAAATGATATACTATTTCATAGAAGAATTATTTTGTATTATGAACAAACTGTACTGTAATCAGACTATAATTAATGAAACAAAACATTTTCCAAAATTTTCAGGAGACCACTGATAGAAAAATGTTTATTTACATTCTCTGTACAAATGACATGTTAATGCTGCCAATAAAGTACACATGCAAAAACAAAGTGCCTTTGATTGATCTTTAAAATGAAGTATTTTTAATAGCGAAAGGCCCTATTACACATCCCCCCATCCCAGGTAGACCAGAACACATCAAGGCATTCCATCAGTCATGAGTAACAACTCCAGCAACAAACATAGGCCTACAGTACCACCATTTTGTTTAAACTTACTTGAGGTAAAACTGTTTTATTAATGGTGATCCCTGGAATAAAGAAAAACTGGGGTAATGACAGAGCAAGAGGTCTTGTGATTGGACACATAGGCAGAGTTCATTTGACTTCACTCTCAACTGGACCGGAAGCCATGTGTCACTGCTGAGGCACAGTATGTTTTTACAGGGGCATGTTTCTTGTCTGCCCTGACCTGGAGCCACCACTAAGTTCCATATCATTCATTTATGTTATTAACAATTTGCTCCCATAACACTGCTTTGCACCAGTGTAGACATGGACAAGTAATTATTCAGAAAGAGTCATAACACTGCACATTCCAGTTCTGATAACAGTATCCCAGGCTTTCTTTTCAGCTGGAGAAAAAAAAGGCCTCCTTTTTTTATGGAAGAACATCATCTTATTTTTAACTAGTAATACACAATTTGAACCTCACTGCTTCTTAGATTAACAGGAACACTCGCTATTCAGATAAACAGTTCAGCATTATACATTTCAAAAATGAAAGACAAAGGATCAGACTAGGTAAATTCTTACCGTCATGTCTCCTTCATGTGCTGCTAATTTCAGTGGTGTAAATCCCTGTTTGTTTGTTATGGTTTCCAAAAATTGAACCTTTTCCCTTGGAATGAGTGATATCAAAAAATCATACATTTTGCAGGCCATGTTCTTGTTAGGGTGCAGCACCAGCATATGGAACACGGTGTTACCTAGCAGACAGAAGATTGAAAGATTGGTACAATGCAATAAAAATAAAGCCTATAGAGTTAATATCTTTCATAAGATGTACAGTAATATTCTGATACATTTCACAATGGAAAGAAATGCCTGCAATAACTCCAGAAATTTATAAAACTGAAGTAAGTATATGCAGAAGTAAAGAGGTGAACTTTTAATATTGGCATGAAAAGTGAGCAACATAGTAACCTAGTAACTTTGTAGTTTTAGGGGCGGAAGGGAATCTGGGTCCATCATATTTGCTCCCCTGCTTCATAAACAGGCATGAAATAAACATGCTGTACAAACATATGCCATTTATAAGGATTCCCTCTTCATTCTACAACCAGAGAAGCAAGATGAGTGAAGATTGGATTAATTAGGTGTGTATGTATTACTGGATCTAAAAGTCACCACACTGTGACATGTACTGTCCTGTACCTGGCAAGGAAATCAGACAATAAAAGTGTTCACTAGCATTAGTCCACTGAGACTCACTCAGCCACTCACTTGACTCTTCCCATGTGTACCCCCTCCCTAGGTGGCTTGGTCAACAGCACACACAGCACAGTCATCAGTCACCGAAACAGGTAAGGTATGTGGAATTTGATATTTTTTTCAAACTTGATTTGTAGCCATTAATCTTCTTTCATAGTGTAAATGTAATATGGGAGTTGCCAATAGAGGGAGCTATGACATATTAAACCTTATAGAACTCTTCTAGAAGCTGTGTCTTGTGTAAACAGTCAGAGCAAGGCTGCAGTGCACAAGAGTAGGATGTCTGCTGACAGCCTGAGCTATTTGTAGAATAAAGCTTCAGAGCTGGTCATCAAGTCTGTTTTATCAGGGTTACTGCACCTGCCCTGGTAATCTTGCTTCAATGCTTTTGCACTATAGTTCTTAACTGTTACATTTCATTGAAATATAGATGTTGTTGGCAGAAAATGGCCCTACGGCCCATTCTGTCAGCTCTTTCCTACCTGCTGTTGTTGTTTGTGAGGGCACTAGTGACTCTTAGTTTTTACTCCTCTCCCCCCTCATCTTTTGTTAATGTCCCTACCAGTCCCATGTGTCTGTCCCATCCATGTTTAAATACCTCCACTAATTTCATGAAGACATCTGTTGGTAATCTGTTCCACACATTTCCCCCTTCTATGGAGAAGTATTTCCTGACATCCCTCTTAAATCCCTCTTATCAGCTTCATTGAGCTCTGCCTTGTATTTGTGTTTCCACTCAGCATGAAAACCTCTCCATTATCTGCTTTACATATCCCCCTCTCCCTTCTTGCCTCCAGTGTGTACATGTTAAAAGAGAATTGCAGTCAAAATTTACAAAACAATATGTTACGCAAAGTGTTTTCATTTTTGCGAGTAGTCCCAGTGCATCTTGTCTTTATTTGCTGTTAAGACTGTTTTCTAAATGTGCCTACTTGTTTTACATTAAATGGGGGTAAACGTGTTCCTTTTTATGGCTGTGGGTGGAGCCTACAACCATATTGCTTTAGCTTGAAAAAAGGGGTTTCTGTGGAACACATTTTTTAGTAGTTTTCAGTGTATTCTTCCATAATTGCAAATCCCAATGGCAGTTAAAAAATACTCCCTTCTTTCTTTTTAGAATGATGGACACAGAACTTCAAGCTGCTTTCCTCTGACAGCAAATGTGCACACCTTCCTAACAAATCTAAATAACTTTAAAACTATTCAAGGTGCACGAAAACAACCAGTGTAGAAGTTGTTCAGGACAAAAAGATCTTTCACATGAGGGTAGTCACTAATCTGAATTCGTTATATTTTGTAAAATATGGTCTTCCAAACAATCTCATTTTTTTTCTGAGTGAACACAGTAGGAGTCATGCCAAACAAATGTAAATATCTCAGAAAGAATATAAATTACTAATATACAACCAACATGAAAGTTGTTCAGGACAAAATGACCTTTCAAAAGAGGGTAGTTACTAATCTGAATTCATTAGATTTTTGTAAACATAGAAACATAGAATTTGATGGCAGATAAGGATCACTTGGCCCACCTAGTCTTCCCATTTCCCTACCTGATGGATAAGTTGCAGATCTTAGTTAACCTAGTTTACTTCCTCCTACCCCCACTAGAATTGCCTTATATCTGTCCCATGCATTCTTGAATTCCCCCACTGTCCTTGAGTCCAAGACCTCCTCCTTCTTAGGAAGGCTGTTCCATGCATCCACAACCCTCTCCATAAAATAATACTTCCTAACATTACCTCTGAACCGTCCCCCCTCTATCTTCAAATTGTGCTCCCTTGTTCTTGCGCATCTCTTTTTCTGAAAGATGTTACCCTCTTGAACTTTGTTGATTCCCTTGAGGTACTTGAAAGTTTCTGTCATGTCCTCCCTCTCCCTCCTTTCCTCAAGGGTATACATATTAAGCTCCTTGAGTCTCTCTTCATGTGTCTTCTGGTGCACAACCTGCACCATTGTGGTTGCCCTCCTCTGAACAGCCTCCACTCTGTCTATGTCTTAGCGGAGATAGGGTCTCCAAAACTGAATGCAGTACTCTATATGGGGTCTCACCAACTGTCTGTACAGAGGGACAACAACTTCCTGTTTTCTACTGTTGATACCTCTCCCTATGCACCCCCAGTATCCCCCAGCCCTCCTTACTGCCTTCTCACATGGCTTGCCCACCTTTAGGTAATCTGCTAAAATTATTCCCAGGTTCCTTTCCATTTTTGTTGTTGTTAGTATTTCACCACCCATTGTGTACTCTTCCCCTGGGTTTTTGTTTCCCAGGTGCATTACCTTGCACTTCTTTGCACTGAATCTGAGCTGCCATACATTTGACCATTGCTCCAACCTAGCCAAGTCCCTTCTCATCCTTTCCACCCCACCCTGTGTATCAACCCGTTGCAGATCTTTGTGTCATCTGCAAAGAGACATACTTTTCCTTCCAGGTGCTCTGCAATGTCACTTATAAAGATATTAAAGAGGACTGGACCCAGTACTGAACCCTGCGGTACCCCACTAATTACCCTCCTTTCTTCACTGTGGACTCTGTTTGCTATTGCCCTTTGTGTCCTGTTGTCCAGCCAATTTGTTATCCAGGCTATCACCTTGGGACCCACTCCAAGGCTGGCTAGCTTGTATATTAATATTTTGTGTGGGGCTGTGTTAAATGCCTTGTCAAAATCTAAACAGGCCATATCCACAGCCCCTCTCTGATCTACTACTTTGGTCACCCAGTCAAAGAAATATATTAGACTTGTCAGACATGATCTTTCCACTGTGAATTCATGCTGCCTTGGGTCCTGTGCCCCACTGGCTTCTATGTTCTCAACAGTTCTTTCCTTCAGAAGTGATTCCATCATTTTTCCTACCACTGAGGTCAAACTAACTGGTCTGTAGTTTCCTGCCTCTGCCCTGCTCTCACTCTTGTGAAGTGGAACCACATCCACCCTCCTCAAGTCCTTAGGTACCACCTCATCCTCCAATGATTTGTTAAAGAGAGTAGTCAGTGTGTCAGTAGTTCAACCCTTAGTTCTTTTAGAATTCTGGGGTGAATCCCATCAGGCACTATTGCCTTGTCCACCCTCAGTTTCAAGAGTTCTTTCAGAACCCTTCCTTCTGTGAATGGACTGGCATCGACTCCTCTATCCAGGGTGTTTCTCTTGATTGGTTTAGTTACCTCCCCTTCCTCATCCGTTGTGAATACTGAGCAGAAATATTCATTCAGTATCCTTGCTTTTTTACTGTCACCCTCTGCTCACATTCCCTCCCCTTTATTAAGCTTCAGTATTCCTCCCTTGGTCTTTTTTTGCTCCCTAATGTACCTATAAAAGGTTTCATCCCCCTTCTTAACAGAGTTTGCTATCTTTTCCTCAGTTTGGGCTTTTGTTATTCTTATTGCCTTCCCTGCCTCCTTCTGTTTTAAAGGAGAAGACTCCTGTATATTTATGATTTGGATATGTCTGGTGTATTTATTATACATCACATCAATTACTATACATATGTTAATAAGAGATCAGTCATTTCTTCTGCTGCAACACATATCTAGAGTCTGAGGCTCTAACACAAGGTAGTAAAGTGTCAAGCAAGCCTCCATTTACATGCAAATGGATCACTTGTAATACAGCCCCTCCCATTCTCTGATGTCACTGCAGCAACAGTGCAGGAGAAAACATAAGGGTATCAATGCTGTCTATCCTGATTTTAGTTTAAGATTGCAATGGCTTAAGACAGTTCTGTCATGCAACTCACAAAGGGAGTAGTACTTGTAGCCTTAATACTGTATGTGTAGAGCAAATAATACATCTAATAGTATTTCATTCACTGGAAACATAATCTGTTTCTTTGAACTGCTCATTTCTCTCTCTGTGAGCCAGTTGCAACATGTTGTGGAGGGCAGTAGAAAGAATCAGTCAATCAACTGGACAATCAACCAGTCAATGTAGCAGTCAATCAGTCCACCTGAATTGAACCAGGTGAACACCCTTGAGAAGATTCATTTACAAGGTAGGCCTGAACAGTTTCCCAAAGGATCACACAAGACTGAATTCCTCCTTTGCACAATGATACACCCCCCCTTTCAGCAGCTGGAAAGTGGAGAGCTAGATCACTTACTTTATAAAGTGTATTGTTTTACATTTCAAATGCTCCTTAAATCTGAGTTTCTCATTGGAAATACCAAGACACAGAGTGCATATGGCATGGGAGGAATGAGCTAAGCAAACACAGAGCACTACAAACACTGAGACTGATTAGTTTCTTTACCTACAACAGTTAAAGTGTGGCATCTGATTTGTGAGGGACATCCTACTTCAAATGCTGGCATTACAAAGCGGGGGGGGGAGGCTGCCACAGCTTGTCTTCAGTACCTTCAAAGTGAAGTGATGTAGCTCTCACATCGCTGCTAATGATTTATAATGGGAATGGGGCACTTCTAAAGTCATGGACCTGAGAGGTCATCACAGTTCCCAAGGAGGTTAGGGGAACTTGTTAAGGGTTAGAGAGTAAGGGACTTTAGTAGGATTTGAATCAGTCTCTCCCAGTTCTTGTGCCTGTGCTTTAACCACTAGATTACTCTTCTTCCATATGCTGTAGCTGATGTGGTCCTGGTAACCTATTCCTTGTTATAGCTGAACTCTTTATTGCCTTACAGCAGCCATCCAGTCACTGACTGCCTAGTTACAAAGGAAAAGGAGCATATTTGCAAGATTGTTTCTCACTGCTGGTGTCAATCAAAACAGAGAATGCTAACACACACAGAACATAATACTACAGCTGTATAATACCACTTAAAACTCTTGCTGTACCCAGAGTCATTTATTGGGTAAACTGTTTTTGCTAACAGAAACAGTAACACAACACATACAGGCACTTCCTTATATGAATACTGTATACACACATCAAATCAGTGCTGCATCACACTAATATGATCCTAGTTCCTATTAGACCTGCACTTCAGGATGTGCACAGCACTTAAAGGGTTCCTCCATTACTCAAGTGGGGAACCAAACATTGTGGGTTTGGTTTACTGGTGGAACTGCATTTAGTGAAGCACCATTGTCTGTTGCTCTGATGACATCATCCTCCAGCAGCATTGATGGTAAAATGGAGAACAAACACATTGGTAACTTCTGGGGGCTGTATATTTATATTTATAATCTAGATTTGGACAGCAATATGACTGCTGGCAACTGGAGGAGGCACACAACAGTTACACATAAGGAGTTGGGAAAATAATGGTGTGAAACTATGTGAGACTTCCCTTTAACTAATAAAGTTCTCTGTCCTGCTCCTCCTGTGTGTCCTTATATTTCCTGAATACTATCCTTTTCTCCTTAACCTTCCCTGCCACCTCTTTTGAGAACCATAGTGTTTTTTTCTTTTGTTTTGTTTTGTTGATTTGCTTCACACAAAGCCTTGTTACCTCTGTGATGGCTGTTTTGATTATTCCCCATTGTTCCTCCATGTCTCCTTCTTGCCCATTTGCTAGTGCTTTTCTGAGGCCCTCTCTCATTTTCCCAAAGTCAGCCCTCCTAAAGTCCAATACTCTTGCTTTTGTATGGATTGACTGTATGGCTGTGTTTATCATGAACCACATGGTTTGGTGGTTGCTTGTTTCCAGATGGCTACCCACTTCTAAATCTGAGATTCTTTCTCCATGCCTGTTTAAGAGTACTAGGTCTAAGATTGCTCCCTCCTAAGTGGGTTCCAACAGTAGCTGTCTGAGGCATGCCCCTTGTAGGTATCAAGAATGACCCTGCTCTTGGATGTGCATGCAACAAAGGTGCTCCAGTTAACATCTGGAATATTCAGGTCCCCCCACCAACAATATCTCCCCCATTTCTGCCATTCTAAGGATGTCTTCTATCATTTCCTTGTCCATTCCTCCCCCTGAGATGGGGGTCTGTACACAACCCCCATGCAGATTGTGGTGCCATTTTCTGTCTCCGTGGTGACCCATAATACCTCATTTTCTCCCTGTTTACTCGTTAGTTCTGTTGCTTTAATCCCTTCCCTTACATAGAGAGCTACTCATCCTCCTCTTTTACCCTCCCTGTAGATTGCGTATCCTGATATGCTGACATCCCAGTCATGGTTCTCTGTGTACCATGTTTCAGTGACTGCCACAATATCCAGGCATCCCTCTTTCATCAAGGCCACTAGTTCAGAGAGCTTGTTACACAGACTACAGGCATTGGTATTCATCGCCCTCCATTTTTTGATAGCCTTATCCCTTTTAGCCTCATCCCTGTCCTTACTGCCTTTACCTTTTTTTGCATTTACCCTGTCCTGCTCCCTAATGACTTCTCTACCTTGGTGTTTACCTCACTAATTATCGTGTTTTGTGGAGGGAGGCTGGGAGTACTCTGCTCCTTTTCAGTGCCTCCCCCCTTGGCTAATTTAAATCCTTGCCAATGAAGATTTAAACCTATCACATAGGATCCTGGTTTCCCCCCAGACAGATGCAGACCATCACACCAGTATAGGCCTGTATCCTTCCAGGTGGCTCCCCAGCTCCCAATGAAGCTGAAGCCCTGATCTCCACACCAGTTTTTCAACCATTCATTGAATCCCGTAAAGCAGAGTACCCTAGCATCACCCTTGCCATAGACAGGCAGCACTTCTGAGAAGGTTACCATATGTGCTACTTATCTAAGGCCCCTCCCCAACTCTACAAACTCCTCTTGCATTGCTCTGATCCCATTCCTAGCCAGGTCATGTGTCCCTAGGTGGACAATGACATCCATCTCCCTCCCTCATGCAGCTGCTTTTGCAATCCTGAGGATTCACTTACTGTCTCTCCAAGCCATGGTACCAGGTAGACACCTTGCCTCCCTCTCCCCTTCCTTCCCCACTTCTACCCCTTAATGATTGAGTCCCCCACCAGGAGTTGTTTCCTTTCCCTGCATGGTCTCATATCACCCATCTGTGGGTCCCCTTTGTAGAGGTTCCCAGCATCCTCCTGGTCTTCACTGCAGATGCCTCCATACAGGAACCACTCTTCACCAGAACAGCATATGAATTGTGGAGAGGTACAGCTGGAGGGATGCACCTCTGTTCCTCTACCCTCTTCCTCCCTAAGCCCACCTTGGTTCAACCACTCCTCTTTCTTGGCAACCTCTGAGGTAGTGGAAGTGGCCCTGGTGGTCCTTGGGTGGGGAAAGAAGTTTCAGAAATCAGAGCCAGGTCAGCCTCAGGCCAGAGATGTGCCTGCAAATAGGACAGCATCGCAGCCTCCAGAATGTCTCCTGGAACACTGCCGCCCCACAGCCATTGCACTGCACCACTCCCATCATGTCTTATTTAGTGTCCCCTCTTCTGTTGCCTTGTATGCTTACTCTCCCCTCCCTTTTATATATTTTTCCACCATTTACAACTCTCACCCTTCCTGTTCTGGGACAGGAACTTCCTGTATTCTTCAGTAGTCTCCTTCTTCCTTGCTCGGACTCAGACCTCCAGTAGCTAGGGTGGGGAGAAAGAGCTATTATTTTTCCTTCAAGGTTGAAGAAACTAACGTGTCTCAGTAATCCCTCCCTTTCTACTGCCAAACAGGAAGTTCCTGTTGTCAGTCAAATCCAGTGGCTATAAAAGTAGAACTGGCTTTGGCTGGTAGGGAGGGCAAGTACTAAGAAAAGCTATAGCTTTTAGTCAGGTGTCTCTTTGCTGTGAAAGCAAGATTCTTCCACCAGAAGCTAACAGCGGGAAGCTGTAATTGGAGACACCTGCTTTTGTACTGCTCAAGCCACACCCCAATTAATTTCTCTCCTCTGCTTGTGACTTAGCAAATTAAGTTGATACAGTCCCTTTCCCTAACACAGAAACACACACTGACTTTCTTTTTTTATACCCTAAATGAGGCCCCCTGCTTCTAATAAAGTATCTGTTTGCTTAATCCCAACAGGCACTGACTCCTGCTGAGATAGAAGTGTTTTATCAGTAAGAAAAGCTGTAGCTCTTAGTAAGGTGTCTATTTGCTCTGAAAGCGGGATTCTTCTGCCAGAAGCTAGCAGAAGCCATCTGAAAGGTGAAAATTGTGAGGAAAAATGAAAATTCAGGTAATCAGATGGTCATAGTTTTAAAAATATAGTTAGTGCAGCTTAATGCAGAGGCTCATTGGAAAGGCATTTGTGTCATGAACAACTTTCATACTGATGGTTTATGTGTAACATGCATACTTCTAGAGATAATTACATTTGTTTGGCATAAGTCCTATGAACAATGAAAATTGGGGTAATCAGATGTCCATAGTTTAAAAATATATAATTAGTGCAGCTTAATGAATAGGTTCATTTGAAAGGTCTTTTTTGTCCTGAACAGCTTTCATACTGTTTTTTTTTATCTGTAGCTTGTATATTGTTAGATATATTTACATTTGTTTGGTATAACTCCTATTGCACTTCTAAACATTCTCAGTTTTGCAAATTGCGCCACTTAAATGAAATTCTAAACCAGACCACCTTGTTCCTTTCTTGTGATGCCTAGTTTAAAGTGGCCAGGAATTGATTACTTATGTGCAACTGTTTGAAATGTCTCTATTTTCATAAATTATATTTGTATCTCTAAATGCCCCTTATTTAACTGTGCCTGAATAAAAGTTGAAGCTGTCATGTAAGCAATAAGACATGATAGGGTGTGCGTTAAACACTTTTACACACACCTAGGAGGCATAGTGAGGTATGAGGCCACAGGCTGAGTGCATCCAGCCTCCTAGCTGTGTGTTACAGTGTCTAATACACATCCTGGAGTGTCGTATTGTGCTTATGAAATGGTTATCTAAAATACAGATGTATGTGATAACTAAAATGCATAATATTTAATAGTAAAATATTGACATGTTTGTCCTAATTTTTCATAAAATAGTTCCTCTGCCTGTTTTTTTTTTGACTTGAGGACCTTTGAGCTGTTACGGCATACTTACCTGTATTTCTGTAGTTGTCATGGCAACCCCCCCCCATTTAGCAGTAGTCATACTTCATTTAATTTGGACAAGAAATTCTGTTGTCTCTTTTTATATATATATAATTTTTGTATGTTATGGTAATGGTGGTGCTAGGGAGAACAAGCTTCTTTTATTTAGAGCACACAGGAGAAGTAGGTACGCAATGCGGAAGCTAGGTATGAAGCTGGAGGAGTCCTGTAACTGATGCATTAAGCTATCATCTTACATACAGGTTATGCTGGTTTTCTTTCTCTTTTTGTGTTTTTTTTTTTCCTTTGGCACTAAGGGAGTGAAGTATGGAGTGCCCACTCACTCGTTTACTTACAGACAGAGAAAGTGAGAGTGGGCGGTGGAGTTGCGAGAAAGCCATTGAGCCCTACAGTGAGGATGTACAGTGATTCTTATCCTGGCACGTTTTATTTTTAAATGATGCAGGTCTTGAATTTAATTTACAGATATCTTGACAGATTGAAAATACAGCCTGGTATTTCACTCGCAGTTGGTGAAAACAAGATGACTAATTTTCAATTTCTCAACATTCTAATTGGTATCTTTACTAGGATCAGTGCCCACAGGGCACTGCCGGTCCTTTTTCCTGTGCGTGAGAAGGAATATCACCCAGGTATGGACCAATCAGGATGCCTAAATTGTGATGCCCATTACATAATTGTGTTTAGTATTGTTTTCTTTGTATGGAGAACATGCTGTGCAGTTCTGTTCATGGAACCAAGAATTTGGAGTTTTGACTATGTCACTTCATGATTTCAGAACCATGGGCACTGTACTAAGCTCATGCTAACATTTCTGAAACTGTGAAGCCACAGAAAAACTTGTTGTCATATTGGTCCTTGTAACACAAGATCCACAGAAACAGGTGATTTGATGCCTTTTATTGGACCAACAGAGTTGTTACAAAAGAACACAGGTACTTTTAGCTTTGAGATTACACAGATTCCTTTCTCATAAACACTGGCAGCTGTTTTAGAAGAACACACTTTCTCAAAACCTAGATCATACAAAATAAATAAATAAATAAAAACAGATGAAAAGTTGTTAAGGGTCCCATTGGTTAAAACTGCAATAAAAAAAGATAAAAATAAAACATACCCATATAAAGACAGCTAAAGGTCCATCAAAAGAAAGCTATCCCAAGGTCAGGCGTCACTGACTTGAAAGTTCACTCCGAGAAAAGCTGTAGACCAACTGAAGCTTCATTTTAAAACTGTCTGCGTGTGTCTGTGCTAGCATTAGTAAATGGCAATGACTAAAAACCACAAGAAAAAATAAGCTTAAAGAGCATCTGACACCTTCAGGAGAACTTTAACAATACATAATATTTAGATAAAGTTCAGCTTGTATTTCACATTAATTCTTTATTCCTCTCCCCTCTATTTATTGCTGAGGTCATTTGCATGAAAACAGGATTTTAGATCCTGAAGAGTTCATCTGTTTCTGTTGCCGTCTTTCTACCTGAGGACATAATGCACTGCTTGTGACATCACCATTACTCTTGTTATGTAAAAACAGAGCATTATGACTTGAAGTAGGGAGTAAGCTATAGAGGCAGATTAACTTTAAAGTCACTGTAAGGGATAAAAATCATGTCTTCATGCAAATTTCCTCATTAATAAATAATGGAAAGGAGAAATCTGAAATATATATGGAATACAAGCAGCATTTTACCTAATTATGTTTTTTCAAAATTTTCTTTGAGGTGTCAGTAGCTCTTTAAGCAGCACTTGGTAAATAATGTCAAAAGTCTTATAAATATGAAAATATCTGTGTGTTAAATAAAAAAATAGGTTAGAGGACAACCTGTTTTGTGTAAATTAAGAATTCACCAGCTGTTTCACACACTGGTGTCAATCAAATTTTACACAGTGTACTGTTCAGATACATTTTCTTAAACTCTGTGTACAATAAGACAATGTTACTCATAAATAGTCAAACATATACTGTCTTAAACATGATACATCTGCAATTCTGTAACAAGTGACTAGTGTATGCGTACATTCAAAATGCAAAATTAACACAGACCCCCCTTGTAATTGAGATACTGTCATCCTAATATGTTCATGTATCAACATGTGTCCTTTGTACCTAATCTGTTGTTGTATTAAATTACAGTTCTATAAATCTAAAACCAAAACAAAACAAAACACAACTGACAGTTTCAGCTTTTATTCAAGCACAGTTAAATAGGGATCCTTTAGAGGTATCAATATAATTTATGAAAATAGAGACATTTCAAACATCTGCACATAAGTAATAAATTCCTGTCCCTTTCAACTCATTCAGATCCATTGTGTGTTTAGAACATTGGAGACAGAACTCCAAACTGCTTTTCTTTGAGAATCTCCCTAAGGCACGGTGCAGAATTCTTAGCAAATGTTCACACATTGCAATAAAATCTACATGTCTTTAAAGCTATTCCAGGTGCACAAAAACAACCAGTCTGAAAGTTGTTCAGGTCAAAAAGACATTTCAAATAAGGGTAGTCACTAATTTGAATTCCTTATATTTTGTAAAATATGGCCATCTTATTACCTGTATTTTCATTTTTTTCTTTTACAAAATTCACATTTCTGATGGCTAATAAAAAAAAAAAACTATAATGAATTTAGATTACTGACTACCATCATTTGAAAGGCCTTTTCATCCTGAACACAAAATGTGAAATAATGCACTTGGGGCACAGAAATCCAGTGGCAGAGTACAAAATGGGTGGAGTGGTATTGACAACATTAAGAAAGCACACATTCAAAAAACAAAACTTTTACATACAGTTGATTACTGTTTAACAACATTATGCATCTATGGCTGCCACTGTACATCTGATGTAAACCCATAATCACGTTCCCCACTTAAAGTAAAAAGGGGTGTGTGTGGAGGCCATAACTGACTCCTTGTTTTTGTGTTGAACGGGTCAGTTTTTTTACAGCAAAAGCTACTACCTCCACCTAATACAAATCACGGGAAGACCAGAAGTAGTCTACCAGCACTGAGGTCAATGTGGTTAAGGCACATTTACCAGAAATTACTGCTTAGAAAAGAATGAGAAAGTGACTACGATGATGAGCAAGTCTCAGACCAGATCTCTGGTTTGTTAATAGTCTCCTCCTGAGTCTGAGTTTTATGGCTATGTGGGCAAAGCTCCACAGATTTTATGCCATCATCAGATTTATATAAGAGCACTATGGAAGCATGTAACTGGAATGCTATCTGATGTTCTGCCACAGTGCTCCAGCATAGTTTCCAGTGTTTCTATTTATGTAGCCTCTGTGGGCACTGACTTAAACTGTGCATGCACGAGGGTCGTGCATACATATATAACTCCCACACCACCTTTGGCTAGCTGGCACCCCCCTTAAAAGAACTATTGCCAACTACATGGCATACAATTTTCTTTTGGAAGAACTACACTCATGTTACTACCCCTTGCATTGGAGTGTATATCAGGCGCATTATCCAGACAATGGGGGTGGGGGTACATACTGAAATGAACCTTTTTATTTACAAACCAGGTCCAGATGAGAGGATGCTAGGCATATGCTAGACCTAACTGATGAGGGGCCCCAATAATGTTCACACTAGAAGCAACAAGCGGAATGTCCAAAACAGTAACTGGGAGTTTGCAGTATGGCTTTATTTACAGATGCTACTTAAAGCAAGGGGCCCCCCCAAAGGTTTATCATTGCAATATGGGCACGCTTTCTTTTGCAGGACACTTTGCTAGACAGTACTGTTTTCCACAAAAACATCTTTCTCTCTTCCAAGAGTATATCTATGGGATGTGCCACACACTTTAAAATCCTCCTGGTACATGGTCTTTGCCCAGGGAACAGTGATGCCTATCCATGAGCCACTTTACCCTGCCTGAAACTCCAGATTGCATTCCTGTCACCCTTTGCCCCCAAAACAGCCTTTGCCATTCCTTCAGGGTTACACCAAATGAATCTCCAGTCCCCAATAAATTGCTAAAGACTCCCAACTTTAACTTTAAATTCAGCACAGTTGTGGTGAATGGGATCCTGACCGATATGAGCTAGCCTTATCTAGGGCACACACACACCTCAAACAACTCCCTCAGAGAACAGTTTCAAATTCTGTACTCACAGATTAGTTGTTCTTTCCTCCCAGTCATGGAAATAACAAAATATAGTTTTATTTATTTGGTAGCTGTCAGATTCTTCTCATTGTTCTTCCTTAAGGCAGCTGTGAACTTCAGGAACTTCAGGGAACTGCCCCTTGGATCTACAAGAATTGCATTCCCTCTCTTTCCCCCTGGAGTGAAACTACAGAGTCCTGCAGGCAAACTGAAGATTTTACCAAATTAGGGTGAGAAATACCAGGGCTGTCTTTGACAGACCCCCAGTGGCAGACCTCCTGCCACTCTTGACTGCCACACTTGAACTTACTGATGAACATTCTAAGCTGCCCGAGAGCAGCTGACTCTAAAATGGTTATACTGCTGTGACAGTTCTAAATGACATAATCATCCTTCTCTCAGGCTAGCTGAGTAAACAATGATGTCATTATGTAGAAAGCTCCCAATGAGCGCCTCACCAAATGCCTTTTCCTACCTGCCAAAGACTAGTACTAATGAGATTCTAGTAACACGAGGGAACTGGGTTATTACATGTTGTTATGTCAGCACCACCATGTTGTGCAAGTCTGGGGCAAACTGCACATGTATGAGTATAATGCATGCGCAGTACTGTAATTGCTGCAGTATTACAGCTGACTCTTTGAGCAGCGAGAGCACTGCATATTCTTTTCCACTGCTCTTGCTGCTCCTAAAAGCTCTCCACAGCCACATTGGCTCTTACCAGAACTTGCTGTTTGATATCATTACAAGTAATTAGGGGAGCCACTGATAATGTAGTTCGTGAAATTCAGATATCTCTATTCATTTTCACTACTAGCTACAGTAAGTAAGAAATAAGACATGAGGAGGTGTGCACTAGACATTTTTAATGCGTGACCAGGGGTGTAGTGAGTAACAAGACTGCAGGCTGAGTGTCTTCAGCCCCTGGAGGTGCATTACAACTGTCTAATGCATGCCCCCCCAAGTGTCTTATAGCTCTTATAAAATTGGTTACTCTTCTTTATATGCATGTAAAAATTAAAAGTAATAAGTTAAAATAATAAAAGTACCAGTCTTGTCTGAATTTTTCATAAAATAGTTCTTCCGCCTACATGACCTTATTGTCTTTCTTTTGTTTGAGTTTAGGACTTCTGTGTTTTATAGACTTTCATAGCTGTATTTTTGTATTGCTTTTTCTATGAAGGATAACGAGAGATTGAGTTTATTAGCTGCAAGTGTGCAGCCAGCAAGAATGACGGAAAACTTTTTTTTTTATTTTATTATTTTTTTTTTGTCATGGTCAGGAGAGAGTTTCAGGAGTTTATGGATGTCAGTAGAAGCAGGAGTGCTGGTGCAATGATAAGTCTGGTGAATGCTGGAATGAGCTTCTCTTCAAAAAGGAGAAAAGGTAATATGAACTGTTCCGAAGTTCCTGTGGTTTCCCATCCCACTGACTGCGAGAGATTTAAGGTTGGCAGTTTGGGGGGTAAAGTGTGAGCTTCAGCTTGAGGACATTGAAAGAATCTTAAAAAATTAAAAAAGCAATTAACATGAAAGGATCTGGGAAAGTGAGTGAACAGATGTCAGGCAGCAGGAAGACAGACAAGCACTGAAATGGCTGAGTGCTGGTAAATGACAAAAAAAAGCTATTTGAGCTGCAGATTAGCAGTGCTAGTTAGTAACCCTGTTGATTTTTAAGGATGACCTGTAAGGAAGTAAGGGAGGGATGGAGGGTTTGGGATTTTCAATCGAGTGATTAAGTTTAGCGGTTGGCCAAGTGAGAGGGAAGTAAGCTGAAACCAGGGGATAAAAAAAGTTAATAACTGAAGTACCATTTCTCAGTTTAAAAACTGTCTCTTCTTATTAAAAAACAGGTAAATATTTACATGTGGGACCATGCTGTTATACGAGCAATTAATAAACAGATTTTTTTTTATTATCATGCTCTACTAGTGAAAAAAATGGTGGCTTTTTGAAATCTCAGGGCCAGATATTCAAACCATTGCACCTAGTGCAAAACCATAGCGCTGGAATAGCACTGGATTTGCGTGAGGCTGCTATATTCAAAAGCCCTATTAATACTGGCACTGTGTGGGAGCGCCAATGCTAATAGATAATAGTAAGCAGGGGAAATTACATTTAATTTCAAGACAAACGGGTTGGGATTCATGCAGGGGGGTGGGGGGACCACTAGACTACCAGGGACATTACTTTTAATTCTATTGTAAATGGGTCAGGACTATGCACTGACTGTGCCTGGCAGCACACAGTTCCTGCTGCTTCCAGCCTGTACTTCTATTCCAACCAACAGGGGCTTCTGTGGGTATGCCTTGGCCTGCAGTGTCCAGTTTGTACTTCCATTCTGACCAAAAGGGGGAGCTTTGTGCTCCATGCAGTAGCATCGGGCAAACTGCATGGTAATGTATGCTAAGCAGCACTTAATGAGATGCAAATGTACCTGTTTGCCCATGGATTACCTAAGTAGGCTCATTTGCATGGGAGCTTTTAATATAGCTCCCATTTGCCTCAGGCTAACCAGCTTGCACTGGGCTAATGTGTTAGCACTGTGCAATCAGGTTAGCTCCAGGCAAACCTCACTTCAGCATAGCACAGTTCTGCAATGTGTGGCTTATATTGTTGTTTGCAGTAGATGTCAGACATCTCTGTGCTATCACACACAATGTTCTCCACCTGCAACACTGGCTTGTTCCAGAGTCTAATGAGCTGCAGTTGTAGTGTGCACTTCCCTGTTGCTATATTCAGTGCTGTCTTATTACCAGGCAATTTTTGCCCTGCATTCCTGGCCCTGTTTGCCCGGCTTCCTTTGCTTGCTATATTCAGTTGGTTTTGCCATGGGCTATTTCCTTTTGAATATCACTTGCTTTGTGCTCTGGGCTGAGTTTGCCCACCGGGCAGTGCTAATTCAGCCCTGGGGCAAAGTTTTGAATATCTGGCCCTCAGAGTTCTGTTAAGAACTTTGATTCAATGGAGTAATGCTTTCTGGAATGATATGAGACTCAATAAGATTCTGCTAACTGGACTATTTATAGCCATGCCTTAGGCACCTCTTAGCATTGCTATGAGCCAATCGGATAGTAGGATTTTGCCTTACCTATTTTATTACCACATGTGTAGCTGAGAGAGGTTCAGGAATTAAAACGTTTAAAGGAAAGAGAGCTTAAAATTCAAAGCTGCATTACTAGGATATACATTCTGGGGGTTTTTTTTATCCAAATTTGAATAGCCCCAGTAAAGCAAAGATTGGTCTCAGCAATCAAGGATGATTTCATTGAACGGTAGTAAACAAACACAATAGCAGCTGGCAATAAGTAGCAATATATTTTTTAGGAATATCTAGATATATGTCCATGATATCCCCATTAATTTCCTGTGACACAGCTAGATACATCTAGATATATAGTGTAAGTGGTGGCTGGCTGCAACTGTGGTAGTGGGAGGGACAAGAAAAGGGCTTTATGGCAAACACATATAGAGCTTAGAAGCTGCATGTGTAATACAGTATTATTAAAGATTTATTTTATTTATTTATTTAGCTTTTGTTAACCAGGTAAGTGCACTAGCCATAAAATGACTATTTTCAGGCATGACCCAGGAGAGTACAGACATGCAGAAACTTAACAGGATAACAAATTATAAGTGCTTTACATACAATGAGTTAAAGAGAATACAATATATCAGAACAAACAAAGTAAAGTGCTTTACATACAATGAGTTAAAGTGGATACAATGTATCAGATACATACAGAGTAGACCATTCATAAGTTCATAGGTGTCTACCTATGCAATGAATAGAGAGGACCTTGGACAATAAATTATCAGGTGACATATCATATGGACAGAACAAGGTACACAAAAACAAAAACAGGTAATAAAAAAAGAAGAAATAACCACTGAGAGCAGGGGGTGTCATTAAGGAAAAGGTCAGTAAGTGAGGAAGAGGGACATGAAATTAGATTATATGAGTGTATATAAGTATAAGGGAGATGCCTGCAGTGCAAGATTGCATATGGGCAGGGAAAGGGAGCCGGGACAGGCTGAGGCAGTAAGAGGGTTATATAGAGGTGAGGAAATACTATTGTATGGCCAGAGACATCAGTCATTAGGTAGGGTGAAAGCAGGAACAGGCATCAGCAATCCGCAGATTCGAGCGCAGTTTTCTCTTAAAGCATGTGTGAGAGCTAGAAAGTCTAATGTCGAGGGGAAGGGAATTCCACAGCTGTGGAGCCGCATGCTCAAATGTAACAGTTCCTTTCCTAGTGTGGCACCTCGGCAAATTCAGAAAGGATTTATCAGCTGATCATAGACCATGGAGTGTGTCCTGAGGAACAAGCATAGCTGCAAGACACCTAGGGGTTTGATTTCAAATTATTGAATCAATAAGACAGCCAAGGTAATATTTCCTACTAGCTAACGGAGAGAGCCAACCAAGATCATTATAAAGTTGACAGTGGTGTTTAAGCTGAGGAGCAGAAGAGGCGTAGCGACATATGTTATCGTAATATCCCATCTGAGTAGGTCAGTTTTAGGCAGCCTAAATAAAGGGAGCCCCATAGGTTGGGGTGGGGCAGAATTCCCCTCGCAATGGCCATTTTAGCCAATGGCATGAGCATATAACTAGTCTTATATGCAGCACCCAGTTTGCAGTTGACAGCTCTGCAAACAGACTGTACATGAAGATTAAGGTCAAGAGATTGATCTGGCAGGATGCACAGGTACTTGAAAGCGGCCACATATTCCAGTAATTGACCTTCTAAGTCCTGCACCGTCAGTGCTGTTTTGCAAGCCCAGAGCTTTGGAGCCGATCCAAGCAGCATGGCTTTAGTTTTGCTAGTGTTGACATCCAGTTTGTGGTCGTATAGCCAGTTCTGGATGTTGTTAAAGTCAGAGGAAAGGGTTGTGTTGATAGTGTCTATATTAGTAGAACTTGTATAGATGACAAGATCATCAGCATATAGAATAGCAGAGCAGGATTTTAGAGCAGCTCCAATGTTATTTATATAAAGAGAGACTAGGAGGGGCCCTAGGATGGAGCCCTGAGGTACACCAACGTTAATGGTGGTACTGTTCGATATAGAGGAACTAATTTTCACCACTGGAGTTCTATTTGTCAGGTAGCTTTCATACCAGACAACAACAGAGAGGAGAAATGCAGGTGTCGAAGCGAGGAGAGAAGCAAAGTGTGATCAACAAGGTCAAAAGCCTTTGTGAGGTCAATAAAGACAGCCCCAGTCAGATTGCCAGTATCCATTTTTGAAAGAGTGTCTGTGGTGAATTTAAGGAGTGCAGTCATTGTGCTATGTCCTTTCCTGAAGCCATGTTGGGTATCCGAGAGTAGGCTGTGCTTAAGTAGATAGTCAATTGTCTGAATTGTGACAATTTTCTCCAGGATTTTGCTCAGTACCGAGAGTATGGCAATTGGTCTATAGTTCATGACAACCATAGGATCCCCTTTTTTAAGTACAGGTGTGATCCAAGCAGCTTTCCAGAGGTCAGGGACCACTCCACCTGAAAGTGATAACGTATAAATTTTGGCCAGCGGTAATGCAATAAGGGAGCTGCAAGTTTCAAGAGGTGGGGTTCCAGGGAGTCTGAGCCAGAGCTGGTATGATCAGAGATGGACCTCAGGAGCTTCATACTTCCTTTCTAGACACAGCCTTAAAACAGAGTGGAGGAGTATAGGGAGGCACAGGGGACAACACTTCCAGCTTATCCAGACTGGTTCCTGATGAAGAGTGGGAGGACACTGCAGTGGGATCGAAGGAAGAGGTATATTGGGAGAGATCAGAGAAATGCAGGTTGAAAGAATTAGCTATGGTTTGTGAGTCATTGCAATGCACATCATTTATCAGCATATCACCAGGGGTAGTTGGCTGTGAGGATCCTAGGAAGGATTTGATGTGTGACCAGAATTTTCTGGGATCATTGGCCGAGTTAATCAGTAGGTCTTTACAGTACTTGCTCTTAGCAGCTCTGACTTGTCTTTTACATGAATTTCATAGCGTACAGTAAGCATTGAAATCTGTTTGCTGGCCTGATGTTTTGTAGTGCTTCCAGAGTTTATCTCTACTGTGCAAACTTTTGAGCAAGTCTTTGTTTAGCCATCTTGTTTGTTTACCCCTCACTCTCTGGGTGATCTTTGGGTCATGTCTACATTGAACCATAAGGAATTTAGTGGTGAAGAGGTTAAAAGCATCCTGAGAACAGTGTGATAGATAGATCTCCGACCAATCAATTCTGGAGACGTCATACAGAAACACCTCTTGGTCTAGGTGAGCAAAGTTTGTGAGAGTGATGAGAAGTGGTGGAGGAGATGGAGGTGCCCCCAAGGACAGGATGCATAAAGTAGGAGAGTGGTCAGTTAAGGCATCAGCAAGAGTGCCAGTGGCTGAGATGTGTTCAATCCGGTTTACCAGCACCCAATCCAATAGTGTGCCTAGTGGTGATGAAGACAGACTTCTAGTCGGCACTGTTACCATCTGATGCAGGTTATAGCTATGAGTCAGAGATTGAAGAGAACTGAGAGCTGCCCCAAGCCAGTTTAAGTTTAGGTCCCCTAAGATGACAACCTCATTATGATTAAAATTCTGAGAGGTATTTTCCAACAGGCACTGTAGACCCGCAATCCCTCCCGCTGGGGGGTTATATGCACAGATAACATGCAGTTTCTTGGCTCCCAACGCAAGGGTAGCATGCAAGTATTCACATACCGATTGAGCAACCGGGATTGTGAGAAGAGACAGTCAGATTATTTTTGTAGCACAGAGCAACTCCACCACGTTTGTTCGATATCCTATCCCTTCGAATAATAGAGTAATTTGGCAGGGAGAAGAGGGAGTCAGTAACCGATGGTTTTAGCCAGGTCTCAGTGAGACAGAGGATATAAGAATTGTACAGTTTGACCTATGACTCCAGTTCCACGAAGTGACACATCAAATTTCTTATATTCAAGTGTGCAATTAACAGCCCATGTTTGGACATACTATGTATGTTACCTGCTGAGAAGTAAGCATCTAGTGGCCCAGGATTTGTCGCTGTATCCCCAGATAGCAGAATGGTAATGATGACAAGGAACCACAGCCCCCATTTAGAAAAGGATGGGATAATGCAGACTTGTTCCATAGTTTCCTAAACATATAAAGAGAACAGTAGGGACATCCCTTTTGGTAGAGAAGAAGATTAGTTTGTAGTATCCTTGTATTATAAACAATAAGGTTGGAGAAAGTAAAACCATAGTGTTCGGTCCTAGATTTATTTGAGCCATCCTTATTCCATAAGGATAGTGTAATTCTGTCAAGGCAAAGTAGGACAAGAAAAGTTACGGGGGCAACCCCAGACAGCTGTTGGATATGGTGTGACTGTTGGTACAACATTGGTTCAACTCATGACAGAGGTCACCCAGGGTCACAGCTAGGCAGCGATTGACAAGAGGCTTTGGCTATGCAAGACCTTGCAGGCTTGCACTCCCCAGCTCCATTACATTGATAGCCTGGGGCACACTTACTCAAGTACAAGTGCAGGATGTGAAATCCTTTTGTCCTTGTGCTTCCTTTGTTATTTAAAGAGGTTGTTTAAAAGCCCACAAATAGATCCCTTAGGAGCAAGCCAGACGAAAATGTGGATTCGAGCAGGACCCAGAGTCACTGGAGTCTGTCAGACCTAGTTGTTTGATTTCTGTTTTGCTTGGGATAACTTCCAAAAGGTTGATTTTAAACTGAAAATGCAAATACCTTGTGGTGATGTTTTGCAGAAAATCCAGTCCAGGAGACATTCACAGATGTAGTGAGCAAGAATGGTGTAGTTACTCCAAGCAGAAGATCTTGTAAATACCAAAAAACTTAGCTACAGACAGGAAGTGCTTGGTAACAGCATTGCCTTCTCTTTTGTGATAAGACCTGTGCCATAACTATCTGAAAAATATCTGACAGTCAAAAACCACCACAGAACAGCAACTTGAAGGCCAAGGTGGCAACATAAGTAACGACAAACTCATGGTGGATCATTTCAAAGACAGATGATGTATGTAACATGAAGTACAAGCATTATTGCTAGAATGCACCTCATTAGGAGGTACTTGAAGACTCTTGCCAGATTTTTCTTAGCGTCATTGATATATTTTATTTATTTAGTAACTAGTGACCAGGAAAGGCAGCTGTGACAAGACTCATTTCAGCTGTCTTTGTTATTTTTTTCACAGTAGCAGTTTGCTTTATTTCTTTGTGGATGTAATTTGAAGAGTCATCTATTTTAGTAATGTTGTGAGTAGTTTAAAACCTTCTTTCAGTTCTGAACCATATAGTGTATATCTATATCCAGGATTTTTGAATATGTCTATTTAAGAAAAAAAACATAATTTCCCCCCACCATCCAGTGTATTTGGTCTAATTTAAAGTATTTCTAAACTCATAACTGTCCTAGCTCACGTACTGTATCTTCTTCAGCTGCCTCCCTCATTTCAGCCCACTTCAACTTGTCCATCTCCACAGGTTGTTTATTGCTAGTCTGGAAGAGTGCCCAAACAAACCCACTACATAAAGATTGTGACATACAGGGGCATCTATAATTATTTGTCTGTCTTGCTTCTCTTGGTACTTCCCAAGATACTCTATTGATTTATCCATTCTCAAATATTTGATATCAACTTCTGTCAGTAGCTTCTAAATACTGTCCAGCCTGGGTTAAGGGGCACACATTACACATCAGTAGCTCTACTTAAGGCCACCAGTCAAATCCGTAATGACAGTAGAGAATAGTTAAAGAGCTACTGATGCTTCAAAGGAAACTTTGAAAAACATAATAATTAGATGCAATTCAGCTTGCATTCCATGTATATTCTATATATTTATCTTCCTCATTATTTATTACCGAGTAAATTTGCACGAGTATGTGATTTTTATCCCTTAGATTTCCCCTTAGAGTTTATCTACTTCTATAGCTTACTCATAGAAACATAGAAGTTGATGACAGATAAGGACCACAAGGCCCATCCAGTCTGCCCATTTTTTTCTACCTTATGAATGTGCTATTGGCCTTTACTCTGCCAATGGCCTATCTATTCATACTCATCTGTATTGCTCCCTTATGCCAATCCCATGCATGTATGAAGCCCTACACTGTATTCATATCCACCACTTCCTGAGGTAGGCCGTTCCATGCATCCACCACCCTTTCTGTGAAAAAGAACTTCCTCACATTACCCCTTAATCGGCCTCCTTCTAATTTCATACTGTGTCCTCTTGTCCTGCTATTTTTCTTATATTGAAACACATTAGACTTGTTCACCTCGTTAATGCCCTGAAGGAGCTTGAATGTTTCGATCATATCACCTGTCTCCCTCCTTTGCTCTAGGATATATATATATATATATATATATATATATACTGAGATCTGTCCTCGTGTGTTTTCTGATGCAGTCCCTGCATCATTTTGGTTGTCCTCCCAACTTCAAGTCATAATTGTCTATTGTGACATCACATTCTGTTGTCATAGGAGTAACTGTGATGTCACAAGCAGGGCATTATGATCTCAGGTAGGGAAAAAACAACAAGAATAGATTAACTCTTCAGGAGCAAAGATCCTGTTTTCATGCAAATGACCTCAGTAATAAATAATTTGGGGAAGAAATACAAAACTAATGTGAAATACCAGCTGAACTGTGTTTACTGTAAAAGTTATGTTTGGTTAAAGTTCTCCTGAAGGTGTCAGCTGCTCTTTAAGAGTTTCTAAAGAATCCCCAAGTATGTGTGTTATTGAAAATGTGTTTTTCAACAGGAACCCTAGATGTCCGTCTGGTGACATAATGGAATTTGCATAGCTGTGTAAACCATGCTGCAGTAATAACAAGCATTTGTCAATGCCGAATGTTGATTGCATTGCTCTGTTGAGCTCGCTCAGTGGCCCTCTGTCACTTGCTCAGTCTGTTTGTCCCGGTGCTGCAGGCTGCTCTTTTGTACTGGGCTGCTGCCTATGTTGGCACCTTGTTCTGCTGAGGAAGAAATCCTCAGCTGTCCCGACAGAGCTCCATTGAGGTGGGTTACTCCCTCTCTCTCACTCGCTCATTCTGTTTCTCCTGGCACTGCAGGCTGCCCTTTTGTACTGGGCTCCTGCCTGTGTTGGTGGCTTTTTCTGCCCACAAAGAAATCCACAGCTGTTCCGACAGAGCTCCATTGAGGTCGCTCACTCTAGCTGTCTCACTCACTCATTCTGGTTTTCCTGGAGCTGCAGGCTGCCCTTTTGTACTGGGCTCCTGCATCTGTTGGTGCCTTTTTCTGTCCACAAAGAAATCTGCAGCAGTCCCAACAAAGCTCCGTTGAGCTCGCTCACTCCCCTTCTCTCACTCGCTCATTCTGTTTCTGCCGGCGCTGCAGGCTGCCCTTTTCTACTGGGCTTCTGCCTGCGTTGCTGCTTTCTTATGCCCACACAGAAATTTGCAGCAGTTACAATAAAGCTCCATTTAGCTCACTCACTCGCTCATTCTGGTTTTCCTGCCACTGCAGGCTGCCCTTTTGTACTGGGCCCCTGCATGCATTTCTGCCTTTTTCTGCCCACGAACAAATCTGCAGCAGTCCCAACAGAGCTCCGTTGAGCTCACTGATTCCCCCTCCCTCACTCACTCATGCTGTGTCTCCTGGCGCTGCAGGCTGCCCTTTTGTGCTGGGCTCCTGCCTGCATTGGCAGCTTTTTCTGGCCAGAAAGAAATCTGAAGCAGTCCCGACACAGCTTCATTGAAACTCGCTCACTCCCCTCTGTACCTCCGCAGCATTCCATTTCCGCCAGCGCTGCAAACTGGCCTTTTGTACTGGGCTCTTGCCTGCGTCGCTGCATTTTCTGCCCACAAAGAAATCTGCAGCAGTCACAACAGAGCTCCACTGAGCTCACTCACTACCACTCTGTCACTTGCTCGTTCTGTTTCTCTTGGCGCTGCAGACTGCACTTTTGTATGGAGCTCCTGGCTGCATTGGCACCTTTGTCTGTCCACAAAGAAATCCGCAGCTGTCTCGACAGAGCTCTGTTGAGGTTGCTCAGTCTCCCTCTGTCATGCACTCATTCTCTTTGTCCTGGTGCTGCAAGCTGCCCTTTTGTATGAGGCTCCTGCCTGCACTGACGCCTTTATCTGCCCACAAAGAAATATGCAGCAGTCCTGATAGAGATCTGTTGAGCTTACTAAGTCCTCCTGTCTCACTTGCTCGCACTGTTTCTCCCACCGCTGCAGGCTGGCCTTTTGTACTGGGCCCCTGCCTGCATTGATGCCTTTTTCTGCCCAAAAAGAAATCCACAGCAGTCCTGACAGCACTTCAGTGAGTTTGCTCACTCCCCCTCCCTCACTTGTTCTCTCGTTCTGTTTCTCCCAGTGCTGCAGGCTGCCCTTTTGTACTGGGCTCTTGTGTTGGGGCCTTTGTCTGCCCACAAACAAATCTGCAGCCGTCCTGACAGAGCTCAGTTGAGCTCGGTCACTCTTAATTTGTCCCAAACACTGATTTCCCAGAGTGACCGTGCTATTCTTCGGCAGGAGTGCAAAAACATATTTTAGCCAGGATGTGAAAAATTACAGCTATAGTGTTTGTAAGGAGGTGTGAAAAAATGCCACTGTTGAAAATGTGGCCTGACAATATGACAAATTTGCGAAGTTACAAGGGTGCGTGGAAACAGTTCAACACACGCTTGTAACACAGTCATGTTATGGATTTTCGGCACCAAATTTTCAACATAGGGATTTTAGGACCTCTGCTCATGAACAGTGCCACTGCCATTTTTTTAGTCTGTCCTGAACACTGATTTCCCACAGTGACCACGTTATTCTGCGCTGGAACTGTGAAAACACATTTCGGTCAGGATGTGAAAAATGACAGTGATACTGCTTATAAGGAGGTGTGAAAAAAATGGCACTGTCGAAAATCTGGTCTGACAATATTACAAATCTGCGAAGTTACAAGGGCATGTGGAAAGTGCGCAATGTACACTTGTAACACAGTCAATTGATGGGCTATCATCACCAAATTTTCAACATAGGCATTTTAGGACCTCTGCTCATGAACAGTATCATTGTCATTTTCTTAATCTGTCCCGAACAGTGATTTCCCACAGCGACCGCTCTATTCTGCACGGGAAGTGTGAAAACATATTTTGGCCAGGATGGGAAAAATGACAGCTGACTGTTCATAAGTAGGTCTGGGAAAATGGCAATGCTGAAAATCTGGAGTGAAAATATTATAAATTCGCGAAGTTACGAACGTGTGTGCCAACTGCGCAACGCATGCTCATAACACAGTCATTTTATGGAGTATCATGACCAAATTTTCAACATAGGCATTTTAGGATCTCTACTCATGAACAGTATCACTATCATTTTCTTAATCTGTCCTAAACACTGATTTCCCACAGCGACCGTGCTATTCTGCGCGGAGTAAACCAAATTTCGGCCAGGATGTGAACAATGACAGCTGTACTGCTCACAAGGAGGCATGACAAAATGCCAAAGTTGAAAATCTGGTGTGAAAATATTGCAAATTTGTGAGATTCTGGCGATGCGTAGCAACTGTGCTTAAGCTTGTAAAAACAGTCATTTTTATTTTCCACCAAATTTGCAACGTAGGCTTTTTGAGAGCCCACCTCATGAACACTGGCACTGTCATTTCATTAATTGTCCCTGAAGGGTGATTCCGTGCAGTGACCGCGAAACCACCTTTTGGGGCCAATTAACGCCATGACAGTTCAAGAATTCATGAGGAGGGGTCCCAAAAACCCCATGTTGAAAATTTGGTGAAAAAATTCCCAAAATAGCCCGAGATAGGCACTAAAGTTGAAAAAACCCTATTTATTCCATTATACAGCTTACCGGCATTTCCTCAGTTAGCGGTCGGCTTTGAAAAGTGCGAAAGTGTTCCCGGTCACTGAGAGATCGTCGTGCTGGGCTCAGGAGGTAAGTATGGGGTGAGGGGTTTGGGGAGGCAAGTGCGCAG
Source organism: Neoceratodus forsteri (assembly GCA_016271365.2). Lineage (NCBI taxonomy): Eukaryota > Metazoa > Chordata > Ceratodontiformes > Ceratodontidae > Neoceratodus > Neoceratodus forsteri. Next base: position 420,017,561 of record CM028137.1, on the reverse strand, counting down.
TGGTTGGAGTGCGGGTTGTGGGAGGGGCAGGAGACTCACGAGATCGTTCCCTTTTTCAGGTAAAAACAAACATTGCAGGACCATTTTAACTTTACAGGGGGCATGTGGCACACTGGGGTGGACTCCCAGCATGCCACGAGTCTAACAGGGCAGCTGTAGCCGACAGGATTGGGCACCTGTCGGCAAACAACAAGGGGTGAATTCCTTTCTGCCCGGCGGGGATTGGGCACCCTGTCAGCAGACAATAAAACCAGTGGGGGTTACATTATGCCCTACTGAGGTGGGCTCCCCATCATAAATAAACATGGTGGGGTGGTAAATATTGTTTGTAAATACGGCGGCAAGCCGCCGCCATGTTCACAAACAATATCAGGGATCCTACATCCTGCCCTGCAATGATGGGTCGCTTTCTCATTGCAGCGGATGGTTGACGCTGCAATGATGAGGTGGCCTCTGATTGCAGCGGCTGATTTTTTAGAAGGTTGTGACACGCTGGCTGAACTACTGTCAGCAGCAGTGTGCCACAGCATTGGGGGATGGGGGACAAGCCTTTGTAGGCTGTGGGGGCATTGGGCACAACAGTGCTGCGCCTCCACAACCTGCTTGTGGAGAAAGCTGCCACAACATGTTTCTTGCGCATGCGTGCAATCAACATAAAAATGGTTTGACTAAGTCACCAGTATGGCTATGTCATTAACAAATTCTAGATCCTGATTATCATGAATAATAGACTGCTCCTTACTTGGTGTCTGAATAATGAAAAATCAGTTATTCATGGTATTCCTGTTTGGAAAATAAAAATTGAAGTACAATAAGTTCAAACATCTAAAAGGGATAATACATTCAGATCAAATACATTTCTTCAAGATAGAGCATAGCCAGCCACGATGAAATGCTGCATGACAATAATACTATTCTCCACTTCCCTGCCTGCTCTAGTGGTCCCCCCCTCCCCTCCTCACTGGATTCCACCCTCACATCTTGGAACCCCAATGCTGCACTTTTCACCCTCTCCCCACCCTACTTACATTCTTTCTCCCCCCCTCCCCTCTTACCTCTCCCTATGACTCTGGCACTTCGTATCTCTTGTCTGTTTTCTCTGACAAATGCCGCTGGCTGCCTTGCTTACAATGCTACCCTTGAATTGTATTAATTTGTAATCTGTTTGCAATGTCCACATTGCTGTAATATCTGTCTTGATGTTCCCCATAATTTGTATTTCTCTGACGTGGAACCTTTGTAAAAGAGCCTTGGCTCAAAGGTATTTGTAATCTCAGACTTAATAAAAAAAATAAAATAAAAAAACAAAACAAAAGAGCTTAATTGCAATTCAATTACACTGTTCCCTGCAGCATACTGCCTTGTACTGTACAGCAGTGTTACTGCATTGCATCCTGGCTGTCATCACTGTATATAAGGATAAAAGTATGAGGGGACACTCAGTGTAATTTTGTCACTGGGTTGCTGTGTGATGTTGATGATTACTACCTTTGAATTGTGGGTTCAACAACGTTGAGGGGCTTGGGTCACTAAATCCCTGACAGGGGGTAGGGTCATATCTGAGATTTAAATGAAAAAAAAAATGGTGTCGCCACACAGAGAAAGGTTGAAGGGGGCCTGGTATAAGTATGGTATAATCTTCGGGATGTAGTAACTATCCACCTCCCCACAAGATCACCCCCTCCCATGAACCAGTATGGTGCAACAATATTTTCCACAACATGCAATGCTTGAGCAATAATGACTGAAAAGACTGTCATTTCCTAGAGATGAATGACTGGCTGAGGTGGGGAGGGTGGTCTAAGGCACAGCCAAGGGCCACCCCTGCCCAGCCAGTCATTAATTGAGAGGAAATTTCCATCTCTGAGGTCATTATTGCAACTAATCACAATAATATTAACATATGAACATATGAAATTGCCAGCAGCTGAAGGTCTAGAGGTGTATCAAGTCTGCCCGAAAATGTGCAGCTAGCACCCCTTATTCTGCAGCTGCCCCTCCCTTCCACCCTTCCCCTCCATTGACCCTCCCCCTTATCATGTCCCATCCCCTTTTGAAGCAGTCCTCTGTTCTACTGGATACCACCTCTGCAGGTAACGCATTCCACCCAGCCACCATCCTCTCTGTAAAAAAGTGTCTCCTCATCTCCCTCCTGAACCTTAATCCCTCCAATCTCCTATCATGGTCCCCAGTGTCCCTCCCTTCCCTTACTTTGAACAGCCACTCTGTACCTGTCTTGTTTATTCCTTTCATGTACTTAAAGGTTTCAATCATGTCCCCCGTCCCTCCTCTCCTCCAGCGAGTACATGTTCAACTCCCACAGACTCCTCTTGTATGATAAGTCCCTCAGCTCCTTGATCATCTTTGTCACCCTGCACTGCACCCCTCCAGTAACTTACATAGAAACATAGAATTTGATGGCAGATAAGGACCTCTTGGCCTACCTAGTCTGCCCATTTCCCTACCTAATGGATAAGCTGAAGATCCTAGTTAACCAACAGCCTGCTTCCTCCTACCCCTCACTAGAATTGCCTTATGTCTGTCCCATGCATTCTTGAATTCCCCCACTGTTTTTGACTCTACGACCACCTCAGGAAGGCCGTTACATGCATCTACAACCCTCTCTGTGAAGAAATACTTCCTCACATTACCTCTGAGCCATCACCCTTCTATCTTCAAATCGTGCCTCCTTGTTCTTGCACATCTCTTTTTCTGAAAGATGCTACCCTCTTGGACTTTGTTGATTCCCTTGAGGTATTTGAAAGTTTCTATCATGTCCTCCCTCTCTCTCCTTTCCTCGAGGCTATACATCTTAAGCTCCTTTAGTCTTTCTTCATATGTCTTTTGGTGCAGACCCTGCATCATTTTGTTTGCCCTCCTCTGGACAGCCTTCACCCTGTCTATGTGTTTGCAGAGATGGGGTCTCCAGAACTGTACACAGTACTCCAGATATGGTCTTACCAACTGTCTGTACAGAGGGCCAACAACTTGCCTATTTTCTACTGGTAATGCCTATGCATCCCAGTATCCCCCCAGCCCTGCTAACTGCCTTCTCACATTGCTGGCCCACCTTTAGGTCATCTGATATGACTACCCCCAGGTCCCTTTTCATTTTTGTTGTTGTCAGTATCTCACCCCCCATTATGTACTCTTCCCCTGGGTTTTTGTTTCCCAGGTGCATTACTTTGTACTTCTTTGTGTTGAATCTAAGCTGCCATACATTTGACCATTGCTCCAACCTTGCCAAGTCCCTTTTCATCCTTTCCACCCCACCTTGCGAATCAACCCTGTTGCAGATCTTTGTGTCATCTGCAAAGAGCCATTCTTTCCCTTCCAGTCCCTCTGCAATGTCACTCATACAGACATTAAAAAGGACCAGCCCTAGTACTGAACCCTGCGGTACCTCACTAGTAACCCCCCTTTCTTCACTGTGGACTCCAGTTACTGTTACCTGCTGTGTCCTGTTGTCCAGCCAGTGTTTTACCCAGGCTATCACCCTGGGACCCACTCCCAGGCTGGCTAATTTGTTTATTAATCTTTTGTGCGGGACTGTGTCAAATGCCTTGCTAAAGTCTAGGTAGGTCATGTCCACGGCCCCTCCCTGGTCTACTACTTTGGTCACCCAGTCAAACAAATCAATTTGATTTGTCTGACATGACCTTCCTGCTGTAAATCCATGCTGCCTTGGGTCCTGTGCCCCACTGATCTCTAGGTACCCAACAGTTCTTTCCTTTAGAAGTGATTCCATCATTTTCCCTACCACTGAAGTCAAATTGGCAGGTCTGTAGTTTCCTGTCTCTGTCTTGCTCCCACTTTTGTGAAGGGGAATCACATCCACCATCCTCCAGTCCTCAGGTACCACACCATCCTCCCATGATTTATTAAAAAGGGTACTCAGTGGTGCTACTAGTTTTTCCCTTAGTTCTTTTAGAATTCTGGGGTGAATCCCGTCAGGCCCCATTGCTTTATCCACCTTCAGTTTTAAGAGTTCTTTCAGAACCCTTTCTTCTGTGAAAGGACTAATATCAACCCCCCTATCCAGAGTGCTTCTATTGACTGGATTAGGTACAGTAGTAGCCACAGGCATTGCCAGCTATTTCCAGATATTTCGCAAAATTTCTAAAGAGTTTCTCTCTGCTGCCCCTACTGTGGAAATGGAGAAAGCAAGAGATATTTATGGAAATATCACAGAAATTTCGGGAAATAGCTGGCAGTGTCTGTGGCTGCTACTGTATCTCCCCCTGCTTTTCCATTGTGAATACTGAGCAGAAGTATTCATTCAGTATCCCTGCTTTTTCACTGTCACTCTCTGTCCAACCACCTTCCTCTTTATTCAGCCTCAGTATCCCTGCCTTAGTCTTTATTTGCTCCCTAATGTACCTATAAAAGGTTTTATCCCCCTTCTTAACTGAGTTGGCTATCTTTTCCTCAGTTTGGGCCTTTGCTATTCTGACTGCCTTCCCCGCTTTCTTCTGCTTTAACTGGTACAGTTCTCTGTCCTGCTCCTTCTGTGTTTCTTTATATTTCCTGAATGCTATCTTTTTCTCCCTAACCTTCCCTGCCACTTCTTTTGAGAACCATAGTGTTTTTTTCTTTCATTTTGATTTGTTTATTTGCTTCACACTAAGGCTTGTTGCCTCTGTGATGGCGGTTTTGATGTTTCCCCATTGTTGCTCCACCCCACCTTCTTGCCTGTTTGCTAGTGCTTTTCTGAGGCACTCTCCCATTTTGACAAAATCAGCCCTCCTGAAGTCCAGTACCTTAATTTTTGTGTGGCTTGACTCTACAGCTAAGTTTATTGTGAACCACACTGTTTGGTGGTCGCTTGTTCCCAGATGGCTACCCATTTCAAGATCAGAGATCCTCTTTCCATCCCAATTTGAGAGTACTAGGTCTAAGATTGCTCCCTCCTGAGTGGGTTCCAAAACTAGCTGTCTGAGGTTTGCACCCTGTAGGGCATCGAGAATGTCCCTGCTCTTGAATGTGGCAGCAGCAAAGGTGCTCCAGTTAACATCTGGCATATTCAGGTCCCCCATCAGCAATATCTCTCCTTTCTTTGCCATCTTAAGGATGCATTCTATCATTTCCTTGTCCATTTCCTCCCCCTGAGATGGGTGTCTGCATACAACCCCCATGCAGATTGTGGTGCCATTTCCAGTCTCCAGTGTGACCCACAGTGCTTCTTCTCCTCCCTGTTTACCCTTAAGTTCTATTGCTTTGATCCCTTCCCTTACATAGAGAGCTACTCCTCCTCCTCTTCTTCTTCCCTCCCTATCCCCTCCCATAGATTGTATACCCTGGTATGTTGACATCCCAGTCATGGTTCTCTGTGTACCATGTTTCTGTGACAGCCACAATATCCAGGCATCCCTCTTCCATCAAGGCCACCATTTCAGGGAGCTTTTTACCTAGACTACGGGCATTGGTACTCATTATCCTACATTTTTTATGGCTGTATTTCTTTTTGCCCCATCCCTGTCCTTACTGACTTTGTCTTTTTCTCTATTTACCCTGGCCCTTCTCCCTATCAACTGCTCTATCTTTGTGTTTACCTCACTAACTACCCTGATTTTTTTGGGGGGGCTAGGATTTCCCTTCTCCTTTTCAGTGCCTCCCCCCCCCTTGGCTAGTTTAAATGCTTGCCAATGAAGCATTTACATCTATCACCTAGGATCCTGGTTCCCCTGCTGGATAAATGCAGGCCATCACACCTGTATAGGCCTGCATCCCTCCATTTGAAGCCCCAGCCCTCAATGAAGCCAAATCCCTGAACCCTGCACCAGTTTTTCAACCAGTAATTGAATCCCATGGTATGGAGTGCCCTAGCCTCATCCATGTCATAGACAGGTAGCACTTCCGAGAACGTTACTGTGTGTGCTACTTATCTAAGGCCCCTCCACAACTCCACAAACTCCTGTTGCACTGCTCTGATCTCATTCTCAGCCAGGTCATTTGTCTCTAGGTGCATAATGACATCCAGCTCACTCCCCCTTGCAGCTGCTCCCACGATCCTGAGGATTCATTTCCTGTCCCTCCAAGCCATGGTGCCGGGCAGGCACCTTACCTCCCTTTTCCCTCCCTCCCTCATTTCTACCCCCCTAACAATTGAGTCCCCCACCAAGAGTTGTTTCCTTCCCCTGTGGGGTCCTGTGCCAGCCTCCTGTGTGTCTCCATTGTGGAAGTTCCCAGCATCCTCCTTGGTCTCCACTGCATGTGCCTCCATAGAGGAACCATGCTGTGCCAGGGTGGTGAATGAATTGTGGAGAGGCACAACTGGAGGGATGTACCTCTGTTCCACCACCCTCACCCTCCCTGAGCCCACCGTGGTCCAACCACTCCTCTTTCTTGGCAATCTGTGAGGTAGTGGTGGTGGCCTGGGTTATCCCTGGGTGGAGGAGCAGGTTTCCTGAATCCTTGCCAGGTCAGCATGGAGATGAACAACCTCCTCCCTGAGACCAGAGAGGTGCCTGCAAATAGGGCAGCAACACAGTCTCCAGAATGTCTCCTGGAAGACTGCTGCTCTACAGCCAGTGTATTGCACCACTCCTCACATGTCTGTGTCCCTTCCTGTTACAGATGCTTTTTTTTTTGTGCGTTCTTGTTTTAGTGTGTGCAAGCTTGTGAGTGTCTCTACCCCCTATTGAGTATGCTATGCCTTTAAGGATATGAACAGGCGTATGTTGTTAGCAGTTTTGGGAAGTAATGTCAGAACTCCTGCTATAAGGAAGTTAAGTGCTTTGGGAAGGGTGAGGGGCAGGGTGGGTGGGAGTAAACCCTATGCCTTCCAGAAACAATCAACTAAAATTCTGACCCTCCACCCTGGGGAGTGCCTTCGTTCCTTTCAGACACCTATTTCACAGAGGTTAAGTAACAGGACTAGTCACAAATGACTGCAAATATCTCCCAGCTACAGTTCCTCCCTGGCAAATTAAAGTTAAACTAAGAAAAGTCAACCCCAAAAACAGAATCAATACTAGTTAGTTACACAAGTTCAAAAAGTAATAAGTCAATTCATTGTAGTCTACAAAATAACCTCCTTGATTTAAGGAAGCTCTCGCTGCTTTCTCTCTCTCTCTCTGTCTCAGCAGACAGAGACCACAAACAACTTCTGTTTTAAATCCACAGTTCAACTAGGCCCCTTTCAGCTCCTCCTCTTAACAGACACCTATTTCACAGAGGTTACGTAACAGGTCTAGTCACAAATGACTGCAAATATCTCCCAGCTACAGTTTCTCCCTGGCAAATTAAAGTTAAACTAAGAAAAGTCAACCCCAAAAACAGAATCAATACTAGTTACGTACACAAGTCCAAAAAGTAATAATTCAATTCAATGTAGTCTAGAAAATAACCTCCTTGATTTAAGGAAGCTCTGGCTGCTTTCTCTCCTCTCTCTCTCTCTCTGTCTCAGCAGCTTAATGCACCTCTTCAGATACGGGCACCAGTACTGCATGCAGTACTCCAGGTACAGTCTAAATAATGGCCTATACAGTGGCAGAATCACCTCATCCCTCCTTGAAGATGTACCCATTGCAATGCAACCCAGCATTCTGTTGGCCTTTGCAGCTACCTTCCTACATTGTGCCGAGTTGTTCATTGACCCTGTAATGAGCACCCCCATATCCTTCTCCTCCTCCTCTGTCTGGGCTAGCTGCAATCCCCCCAGCTGGCAACTCCTCCTTGGGTTCTTCACCTAAGAATGTAGCACCTTGCACTTTTTGCCATTAAATCCCAGTTACCAGGTGTCTGACCAGGTTTCAAACTTTGCCAGATCATCCTGCAACCCCTGCTATCCCCCTAAGTCATCCACCACTGCTCCCATTTGGTATCATCAGCAAACAGACAGATCTTGCTCTTGATGTCCAATGATATGTCTGCAATGAATATCCCAAACAACACTGGTTCCAGCACTGAGCCCTGTGGAACACCACTCTTCACTACCCTTGGGTGTGAGAGCTCCCCACCCACCACCACTCTCTGTTGCCTTCCCTGAAGCCAGTTCCCTACCCATCTCATCAGCTTTGCTCCTGCCCCTGTGCCTTTTAACTTACTTCCCAGCCTCTCATGCAGCACTGAGTCGAATGTCTTACTGAAGTCCAGACACAGGACATCCACTGCATGGCCCCTGTCCAGTTGCCTAGTTACACAGTCATAGAACTCCACCAGGTTGGTTTGGCAGGATCTGCCATGTATGAAACCATGCGGTCTGCTGTCCTGTAGTCCTTTGGCATCTAGGAGGGCCACCAGCCTCTCCTTCAGGATAGTCTCCATCATCTTACCCACGATGGATGTGAGGCTCACTGGTCTGTAGTTCCCTGGTTCATCCTTGGGGCCACTCTTGTGGAGGGGCACCCCATGAGCCATCCTCCAATCCTGAGGTACACACCCTGAGTGCAGTGAGGTGTTAAATAGGTCTGCCAAAGGTCTAACAAGGACCTCTGCTAGCTCCTTCAGTACTCTGGGGTGGATGCCATCTGGGCCTGGTGCCTTGACCACCCTCAGTGCCTTCAAACCCTCCAGAACTCTGCCTTCCATGATTTCCACATCTGTCACCCCCTCCCCCCATTTCTGCTGTTCCTCCCCCCTTGGGTATCATCACCCTCTTCTCCTTAGTAAATACTGAGCAGAAATAATCATTTAGCGCTTCTGCCTTATTGCACCCTGCTTCCACCCAACCCCCCTTCCTAACCCTTACTATGTCGTCCTTACAGCTCCTTTTCTCCCTGATGTAGCTAAAGAAGTCCTTCTCCCTCTTCTTAATGCCTTGTGCCAGCCTGAGCTCTGTAGATGCCTTTGCTCCCCATACTGCCAGTGTCACCTCCTTCGATTCAGTCAGGTACTCCTCCCTGTCTCCTTGTACCTCCTAAAAGCAGCTCTTTTCCTCCTTACCTTTTCCATGACCTTCTTGCTCAACCAGCTTGGTTTCTTAGCCCTAGCCTTCTTGCTTTGGGCCTTGCAGCAGGTTTTGGTTGCCTCCACTCTCCCCAGCTTTATGAGCTCCCACCTCTGGTTAGTGCCCATACTAGGCTGAATTCTGGCCAGGTACACTTTTACCACTTCCCCCATCCTCCCAAAGTCAGCCCTCCTGAAGTTCAGTACTCTTGAACCAGATTCCACTCCTTCCTTGCCCATATCCAGTATGAGCCATACTGAGTGGTTGTCACTCCCCGACAGCAGTTCTTCCACCGTAGGTTCTCTCACAAACTCCCCATTTGCCAGCACAAGGTCAAGGGTATTCCCTAACCTGGTTGGTTCACTTACCATTTGCAGCAGGAAGCTGTCCTGGAAGCCATCCAGCAGTACCTGTTCCCTTCTATTCCTGGTTGTTGGGGTACTCCAGTCCACTCCTGGTATGCTGAAGTCCCCCACAATTACCACACTACCCTTCTCGCAGGGCATCCTGATCTGTCCCGCTAGTTCCCTGTCTAACTCCTCTGTCTGAGAGGGCAGCCTGTACACCACTCCCATTCTGAGAATCCTATTCTTGGAATTCTGGCTTTGCATCAAAGTGACTCCATACTATCCTCCTCCCCTTCCTTGCTTGCACACTTCAGTCCTTCCTTCACATATAGTGCCCCCCCCACTTTCCCAATCACCCTGTCCTTACAAAATAATCAGTACCCTGGTACATACAGGTCCTAGTCATTATATTGGGTGGCCCATGTTTCTGTGATGGCTGCAATGTCCACCTCTCCCTCTGCCATGAGTACATGTAACTCTGCAGTTTTCCTCCCAGTACTCCTAGCATTAAGGGTAACCACCTTCCACCTTCCCCCCCATCCTGCACTCCTTTACTAGCATCACCATCAGTACTTTCCATTTGTTCTTTGTCACTGTTATGGCAGGTAAGCTCATATGGCTTCCCAACCTGTGGTCTCTGCATGTCTCTTGCCTACTTGCCACCCCCCTCCTAGTTTAAAAATTCCCAACTTCCTCTATGTACTCCTCCATCCTCTGTTTCAACACTATCTTTCCCTCCTCACTAAAGTGTAGTCTATTCTTGGCATAGAGACTACTGACTTCCAAGGCCCCTCCCCAGCCGCCAAAAGCCCATACCCTTTAGCATGACACCAGGTTCTTAGCCATCCATTAAATTCCACTATTCTCAGCTATCTTGTTGTGCTTACCTCAGGCACTGGAAGTATCTCTGAAAAAGTTACTGATCTTCCTGCCCCCTCACATAATTGTTCTAGTTTCTCAAACCTCCTCTGGACTATATCCACTATCTTGTCAGCTAGGTCGTTCGTCCCAAGATGTATAATTAAATGAAGCTTGTCCCTACCCCTTCTTGCATATTTTAGAACAGATTGTCCCACCTTTTCCGCTGTCATTCCAGGCATGGATTCCACCCAAATGTGACTATGCCTCTCCCCTTTGCTACCCCATCTGACTCCTCTTAGTATTAAGTCCCCCTGCACTAAGATTCCACCCCTCTTACTCCTGCTTGCTTCCATTCATCTCCATCTCTAATTCCCAGATCCTGCACATTATTTCCCTCTTTTACCCGTGTTGCAATTCTCCCAGCAGAACTGCCCCCCATTTTGGTTTGGTCCAGGCATTTATCAATTACTCCTCCAATTGCATCACCTCCCTCTTCCTTCTTCCCCTCTAGCAGTGCAAAACTAATTTCTGAAGACCCTTCACAAATGCCCGCTTCCTCCCTCTTCATAGTAACCTGTTCCCTCATTTCCACTCCATGACTGTTGTCACTTCTTCTCTCCTCATATGTCCCTGTTCCCTCTTTCCGTTTGTCTTTTGTCTCCTGATTTGGTTTCCCTGGCAATCATTCTTCCTGGTCTGAGCCCCTGTATCTCTGCTTCCCTTCTTCTGACCCTCTCCTAACCACTGCTGGCTCAAATTGCCTTCCCTAATTTCCCCAACTCCCTCCCTCCAGTATTGGGCTAAACCTGCCTCCAGTCTGCCTTGCTTGTCTTAGTTCCACCTGCAGACCTTTCTAAGTTTCTCTATGTGGTTGTACACTAAACATCCCCCCACCCTCCAGGCAATTTTTAGAAAGATTAGTGCACCGTAGTTGTTGCAGCCTACTACCCTATCTATTGCTCTCTTTGCCCGCCAGCAACCCCCCACCCTTCCAGAAGAAGGATACCAAACACTCACCCAAGTCTCTCGTCTCCCCTTCTATCAGTGCAAAACATTCTTCCCCTTTTTTTAATTTCCCTTACCCCCTTTGTCGTACACGTCTAGATAGATTGAGCAACTGCTTTTTACATTCCTATCCTTCCTGTCCATACCCAAAAAGAGACTTTAAGTAACTATTGCACAACCTTCTTCAAACTCCTTCTCCTCCTTTCCATAATGCACCCTCATCAGGGAAGGAATAGCGAAAAAGATGGGCCTTTAGCCCCTTTTTAAACAGCTTGACAGTTGGGGCCTCCCTAATAATAGATGGTAAACTGTTCCACAGGGTCAGCCTGGTGACACTAAATGCACGGTCACCAGATGTTTTTAACCTGACCCTGGGAACATCAAGGAGGACCCGAGTCACAGAGTGGAGGGAATGGGCCGAGGAGACAGATGTTAAGAGATCAGCCAGATAGCCAGGGCACACTCTGTATAGGGCCTTATAGGTGAGCAAGCCACCTTGAAGAGGATCGTCCACCTGACAGGCAGCCAGTGCAGAGTCTGCAGGACTGGGGTTACATGACTGGACCTGGACAGACCTGTCAGCAACCTAGCCACTGCGTTCTGCACCAGCTTCAGTCAGCAGAAGGTCCCTCCAGTGATCCCGAAATAAAGAGCATTGCAGTAATCCAGCCTTGAAGTCACAAAGGTATGCACCAGTGAAGGCAGGTCCTCAGGTGGAACTAGAGCCTTAATCCTGGAAAGGTTCCTCAAGTGGTAGAAACCACTGTTGACCACAGATGACACCTGGGCTTCAAGTGTCAATCTGTTATCCAGAACAATGCCAAGATCCCGCACCCTAGGGGAGGCTATCAATGGGGTGGCTCTCAGAAATAATCCTGTACCCACTCCAGAAGCACTCCCATCATGCCCGTGACCCGGCTCAATCACCAGTACCTCCATCTTGTCTGGGTACAGTCACAACCAGCTGGAAGACATCCAATCATTGATCTGGGCCAGGCAGTTGTTAATCACATCCACAGCATCATGTGTTCTCAAGGCAAAAGACAAATACAGCTGGGTAGCATCTGCATAGCAATGAAACCCCTCACTGTATTGTCTAATGAGCTCTCCAAGGGGCAGCATGTATACTGTGAATAACATTGGCGACAAGATCGAAACCTGAGGTACTCCATATGACAGGGGCCTCGGGGAGGAGGAGAAATTCCCCATCACCACCCATTGCTTCCTGCCAGAGAGATAGGACTCAAACCAGTTGATGACAATACCGGTGAGTCTACAGTACTCCCAAAGGCGATCAAGAAGAAAAAATTACTCACCTTAGTAATGTTGTTTCTTCTAATGGAGTCTTGCTGTATTCTGACTATTGCAGTGATATACAACCTTTGAACTGCCCCGGAGAGGAAAGAGTTAACTTTCCATGCAAGGCATGGAACGCTGAGCTCAAGCTCAGTTGAGACTCTGTCTGTTGTTGTTTGAATCCAAACCGCCAGATCTTTATGAGCTACACTCACTGGTCGTCCTGTGTGGAAACTGTAAACTCACACTAGCCAACTGGCAATTAAATTTAATAAAAAGATTTTTTGGTTCCAAGGCAAAGACTCAAGTCAGGAAACCCAAAAAACAAACACAACACACACCCAAAAATAAGAGGGTGAGAAAAAGGGGGCACCTCTAGGGTGCCAACACTGTTCCTGCCCATCCACATCCCAAAACCCAGGTTCTGAGAGAGGAGGCAGGGAGGGAGGTCAGAATACAGCAAGAATCCATTAGAAGAAACAACATTACTAAGGTGAGTAATTTTTTCTTCAAACAACATGAAGTCTTGCTGTATTCTGACTATTGCAGACTACCAAGCAGTACCTCCATGAAGGAGGGACAGAACCTACTTTGGGAACAGGCTCTGAAGCACTGCTGTGCCAAACCGAGCATCACTCCTAGCCTGGATATCCATAGAGTAATGCTTGGTGAAAGTATATACTGTTTTCCAGGTGGCTGCTTGACAAATCTCTAAGGTACAAATATCCCTGGAAGCAGCCAGGGAAGCAGCTGTACCTCTAGTAGAGTGAGCCCTCAGGCCTGAGGGTGGGATTCTACCTAATTTTTCATAGCAGAATTGTATACAAGAGACAATCTACCTGGCAATAGATCTCTTAGTGGCAGGTTTTCCCTTACCAACCTCACCATAAGTGAGGAACAATTGGAGGGAGTCAAACCTGTGGCGCTTGGTGCACTCTATGTAGTAGCTAAGGGCCCTTTTCACATCCAGGCTGTGTAGCCTCCTCTCCCCAGAGGAGGAATGGTCAGTGAAGAAAACAGGAAGAGACATAGACTGATTAAGGTGGAAATCTGAAACCACCTTAGGCAAAAACTTCCTATTAGTCCTGAGGACCACCTTATCTCTATGGAAGAGATAAAATCAGGCTCCACTGACAGGGCCTGTAACTCACTTATGCATCTGGCAAAGTAATGGCTACCAACAACACAGTTTTCCAAGTCAAGTACTTAAGCTCTGCTGAGGACAAAGGCTCAAAGGGTTGCATAAGCTGAGCAATGCAAACATTAAGGTCCCAAGCAGGGCAGGGTCCCTGAAGGAGGATTGGTATGCAGCAATCCCTTGAAGAATTACAGAATACAGGATGAGCTGAAAGGGAAGAGGGCTTGCCTGCTGACAAGAAAGCAGAGACAGCTGCCAGATGCACTGTAAGTGTAGCTGGTCTGAGTCTCAAGCTATTGAGATGAACCATATAGTCCAGAACTGTAGGCAACCCAGCAGACTCTGGAGAAATATGCTTACCAGAGCACCAAATAGTAAACCTTTTCCATTTGGAGTTGTAAGTATTTCTGGTGGAAGGCTTTCGAGAAGCCTTTAGAATATCCAGAAAACCTTGAGAGAGATGCAAATCAGCTAACTCTAACTCTTCAAGAGCCAGGCCTTGAGATTGACAGATTTGAGATTCGGATACCAAACCTTCCCCTGAGAACATGTTAACAGATTGTAATTCCTGAGAAGAGACAGGGGAAGGTGGACTGCTAAGGACAGCAAGAGAGGGTACCAGGGCTGTCTGGCCCAGTCTGGAGCAATCAGAATCACTCTGCAGGGTTGAGACCTGATTTTGACTAGTACCTTGAACAGGAGAGGGAAGGGGAAAGCATACAGGAATTTCCCCACCCAATTGAGAACTAGAGCATCCAGGGGGACTGAGCCCAACACTGGGGGTCTGCAGCAAAAAAGAGGAAGTTGGTGATTGTCTGGGGCTGCAAAAAGATCTGTCTGTGGAGTGCCCCATCTGGAGAAGATCACCTTCAAAATTAGGGGATCCAGGGACCATTCGTGATGGCCCTGAGATATCCTGCTGAGAGCATCTGCCAGGACATTGTCCTTTCCTGGGAGGTGCACTTCTATCAGAGAGGTATTCAGGGAATAGGCCAGAGACCACAACTTCACTGCTTCTGTGTACAAGGCCATAGACCGAGTGCCCCCTTGCTTGTTGATGTACCACATTGTGGTGGTATTGTCTGTCCTGATCTGAACTAGTTTGTTCTGAACAGACTTGGAAAAAACTTGAAGTGCTAGAAACACTGCTCTGAGTTCTAAGAGATTGATGTGAAGCAGAGATTCTTGAGGTGACCACAACCCTTGGGTGGTCAGATCCCCCAAGTGGGCTCCCCAGCCCAAGAGGGAGGTATCTGTGGTAAGGATTAGAGAATGAGATTGAGTGACAAAGGGAACTCCTTGCCTTAGGTTGTCCTGATCCTGCCACCATTGCAAAGCCTGGATCAGGGTTCGAGTCACTGGGATTAGCTTGGACAGAGAATCCTTTCTCTGGGACAGAAGGCTCTTAAGTGGAACTGAATGTCCCTCATCTGAAATCTTGCTCCTTGGACCACTGCCGTGGGAGGCAGTCATGTGAGGAGCTGCAGAAAATGCATTGCTGGTCGCGAGACACCTGAAGGGTGAATGAAGAGCCAGTGTCACAAGGGTCCTTGCCCTGTCCAGGAAGGAAGGCTCTTCTGTATTGTATCCAGCTCTGCCCCTATGAAGGTGAGAGCTGCACTGGCTCTAGAACTGACTTTGAAAGATTTAGGAGGAATCCTAGAGAAGTGAGCAGTTGCTGAGTTATCTGTAGGTGTGACTTGACTTGGTCTGGAGACTGACCCACTATGAGCCAGTCATCCAGGTATGGAAAGATGGAGATCTTTTCTCCTTAGGAAAGCAACCACTACTGCCAGGCATTTTGTGAACACCCTTGGAGCTGATGTTAGGCCAAAGGGCATTGCTCTAAATTGATAGTGGCCTGAGGGCAACTCGAACCTGAGGTACTTTCTGTGGGAGCATCTGATGAGAATGTGGAAATAGGCATCCTTGAGGTCCAGGAGACTAGCCAGTTCCTGGCCTTAGAGAGGTAGAATTATTCCCAGAGTCACCATTTTGAACTTTGTCTTTAAAAGGTGCTTGTTTAAATATCTGAGATCCAGGATGGGCGCCGTTCTCCTGTCTCTTTGGGGTTAGGAAGTACCTGAGTACAATCCTTTTCCCTGTGTGAAGGTGGAACCCTTTCTATGGCTCTGAGAGCCAAGAGGAAAAGACCTCTGCCTCTAGGGCAGGATCTCTGAAGGATTTGCAGGTGGAAAGGATCTGGTTCTCATCTTGGGAAATTGTTTGAAGCTGAGAACCAGTCCTGACACTTACCATCCAGGACCCATTTGTCTAATGTTAAAGACATCCAGTCCTGGACAAAGTAAGCCAGCCTGCCCTCGGGTAGTGGAAAATTGGCCGGACAAACCCATCAGGGTGCCTGTTTGGCAGGGGCTTTAGGCTGAAGGTGGTAGCAGGCCTGCTTATACCCTGTCTGCCTCTCCCTCTGAAGAACCCCTCTGAGCAAAGGTGGAAGGAGGCCTGGGCTTGGTAGAAGGCCTATGAAAAGGCCCGCCCCAGCCCCTGGAATGCTGCCTCTGGGGAGTGGCTTGCCTTTCCTTGGCCTGAGCACTCCTATAGGTGGTTCTGTATTCATCCATTTTCTTCATGTAGTTCTCTGTTTGCTCCCCAAACAGAGAATTACCAATAACAGGAAAATCCATGATCTTAGTCTGGATATCCTGTGACAGGCTAGTACATCTGAGCCAAGACATCCTATGAAGGGCCACAGATGTATCCATGACTCTAGATGAAACATCATTGGAGTCCACTGCAGCATGAAATTGCACCTTGGATGCCTCAATACCATCTGCAGCCACCTGCTCCAGCTCTTTGGCAAGCTGGTCAGGGACCTGTTTAGCTAGAGCCATAACAGTGTCCCATCTAGACTTCTGGTATCTAGCTGTGTAGGCCATATAATTAGCCTGCCTGAGTCCCACAGATGCTGCCATATACTGTTTCTTTGCCATGGCATCAATCCTCCCCGAGTCCTTATCTGGGGGTGTGTGAAGCCAAGGGTATATTTGCCTTATCACAGGCAGCAGCCTGCATTACCCCAACATGGCTGCATTGCTGGGAAAGGAACTCCATATCTGAGCCTGAAAGAGTATACCTCTTGTCCATTCTTCTGTCAACAGGAGGTATGGAATTAGGAGTCTTTAAAATTTTAAATGTCTGTTTCCCAAAAGACTTATGGAGGGGAATAGACAGTCTCCTGGACTCTGGGATGTCCATCATCTCAACATAATCAGGCTCCTCCTGATCCTCTACTGCTTCCTCCATAGGAAGCTGGAGAGTTTCAGCCACTTTTTTGTAAAGCATAAAGTGGGAAGGGGACTCAGAAAGCCTAGGAGGAGAAACACCTGAAGGTCTGCCTGGGGAGATGTCCAGGTCAATAGGCACATCCAGAGTTTCATAATCACCATCACTATCCTCATACTCTCCCTCCTCCTCCTCCTCCTCCGGTTCATAAAAATCCTCTAAATTATAATCCGGAACCGGGTGAACCGACCGAACCGAGCCCCTAACCAATGGTGCCGGTTGTAACCGAAGTTAGCGATTGAGCAATCCTTATCGCTTTGGCTATTTCATCAGCGGTCAGAGAAAGAACTTGTGGATCTGAACCGGCTGACTTATCTCTTCTTTTTCTTTTAACTGGAGAAGTTTCACCCTGGTCAGAGGGCACTTCTTCTGGTTCGGTTGGAACAGAACCGGGCTGGCCATCCGGGTCAGTGGACTTCTTGGCCTCCTTTTCCCTCAGCCTACCTAACTCTCTTTTCCAGGGTAGCTGTAGAAAAACTTTTGCAAATCTGTCAGTCTGAATTGAGGTGGTCAAACCCCAGACAATAAACACAGGTGGTGTGGGGGTCAGCCTTAGCAAAGGCTTCCCCACACATACTACAGTGTTGAAACCCAGTGGGCCCGGTTTTTCTCTTGGGTTTCTCAGACATGGCCAGTCTAATCAACCTTACCCTTTTGGGCAATCCATGGGCAGACACCTAACCGGTTCCTGACTGTGTTCTGGTCGTGGAAAAAACCGTAATGAAATCCGTTTTTTTTAGAACTGATAAGGACCGGTTACCACACTCTAAAAAGCAGAACAAACTTTTTTTACAAACCTGATCGGTTCAAACCAAACCGATCCAATGTTTACAAGTTCCACACAGAAACTAATACTAATAAACCTATCTAGTACTCACGGTACCACAGACAGAGACTGAACCGACAGGTTAGATAGCAGATATTCGGTTGAACCGAGGGAAAAAAAATACACTTTAACCGACTAAATTGAACCGAGCGAAGGAGAAATCTCCGGAGCGACTGTTCAGTGAGTCGGAGTAAAGAGTCTGGCGGTTTGGGTTCAAACAACAACAGACAGAGTCTCAACCGAGCTCGAGCTCAGCGTTCCATGCCTTGCATGGAAAGTTAACTCTTTTCTCTCCGGAGCAGTTCAAAGGTTGGATATCACTGCAATAGTCAGAATACAGCAAGACTTCATGTTGTTTGAAGCATGACGTGATCAACTGTATCAAAGGCTGAAGAGAGATTGAGGAGAACAAGAATTGACCTGTCTCCTCTATCTCCAACCCTGAGGAGATCATTGTACACCCTGACTAATGACATTTTGGTGCTGTGCCTAGCCCTGAAACCTGACTGGAATGGCTCATAGATGTCAAAGGACGGTAGGTGTTCTTTGAGCTGTAGCATGTATTTCACCAAAGTTTAAAGATCATGTGCAGTAGTTTTCACAAGTAAAACAGGCAGTACCATTCTAAAAACATTGACATAAAAATGGTTCCATATGATAACAGCGACCGAGTAATAGTGATGGTTGTTTGGGTGGGTCTACATTACCGAAAAATTAATTTTGTCGATGTAGACTCGTGGCGCACACCAAAAGGGCAATGGACACTTGCATTTTTCATTTTATGTGGGGGGCTGTGCCTCCCCACATATCCCTACTAAACAATTCTTAACTCCAGGGAGGGTGCATGTCAGGGCAGGGTGCAAAAAGACAAAAAAAAATTTCCCAGACTGGCACACAAAAACGAGCACATGCCCAGAACCAAAACTGGCACCCTCCCAACCTTAGCCTACCACCAACCCACCATGTCACATGGCCAGCTCAGCAGCCCACTGCTGCACTACACCCCACAAACCCTCCCTCCCCTTCCGCCCGTCACATGGCGTTGTCCCTCCCGACCCCTCCACACACATGTATACATAGCGACAGGATGTTGCTATAGTCACTGACCCCCTATCCTGTTGCCCTCCCTGCCAGTAGCCCTTAGTAAAAGCGTTGTGATTGAGTCGCCCTTTTTGAAAGTGCTCAATCGAGGTCGCTGAATACAAGGGATACCATAAAAACTGTGAGAGTTTCAGGTTTAGCAACAAAGTTGCCAAATTCGTATTTTATGTGTGCCTTTTTGGTGTGGTCCATTTCTCCAGGGTTGCTGGATGCTGAGCCAGCATGCCTCCAGGCTGCTAATGTCATTTGGGGTGCTACTCTACTGTGCCTGTTAGGAAGTTGTATTGCTACTAGAATTGTAATGTTGGTTATTTTATTGTTGTTTGTCAGTGTCTGCTTTACAATACATTTTAATAGGGGCCTTATCTGTGTTATTAAGGCAAGGCAAAGTAAATTTTATTTATTCGGCACCCAATCCCTGAGGCTCTGGGTGCCTTACAACAACAGGTAGGTAGGTGCAGCATGGCATACAATAAAACTCATATAAATACATAACCCTTTGTAAAACTGCATGCAAAAATAGCCAGCCTCATAGTCTTGTATGGAGTGCGCCCAGCAAGCTCCTTCTTAGATGTATCAAAATAGCTGAGTGTGGGGGTGGGGGCAGCATACCAGAAAGTGGAAGAGATCATCTGGCTGTTTTTTCAGCCAAATTTACAATCCCTTCCCTCCTGATGGGGACACTAGGAAAAAAATAGAAAAACTGCACAGAAAAATTCACACAGGGACCAGGTACTGAAGTATATGTTTCAGTACTAGAATTTTAACAACAGACAGAATCTTTGTACTTCTCTTTGAGTTCATAGTCAACAAGTACTTGAAAGAAAATAGGGTGGAGGTATTCCTACTGAGTTAGTGGAAAGGAGAAACTCGATGGGCCGATGGTCTTATTTCCTCCCTAAAGATGTATGTATGTAGGATATAACAATACAGACAGACCCTTTCTCTCTGTCTCTTTGGGGTCCACATTACTGGACTAGATGGCAGAGAGTCCTGACAGCCCCTTTAGCCATGATGATCATCCTTTACCACCACTTCTGTCTCTCAGCTCAAGGCTGACGCCCCGGGCTCAATTTTAAAAGATCCACTAGATCAGCAAATGTTGTGCCGATCCAAGTCTGTGGCAAACTGTGGGTGTGTCAGGCACTCTGCGCCTGATTTTAGTAGAATGGAGATCCCTGTGCCAAAGTCCCCAGAGTTGTCACAGTCGCAGTGTTGTGGCAAAGATTTGGTGCATCAGAGGGGTTTGATAGAGGGGTCTTGTCAAGCACGCCCTGCTTGGCACAACTCCGGCTCAGACCCACAATGTTGGGAGGGGCTACATGGTACACTGGTGATGGATCAGTGGGGGCTGCCAGTAATGGGTGGCATGGGCATGGCAGGGTGTGGGAGAGTACACTGCGGGTGCCAGGGCAGTCATCCCCCATACAGCACCACAGAGCCATGGACAGGGCAGGTGACATAGGCAGGCACTGACCATGTCCTAGATCCCCTGATGCTACCAGCCCTGCCAGCTGTCCTGCAGCATGCAAATTCCCTGACATGTGGTGACAGGGCAGAGCTACAAGGGATGAGGTGCTGTTGTGGGACAGGGACATACCCCAGGCAGTGCCACCTGCTCCTGTTGCACAGCTCTCTTTGTGCTGCTATAGTGCCACTACAGATGCCGTAATAGCTGGAGGTGGGAAGGGCATCCCAATTGGCAAGTGCCATAATGAGGGATGGCAGATGGCATGTCAGAGTGTTTCCCACTACTGGCACCCCACTGGTCCATCATCAGTGTACTATGCAGGCTGCTCCCCTTCCATGCAGCACACTAGACCTGTGGCGCAAGGGCTGTTAGACCAGCTCATGGCTGATATAACCTCAGCCCTGACTTGCGGCAATGGTGGGGCTTCCCAAACTCCCAAATCAGGGAATGCTGCAGCATCACCATTGTGCAAGCTTCCATATGACCTGGCACTTTACCACTTCTGGTGCAACAGAGGCATAGGGCAGGTTCAGCACATGGCTTCCCAATTTTGACAGCCTGTGTTCAAAAATGAGAACTGCTGCAACATTTGCCACAAGGTGCCACTTGCATCAATTCTTTTTGCCACAGGCACCTTATGCCAAATTTCACAGTTTGAAAATTGGGCCTCCTATGATAACCCTCTTAGAGTCTTAGGCAGATCCTATGGTATGGGGTGTCGTAGGGTGCGGGTGACTTCGTGGACTGAACAAACTGCACAGTAGTGTGACACAATTTGCAGGTAAAAAATTGACAAATTTATTTTTACTTCAGCATCTTTCTTCTTTTTAGCAGGACATATTTAAACAGCAAACTGGTACAACGTAAATAAACACATAAATGGCAACCACAAATTATAAAAATCACTTGGAATACATGTCCAGAAAGGGCTACCCACCCCAGGTGTTCTGCTTTAATACCTGGGAGCAATGCTCAGAGCTCCCTGCTGGAGTCTGTCTCCAGACCCAACACCTATCTGCAATAGCTTGAAATAACAGCCCTTATATACTTGCTTACAAACCCATGTGACTCTGAGCCTGCCCCATCTAAAGTTTCAAACTTTTATTTACACAGTACAAATTGTTTTTACTTCAGTCTTCATTTAACAGTATTGTTATAACATTTATCAAACATAACACTAGAAACAAATGCTTTCTAATTTGAATTTTACAAGAAAACCCAAAAGACATCATGAATAATTAATAGACTCCACCTTCATTCAAACTGTCTTGCCTTAGGCTGTATAAATTTAGTGGCTACAGGCCAGCAGGCTCCTAAAGAAGTCCTGAATTTACACAGGGAAGAGCAGACCAGAGAGAGGGGTAAGTGGAGTTGCTTTGCCTATTCGAATATTTACCCCACGTAGTGCAAAAACAGCATTAAACTGTGTGTTTCTTTTACAGACATTCTTTCAAGCCTATTATTGTCAATCTCCCTTGGCTGCATAATTAATAAAGAACTACCAGACTCACAGCACTGCGCTTAAACCCTTTAATCTCCCAAAACGCAGCCTGCATAAGCATGAAATTAGAGAAGCCCCACCACCACAAGGAAAAGCTTTTATCTACCACCTGCAAGTCTCCGAGTGGTGGCGTCCACTAATTACCTTCACTATTTACTTTTACTATTCAAGCATTCCTGCTTCCCACTATATATATAGGAACAAACAGCAGAGCATTGCACAATTCAAAGCACCATTTTGTGCACTATTGCTTACTAGCATCTACTATTATTCGAATACATTCCAGAAGCAGCAGGAAATTCTAACTCGGGCTTTCACTATTCCATAGTGCCCTAGGAGCAGCTGTAATACCTATTAAGAAATCAAATCCCTAAAGGAACCTCAAACCAATATATCCCATCCCCCTTTCATTATAGAGCTGTATCCATACCTGTACTATCACCTAAGCACTGTATATCCTTTGCAGGGTGGGGGGGGGTAACATTTTTCTAAAACCCTCACTCATCGCAGGTCACCCTGTGACATGGGACATTGTCCTAAGGCTACCTTCCATGTCTACAGATATGCTGTTGCCTTGCTCGCTAGATGTCTCCCCAGACAGTCATTTAATTTGCTCCACTATTTACAACTCCTCACTCTTTTTACTATTCGCTGTCACGTGAGCTTTACTTAGATCACTATAGGTTCGAGAATGAGCACTCTGGATGTATTTAGTGTTGCTGTCATGTTTATTAACATATTAACAGTTACATGCTCAGTAACATCAGCCCCAAAACACTTCTCTTATCAACATCATCAAAAATGTATTAAACAGGCATATTTAAGAGCCAAACCTGACACGTTTCGGATGGTAAATCATCCTTTGATAAAGGATGTTACCATCTGAAACATGTCAGGTTTGGCTCTATATGCCTATTTAATAACGTTTTAATATAGAGACCAGTGCCCTTGTTCTTTAAGAGGTGTGTGCGCTCTGCTCATTTTTGTTGTTTTTATTGTATTTATTGAGTATTGCAGCACCACGTCCTTGTGCCCACTCTAATCTGTTGCAATGTTGTCAGCAGTACTAAGGCAGGCTAGATTCTGACTCTGAACAGAAGTCAGAACCTCAAGATCGCTTAAGTAAAGGTTGATACCCTTTACAGACACACACACACACAGCTGGAGCCCCTGGTTATTTCTTGCAATTCACCAGTGGGTCAGGTTATATCTCAGGTCAGAGCCTCTCTACTCTGCTTTCTGAATTTATCAGTTTTCATATTTGGGACACTTTCATTTCACACGTACTAATGATACCTTGGCATCAAGTCAGCTGTTGGACAGGAGGCAGCACTGCTGTAAGGACTTTCTCTCAGACACAACTGGCTAATGAACACCCCTTCTCAGGGTATCTTTCATTAACCAGACTCTTACTCACACTGAATGGTGTGTTGGGCATCAGCATGGTAATCTGTTATGGGAAGACTCCCTGATGTACATCTTAATTTGAGATTTCCTGAAACAATAGTAGGCATATCTCCTACCTACTTCTGCAGCTCAAAAACTGTCACCAGCACTCTCAGCATCTTCAGCATTGCTGGCTGCATCTTTTCTCTGTAGCAGGACCCCTGTATTACCCCTCAAAGGGTAACACCCACTTTGATGAGATCCTCTGTGTGCAGCAAAGTGTCTAGGAACTTTCCTTGAGGGGCAGCTCTTTGGGATACTCGCTCCTTCTTGATGATCCCTTTCACTCTTACTAGAATTAATGGCAATCTACACTAATTGGCCTAAGACTTCAAAATCCTAATGCTTCATTGCTGCCCTGATGTCTGTCCCTGGAGGCTATGAAGACCAGTCAGTGAGTTTTGTTGTTCTCTTATACACTGGATCCATAGACATCTGCTATTAGTGAAGGGACTCTGCTTCTCCAGCTGGCCTGTCAAGTGACCAGAGCCAGGGGTGCCTCAGAGGCACACCTGTACCCACCCATCACTATGCCATCTTGACATACATCTGCCAGCACCCAGCAATGAGCACTCTAGCTCCATCCATTGGCAGTCAGAGGCTCCATAAAGTGGTAGGCTCTGTGGTCTGGCACGCTTAGTAAACAAGATCTTCCCCCTACTGGAGGAAGAGGGTTGTTACACACTACCACCAGAGAAACAACTTCTGTGAGCAGAAATTCAGATGAGGGTTGATGCACTCATTCTTCAGACTACAGACTACAAACTATATAAGGGGATTAGATACTCCACCTTTCACACAAAAAACAGCACTTTTGCACTTTTATCAATGATAGAATCCCCCCACCCCCCAAAAGCAAAAAGGACAAAACAACCTTGCCAGTCTTTAATTAAGGGCACCTGCCCCTGACTCCATGAAATCAGGTTGTGTCATGGATGGCCACATCTGATTCTCACTGTGTTCGCAAGATTTCTACAGTACTATCTTCCATGTGCACAATTCAGTGAACTTGTCCTCTGAGAGCATTGCAGCATGTGTAGCAGAACCAATGGCTTAAAACTGCTACTGCAGTGACACACTGCATGGCTTCCCTATGCTGGTACATATCTACCCCATATCCCCTCCTTATAGATAGGTGCAGTCAACCCACTCTCCTCCAGTGCTGACCACTCACCCAGGTGACCAAAGGATGTTTTATGGGTGTCCCATCCAAGTCCCGTACTAGCACATTCCAACTCCACTGTCTGGAGGTACAGTTGTTACACCCCCCGTGCAGCCTAGCCAGCTACTTGCCCCCCCTCACAGGAAGGGAAGAACAAATTAATGACAACAAACTTAACAAAACTAAAACAACTTTATTGATATAATCTCTCTATGCAGGATATATAACATGTTGCTTATTATCATTTGAGCTGTTGCCATTTCCTCACATTAGTCTGTATTTTCTCACACTTGTACTATGGCTCATTTCTTAATTATTAATAGTCCTACACCATCATGGGTTAAAACTATCTTTGCTGTGAGAAACCATTGGTTTCACCTGCTTTGTGTGATGTTGCCCTCCTGGGGGAAGCATGACATGTGACCTGTGACCGCTCCGGCACTTCTTCCTCAGCTCCACCATCACAGCATTCATGTGACCTTTATCTCAACATAAGGAAACAAGATGTATGCCTACTTATGCATTTACATACTTTGCTGTACACCATTGACTCTTATCAGTTATCTAAATATAATGGTGCTTGAAATTATTGTCATTTCTGTAAAGGCATTCAGTTTCTGAAAAGCAATATCCCATAAATTCTTTGAGAAAACTTTGCAAAACACTTGCACTTTTTTTTCCTGGTGAACAGCCAATGACACGCACAAGCTTCACTTTGCGCATGACTCTTTCCTTTCAGTGCCCTCAGGCAAATGACTCTAGTCTAATGTTATTATTCAGAGTTCAGAAATGACTCATGCAGTAAAGTCTTTGTAATCCACATTTCCATGTCTCTTCTGATTCATTATATTTCAGAGCAGTCCGATCGAGCAATTACCACCATTAAAACTGTGATTCTCTATAATGCATACAATGTGGTTTCTTCTCAAATTTTCCATATTCAGACACATCAGTAGCAGTTTTTTTCCCCATTACCTTATGGCATTGGCATAAATGATGGCATGAATGTGTTTGCTTCTTCCGATGTGCCATACCATTATGAGTGACTCTAACCTGAAGTGGTAATCAGCCTTGTGTGAAAAGTCTTTATTTCAGAGTTATCCTCTGCCACTTCTCAAAGACATTCTTCACAGTGCTGTTCCACTGTCTCTCAAATCCACTTAGGCACGGTGTGTATGAAATTACCACAGGACAGTGCCACATACTGCTGAGTATAGCACCCTGGACTGCTACAAGTACAAAGCATGTGTCCATCATCCTGGTCATATGTGGCAACATATAGTGACATGTCAAGGTCCCCATAGCCAGCTAACCTTCCCTGCCATCCATGCTATGCAACTATGCAGAGAACTGTCATTCCTGTGACACTGCTGACATGGCCCTATATTGGCCCCCATGTTGCAGATGTGGCCTGTGCATCCTTCTAGCACCCACAGTAGGTCCAGTTATGCACAGGGCAGAAAGATGTTCCCCTGGGTTAGGGTGCTAGGCCAGCTGAATACATCTGACAGGTCATGCAGTGGGTCACCTCCCAGTGCACACAAGGAAACACCAAAAACACATATATGACCAAACAGTGCCTGGGAGGGTCTATCCCCAACATATAGCACTATGTCACAGGCCTGCACACAGGCCAGTTCACACACCTGCCTTACAATCAGCTGTACTTACCTGGACTGGACACGGTGCCACTGGAGACCATGGTCTGCAGTTCACGTTACTTCTGCACCTTCCTACACTTCAGGTTGTTAAATCTGTGCTTGCAGTGATCACTGGTGCAAGCAACCCCTGTCCTGCATGTCGGGTGCCACTTCTCCAAGGTCCAGACCTCACAATGGGGCATGTACACCCTGCTGCCTCTCTTAGCAGTTATTGCTCCCTGGACACCAGTATGTCAATCTGGTTGGCAATTTTGACTGCTGACCACCTTTTGTTGTGCTGTACCACTGCTTTGCGTCAGTGGCCAGACATGACTGTTGTCTCCAAAGTGATACACAGGCTGAAGCCATGCTGTGCAGCATGTTGTGGTAGTTTCACAATGCTATGGTGCATTGCACTGCACAACACACACATCCTGGGGTGTGGGCAGGGCCATGGGCATTGTGCAGTGCTGTATGCTTGCACAGTTTTGCTGCATGCAGAGCCACGTAGTGTTGACATCATTGGCAGGACATGTCATCATGCCTACACAGTGACCATAGGATACAGAGCCATCTCCTTGAATGCAGAAACAGCGCTGCTCCGCTGCAAGAGTTTGTGAGGGCAGTCAGCCTCCAAACAGGCCCCCCCCCTTCTGCAAGCCAGCCCTACCAGCAGCAGCAACATCCCCAGCTTCCAGCTCTAAGAATGCAGAAACAGCACTACTTCACCACCGGAGTTTGTGAGAGCAGTCAGTGCCAAGGAGCCCTCCCACCCTCCTGCAAGTCAGCCCTACCAACAGCAGCAACATCCCCAGCTCCCAGTTCCACAAACACAGAAACAGCACCGCTGTACCGCAGGGGTTTGTGAGGGCAGTCAGCCTCCAAGGAGCCCCCCTCCTGCAAGCCTGCCTTACCAACCGCAGCAAAATCCCCAGCTCCACAAACACAGAAACAGCAGTGCTCCACTGCAGGGGTTTGTGAGGGCAGTCAGTGTTCAAGGAGCCCTCCCCCCTCCTGCAAGCTAGCCCTACCAACAGCAGCAATACACCCAGATATACTTACAGTCCTACCTGTTCCCTGGTGTGGGGTGCCATCTTGCTCAGGACTTTACTAACTGTGCCACACCACGTGACCCACTGAAGGGGTCGGCAGACAGTGACTGGCAGTTTTTGACTATTGTTTTTTCACTGTAAAGTGCTACTTGTGCTAAAAGTGTTGGTATTTCTTTAAATAATTCATGTGTTCAGATTATCATAGAGTGTCTTAGTTAAAGTGCATTTGTGCCTAGTGTGTCCGATTCCTGTACCTTGAACCCTTGCAGTGATTTAATTTGCAATTGGATTCCTTGTCACTACATACAGGGAGATTGGCAGTATTACTACAGATTCAGGGCTTTGTGCTACACAGTTCACTGACTGCATTACCCATATGTTAACTTGTGTTGCTGTTAGTGATTGCATTCTTTATCACTAACTGAAGGACAGTGTGGCTATTTTACTTCATTACAGTGCATCAGTAGTATGTCTGTTGATTTAGCGTTCTCAGCCACACATTAATGAACAGTAGGCAGCCATGAAAATGGTGTTCTGTGGTTTGTAATCAGAGTAGCTTTCACCCTCCCTCTCCTGATCTCAAGTTTCTACGGCCCACCCCTAACTCTCCCTACTTAACCTTTCTACTTCTCTCCCCAGCTCCTCAAATGCAGAAACAGCACTGTTCCACCACAGGGGTTTGTGAAGGCAGTCAGCATCCAAGGACCCCCCCCCACAAGCCAGTCCTACCAACAGCAGCAACATCTCCAGCTCCCAGCTCCTCAACACAGAAACGGCACTGCTCCACGGAGGGGTTTGTGAGATCAGTCAGTGTCCATGGAGCCCTTCCACCCTCAAGACAGCCCTACCTGTCACAAACGGGCTCCACAGGTCAGGCCCTCTGCTCCCACAGTGCCAACCTCAAAACACAATAGTATGAACAGGGGACAGACAGGGTAACCCTCCTGTCTCTTTTAGGTTCGAATCACCTACTAGCCTCGAGTCCTCGAAGTCACATGTGAATCTTATGCTAGCATACCCAGTTAACAGGCTCAGATATATATTTTCTTTGGGGAAATGCAATATAATCTTTCACCCAGTGGCACCCAGCCAAGTTTCCAAAATGTACCCTTACGACTCAATATGAGACCTAGGTATATTCTTACCTTTAGCAAGATTAGTAACACATTCAAGCCCTTAACAGCTGTCAGATTTAAACACTGGTTCAGTATTCACATGCAGAAGGAAACTGAGAAGACACAGGCAGTATTTCAAAGAAAATATTGTTTACTAAAAGTTGTAAAATAGGCAAAATATCAAACACAGAACAAATATATCAATAACTTAGTCACATAAAATAAATGGGAAGTTACAGAATGAAAATACACCTACCACAAATGCTTAAAAGTTCTTGCCCAGCTAGATGTTACCATAAAGTGCCTTCTTAAGTTCAGAGAACCAAGCGTCTCTCTCTTGAGTCCAGAATAAAAACCTATGTTTCCCTCAGATGCCTGACCCTTTCAAAATCCTCTCCCCACTCCCCTTGGTGAGGTCACAGTTAGATCCTCCCATAGATTTAATTGCTACTGTGGAAATCAACAGTCAACAAATTTTAAAATATGAGTCTTTCATCAAAACATTCCCTTTGATGTCTTCCTGCTGATTTCCTGTTTTGCTGGAGCGATCTTAGGTTTACCACTGATAACAAGGTTCTGTGACCAAATGGTCTCTTCCTGCAGGAATCATAAGATTTTATACTAACGTACTAAAATGCCAGCAGAATAGGCCTAACGGTCTTTCGCGTCTGCTCGTTTGGTCAGCCCCCACCCTGGGAGCTGACCTTGCTGCCTCCCTCGCTTCGCTGGTTTCTCCTCACCAGTTCCGATATTCTTGCATTGATTTTGCTTCCAGAACCCTCCTGTACCTGTCCCACCCCTCTTGAACCACTCCACCATCTCTGCCTCCACCAGCCCCCTAGGCAGCACATTCCATGGCTCCACCACCCTCTCAGTGAAGTAGCACCTCCTCCTTTCTCCCCTGAATATTCCCCCCTCCAGCTTCCACCCATGCCCTCTAGTGGCCTCCTCCTCCTTCCTTCGAAGCACCCTGACTGTTCCTCCCCTATTTACCCTCTTCATGTACCTGAAGACCTCTATTATGTCCCCCCGGTTCCTTCTCTCTTCCAATGTGTACATATTTAGCTCTTTGAGCCTCTCCTCATAGGTCCTGTCCCCCAAGCCCCAAATCATTTTGGTTGTCCTCCTCTGGACCCTCTCCAGGAGTTTAATGTCCCTCTTTAAGTGTGGCCTCCAAAACTGCACACAGTACTCGAGGTGCGGCCTCACCAAGCAGTTATACAGAGGAGTATCACTTCCATCTTTCTGGAGGTGATCCCCTAATGCATCCCAGCATCCTGTTGGCCTTGGTTGCTGCCTTCCTACAAGTCTCAGAGTTGTTCATCTTGACATATACCACCACCCCCAGGTCCCTCTCAGCCATTGAGACTTGTAACATTCCTTCCCCCCAGGGTGTACACTTAGCCTGGGTTTCTGGCCCCCAGGTGCAGTACCTTGCATTTCCCTGCATTGAACCTCAGCTTCCACTTTCTAGACCATCTTTCCAGAGCCTCCAGATCCCCCTGTAGGGACACCATCCCCCTCCTCCCCATCCACCACTGCCCCCAGTTTTGAGCCATCTGCAAAGAGACTCATCTCACTCCTGATACCAGTCCTTATGTCAGAGATGTAGGCGTTGAACAGGAGGGGCCCAAGGACTGATCCCTGTGGGACTCCACTAATGACTGTCCTTGGGGACAAGACTATCCCGCCAACTACAACTCTCTGGGTCTGGTCCTGGAGCCAATTGCCTATCCATCTGATCATCTGGTTCCCCACCCTCATTTCTCCCAGCTTATCCAACAGGCCCATGTGAGGAACAGAGTCAAATGCCTTGCTGAATTCTAGAAAGAGGACGTCCACTGGTCTACCCAGGTCCAAGGCACTCATCACCCAGTCGTAGAACTCCACAAGGTTTGTCTGACATGATTTCCCCGGGACGAATCCATGCTGCCTATCATCCATGCACCCTGACTTTTCCAGGTCCCCCCTAGCCTCTCTTTGACAATGCCTTCCATCACCTTGCCCACCACCGATGTCAGGCTGACAGGCCTGTAGTTTCCTGCCACTTCCCTTGATCCCCCTTGTGGATAGGCACTCTATGTGCCCCCTTCTAGTCCTGGGGCACCCACTCTGTCCTCAGAGAGATACTGAAAAGCTCCGCCAGGGGTTTCGCCAGGACATCCGCAAGTTCCTTCAGCACTCTGGGATGTAATTTATTCAACCCTGGTGCTTTCTCCATCTTAAGGGACCTGAGGGCTTCCCTCACTCTCTCTGCTGTGATTTCCACTTCCGCTACCTCTTCTCCTTGCTTAGCCTTCCCCCCTCCTGCCAGTGATGCTTCCCCCTCTCCCCAGACCCGCCGATCGGTTAGGGTCCCCCCTTCCTCAGTATCACTGTCTCCTCCCATGTATGATGCAGCACCCTTATTTTCCTTGGTGAAAACTGAGGCGAAGTACTCATTTAGTACCTCAGCCTGCTCCCCTGGGTCTTGTGCCCATCTCTCCCCTGTTTTAATCCTGCTAATCTGCCCCTTCACCCATCGTTTTTCCCCAATGTATCTAAAGAACCCCTTGTTCCCTCTCCTAATTTCCCTGGCCAGGTTCTGCTCCTTCCTTGCCTTAGCTGCCCTCACCACCCTAGTGGCCCTTCTAGCCATCAGCTCGTTATGAGGTCCTATCTCCTGGCAGATGGCCAGAGCCCTCTGTTAAGAGAACAGGAAACCTTTGATCAGGTTCCCCTTAGTCAGCTTTTATAATAGCCAGCTACTTCAACACTGTCACCTCTGGGGTCAAAGGTCAAGCCTCTTACACCCTGGCTGACTTGTGCCAAGCAGACAGTACCAAACACATCCACATTTATTTAAAAAAATACAAATATGATACATATAACAACACGCAGAGGGCAGAATGTCACACTCCTCTCCACCTAGACTGAATTTGGGGGCTCTGTCTCAGCATGGGATGAGCTCCCCAAGTCAGTTCATTGCTCAAACTGATGCAACATTCCATCGGCATTTTCATTTGCTGCCCTGGCCCTGTGTGAGACCATCATGTCATATCATTGCAAGGCAAGACTCCATTTTAGTAGCTCCCATTAGTTTTACCCATTTGTGCCAGCCAAACCAGGGGGTTGTGGTCAGTTTATACCTCAAAATGCTGCCTGTATAGGTATGGCTCTAACCTCTTTAGGGCCCAACATCATGGCAAGACACTCTTTTTCTATGATTGAGTAAGCCTGCTCCCTGGGAAGTAACTTTTTACTGAGGTACACTATGGGGTGATCTTTCCCTTGGTTGGATGTCTGACTCAGTACTGCCCCAATACCCACATCTGAGGCATCAGTCTAGACTACAAAGGGTCTGCTATAGTCTGGACTTATCAGTATAGGAGCACTGCACAGTGCCTCCTTCAGTCTGGTAAAGGCTTGTTCACAAACTGGTTCCCAGGTAATTTTCTTAGACATCCTTTTCTTTAACAGGCCAGAATTTGGTACAAATTTCCTATAGTACCCTGCTGTCCCTAAAAAACTCCTGACCTGCTTCT
Source organism: Neoceratodus forsteri (assembly GCA_016271365.2). Taxonomy (NCBI): domain Eukaryota; kingdom Metazoa; phylum Chordata; order Ceratodontiformes; family Ceratodontidae; genus Neoceratodus; species Neoceratodus forsteri. Next base: position 419,985,883 of record CM028137.1, on the reverse strand, counting down.
GTGTTTCTGGTCTGGGCCATGCCTTGATTGTGTCTACTTTCACTTGGTTAGGACGGAGCTGTCCCCGGCCTACAACGTGCCCAAGGAATGCCACTTCAGCCATGGCCACCTGGCACTTCTCAGCTTTGACAGTGAGCCTGGACCTCTGTATCCTGCCCAGCACTTCCCAAAGGTGGGATAGGTGTTCCTCCCAGCTGACACTAAAGATGGCAGTGTCATTCAGGTACGCCACGGCATACTCCTCAACACCATTTAACACCTGGTTCGCCAACCTTTGGAAAGTGACTGGGGTATTCTTCATTCTGAAAGGCATTACTTTAAATTCAAATAACCCTATCGGAGTGATGAAGGCCAACATCTCCCTAGCTCTTGCAGTTAACTCTACCTCCCAATACCCCTTTGCCAGGTCAATAGTTGTAAGGTATGTCACCCTTCCTAACTTGTCCAGGAGTTTATCCATCCATGGCATTGTGAGGGTGTCTCACTTTGTGACTGCATTCAGTCCATGATAGTCCACACAAAAATGAAAAGAGCCATCTGGCTTGGGAACAAGGACTACAAATGAGGTCCATGGGCTGTGGGATTTCTGGATTACCCCCTAAATCCATAATTTCCTCCACCTCCCTCCTAATGTCCTTTTAGACAGCCTCTGACACCTGATATACTGTCTGCCGTATGGTCGCCTGTGTCCCTATCTCCACATCACACATTGCTAAGGGAGTTAGTCCAAGCTTGGCACAAAACAGTGGGGCAAAGTCTGCTAACACCTCCATTACTTCCTAGATCTGGCCCAGGGTCAACTGGGATGACATTTTAATTGTCTCCACAGAGGATTTGCGCTTGCTTTCTTCCAGCAAGTCCAGAAGGGGGCCTCCTTCATCTGTCCCCTTCCCAGGACTACACACGGCAAACACCATGTCAGCCCTATTAGCATATGGCTTCATCATGTTGACATGGTACAGTCTTTGTGTATGTCTCCTGTCAGGTAACTCTATAATGTAGTTTGCATCATTTACCCATTTAACTACTTTGTATGGTCCTGCCCACTCAGCCTGCAGCTTGTCTTTCTGCACTGGGATTAGGACCATGATTTCTTGACCCACAGTGTATGAGCAAGCCCTGCCTCTGTGGTCGTACCACACCTTTTGTTTTTGTTGGGCAGCTCCCAAGTTGCTCTGGGCTGTTCCCATAAGCTCCTTCAGCCTTTCCCTAAACCTAAGGATATAATCCACTATGAGAGTTCCCTGGGTAGCGTGCTTGCCTTCCCAGTCCTCCTGGATCAAGTCTAGGGGCCCATGTACCCTACGTCCATATAAGAGCTCAAAGGGGGGAAGGAAATCCTGTCGAGTCTTGGGGCATCCCTCTGTATGCAAACAACAGGTAGGGTAGGTATTTCTCCCAGTCCCTCCCATTCTGTTCAGAAAATGCTTGGAACATTGACTTAAGGGTACCATTAAATCTTTCCACAAGCCCATTGGCTTGTGGGTGATAAGGTGTCATAGAAACATAGAATTTGACAGCAGATAAGGACCGTTTGGCCCACCTAGTCTGCCCATTTCCCTACCTAACAGATAAGCTGCAGATCTTAGTTAACCAACAGCCTACTTCCTCCTACCCCCCACTAGAATTGCCTTATGTCTGTCCCATGCATTCTTGAATTCCCCCACTATTTTTGACTCTACAACCTCCTCAGGAGGGCTGTTCCATGTATCCACAACCCTCTCTGTGAAAAAATACTTCCTCACATTGCCTCTGAGCCATCCTTCCTCTATCTTCAAATTGTGCCCCCTTGTTTTTGCACATCTCTTTTTCTGGAAGATGCTACCCTCTTGGACTTTGTTGATTCCCTTGAGGTATTTGAAAGTTTCTATTATGTCTCCCCACTCCCTCCTTTCCTCGCAGAGCTATACATCTTTAGTTCCTTTAGTCTTTCTTCATACATCTTCTGATGCAGACCCTGCATCATTTTGGTTGCCCTCCTCTGGACAGCCTCCACCTGTCTATGTCTTTGTGGAGATGGGGTCTTCAGAACTGTACACAGTACTCCAGATGTGGTCTTACCAACTGTCTGTACAGAGGGCCAATAACTTCCTGTTTTCTACTGGTGATGCCTCTCCTATGTATCCCAGTATTCCCCAGCCCTCCTTACTGCCTTCTCACATTGCTGGTCCACCTTTGAGGTTATCTGATATGACTACCCCAGGTCCCTTTCCATTTTGTTGTTGTCAGTATCTTACCCCCATTGCATTACTCTTCCCCTGGGTTTTGTTTCCCAGGTGCATGCTTACTTCTTTGCATTGAATCTAAGCTGCCATACATTTGACCATTCTTCCAACCTTGCTAAGTCCCTTTTCATCCTTTCCACCCCACCTTGCATATCAATGCTTTTGGAGATCTTTGTGTCATCTGCAAAGAGACATACTTTCCCTTCTAGTCCCTCTGCAATGTCACTTATAAAGACATTAAAAAGGACCGGCCCCAGTACTGAACCCTGCATCTCTGCACCACTCCACACTTCTTCCACAAACATTTCATCAGGTCTGACATGAAGGAACCCCCTTGATCAGTGATAACTTCCTGCGGAAACCCAACACGGGAGAAAATCCCTAGTAAGGAATCTGCCGCTTTGTCTGTCCTCTGTAAGGATAGGGCGACTGCCTCTGGGTACTGGGTGGCATAATCCACCACAGTTAGGATGAACCTCTTCCCAGAAGAGCTGGGGGTATTTAAAGGTCCCATAATATCCATTCCCACCCTCTGGAATGGCTCCTCCACTATGAATAAGGGTGGCTTGGGTTTTCTTACCTGCCTTTCCTATTTCTTTGCACTGGTGACAAGGCCTGCAATACTCCTTCACCTGCTGGATGAAGTTGGGCCAATAGAAATTCAGGGCCAATCATTGTGTAGTGTGCATGATCCCCAGATAACCAGACATGGGAATATCGTGTGCAGTCTTGAGCAACTGCTCACAGTACCCCTGGGGAATGACAAGCTGCCTGCCCATCACCCCTCCCTCTCTCTCTTAGCATCCTGTATATGCAGCAGTCCATTGTCCCAATAAACTTTATGTTTCCCGTCACCTCCCTGTCCTTCATCAGAGTCTGTCCAAGCCCTCAGCTTATCTAGACTAGGATCACTTTTCTGAGCAGCTGCAAACTCCTTACACATTCCTAAGGCATGGGACAGGTCCCCTTCAGTGTCTATACTAGGGTCCCTAGCTCTAGTGTCAGGGCATTCAGGATCACTGCCATCCCTAACCCTCTGACTATGGGTCACATCTTCCTTCTCAGAGTAACCCTCCATAGCTGTTCTGTTAACTGCTATCTGGGGAATTTCTACACCCCTTTCATTATTTTCCATATCAGGAGACACAGGCTCAGGAACCAGACTCTCAGGGGTTTCCACAGGGACATCTATGGAGTCCAGGGAACTACAATTTTCCTTTGCTGCTTGGCTGTGGGTAACTGCACACACCATCCCATTTGATATTGTTGCCAATAATTACATCAACAGCCAAAGTCTCAGCTATGGCAAACTTTTGTACAGTCCACCCGTCTCACCCCAGTCTAGGAGGACACTAGCGAGTGGCAATGTTTTCTCCTCCCCAATGAATCCCCATACAGTCACAAATCGATTGGGTATAAGCTGATCAAGTTCTACCAAATTCCCTTTTACTAGCATCAGGGATGCCCCTGTATCCCTTAACCCATGTGTCTGTACACTATTCACAGTGACTGGGTGCATGTGTTCCCTCATGTTAACTGGCATGCTTTCAAGGACACACAAACAACCCACTTCTTTCCTAGCACCACTCTGTGCATTGCTTGTCCTTTTGGGATGCTGCTTTGCAATATGTCCAGTCTCTTTGCAAACCCAACATTCATTTCTTTTATCAGGTAAATCTTTTCTTTGCAACCTGGGGCTACCTGATTTCAGTGGAGGCAGGCAGGGTTTTAGCTGCCCTGAAGGCACACTTTTCCCTTTCTGCACTGCATGCCCACTCCATTCACTCTCAGAGCAGGTCTGCTCCTGGCATAGCGGTCTGAGAGTTCAGCGGCCTCTTGCGCTGTTTTTGAACCTCAGTCCCCCAGCCAGGTCTTCAGCTCTGTTGGGCATGCCCAAAAAACTGTTCTAATGGTACAGCATTTTCAATTTTTTCTACAGAGTCTTCTTCAATTCCTTCCCACCAACGTTTTAAAAACTGGTATTGTTTAGTGCCTAGCTCCTCATAGCTCATGTCAGGATTTCTCCTGAGCTTACGGAATTTAACTCTGTATCCTCTGCTGTTAGCTCATATTTTTTAAAAGTGCAGTTCTAAGTTTACTGTAATCATTACTGTCTTCATTGTCCATTTGACCCAATGCATCCTGAGCTTTTCTGATAAGTTGCAGGGATAGCTCGAAGCTCTAGGACCCTCTAGGAATATTTGCCTGAATGCATACTTTTTCAAAGGAATTTAAAAAGGCATCCATAACTCCCCCCATCTTTAAATTCAGCTATCAATTTAGAACTTAATTTGTAACCCAGTTCTGGAGTCCCAGTTAACCCCAGGTCACTTACTTGCTCTGGTGCTGGTGTTTGGAGTTGTAGCTTATCCAGTTCATGTTACCTCCGGTGCTCATGCTTGTCTCGCTCAGCCTCTCACTGAAGTTGTTACCACTTCTCCTCTCTTTCCATCTGCAGCTGGAACTTCTTCTGCTCAAATTCCAGCTCCATTCTCCACAACTCTATCTTCAGCCTGATGTCTTCTGGCTCCAGAATGCTGGTGACTTTCCCCTGCTGCTGTGGTCCTTGGCTTGCACTGGCCCTGCTGTCCTCCTCACTGGATCTGGACACAACACTGAACCCTGGTCCCTCCACTCCCAAGGTTCAGTCCTTTTCAGTCACAGACTGTGACTCGAGGCTTTGGGCATTGCCTGCCACAAGAGCCTTTGTGAAGTGCTTTTTGGTTCTGCCCTCATGCTGGACTCCTCTCTCTTGGCACACATGCCTTAGGTAGTCTGTAGTGTGCTCACTGTAGTTAGAAGCCATCTTCTTCCCTAACTACGGCTGCACTAACTTGCACCCAAAAAAAAATAAAACAGGAAGGAACTTAGACTGTAAGCATAATGATATAGTTCTGTTTACTTTTTAAGAATCACTGCTTTATTTTGCATGTGAGCTGTACAGTATTAATCTGACACATGGCTGTTAATGCTCATATTACCAAATACTTTCAAATCGCACCACTGCCAACCAAATCTGTCACAAATGTGCTCTGTGGGTCAGGCCCTCTGCTTCCACAGTGCCAACCTCGAAATGCAATAGTGTAAACAGGGGATATACAGGGCAACCCTCCTGTCTCTCAATCACCTACTAGCCTCGAGTCCTGGGGGTTAAATGTGAACCTTATGCTAGGGTTCCCAGTTAACAGGCTCAGATATATATATTCTCTTCAGGGAAATGCAATATAATCTTTCACCCAGTGGCTCCCAGCCAAGTTTCCAAAATGTACCCTTACAACTCAATATGAGACCTAGGTATATTGTTACCTTTAGCAAGATTAGTAACACATTCAAGCCCTTAACAGCTGTCAGACTTAAACACTGGTTCAGCATTCAAATACAAATGGAAAATGAGAAGACAAAGGTAGTATTTCAAAGAAAACATTGTTTATTAAAAATCATAAAATAGGTAAAATATCAAACCCAGAACCAATATATCAATAACTTACAGTCACATAAAAGAAATGGGAAGTTACAGAACACAAATATGCTTACCACAAATACTTAAAAGTTCTTGCCTAGCTAGATATTACCATAAAGTGCCTTCTTAAGTCCAGAGAACTAAGTGTCTCTCTTGAGTCCAGAATAAAAACCTCTGTTTCCCTCAGATGACTGACCCTTTCAAAATCCTTTCCCCAACCCCCTTCATGAGGTCACAGTTAGATCCTCCCATATAATTAATTTCTACTGTGGAAATCAACAGTCAGCCATTTTTAAAATATGAGTCTTTCATCAAACCATCACCTTTGCTGTCCCTCTGCTGATTTCCTGTTTCACTAGAGTGATCTCAGGTATACGACTGATAACAAGGTTCTGTGACGAAATGGTCTCTTCCTGCAGGAATCACAAGATTTTATGAGGTCCTATGTCCTGGCAGATGGCCAGAGCCCTCTGTTAAGAGAACAGGAAAGCTTTGATCAGTCTCCCCTTAGTCAGCTTTTATAACAGCCAGCTGCTTCAACACTGTCACCTCTGGGGTCAAAGGTCAAGCCTCTTACCTACTTGACTTATGCCAAGCAGACAGTCTCAAACACATACACATTTATTTAAAAAAAAATACAAATATGATACATATAACAACACACAGGGGGCAGAGTGTCACACTACCAACAGCAGCGACATCCCCAGCTCCCAGCTCCTTGAATGCAGAAACAGCACTGTTCCACCGCAGGGGTTTGTGAGATCTGTCAGCATCAGAGGAGCCCCCCTACAAGCCATCCCTACCAACATCAGCAACATCCCTAGGTATATTTATAATCCTACCTGTTCCGTGGTGTGGGGTGCCATCTTGCTCAGGACTTTACTAACTGCGCCACACCACGTGACCCCCTGAAGGGGTTGGCAGACTGTGACTGACAGTTTTTGACTATTGTTTTTTTCCCTTTCAAGTGCTTCTTGTGCTAGGAGTATTAGTATTTCTTTAACTAATCCATGTGTTCAGATTATCATAGAATGTCTTAGTTAAAGTGCATTTGTGCCTAGCGTGTCCAATTCTTGCATCTTGAACCCTTGCAGTGATTTAATTTGTCATTGGATTCCTTGTTACTACATACAGGAGATTTGGCAGTATTACTACAGATTCAGGGCTTTGTGCTACACGGTCCAGTGACTGCATTACCGGTATATTAACTTGTGCCACAGTTAGCAATTGAATTCTTTGTCACTAATTGAAGGACAGTGTGTATTTTTCTACTTCATTACAGTGCACCAGTACTATGTCTGCTGATTTAGTGTTCTCAGCCACACATTAAGGGAATAGCAGGAAGCCATGAAAATGGTGCACTCTGGCTTGAAATCAGAGCAGCTTTCACCCTCCCTCCCCTGAGCTCACATTTCTACTGTCTGCCCCTAACTTTCCCTGCTTAACCTTTCTTCTTCTCTCCCCAGTTCCCAGCTCCTTGAATGCAGAAACAGTGCTTCTCCACCACAGGGATTTGTGAGGACAGTCAGCGTCGAAGAAGCTCTTCCACTTCCCACAAGCCAGCACTACCAACAGCAGCATCATTCCCAGGCATGCAGCACTGTGCTTTGCGTGGCGCTGCTTAGTATTTGTCACCCCTCCACCCTAAGGTGGTGTTTGTTTTATAGGAAAAGGCCAGGTGAAACCAATCAGCCGAGTTTTACTCCCCTGCCTTCCCCACTGCATGGTACATCCTAGCTTCTCCACTTCAAACTCCCACTTGGTATCTTCTAGAAGTCAGCCAAGCTAGCTAATCAACCTCACTTGATCTATATCCTCCATCTCCGCAAGAGATAAATTGCTGCACCTGCCTTAAACAATCTCCCCCCTAAACTTGCCTAACTACAAGCAGTTTATACACAAACTGTTTAAAGCCACCCATAAAGGCTATATCACATTTGGTTTCTCACCCGTTCCACCTCAATATGGCAGTCATGCTCCCTCCAATATTTCTACTGCTTCTAACTTGCCCCTATTTGTCTCCATGGACTGAGCCTATATCAATCACACCTATCTTCCATATACTCAGTGACATAAGGTAGAAGACGACACTGGGCCCATCTAGTCTACCTTCCCACACCTTGTAGGCTATGAGGTTACTGTCCCAGGGTATGTTTATCTAGGTTGTGTATATTGCCAAATTCCTTCTATGTATGCAACCCCCACCCAATGGGATGAATTATTTATCTCTCTTGCATCCTCCCTCATCTTATTACACACAGTAGTTCATTGGGCCATTTCACTTTCTTATGTATCCTCACCCTTTCATTGAAGTCCTGCTGTAACCTGGCCACCACATCAGTGATTGAGGGGCCTAATGTATGCAGCACAATGTCATCTGCATGCATGTGTGTGGACAGGTGGTGGGCAGGTCATTAAGGAAGATGGAAAATAGGAGTGGGCCAAGGACCGAGCCTTGTGGGACTGCTGTGGTGACTGGAAGGGAGGTGGAGGTGGAGAGTCTGATTCTAACAGATTATGACCTGCCTACCAGGTAGGAGTGGAACAAGCTTGTGGCCACGGTAGAGATCCCTGCAAAGGAGGGCCTGTCCAGGAGGACAGCATGGGAGACAGTGTCAAATGCTTTTGCCAGGTCAACAAAAATTGCTGAGGTGATGTGATCTTTGTCCATACCATCAAGAATGGAGTGTGTGAACCGTAGAAGAGAAGTGGTGGTGGAGTGGGCCTTCCTGAAGCCAGACTGGTAGGGTGAGAAGAAGGAGGAGGAGTTGAGAAAGGGAGAGGAGTTGGGAGAGGACAAGGTGCTCCTGGAGTTTTGCTAGTATGGGGAGGAGGGAAATTGGGAGGTAGTTACCAGTGGTGGAGGGGTCACCACCCTTTGGAAGTGGGATAACAGTCTCGTGTTTCCATCCCAAGGGATCAAAACAAGGGAGAAAGAGAGGTTGCTTTATGCTCCCAGTTCACCAAAACTCCTTCCACCAGTGGGTTAGGATCTCTCAACCTGCTATAAGCCTTCCTTTCTCCCTTTGCCAGGTAGGCTGAGAGTCTTCCACGGCAGGACTGCTCCTCCATATCCACCCATCATGCCACCTCTGGTCTATTTACCCAACCACTAATGTATCTATGCTGTAACGGCAAGATAATAATTCTGAAGATCTGGGAAGTTTAACCCGCCCCTGGAATCAGCCAGCTGGAAGCGCCACAAGCTAGCACGTGGGTGCTTACCTCACCATAAGAACCCTAAGAAAGCTCTTTTCACCCCTCCTGTGATCCACTTTGGTAAGATCCCTATGCCTCATTTGCATAAGGTAAAGTATCCATGGCAGGATATTCATCTTAATCAAATTAATTCAGCCAAGCCAGAACACCAGCAGGTCTCTCCAGTGGAGCAGCTCTGCCTCAATTGCTGTTTAAAAGTGGAGTATAGTTTAGATGGTTCAGGGAACCCAGGTCCTTGCCTATCTGTATTCCTAAGTATCTAAAAGATGTTATTGCATGCTTCAGACTCCAGAAACCTGGATAGTCCCCAGCTTCTCCCCATTCCATAATTTCAGATTTACCAAGATTAATTTTGTACACTGAAAAAGCTGAACATTGTTCTATTAAATTAAGCAGTGGTGGGATAGACCTGTGTGGGTCTGTAACATATAAAAATATGTTGTCCTCATATAGTGTTACCTTGTGGGACTGACCCAATTTTCCCCAAACCCCCTTTACATCTGGGTGCTCCCGAATGCTGATCACCAATGGCTCAATAGCCAGGGCGAACAGCAAGGCTGTTGACATTTTTAATTCAACTCTTACAAACCTAATAAACAAACACGCCCCTCTCATAAAATGTAGAGTTAAAAAAGCCTCCTATTCCTGGTTCACTAATGAATAAAAAAAAGCTCTAACCTTGCTGGGCAAACTCTGGGTTACAGCTAGATGTACTAAAACCCCTGCAGACTGGACAGCATTCAGAACTTCTCGTAATGCCTGTATGAAACTTGTCAGAACTACCAAAGTTAATTACTATGGTAATATTCTTGAAGGTGCAAAGGGTAATTCAGCAAAAATTTGGCAAACCATTAAATTAGTCACGGCTACAGAGCCCACCATCTGTTCTGATAAAAATAAATTCCCATGGTTCCACAATCTCTGACCAATGCACAATTCTTGAAAGATTAAATTCACACTTCATGACAGTAGGCTTAGCATTTGACTCTTGCCCAGCTGCAAAGCTTTTGAATTGTTCCCTTCAAGAGGACAGTCACGTTGACCTGCAAAACCAGGGCTTCATCTGCCTCTTCCCCATATCTTTCAAACAGGTAGAGGACCTGCTCATTAAATTAGACACTAATAAGAGAGCCTGCACTGATGGCATAGATCCCGCATTCCTAAAATTAAGTCATTACTTTCTAACCACTCCAATAACCCATCTATTCAATATGTCGCTTGCTACTGGTATAGTCTACCTTCCTCTGGAAAACAGCTCACTTACTGCCCCTGTTCAAATCTGGTAACCCATGTGACCTAAACAACTACAGGCTCATCTCCATACTATCTGTCCTATCTAAACTGCTGGAGAAATTAGTCAACACCTAACTAAGGGACTATCTCGAAAACTCAGACCTGTTGAACCAACTGAAATCTGGTTCCAGGCAAAATCACAGCACAGTATCTGCCCTGGCAAAAGTGACAAATGGCTGGCTTACCACCTTAGACCACAAATACTGAACCAGAGCCATCTTTCTTGACCTAAGCAAAGCTTTTGATACAGTAGACCATGACCTCCTGTTAATTAAACTCAAAGAACATGGCCTAAACACCACCACTGCAAACTGGCTTTCTAGCTATCTTTCCGGAAGATTTCAATGTATCAAAGCTGATGGGCTCTTAGCCTCCCCTCTACCATTCAGGGTAGGTGTTCCTAAGAGATCCATCTTAGGCCCTCTTCTATTTTCAATCTACATTAACTCCCTAAGCAATATTATTCATAATGCTAAACTGCATTTCTTCGCAGACTACACTGTCCTTTACCTGTCAAAACCTTCCCTGTCAGATGTTTGCACTGAACTACAATCAGACTTTAATCAGCTACAATTCAACCCATTAAGATCTAAACTATTGTTAAATGCCAAAAAAACAAAAGCAATGTTTTTATTTATTTATTTATTTATTGAAATGTTTCACCAGGAAGGCACACTGAGTGACAAGTTACTTGTCTCCTGGTGCAACCTGGGGGGAAGGGGTACATTAGGAATGAGACATTAAACATTTGAGTTATAAGTTCAACATTAACATACAGTTGTAAGGCAGATGTTTTCTTACCGACAAACTCCTCAACCTCACTTCTTAAGCACGGTCCTGCTGTACCCATTGCAACCTTACTAGGGGATTCATTAGAAGTTATAGACAAATTTAAATATCTATGAATTTGGCTAGATAATAACTTATCCTTCACTGTCCACATCTAATCCCTCACTAAAAAACTAAAAACTAGATTGGGCTTCTTTTATGGGAACAAATCCCTTTTCCCCAGTGACATCAGGAAAATACAAGTCCAAGCCACCTTCCTCCCCCTTCTCAAATATACAGACATTATCTGTAACTGCTATACAGCCTCTAACCTGCACAAATTGAATGTTCTTTTTCATCGTGCAATTCATTTTATAATAAACGCCCTATCCAGAACCACTGTGCCCTTTATTCTGCAGTGGGCTGGCTGTCCCTTATTATTTGAAGGATGATCCATAGTGGTACCTGGGCATATGCTGAACAAACTTACCCTATATATCTCGCCCCTGTTCCACTGTGCTTATAGTTTTTACTCGCTTAGGAAACATTCTATTATTTTGTTAGCCACACCTAAGTTCTTCACCCACTTCAGCAAAGCTGCCATCAGCTATGCTATTACCTCCACCTGGAACAAACTGCAATCCTCCCTCAAGCTTTCCAAACTAGTCTCTGTCAATATTTGCAAACCCTTGATTACCAAGTTCCTCAAGGAAGTCTGTTACTGTCGTACTAGCTAGTATGTCTTTTTAAGTTACGTTAATAATACCCAACAGTTCTGTCAATTGGATTTATTCCTTTTTATTGAATTTGTCAGAACTGTTCAATTGCTATTTTTACACTACTGTTATGCTCTTTATATATCATTTCACCTTAATTGTATATTTGTGTTTTCCTTAAACCTTGTGTTGTCACCAATATGTTGTCTTGTATCTTGCTGTATTGCATTGTCATTGGCAGGATCCCTTTGTAAATGAGCTTGTTCAATGGAGTCTTCCTAGTGAAATAAACTTGAACTTGAACAAATATGGTGCAAAACCTTGTACAAGTGCAAACCTGGTTAGTGCACCAGGTAAACTTGCAATATTCAGTCAGGATATGCAGATGAGATCATTAGGCAGTCTGTGAGCAGGCAGGTCTGCATACATTGGCATACCAGATTGCACCTGGGCTATAAGGGAGCACACTGCACCACCTCGACAACACAGTGGAACTGCAGGCAAATGGAGATACAGTAAGTGTCCTGTGGAATGGCCTAGAATGGGATGTGTGTGCAGAAGACTGTGTGTAACTATAAACTGGGCCATTCCAGAGCACATTACACTTACTCCAATGCACAATCTGGTGCTGCACAGATAATTTAATTTCCAATTACAAGAATGCAGTGTGCATATTTATGAAATACCTACAAACAGAGGAGAGACAGAAGTAAGTGCCTCAACTGGGTTTTGAACCCAGGAGGCCCAGAATACCATTCCAGTTGCGCTATCAGCTGCGCCACCAAAGCAACAAGAAATTGGGCTATCTCAGAGCACATTACTCTTTCTCCAGTGCACAGACTGTTGCTGGACAGATAATTCAATTTTCAATCACATGAGTGTAATGTGCATATTTATGGAACAGAGGAAAGAAAGAAGTAAGTGCACATCGCATTCTTGTGATTGAAAATGTAATTATCTGTGCAGTACCAGGTTTTGCACTGGAGAAAGAGTAATGTGCTCCGGGATGGCCCAGTTTCCAGTTGCCTTGGTGGCACAGCTGGTAGCGCAACCGGAATTGTATTCCAAGTGGCCTGCGTTCAAATCCCATTTGAGGCACTTACTTCTTTCTCTCCTCTCTTTGTATGTGTTCTATAAGCCTGCACACCACACTATTGTAAGTAAATGGGGCTAATTAAGAGCATCCCATTATAACTTGTTAGGGTTTCAGAATCATTCAACTTTGCTTCTTTGTTCTCGGACCCTGAGAAATCACAAGGTTAACCAACAGATATTTTAAGTCCAGTTTACTTATAATATAAGCAAGCAGACATATTTTATTCACATGACACAAATTATCACAGCTGCAGTGGGTGGAGACCTGCAGACGTCTTGCTATTATAGAAGAAAAAGTGAGCTCTCTAGTAGTGTTGCTTGGATAGTGCCCCTGTGGATCCAACTGTGCTCCATTGGTTGGTGGCACTATCTGAGCAGGATCTGACCTGGGATCCTGCCAAATTCAGAGGTTAGATCCCAGGTCAGATCCCGCATTATCTAACACTGATCCAGGGATCCGATGCCGGATCCCTAGATCTGGCATTGGATTCCTGGATCTGGTGTCTGATAATGTGGGATCTGACCTGGATCCAAGGCAGTCAGATCCATGGTTGGATAACTGCCACTATCTGACGGATCCACTATCTTGCCAAAATGGCAGGTATTTGGTGAATCCAGATTGCTCAGGATACTATCCAAGCAACACTGCTCTCCCAGATTCCTAACAGACTAGATAAAATAGGAGGTTTGTGTAATCACTCTGCTATTTGAAAAAGTCTACTGTGTTAATTCAGCTGAAAAGTGTTGCACTGGACTAGTTTGTGGCTACTAGCTTTAGTCTGGGTACTATTCTCTTTAAATAAAGATTACTAGCCCACAGAGATGTCAACTTAGCCTTTCCCAGCCATGAACTAGGTGATTTGATACCTTTTATTGGACCAACAAAAATTTACAGAACATCCTAAGCTTTCAAACTAACACAGAGTTCTTCTTCAGAAGAATGACAGCTTGCTTACGTGACCTTCATTTTAAAGAACCCAGAGCAATGTTAGACAGAAAACAACATTTTACACATCAGTGTGACAGATTAGAGGAGCAATTAGTTAATACAACTAAGGAGATAAGAAAACATCCCTGAAAACCATAGGAGGGAGTGGGTCAAATATTCCAGAATGGAATGTTCATATAGGAAATTATCTGATGTTAAATGTCTTACTGAAACTAAGTTGATGTGTGTGTGTGTGTGTGTGTGTGTGTACTAGAAATAACAAGTCTGCTGTATGAAACTAAAGTCTATGAACTCATCACCTACCAGTTAAAATCAAACCTCTAGCACACAGTTCAATAAATAATATAGAACCATCTTATATTTAAGCATATTAAAAATATGTAAGACCAATATCTCTTCATGTATTGTACCTGAAACAAGAAGGAAGCTGGAGCACAGACATGATATTAAAATGAAGAAGACTGAAAAACTAGTGGGACATTTCTCTCAGGCTGATCACTCCATCTTTGGCCTCTCAGTCCTGGTTCTCAAGGGACATTTTGAAGATACATACCGGAAATGGGCAATTGAAGTCACACTTATCTGTCTTTTGAATAGTGCTGATGATGGCATGAATATGGACATTGGGTTCATGTCCCATTACACTGTTTAAAGTGCTCTTGCTTCCTTCTTGTTCTTCATGCAGTGCTTCTGAGCATTGCTCCCCCAAGAAGACAGTCTCTCACCTTTCACCAGCACACAGTACACCACGTAACAGGTGCCATGTCACCCCACTGTGTCCATCCAGTGCTTATGGGCATCACTCCCCTGTACAGGCAGTCCCATACTTTTCACCAGCATGCAGTGCACCACCGTGATGGGTGCCATGTCACCCCACTGTGTTCATGCAGTGCTTCTGAGAATCACTCCACAATGCAGGCAGTTCATTACCTTTCACCAGCATGCAGTACACCATGGTGATGGATGCCATGTTGCCCCACTATGTTCATGCAGTGCTTCTGAACATCACTCCACAGTGCAGGAAGTCCTTTACCTTTCACCAGCATGCAGTACACAACCTTGATGAGTGACATCTTGCCCCATTATGTTCATGCAGTCCTTCTAAGTATCACTCTACAGGACAAGTAGTCCCTCCCCTTTCACCAGCATGTAGTAAACATCCCTTATTGATTCCATGTCACCCAACTGTGTACAAGCAGTGCTTCTGAGCATCACTCCCCAGTGCAGGCAGTCCATTACCATTCACCAGCACACAGTATGCAATGGGGATGGGTGTCATGAAGCTCCACTATGTTTCTGCAGTGCTTCTGGGCATTACTTCTCAGTTCAAGCAGTCCTTGACCTTTCACCAGCACACAGTACACATGCATGCAGGGGTGCCATGTTGCACCACTGGGTCCATGCAGTGCTTCTGAGCATCACTCCACAGTGCAGACAGTCCCTCATATTTCACCAGCAAGCAGTATACCACTGTGATGTGTGCCTTGTGACACCAGAGTGTTCATACAGTGTTTCTGAGCATTGGTCCCCAGTACAGGCAATCCCTCACCTTTCACCAGCAGACAGCACACCACTATGATGGGTGTCATGCACCTATCTGTGTTCAAGATCTGCTTCTGAACATCACTCCACAGTGCAGGCAGTCCCTCACTTTTCACCAGCACACAGTACACCACCATGATGGCTGCCATGTTGCCCCATTGTGTTAATGTAGTGCTTCTGAGCATCACTCCACAGTGCAAGCAGTCCCCTCACCTTTCACCAGCATGCAATATGCAGCTATTATGTGTGCATTTTGCCCCTCTGTGTTCATGCATTTCTTCTGATCAATGCTCCCCAGTACAGGCAGCCTCTTACCTTTCACCAACACACAGTATGCAACAGTGATGGGAGCCATGACGCACCACTGTGTTCATGCAGTGCTTCTGAGCATCATTACACAGTGCAGGCAATCCCTCACTATTCAATAGCACACAAAACACAACCGTAATTGGTGCCATGTCATTCCACTGTGTTCATGCAGTGCTTCTGAGCATCATTCCTTAGTCAAAGGAGACCCTACCCATTCACCAACATGCATTACACCACTATGATGGGTGCCATGTCACCCCACTGTGTTCAGTCATTGCTTCTCAGCATCGCTCCTCCATGGAAGCAGTCCCTTGCTGTGTTCATACACTGCTTCTGAGCATCACTCCACTGTGCAGGAAGTACCTCTCATTTCACCAGCATACAATACACTACTGTAATGGGTGCCCTGTGACCCCACTGTGTTCATACAGTGCTTCTGAGCATCACTCCACAGTTCAGGCAGTACCTCACATTTCACCAGCATACAGTACACCACCTTGATGGGTATCATGTTACCCCACTGTGTTCATACATTGCTTCTCAGTATTGCTCCTCCATGCAGGCAGTCACTTATCATTCACCAGCATGCAGTACACAACTGTGATGAGTGGCATGTCTCACCACTGTGTCCATGGGACAAAGATGCTTATCTCCTTTAGTGCCCTGGCCTTTATTTATTTATTTATTTAGCATTTTGGTAACCAGGAAAACCCACTGAGACCAGAGGTCCCTTTTTCAGGGGCAACCCAGAATTAGCTACATACAACAAATATAATACATACAATGCAAAAAGATACATACATCAAATACAGTTAAACCACGTAAAAAGAATCACAGTAAGGGACACATAAGTATAAGGGAGAGATCATAGTACACAGTATGGCCACAATAAATTATTAGTTATAATACATAGGCTAACAGCAACCAGCACAGCTGTCAGGAGGAAATGAGAAAAATGAAATTCTTAATAACACTCTTAGTAACACAGGTGGGAGCACATTTGGTCAGTCATTCTTAAATATCATCACTAAAGGATTTACATCCAGGATGGGATATAGGTTCAGCTGTAGTAGTTGAATGGGCTGTATTCCTGCAAGTACACTTTTAGGCCTGTTTTGAATCCTTCCAGGGTTTTGACCTTGCCCCCATCTGGGCCAGTCTTCTCAGCCTTGTCACCCACCTTCTCTGGGACTTACCTTTTCTGGTGGTCCTGTCACAGGATCTTGGATTAGAGGTGCCTAGTCATCAGTGTGGTGCCTGCTAGAGGGCAGACTATCACTGTTCTACACTCAGAGGACTTTTCCTCCTATTTTCTCCCCTATTGGCTCCAGACATGTGTGTACTTGGCCTCCATGGAGGCAACTCAGGCATCCAGGTGTGCAGTCCCTTCCCATGCTGTCCCACAGTGCTGCCACCTAGATTCCTCTCCCTGTCCTACAGATGTGCATTGTCCCTCCCAGGCCAGTCCCCAAGTGACCCAGGTCCATTCTTGAATTCATGTTGCTGGCATGGCAGTCGATGGCTAAAAGCTTGAGAGAGAAATAGGCAGACAAACCTTGAACTGGAAACCAGAACTACACAGAGTAATGGCCCCATATTAAAAGGTATCAGGCTGCCCCTTGCAAAGTCCATTTCCTTCGTGAAAATTAACACAGTTCACTAAATTTGCTATACTCAAACGTGTTTGGAGCAAAGTGCGATTGCCCCAAGCATGTTTGAATATAGACTCCCAGAGCAAAAATAAGGCACTTAAATGTGCACTCAGCACAATTCACATCCCCCTGCTAGCCAATTAGTGCAAATTAGCACCATTCACTAAATTTGCTATACCCAAACATGTGTGGAGTAAAGTGCGACAGCCCCAAGGATGCTTGAATATAGCACCCCCAAAGCAAAAATGAGGCACTAAAATGTGCACTTAGCACAGTTCACATCCCCCTGTTGCCCAGTTAGATATACAGTATCTGATCACTGAATACAAACAGGCTGTGATGGAGTCAACTCATTTAGGGCGTCCCAGACCTGTTAGTGTTACAATAGGTACAGTCAGGACCTCACTGAAAATGAGATACTGCATGTTAACTGACCTATCCTGGGTAACTACATTGTAAAACTATATAAAAGCATGATCCCAGTAAAATTTAGATTCTGCATTTTACCAGTGCTAAGTCTACTAAATACACTGGAAAAATGTGTAAAAGCAGGACTCCACTTGAAATGAAATATTGTAGCTGCTCTATCCTATTAATTACACTCACACCCTATGTGTGTGCACAACCGTTGTTACACCTATGTGTGTATGTGTGTGTGTGTGTTGTACATATTTTCAAGGGGGTGTGTACGTCTAGAACCAAAAACACTTTTCGCTGCATTATCTTGATGTTTGTGGTTTTGTTTTTTCTACTATTGTGATGTAAATCTGGTACTTTTACATTATTAATGTATGTATGTGTAATCACCCAGTCCCCTGGGGGTTACAAGAATCCCATCAGTGCCAGTGCTAGGTAGGGACAGGCAGCTGGTGGCTAGCCAGTTAAATGGTTTGTTCACCTCCTTGCTCTCTTGTTTACTTAGTTTCAACAGAGAGAGAGAGAGAGAGGGAGAGAGATGATGTCATTTTAGAATTCTCACAGCAGCATGAGCCACAGCTGGCTGGAGTGTGGGGATGGAATGTTAGAACAAAGTCAGTTAGAGCTGAGAGTTTGCAGTGAGAGGAAGGGAAGAGCAGTTTTCTCTCTGTGGGCTCCATCCTTGTGGGCCCCGATTTTCTCTCCCTAGTCTGGTCTATTCCAGCTTGCCATTTGAAGTAGTGGAGACTGTTTCATCACAGGATCCGGGGAGGAAAAAAGGACCGGTAATTTGTGTGGATTGCAAGGCATGTTCAGTCCAGGATGTTTTCTAGCTGCCTGAAAGGATTCACAAAGGTTTTCTACAATTTATTTTCCTGAGAGGAAGCCTGAACATTTCTGTGGGTCCAGTGTCTGAACAAAGACACATCTTCAAAGCTGCGAGTACACAATGTACAGACTGTCATTATGCCAGGTTGTCTTAGAAGTGCAAAATCCAGAGCAAGTGCCTAGATCAGATTTTCTGGGACAATGTCATGTTTTACAGTAAAAGGTTAATGTCTAGGGCCGCAGGCCAATTTTCAAGTGTAAATCCTAACCAGTGTTCATCAACAAAGTGGTTTCTCAGGAAAGGATTGAAAGGTAGGCGTTGGGAGCAGAGAGTGGGAGGCACCCCAGTTTTTGAAAACAATTCAGAAGCTGACAGGATTCAGAGTTAGCACAGAGTAAAGTCTGAAAAATGCTTTAAAAGTCTAAAGTACAAGTCTGGAAAACATGGTAACAGTCTAAGGTATAAGTCTACATCAATTTAAATGGCACTGTGTGACACAAGAGTGCTTAAGCAGAGGGAATGTGAAGTTTTCAGTCAGAACAAGGTTCAGCTGCCCTAAGCAGAGGAAACACAAATGTTGGTGCCATGTCTCACAAATACGATGTTCCACACCTGGGGGAGTATAGAGGTTGTGTGAAAAGTAAATGCCCCACTAAGTATATTGTTCTGCCAAGCATGTTGTTCTGCCATGCAGGTTATTCTTGTTTAAAGTCAGTGTTCAGCTGTAGCAAGTCTGTGGGGGCCACCCAAATCTTTTCATTACCATCTTTATATCTAAAATAAAAGACCCACTCAAGAATCCCATCTGAATGTTTGGATACTGTTGTTATTGCTTCTGTGTGGATTTACTGGGTACCCTTCCAGGTATTAGATCTAGCAAGTGCCTAGCAAAACTCTCACCCCAGGACCCAGGATCTCTAATCCGACCCCACCCCCTTGTCCTGAATAGTGAGCCAGGTATACTTTCCCAAAGACAGGGTTTGATACCAAAATATAAGTATGGGTATGCCAGCTATGGATGCCAGGGATTCAGCCAAGGGGTGCTAGCTTAAGAATAAAATAGCTGGGGTCAGGGTTACACAAATGGAGGCACTACTGAAGATGTTTAATTTGGGGAGAGGTAACATAATTTTGCGAGGGCATGTCTAGCATTTTTCTATCTGGAAGCGGTGTGACCAGACAGAAATGAAGATTTTGAATAAGCAATTTTGTGCCCAGAAAAATACCACCTGAATGCTCAGTATTGTGACGGCAAGTAAAGTAAAAGAGAAAGTGCTGCTTGTGATTCTGCAAATTTTAATGGACAGAAAAAAGCATTGCAAAGTGTTCTGGTTTCTGCATCACAAAATGTGCTTAAAATGACTGTTTAAATACATTTTTATTCCAAGGCCAAGTATTGTACCTTTGGGGAACATGGTCATGGATATGCTCTGAACATTTCAGATGTTTGGTCCACATACTGAGGGAGTTGCTAAAGAAACTGTGCAAAATGTTCGTCAAAATGCTCATAAAATGGCACTTCTGCCAAAATTACCAGCCAAGGGGAAAAAAAAAAGTTTTAGTTTGCAATTTAAAATTGACCCCTGCTCGACGATCGCCATGAAGGAAGGCAAGCTCAAGCGGGACAGAGAGAAAAAGAGGCTCATTTGTGTGGCATAGGATAATTGGTGCGGCTGCCCCATACCCTGCCCACTGGTTAGACTCTGCGGCTGCAGAATGCTCCTGGAAAGCAAGAGACAGAGAAAGGCATGTGAGCTGGCTAGACCAGGCAGTGCATCGAGGAGCAATTTAGCAAATTCGAAGTGTGCAAACAAACTTTTGGACATTGAAACTGGGTTTAACCTGCAATTCAACCAACCACCAAACAAATGAGGTGGTCATGGCTACGGTCGGCAGGACCGCTACCTCATTCAAATGGAAAGGCCTTCCAGAGTCGGCAGCCGGCTGAGATTTTCATCGGGAGGAACCAGCTACTAATCATAGTGAGTACTCAAAAGGAAAGCAAAGCAAGTAAACTGACTTTGTAAAATGTAACCAAGCTCTGGGTGTGTACTCTAGATAGGTGCAAAATTAATGGACTGCATTGCAACAGGCCGCAATGCAAGAATTTTGAGCATTTAAACAGTTGAGCAGTAATTTATGGTAAAAAGAAGGACTGTATTGTCAAAAGGAGAAAACAGCAAGACAGGATTTCTTAGCAGTAATATACGGATACAAAAGGAGACTGTATGTTGAAGTCGCTATGCAGCAGACAGCCTCCTGGATATGCCAGTTCTGGAATAAAATAAATGAAAGTAAATGAAAACCAGAGGGTTTGGCAGTGGGGTTCAAAAGCTAAAAGAGACTGCAAATTGTATAGCATGCCAATAAGCAGGAAATCCTGAGCAAGTGAACAAACGGATGGCTAGTACAGTGATTTTGGGCAAATGTGAATATGTAAATAATAGCTTGAAGTAACTGCATGCAAAGTCAAAGGCAAAGGGCAAAAGTCAGTATCCGGTGCTGAGAAAGGGCACTAGAGAAATCGTTTGCACAGAAATGTGATTTTAGTAGACAGCAACGTGGAAACTCGGATTAACACATCTGAACAGAGTGTGATGCAATGAGAAAAGTCTTACAGTTGCTATGATAGGGCACAGTCAGCAATGCAAATCAAGCAGTTGGAGGCAATTGTGTGAGTGTGTTAGGAAGCAACTAGTTCAAACACAGCCTGTCTGAACACAGTCAGCAAAGCATGGACTGAGTGATATGCTTCTGGAGATTTTACACAGATACAGAGACCAATAGGTAGCAAAATGGGCAATGCAGTAACCACAGGTGTATATGCTTCACTTTTAGATATGACTTCGGGAGAATCAACCTGGTGTCCAGACCATGCTAGAGCACACATTGCAGAAATAGAGCAAATGAACAGACAGTAAGAGAGGAGATATGGCTATGATAAGTTACCTCCTGATGTGGCTATTTCTGGACACCCAGTGGGATTGTGCATAGTATGCTTGAAGGCTAGCAGGGACGTAATGTGCATTGCTTACTGTTTTGATTGCAGAGTGAGATTTGGCATGAGCAGGCTAGAGGGCACCACAGGGCCTATTACAAGTGTATTTAGAGCCAGAGGAAGGGCCCGAGATGAAGCTACAGTCCGCGTTCCAGGAGCCAGATCATCCACCACCCAGTTGAAATGCAAAGAGACGGTGGATCCAAGTAATTTTGAAGATGTCATAGAGGGCTCCAGCACCAATGCTTCAGAGGATCTGCCAGTAGGGCAGGAGCATGCAGATGTGACTACACCTGAGTCACCAGCAGAAATGGACACAGACAATGCAACTAAAGTTTTAGTGGATGCCTAGCAAGAGGGTCCGGGCCCTAGTTTGCTTGGTGAGAGAGAAACCAGTGAAGCCATGGAGTGGGAAGGATCCAACTATGCGCCTAACAAAGAATGGACTATCTCACGGGTGAGGATGGATGCTCACTCTTGTGCCCAAATCCTGAGCGACGAGGAAAAGGATGAAGGACAGTATCCTCAGAGGGAGGCTCACACCCATGTGCAATGGTCTCAGTCAGAAACAGAACCACAAACAGAAGCTACAAATGCAGAGAAAGCAATTGAAGAGGCCCCAAAGGCAGGAGGGCCTATATTCTTTGACAAGATCAGGTTAAAACACTGGTTAGCCCAGGACTGGCCACTCCCAAGCCATGCTGCTGGCAGACAACTAGTAAAGAGCAGCAAGGAGGAAAGCGTAATCTGATGAAAAGCTGAGTCAATTTATGGAAAAGGTTATCCTACTTTCCCATGAGAGGTATGGGAAGAAATCAGGAAGAACAGGTGCACCTGGTTAATGGAGGAAGCCACTAAGAATATAAGTCCGTACACCCTGAAAGTGTAAGGGACAAAGCAGCAAATGACTGTCTTGACTACTAGAAACTGGGAAGGACTCTTTTCATAGACACTGTGAGAATAGTGGACAAGAATGGCAGAGAAACTTACAGCAATGTAAACCTGGTGCGTCCAGATGGGGTCCATGTCCTAGCCCCTGATCCTGAATGGTATCTCCCCAAATGACAATACCAACAGTGACTGTATCCAGCATAGCAGCCAATTAATCCCGCAGTTTCTTATTTTCATCACCTGAGTTCCTAGATGACAGCATCCCAGCAGTTTCTTCTCTTCATCAATTGGTTTCCCCAGATGACATCACCCAGCAGTTTCGTCTCTTTATCATCTGGTTTCCCAGAGATCATCAATTCCAACATTTTCTAAAGATCTCATATTCTGGCATTCCAGATCATTGGTCCAGCAGTAATCTGAAGATATTCCATCTACTCCAGGGGAGAAGGGTTTCGACTCGAGTGCGAGAAGATATGCTGTTCATCATGGAACTGGTAAGACTGTTCCAATTTCTTTGTTTCATTAATACTACACTACATCACACCACACATTTGGAAAACTGCTTAAAGAACACAGACTTTGGTAAAAGACTCTTCCCCTGGAATGGCAATGTTGTACAGGCATGTCCTGTTCAAGACTATTTTCGGCAGGCTCCGACCTAGGAGAAACTCTTTAAGAACAATGCTTCCAGGCACCAATGACATTTGAATTTCAGTCACTGGATGGGACTATATAGGGCACTCCAACCCCTAAGCAAATGTGGTGCTTGATATGTTTTCTCTTTATTTGCTGTTTTTATACTTTTCTATAAAAAACTTTTTGGGATTCTTCAGTGTGGGGTGGAGGTTTAGGCACTGTGTGGAATGCAGAATGTGGTTTAATTTCTCTTTTCTCTTAGGTACAGAGGAACAGAAGTGCAGAAGAAAAGAAGATTCGAGGATGTTTGGAACTCAGCTGAGTTCCCATCAAAGTGTTTCTGGAAGATATTTTGTGTTAACAGGTCTTGCTTTGTTAGGTAGCATTGTGTGAAACATTTTGGGAAATGTATGCAATGTAATATTTATGCCTTCTTTTTGCAGCCCATAGGTACCCCTGGGAATGGTGGGGCATAGGTGCTTTGTTAGTATTCAGGGAAGGTAGCTTACTCTAGGGGAGTAAAGAAGGAAGGCAGGCTTGGTGGTCCAGAGTCTAGAATCAGGGCATTGTCAGTCACCACATGCCTCAGGCAAATCCTGGAGTCTCTGAAAATCTAATGATAGGTCAAGTGATATGTGCTGTATTATTCAGCAGGGCCTCTATCCTTCAGTGTTGCCTACCTGTGTTTGCACAGGCAGGAGAGAGACTGCAGCTCTCTTCTCAGGTAACATGAGAAGTGGGATGGCCCCGGCCGGATGAAACTTATGACTGTGGACAGTCATGCTATCTGAAAAGTGGTGAGTGTAACCACGCAGTCCCCTGGGGGTTACAAGAATCCTATCAGTGCCAGTGCTAGGTAGGGAAAGGCAGCTGGTGGATAGCCAGTTGAACAACATAGAACAATAGCTTATACAATAAAGCATCATACAGAGTTATAAAATAAACAGTACAAAGTGAACATAAGTGAAGTTCATCAGACAGGTACAATTATAGGCAAATATTTCACAAGGGCACAGCAGAGAATCTGTCCCATGGCTACGAGCAACAGTACTTTCAAAGGTGAGGGAACCAGGGGATAGGGTGCTGAAGGAAGGAGCACAGATGTGGGGGGGGGAAGGAAAGTGCAGACAAGTGAGGGAGAAAGAAAAGAGGGAGAAGGATTGGTGAGGTGGGAGGAGGGGCAAGGAAGAGGAGAAAGAGGTGAAGAGGGTAAATTGAGGAGCATGGAAGGGCTACGACTAAAGGACAACCACAGGAGGAAGTGGTGTGGTCATGGAGCAGAGAGGAAAGAGAGAGCATTTGGAAGAGGCAGAATGAATGGTTGGGGGGAGAGAGTTAACAGAAAGAGAAGGCATCCTGACCAGTGGAAGATTTTACATCACAGTAATACAACTAAGTCACACATTAATTCTATATCTCTTCTCCTGCATCAGTCAATCCCCTAGTTTTTATTTTGAGAAGCTGCTACTATTTTTGTTCTTTAGTCAGTTCCACAACTTATTGCATGGTAATTTTTTTTTTTTGTCAATTTATTAATTAGACATAATTGTCCTCTTTGTGTTTGTTACATTTACTTCATTTATATGAATGTAATATTCTGTATTTTTGTATCTGTTATCTTTTCCTCTTTCCCCTTCCTGCAAGACACATCTGAAAATGAGCTCTTACTAGCTCAGTATGTCTTTCCTTGTAAAACCTTTAAAATAGATGAATCACTTATCACATCAATGCACTGGTAGCCATTGTGGCAATATTGGTACCTTATGTTAATTTTGTCAAGATTACTGTTATCTTTTATGTGAGTTGCCAGTGCATCACTTGTGCAATCTGTGTAGTTGCACAATCAGTGTACAGTAGTACTGGTTGGAACTTTTTCCAGTATAGTTACAAAGCAAGGCACAAGCACACAAGTCCAACATACACTTATGAGTCCCTGACAGGAATGTCTTCTTCTAACTCTCAGCAGTTTAACAAGCTGCTCACACTCCATGGCTCCTACTGCCAGTGTAACTATCTGGGGTGGTGTTTCGCCAACCAAGAAAATGTGCAGACAGCTGGGAACAGGCCATTGTTTTGGTGGGGGATGGTCCAGGCAACATTGATAAAGTCCTTCTGTGGCCGGGAGCTATCACTGCCAGTGGCAATATCAAGAAAGACCTCCTGGAGCTGAGGCTTACTAGCTGCTGTAGCATATTTTGGAGTCCTCTGCTTTACGAGGGCTTTCTTGATATTGCCATTGGCAGTGATGGCTCCCAGCCACATAGGGCCTTTATCAATGTTGCCACTAGCTGCAGAAACTCCCCTGTTTTACAGTTACATGAACTGTACCCCACAAGAAAAAAAACATAGATATACAGTATGCCACTGCAAGCTGCAGTATACGTGTTTGGAAGTGTGTGTGCGTGTGTGTATTTGTTTATGGGTTTACTGTCATTAAAACCGTGACGCCACCCAATACCATTGTTACTTTGATTCTGTCAGTCCAAGTGTTTATACTGCATTTTGCCTATGTATACATGTAGGGTGGCTCTATGTACAAAGGTCAAAGAGAATGTTTTCAACATAATAATGCATTTGCATAGGACAACAAACTGTTTTGCCACAAGCATGGCTTTTGTGCAGTCACTTGATAACAATCAGATGTTTTCGAAACACATTGATGAATAAGCACTAGTTTATGTATATAGAACATAGAGACATAGACTTTGATGGCAGATAAGGACCGCTTGGCCCACCTAGTCTGCCCATTTCCCTACCTACAGGATAAGCTGCAGATTCTATTTAACCAACAGCCTATTTCTTCCTACCCCCCCACACAAATTGCCTTATGTCTGTCCCATGCATTCTTGAATTCTCCTACAGTTTTAGACCCCACAACCTCCTCAGGAAGGCTGTTCCATGCGTCTGCCACCCTCTCTGTGAAAAAATACTTCCTCAGATGCCCCTGAGCCATCCTCCCCTCTATCTTCACATTGTGTCCCCTTGTTCTTTCACATCTCTTTTTCTGAAAGATGCTATCCTCTTGGACTTTATTGATTCCACTGAGGTACTTAAACATTTCTATCATGTCCCCCCTCTTCCTCCTTTCCTCAAGGGTATACATATTAAGCTCATTTAGTCTCTCCTTGTATGACTTCTCTTGCAGACACTGCACCATTTTAGTTGCCCTCCTCTGGACTGCCTCCATCCCGTCTATATCCTTGCTGAAATGGGGTCTCCAGAACTGGATGCAGAACTCTAGATGGGGTCTCACCAACTGTCTGTACAGAGGGATAACAACTTCCTGTTTTCTGCTGGTGATGCCTCTCCTGTACATCCCAGTATCCCCAGCCTCCCTTTGCCTTCTGACATTGCTTGCTTACTGTAAGGTCATCTGTTATGATTTACCCCCGGTCCTTTCCATTTTGTTGTTGCTACTACCCCCATTGTGTAATCTTTCCTGGGTTTTTGTTTCCCAGGTACATTATTTTGCACTTCTTTGCATTGAATCCAAACTGTCATACTTCTGACCATTCCTCCAACCTTGCCAAGTCCCTTCTCATCCTTTCCATGCCTCCTTGTGTATCAACCCTGTTGCAGATCTTTGTGTCATCTGCAAAGAGGCATACTTTTCCTTCCAGTCACTCTGCAATGTCACTTATAAAGACATTAAAAAGGACTGGACCCAGTACTGAACCCTGCGGTACCCCACTAGTAACTTCTCTTTCTTCACAGTGGACTCCATTTACAATTACCTTCTGTGTCCTGTTGTCCAGCCAATGTTTTAACCAGACTACCACCTTGGAACCTACTCCCAGGCTGGTTAATTTGAAGATTAATCTTTTGTGTGGGACTGTGTCAAATGCCTTGCTAAAGTCTAGGTAGACCATATCCACAGCCCCTTCCTGGTCTACTACTTTGGTCACCCAGTTGAAATCAATTAGATTTGTCTGACATGACCTTCCTGCTGTGAACCCATGCTGCCTTGGTCCTGTGCCCCACTAGGTACTCAACAATTCTTTCCTTCAGAAGTAATTCCATCACTTTCCCTACCACAGAGGTCAAACAGACAGGTCTGTAGTTTTCTGCCTCTGTCTTGCTCCCACTTTTGTGAAGGGGAATCACATCTGCCTTCCTCCAGTCCTCAGGTACCACACCATCCTCCCATGATTTTTTAAAAAGGGTAGTCAGTGGTGTCACTAGTTCTCTCCTCAATTCTTTTAGAATTCTGGGGTGCATTCCATCAGGCCCCATTGCTTTGTCCACCTTCAGTTTTAGGAGTTCTTTCAGAACCCTTTCTTCTGTGAAAGGACTGGGATCGACCCCCCTATCCAGAGTGCTTCTGTTAATTGGATTAGGCACCTTCCCCCGCCTCCTCTTTTATGAATACTGAGCAGAAGTATTTGTTCAGTATCCCTGCTTTTTCACTGTCCCTCTCTGCCCACCCACCGTCCATTCTATTTAGCCTCACTATCCCTCCCTTTGTCTTTCTATGCTCCCAATATTCCTATAAAAGGGTTTTATCCCCCTTCTTAACCGAGTTGGCTATCTTTTCCTCAGTTTAAAAAAAGTGTCACTAGTGGGATTCAAACCCACACCCCAAAGAGACTGGGGCCTAAATCCAGCGCCTCAGACTGCTCAGCCACACTATCGCAGTCAAATACATGAACACACAAAAGCAGGAAAGAAAGCTTTCATCCACTATGTTCCATCTCTGACCTGCGTGGTAGGCATTACCATCTAGTCTTTCCCCCTCTCTAATTATCTAGCCCTACTTTCAAGATAGCGGCTACTTCAGCTGATGCTGTTTTCAGTTGAATTCTGTTCCATAAGTCCAACACTTATTCTGTGAAATAATATTTCATAATATTTTTTTTCTACATTGCCCTCCCTAAATTTACTATGCATGTCCTCTAGGTCTCTTATCTTTTGATACATTTAGTAACTTTATCTGACCAGACAGAGTAACGTTTTTCACCAGTTTAAAAATGGTTATCATATCTTTTTAATTTTTTCTTTATCACAAAAGAGCAAATAATCCATCCTTACAGCTTAAATCCATTATACCAACTACTGATTTTTTGCCCTCATCAGAACCTTTTCAAGCATACTGTGTTTATACTTCCTATAGGATAATGTCCAGAACGAAGGTATATTTCATGAATGTGAAAGTATTTTAAAAGACCAAGTCCTAAACCTACAAGCATAAACTAAATATGAAAATACATGCTCTTTTACAGTATTTTCATTTGTGTAATAAAATATTCTTCATGATCATTTTTTTAATCTGCCATACTTTTTCACTGCTGCTCGCAGTTCCCAGAACAACAAAAATCTGTGAGTGCCAGCATGATGCTGCTTTAGCTACAGTACATTTTCCCTCTTACTATAACTGGACAGAATAAACATATTGACAGAAAAGAACATTCATTCTTTGGTTAATAATAATGCTAAACATGTAATATTCCTAAAATACATACTAAAGTACTGAACTGACCAACCAAATTGATTTTGAGATCACACCATTAATAAAAAACAAACTCTGAGATGACTATAGGCAGTGATAGAAAATAATTAAGCAGGCATGACAAAACATCCTCATCAGTGAAGACAAATTCTGGTCAGAGCCAAAATGGCTGCTAGTGCATTAATCTGTTAGGGGATATAGAATTAAGGTGTGGCCTGGTCTCAGGGACATAGGCAGGGGGGTGTTCAGGGTGTTCAAACACCCCCCGAAATTACCCCCGTGATTTATCTAAAACATTTAAAAAAATATTTTTACAGAGCATGCTGACCCTTTAAATTAGTGCTGTTGCTGTGATGATTAGTGTGCTTTCTTGGGACGGGGTAGCTGCCCTCGCGCTCCTTCTCCTCGGATCCTCCCTCCTCTCAATAGATCATCACACAGCCGACAGCCAGTGAAACTGGCCAACGTATATTTAGCGGCTTGGTGCATCGCTGCACGCTCTGCTGTGTGATTGTCTTTCCAGAGAGAGAAAACAAGAGAGAAGGAAATCAGAGCACGAAACGGGAGTCATGGACCTGACCTTTATATTAATGTTAGAATCCTCAGCCCCTCGTAGTCACGAGTCGTACCAGTAGCTGTGTGGAGCTGAGCCTGAGGTGCCTCCTCAACTAAAATAATTTTGCTGAGGGTGTGTGTGTAGTCCAGACCAGTCGTGATCGGGATTCGGCACAATTCAAAAGTAGGAGCCTAGCCAGACAGGCCTGCCACATCCGGAGAGGAGAGAGAGATGAGAGAGAACCCACCCAATTTGAGCCATCCTCTTTGCCCTGCAGTCTTTCGCCACCCGAACTTTTCAGTCCCACACTCGGGCCTCTCTGACGGTCATCACCCCCCTCCCCATCTGAAGTCTGGACTCAAACAGCAGCCTGGAGCCGCATTGAAACCAGCCAGGTAAGGTTTGTCACTATCACTGTCTGGGGGGGCAGATTGGGTGCCATATTGCTGCCTACGGGGTGAAAGAACACAAGAAGACAGGTTGCCATTCTAGTCTCAGCCAAACTCTGAAAACACTTGTTTCCACTTGTACTGTTACGCCATTATACCCTAAGATATTTTTTCCCCAAAAATGTATTTTACCTCATTTGTTCCTACCAAGTACCCCCTAAAGCAGTAGTATTTGTTGGTAACCATTTAGATTTTTTCAGCAGTTAGGTTTGTGTGGCAAAAATATCAAGATACACAGTTGTCTTTTCATTTAGTTTCTTCTCTGAAACAATATACGGTATACTGAAGTTTTTAAAAGTTTTCACTCTAGTGCCATGCCTACCATGAAAAAAAATCGAATATCTTGGTATAATGTTTTGTTGTTGTTTACCATCAGAAACATGTTGTAGCACCATCCTAATACATCTACAGTATGAATCTAGGATGTACATTCAACCTCAGCAGAAGAGATTCTTAACAAGCATTTGTCAATGCCAAACATTGGTAGCTTGTCACCACGGAGTGTATTGCGAGTGGCAGGAGCCACCAATATGAAAAACTGCACCGCAGCTCATGTTGAAGGTGGGGGGGATCAGAGAAGCGAGCACCGAGGAGTGTTTTGTGGGTGGTAGGAGCTGCCAGTATGAAAAGTCACATTGTAGCTCATTTTGTGGTGGTGGTGGTGGGGGGGGGGTCAGAGGAGTGAGCAGTGGGGAATGTGTTTCAGGTGGCAGGAGATGCCAATATGAAAAGTCACAATGTGGCTCATGTTGAAGTAGGGGGGACAGGGTGCCATTTCAGATTTCAAAAGGTGGGGCAACAACGGCCAGTCAGAGGGGCTGTGGAGGCAGAGCCAGGGGCTGAGTGGGAACAGGCTATTCTGATTGCATCACACTCGATGATAAACAATTCAACAAGTGTTGCAACTTTTTGTTTACAAAAAAAAAATGCTTGCACCCCAATTAGAGGTGTGTATTCAAAAACATTTCAAAGTGCAATGATGGTAGATTTTTACAAGTCAGTAACTTGCAATCCCCCTACAATCCCATCTCACACACTCACCCACTCTCACCCGTTGGGTTACGGTTGGACTCCCCCCACACACACTAGAGGTGACAGATGGGTGGTCCATCACCTCTATATAGAGAAGCTCAGGCCACTGCCATTGCTACCAACATATTGATATGGAAGTGATTGGCCATTAATGGGTGTGGCCCTGGAACTGATGGAACATAAACAATTGAGCTATTTTGTGACCAGTCTGTTCTCTACCACTTTCCCTCCCCTGACCACCCAACATCTCACCCCAACAGCAGGGTTACCATGGAAGAAATATTCCTTCTTTCTGGAAAAGTCCACGCATTTCCCACAGAGACTGTGGTATTGCACGAGTAATGTCTATTCACCCTCTCTTCCAGAGATAAAGCAGAAATCAGGGTTGTTAGGGTGAATCAGCTCTGCTGCTCAGGCCTCACATGTCACATACCTTTCCTGATTGCCTTTACCCAGCAGTAGAGCTTACTACTAAACACCTCCTTCCCTGATAGAACTGATGCTGACTTTTGCACATCAGGTGGCCAGCAGAGGAGAAACAACAAGGTGGGCAGCCAGGAAAAGATGGCCTTTGCCCAAGCGGAATGGGGAGCAGGGTCTGAGAGCATGGATTTTGTTGAGCGTAAGGATGTTTGGTAGCAGGCAGGTTTTTTGGGAGTTGGAGTGGCAGGAGGTCAATGATGGAAGAGCTGCAGAGTAATGCAAAAATTGCAGTGGGGAGGACAGAAGAGAGAGCTGGGAAGAGTGCAACGATCTCCGGGACACAGTGCAGGGCAGCAGGAGCCACATAACTCCAGCCATGCGCATTAGTGTCACTGTCAACTGTAATGTGCATGGTGGGAATTCCTTAAGCCAATTAAAGGACCAAAGCCCTCTCTGATTGGGCAGCTTGGTCCTTTGAAATGCATGACTGTTCAGCCCACCCAGCAGAGAGTTGCATCAGGACCACACAGAGTAGTCATTAGTGTAGACTGCCATGCTCATTGCGAGCCCCTGGTTTTGTGTACTGCAGTTGGCTCGGCAGAGACCTTCCCCCCCAAAATCCAGTATTGCAACAATACTTTGATTTGCGCATGCGCGCAATAATAGTAACAATAACAATAATCTTTATTTTTAACGCGCCTTTCAAAAAATCAAGGCGCAGAACGATCTTTAAAAGACATCCAAATAACACATCATAATAAAAACCAGTAGAATAAATAATATCAACATCATAATAAATAATAAAATCAGATGAGTTCAATATCCTCCCCAAATGCTTTTCTCCACAGAAAAGATTTTAATGCTTATTTAAGCCTCAATAAATGCACTCTCTAATCCAATGGTAGAAATGCAAGGTTGGTACAAGAACACAAGGCCAGGCACGGAAGATTTCGCTACCTGGAATCTCAGCAACCCTAGCAGCTAGAAAGCAAACAGTTCAGGATCAGAACCACAAAGACTCAGGTAGTCAGGGTCAACCATGCAAAACTTATAAGTCCAAATGACTTTAAAGTCCTCATAAACCGCAGCAATTACAGGCCCCACAAATGGACTAAGGAGGAACAGAGGAATCCCAGTTAACAACCAGGCTCGGAGTTCTGCACCAGCTGCGTAGCCAGATATCAACCTCGAAGCCCAAAGTAAAGAGGAATCTGCAGTCCAAGCGCCAGCTAGCTCACAAGGGTGGATCAGCGTGAGGTAGGTCTCGGATGGAACAAGGTGCTTGATCTTAGCGATATTCCTAGATGATAAAGATAAAACTGACAAGCCGACACTGGCGCATGCAGTGTCAGCCAGTTGTCAAGAATTACAACAGGTTGCATCATGTCCAGAGATAGGAAGCTCAACTGCCCCCAGGAATAGACCTGAGGGATGGTTTGTCCCCAACCCCCCCATCCGGCGACTGGGCTCCACGACCATCACCTCCGTCTTTCCAGAATTCAGCTTCAGCCAGTTGGACCTCATACATCCTTGGATTTCATCGAGGCAGTTATTAAACACCGAGAGAGCGCCATTCTGGTCGGGCGCAAAAGACAGGTAGAGCTGGGTATCATCGACATAACAATGAAACTCCAGCTCATACTGTCTTACAATGTCTCTGAGGGGAAGCATGTACACCGCAAACAACATGGGGGACAGCACTGAGCCCTGAGGCACCCCGCAGGACAGAGAGATAGGGTCGGAGGAAAATACCCCCAACACCACTCTCTGTGTTCTACCAGTGAGGAAGGCAGAATACCATCTGTGGACCAAACCTGAAAGCCCACAGATGATTCTCAAGCACTCAAGCAGTACCCCATAGTCTACAGTGTCAAATGCTGATGACAGATCCAACAGGACCAAAATTGACCGTTTTTTCTGGTCTCTCGCAATCAAGGGATCATTGAGCACCAGAACCAGTGCAGTCTCAGTGCTATGCCTCTTTCTAAAACTGGATTGGAGAGGATTGTGGATGCTATGGATGGTCAAACTGAGTAGCCACTACTTTCTCAATTACCTTCCCAACAAAGGGAAGGTTTGAGATAGGTCTGTAGTTAGCGAGGTAATCAGGGTCCAAAGAAGCCTTCTTCAACACTGGTGTCACCACAGCCTCCTTCAGGGAGCAGGGATATTCACCAGAGTCTAAGGAGCACCAGACTATCCTCGCTAGAACCGGGATGATAATCTCCCCACAGCCCATAATCAGGGCTG
The DNA here is from genome assembly GCA_016271365.2 of Neoceratodus forsteri. NCBI lineage: Eukaryota > Metazoa > Chordata > Ceratodontiformes > Ceratodontidae > Neoceratodus > Neoceratodus forsteri. The sequence goes on along the minus strand of CM028137.1, from coordinate 419,952,728 downwards.
TAGGGCCTGAGTCTAAACTACAGCATGTAGTGTGCATACCTTGGACAATCCTCATAACATCCTCGATATCCGGCCTTTTGAAGAGATTCCAGGAACGAGGAGGGAAAGCGACCAAGGACTGGTCCATGGCCCTTCCCATAGAGAGTGTTGCATGGGTCTCCGCCCTAATGTCCTCCACCTTATCTGCAAAGAACCGAGCAAGCTCTTCACACTGAGATTGTGAAAAGGCTTTTCGAACCTGTAGACAGGCTGGGTTGCACAGTCTGTCCACGGTTCGAAAGAGCTGAGCCGGTCGGTTCTGTGCAGCAGCAATTTCCCCGGACAGGAACACTGCCTTCTTATGGGTAATTGATGACTGATAGAGTTGATAATGCTCTAACAGTCTAAGATGGTCAGCATTCAAGCGGGATTTCCACCACCATCTCTCTAACCTGCGTCCTAAACGCCGCATCTCCCTCAGGTCCCTATCGAACCATGGGAACCAAGGGCGAAGGGAGAGCGGACACGCGGAATGGTGAAATGGAATCCAGATCAGAGGTAATGTCCTTATTATAGGCCAGAACCAAAACCTCTGGATCCAAGCATATCACAGGGAGTTCTGATAGGTCAAGCACCTCAGTTAGACCATTGGGAGTCACATCCCGTAAAGGGCGATACTTGACCATCTCCACAGGGGTTGGTCTACGCAGGGAGGTGCCAAAATTGAATCTCACAGTGTGATGGTCAGACCATCCGACGAGTTCCACCCCCACGCCGGAGGTCTCCATCCCCAGGAGGGAGACCAGATCAAGGGAATGGCCGAATTTATGAGTGGCAGAGGTAACCACCAGTGAGAGGCCCAATGAATTCATCAATTGGAGGAAGTGCTGCCCAAATTGCGAGAGTTCATTGTCGATCCAGGCATTGAAGTCGCCCAGCACCATCAACCTGGAGGACTCCAATACCAGGTCAATGATGAAGTTCGCCACTTCCTTAAGGAATGGCTTCCCATCTCCGGGTGGATGGTAGATGAGGGCCCGTCTATAGCCCCCACCTGCCACAATGACACATTCGAATGATCTGGTCTCCTCAACTGGCACACTGGTAAGACCCAATTTGGTCTTGAAACAGACTGCAACCCCCCCCCGTCCAATCTCGGACGGTGAATCACCGAATACCCGGCCGGAACTGCCGCCTCAAGAATGGAGCCAGCATTTTCATCCAGCCAGGTTTTGGTGATGCAAGCCAGATCGCTGTACTCACCAAGTCCGCCATGATAGCAGTCTTGTTCACAACGGATCTGGCATTGCATAACACCGCCCAAGTTGGACAGAGCCCATGGGATGCCTGGGCCACCAGCCCATCATTACTAATGATGGTGCCCTTGGCTATGGGGGTCAAACAAGGAAACCCCCATTCAGACCTCCATTTCGCCCCAGGGCATCTTCTGCGCTTAACAATCCCGATGCGAGTGCTCCCCTCAACCATCCTCCACTGTTCACATCCCCCGGCCCCTCCACCTCCTTCTATGGGCAATTCTCAAGGCCCAACAGCGCTGATAAACTGAAAAAGCTAAAGGAGCGGGGAAAAAGGGGCAAAGGGCATGAAGGGTGAGGATGAATAGCGCATGACGGGGGGTGGGGTAATAATACATGTCCCCGTCCTTCAACATGAAGTAAGATAATGACCTCTTACTCAGCCAAGACTAAAAATCCCAACCCAAAATTAAAATAACAATTAACCCATCAAATTAAACAACCAAAAACACAAAATCCCAAACCCAAATAACCTGACTTAATCCAAAATTTCTCAGATAGAACCTGCTTTCCAGAAAAAGCAAAAAGAAACAAACAATAAATGAATAAATTGGCTAAGGAGACAAGCACTCACACTGCAAGTCACCTTAGCCCCCAGGCACTCTCACTGCATGGAACTAAAATAACATACAGTAATTGTGAGAAAGAGGGACTCCCACTCTTCGAAGCCTCATAATAACCAGGCACTCTCACTGCATGGATATAAAATAAAATATTTAAAAATATTTTATCCAGAGAGTATGTTCCAGCCAGGAAAAGAGGACTAACAATAACATATAAAATTATAACTAAAATATAAAAACCCAGGGACCCATCCAAGGCCTCCCCAACACATAAAGCAGAGGTTCGCTCTATTGGAACATCAGTACTTGTCCTTCCTAAATCCAAATATTCAGCTCCCAAGTTCCAGAATGTTATACAGTTCAAGCGAAAGTCAAACAGGACTCCACTTAACAGCAAACTCTTCTAGAGCAGTCAGAGTACCAGTCACTCCCCACTTTTAACTGAAAATATACTTCAATCCAGCCCCAAAAGGGTTAGTAAATCCTCATATCTGCATTTGGCCAAGGTCAAAATAAACCACATGGACCACACAGGCTAGGAGGTGCCCCCATCCCCCACCCCTATGGGTCAGGGCCCCAGGAAAAGGGCAGTACAATGCCTACCCCAATGCTGCAGGCCCCCGGGGCAAACAGAAGCCCAACCTTCCGGTAGGCCACTGACTAACCCCCTCACCCTCTGGGAAAGGAGACCGGGGGGAATCCCCCTACCGCGGCAGTCCCAGGTCTTAACCTGGCCCAAAATCTCGGAGCCCAGCAGGTTCAAACAGAGTCTAATCAACGCAGTCACAAACCAGATTGTCTTCACTTTAGACCAAATAGACTCTACTGAAGGGGGGATCACATCCAAGCCTCCAGTTCAAATATCCAGTCAGTCCCCTGTAAATCCTCCATGAAAACCTCCAGCGGATTCGCTGTCCGACAAAGCTGGGGTACACCAAGCAGTGTTTCAACCAAACAAATTCTGGTGAACAATAATATTCCTGGGGGGATAATAAACCAAAATGTAGCAACTCACGTCAATGGAGATAGCATCAAACCATATAATACTAGTTCTCTTCTGGGCTGATTAAATTCCGAGAAATGACTCCAAGAAAAGAAAACACTACAGTGCATATAATCTTGAAGAGTGTCTCTATATAAACCAGAAAACTCAGAAGAATCTTCAGAGTTCAGGTCCCGTCACGAAGGTCGAGGTCCCGGTCTAGCTATATCGGTTAACGATCAATCGAATCACATTAAAACTGACGAAATAGCTCACAACACCATTAAGTAAATGCAAAAAAAAAAATGCAGTGAAATAAAAAACTAAAGACAAAACGCGAGTAAGCTTTAGAGCATGGTTCAAAGCGGACCCACACCGGACAATCAATGCAATAAAAGAGCCCCCAGCATCACCCTTACCCTCCCCCACAGTATCAGCAAAGTTTATTCCCTCTTGAGTCCCACAAAGCAGAGCAGGAGTTCCCATTCTAATATGATTGTCAGAATGCTGCCAGTAGTGAGTGATGCCTACGCTGTGTCCCAACAGCAATGATGCACCACAAGGGGTGAGACAGGGTAACACAGTGGGCTCCAGGCCAAGGGGAGGTCATGTGGGTCAATGCTTACTTGCTAGAGCTCCAAATCATGTACACAATGCTCGCAGCCTGGAAACAAGATCCCAGACTTGCAGGCATAATGTCAGAGGCTAAACTGGACATAGTAGCATGGGTGGTTGATCGCACTATTAGATAACCAGTTGTCCACAACCATTGGAGGTTCTGTAGATTGTTATGACAGCCACAGTCTCCCACAACCCTGATTCCATGTGGAAAAAAAAAGTTTCCCATGGAATTAGGAGTGAAGAACATGTAACAAAAGTGTGTATTTTTTTCAGGAAAACCCCCAAAACTCACCACAGAATATGTACACACCCCAGAGCTTCTGGCGGCCTGGCGGCCCCCAGACCCCCAGCTTTTATCTGTCCCTTTTCAAAAATGTCATATTTAAACACCCCTTCAAACAGAATTCTGGCTACGCCCCTGCCTGGACTGTCATTTCTTTGCATTATTAGGCCAGAGGTCACACCAGGAAAAAGGCTATAAATGACCTCTGGCATTTATTATGATTATGTATTTATTATTGTGTTACTCAGATCTGACCATTACAGAAAGTGCTACATAAGAGACCAGCCCATGCCATTCCAGACTCATTGAAAAATAAATAATATAATCACAGACAGCAAGAAGCAGTTATAACACCTACCAGATAAGTGTTCAGCCTCACTGTGTTTGGCAAACCTACCTGCTTGCTCCAGTCTTGCACCTCCACTCCAGCTCCCAACCCAAAAGAGCTCTAGTTTACTTATCAGTCCAGTCCATGCAGCTTAAGTTGCCCTTGCTTGCACTCATCTGTCCTTCCATGACAAGGGTGGATGGAGGCAAAAGACAAGGATTGGAGCTGACAGCTAGCTATACTAGCAACGCATACAGGAATGCATTACACACTCTCAGAGGCACATTTACCTGACTCGTCCCATTATAGCTGCTGGGCTGTCCCATCTAATAAGTGTACGTGCTCTTGCTTGCACCAAGTTGATGCGACTGGTTGCCCTGCCTGTAAATAGAATGTAACATCCATCCAGCTAGATGCCCAGGGGAGCACCCTGCCCCTTACCTATGTTATTGTGCTTTGTGACTGCACAGAGCAGTGGGTGCCTCAAGGAGAGCCTGATCTGTGGCAACTTAACAAAGGGATGGGAAGGTATGTGAGAAAATAGCACACAGAGGAACAGAGAGGGATGATTATTTATTTTTAAATAGAAGAGCTCACTCTTTGGGTGCTGAGCCTGGGACAGGAAGGGGGAGGGAGCAGAGAAACCAGAAAGAGGGAGTTTTTTTTAAAATAGAAGAGCGCACCCAGCAGGAACTTCACAGGAGGTGGGAATAGGAGGAAGCAGAGAAACCAGGGAGAGGGAGGGGGCTTTAAGCAGAAGAGTCTACTTGTGGATATTGAACCAGTGATGGAAGGGAGCAGAGAAACCAGGGAGAGGGTGGGGTCTACTAGAAACCAGAGATTTTAGACCGAGGGCCGGGAAAAGGGCGGAGCCACTAGAGGGGAATGGTGAGAGGTGCTAGATGTCATATCTTTCAACAATGTTTTCTTTATTCTTCTTCTTGTATTTTTTAAAATAGCATGGTGCTTCGGCATTAAATGCACTTCCATAATTTGATAATTTTACTAGAATATGGATAACTTAATTTGCAGCTGGAACAGTATTTTCAGATGAATAACAAATCAATAGTAGGTATGCAGTTCAAATGCATATGTGCAAAACAGTGAGAACTCCTTGAGGGGATGGGTTGGTAATTTGGGGTGGTAAATGACAGAATAATTCTGGGTGTAGGACATGAAAAGGAATGTGACAATCATTATAGGAATCACATGTAACAGATTACAAAAACGCATGCAAAGATTTAACATTCTATTGCCTTATTTCATAATGCAAATTATTCACAATACATACAGAAAAGATTTATACCCAATACCAATGGGAAATTTTCTGTTATACTACAAAATATTGGGACCTCATTGTAGCGGAGTAAAACAACCTGCCTACATGAATGGCTCCAGCACACATGCTGCCCCTATTGTGCTTGAATGGCAACAACCTGCCTACATGAATGGCTCCAGCACACATGCTGCCCCTATTTTACTTGAATGGCAACAACCTGCCTACATGAATGGCTCCAGCACACATGCTGCCCCTATTGTACTTGAATGGCAACAACCTGCCTACATGAATGGCTCTGGCTCCAACCCACACAATACCCCTACTGTTGGCTCACCACTGGTGCCATAGACTCTTATACTGCACACCCAGACAGCAATGACTGAATTGTCCTGTAAATGAGGCAAATCAGTGTCCATTCAGACTCAGGCAGCTACAAGTAGGCACGCAAGGGCTTTCATTCTTTAGACAGGGGCCAGATGTGAAGGCAGGTAGACTGTGCAGGCCACCCACAGTGGGACCTTAAAAAATGATTAAATGTGGGTGCTGGATGGGAGAGAGAATAGCACTCAGAGGAATGGAGGGTTTTTTTTTTAACAGAATATTTTACCTTACCACTTGCCACCTCATGCCTTGCTTTAGGCCATGTCCTGGGTGTCCCCAGTCCCATCATCTGCTCTCCCAGTGGATCCTGATGACTGGAATCTGCACAGCATAGGACCCAACACTTCCTGAGAGCATACAGTATCATCATACAGTATATGGCAGCAGGTGACAAACTTTCTAGTTGTCCTTCCCATTACACCCCAGGGCTTCAGTGACACAGAAGTATGTGGAGGTGCACATGCGATCTGGAACTGGTGACCCCACTCCACCCACCCAGCCTAATGCCAGCTCCTCACTTCCTTGATTCTACCACCAAGCCTCCACTTGGTGGCAGTCGAGAACTGGGAAGGCTTTCTTCCCCAATCTGGAAGAGGAAAACTGCCAAGTGGCCTCTCAATCCTCTCTCAGCCCACCCCACCAAGCTGATCCCCTGCAGTCTGAGCTTCTTTCCTGAACATGGGTCACCGGCATGGTAAGAGGTAAGTCATCCAGTGCCTCGGCCCTCTACACCACTGGACTAGCTCGGGGGATGTTTTGCTTTTTAACAGAAAAGCCTGCTATATTGAATTGGGGATGAAAAGGGGAGAGAGAGCATTGAAACTGGGGAGAGGGAGTTTTTTTTTAAATAGCTCTGCAGGGGTTGATCCAGAGATATTGGGAAGCAGAGGGAGCTGATACACCAGTTTTTTTTTTTAAACAGAAGAGCCCGCTCCATGGGGGGAGACAGAGAACATCTCTCAAACAACAAAATCCTGAAGCACTCAACATGTAGGGTGAGTGTTTCTATAGTCCTTCAACCGATTAGATATACTTGTCTGGAAAATGTAGCAGTATGAATAAATCATTCAGAATATTGCAAAGTTTTATCTGAATTTGATGAGTTTGATCTCCGTAAAACTTTGCAATATTCTCAATGACTGATTTTTGCTGCTACATTTTTTTAGATCACTGTGTCTGTCTTGTATTACTTGTGCACAGGTTATGTGACTTCAGTAAATCCCAGCTAGTGGGGGAGGAGTATGTGGAGAGAAAGAGATAGGGAACTTTGTGGCAGCAGAGCCCACCCTGGTCCACCTGGAAGCAGGACATTATACACATGACTCCCTATCCAGCCTCACATGGTCAAGTCACCTCTGCCGATTTTCTTGGAGACCAAAGACAAGTGGCAGTACTGGCATGATACAGAATGTTGGGGTGGGAAAACATTAGCAACCACATTATAGAAGATAGGATCTAAAATACATATGCATCAGTTGCCTCTGCGTGAGCAGCATCTTCCTATTCAGGCTCCGAATGTTAAGACTGTAGAGAAAGAGGTGGCAGGGATGGTAGCAGCGGTAGTGGAGGGGGTGGTGGCTGCACTAGTGACAGAGAGTCTGCTTCACCCTCCTTCTTGGGAATAGAGTTGGGGTTGCTGCTGCTGTTATGACTCCCAATGATGTTCGCAATGTGAACAAGCAGAGGTGCAGAAGCCACCATCCTCTCCTTCCCGGCCAACCAGGTGGGCGTGCTGTCCTCTCTCTTCACTATGGCACTGGGCTAGTTCTTGCCTTTAAACCAGAGACTTCTGTCAGTTTCAGAGGGAGAAGAAAGAGAGAGGGAAGGGGAGAGAGAGAGAGAGAGAGAAAACAAAACAATGAGAGAGAGAGAGAGAGAGTCAGGAAGCACACATATTCATACCGTACATACTCATGTGCTTTAACTCTGCTGCATGCAGCAACATTATGTGTTGCATTTGTTATCCAGTTTCACCCTTCCACACCCCCTATGTTTTTTCCTTCTGTTATCAATTAGTGTTGTGCGAAATTGCTGAATTTCGTTCTGTGAAATATTTCATGAAATTTTCACATTTCATGAAATATTTCGTGGGTGCGAAATTCCGCTGGCGAAATACGGAATTTCACCAGTGAAATGTGAAATTTCACTTGCAAAATGTGGCCACTCACAAGCGAAACTCCACCAGTTGCGGGCGAAATTCTGCATATCGCAGGTGAAATATCACATTTCATACCCACAAAATATTTTCCTGAATGTATAGAATTTCATGAAGTATTTTGAGCAGTGAAATTTGTGATTTTGCCAGAATTTCGCTGGTGAAATAAAATTTTGCTGCATCTCTATTTGCAAAACATCTGCATAGCTCTCACTATGTATCCATAAAAAAATACCTTGTGAGGACTACCAGAGGATGGGAAGCTCATTTTTTTTTTTTTTGGTTAATACTTTTTATTGTATTTTCAACAATAAGAACATACAGTAAATATTCAGAGTCATAGTCTGAGATTTGAGCAGAGGTACATAGATCAAGTGGTACAAGACTATAATCAACACAATACACTTCATCCATTAGCTCTGTGTGAGAGTGGTACAGACTTATACGCAGAGACAAAAAAGAAATCTACGATATTGCATTGTGCTTCAATACTGGCACACATATCCACCTGTAGTAGTCCACTTTAGGGTGAGATTAAGATTAGTCTCTATAGTCCTTTGTAGTCATCTTGGACATTTTTTTAACGATTATAAACAAACTAAAGAAGGAGAGATTAGAAAATTCCAATGCTTACATACTGGAGCACAGTCTCACCAGGAAGATAACCTGTTCCTATTGTGAAGTCTTATTCACAAAGAAATAAAAAGGGGAAAGAAAAGATCACAGGATTAAACTTAAAAAGAAGCTAAAATGACAAAAGGACAGAAACAAGCTATTCAAGGTATCCAGTATTAATTATTTAGGATATACATAGTCATGCAATCAGTGTTACATAATATAACCAGCGATCAGGGTTGTAAATCACAGGCTTAAATTTGAATTAAATCCTTAGGGGTAAGCCTTAGCAATCACACCACCCCTGCTCTGGGGGAGAGAAGAGCCATATAGGGGCCCCAGCAAAGATGATATTTGGAGAGTGTATTATCGGCTATGTGAGATAGATGGTCTAACTTGGCAATTTGAGCCATTGAGTTGTAAAGTTCAGACATGGATGGAATCTCAATGGACCTCCAGCGGCTCAAAATGAGTCTTTTGGCCTGCAGGCTAACCATGGATAGCCATCGGATCTGTAACTTGGAGAGCCTTATTCCTTGAGGTAGCCGACCCAGAATCCAAAGTGTAGGGGGTAGCCCTATTGGCAGCCCCAAAATCTGTTCCACAAGGCCAGACACCGCTATCCAGTAGGGAGATAGTTTGGGGCAGCTCCACAGGATATGGGCCAGGTCTCCACCCAGGTCGCCACATCTTCAACAGTGATCAGTGTCAGCCAGACGCACGCGGCAAAGCATACTGGGGGTGCGATACCAATGGGACAGAATTTTATGCTGTATGAGTTGGCTGCGTACATCCGGGAGATTTTTGTGAGCTGCCTTCCAACATAGGGACCATTGCTCCTCTGAAATATTCTGATTAAGGGCCTTTTCCCATTTGGCCTTTCCTGAGCTGGACCCAGAGGGGAGTTGTAGCCTAAGGGCTGAGTAAATGCGACTAACTTTTTCTTTTTTTCACCTGTATCCAGCTAGACAGGGGAGAGGGGTTACTCAGTCGTACTTCTTGGCAAGTTTAAATGTAAGTCTGTACCACACTGTGTAATTGCAGATATTGCCAGAAGGTTTTGTTCCCCAAGTGATATTCATTATATAATAACTGGTCAGCAATTTCTCTCAGTGTACTGACCAGGTTGATATTTTCCATAACAACCAGCTGGTTGTTATGACATTCATAAGCCATGCCAGTCAAACTATGCTGCTGCCTTATTGGCCAACATTCTGTATGTGGGTGGGGCCAAACAGTCTCACAAACTACTGGAGAAAAATTGCTGGTCTGTTATTATAAAAAATAAAAGATGGGGAGGGTGTTTCATATGAGAATTTAATGCACACCCTCATTGTGGGATGCTTTGATAAACCCCTCGGGCTTTGCCCTCAGGGTTTATGTAGCATCCCACAACTCGGGTGTGCATTAAATTCTCATATCAAACCCTTCCCCATCCATTATTCTCTATTTAATTCTCTAAAGGACTTCAGATTTCTTCCCCTACTATCTAGAACCTGAGCTAGAGTAAAAATTCCTTTATTTACCCATTCTATCCTGAAAAGCGGTTTCCCTACTACCGTAAGGGCTTTGTTATGCCAAATTGGCATTTCTGCCAGCGGGTAGGGGTTAGCCTTAAGCTTCTTATGGACTAAGTGTCATGCTGAAACTGAAGCTGATATAGTGGGATGTTCCTGCAAGGGCTGGGGTAAAGGGGAGTATATTAGTGTCACCAGGTTCCCTGATCCGGCCATGACTGATTCCATCTCGCCCCACTGTGGCTTGTTGTCCCCTGGGGGGAGGAACCAGGCCATCGTTATGCTGTGAGATATGCTAATTTATATCCTTCTATCCAGGGGAGGTTCCAACCCCCTTGCTTCCAATGGGCACGTAGTTTATTTCTACTATATCTAGATTTGGTCTTTTCCCACAGAAAACTAGAAATGAGCTTATCTATTACTGTTGTCCACATTGCTGGCCGTGCCAAGGGGATGTGTGATAGAGTATAAAGAAGCTTGGGGGGCAACTATCATTTTAATGGCTGACACTTTCCCAGCCAAAGTAAGATGCAATTTACGCCAGCGATCCAATTTGGTGCTAATTTCTTCTCTCAAGGGTTTTAGCTTTACCTCCCAGGTTTTAGCTAGGTCTGTCTCAAGTCTGATGCCCAAGTATACTATTGAGGTGAGCTGCCCACTGAAGCCCATATTGGTCAACTAGAGACTCCGTGCAGTGGGTATTTAATGGGAGCACTACTGTTTTAGTACAATTTATTTTTAGGCCTGAGACCCTTGCAAACTCTGACAGCAAATCAAGAAGGGGCGGATAGAGGCCAGGGTGTTAGCTAGGTGCACCGACAAGGAACGAGGTGTATGCCTTTTCGCCAATGCAGATGCCTGCAATTAAAGTAGAAGATATAATGGCTATTGCTAAGGGTTCCACTGCTAAAATAAAAAGTAAAGGGGAAAGGGGACATCCGTGCCTGGTACCCCGTCCCAAGGGGAAGGGGGCTGACAGAGAAGCGTTTGTAGAAACTTGTGCCCTGGGCTGATTGTAGAGTGCAGCAATCCAGGCCTGAAAATGAGGTCCACAGCCCATGGCTTTGAGTACCTGTAGCAGGTAATCCCATTCAAGGGAATCGAAAGCCTTCGCGAAATCTATTGCCACTGCTGTGGCAGGGGTGGGGCATGTTTGTGCAAAGGTCATAGTGTTGATCATAGATCGGATACGATCCTTACTGAACCTTCCTGGAACAAAACCCACCTGGGAGGGATGAACCAGGGAAGTGAGTAGAGGGCTGAGCTGCATGGCCATGATTTTTTCGAATATTTTGCTGTCGGAATTTAGCAATGATATTGGTCGATAGTTGGAGGGGTTAGTAGGGTCCTTCCCTTTCTTAGGAAAAATGGTAATGATCACTTCTCTGAATGAGCTTGGGAAAGAACCCTTGTCTTTTGCTGAATTGAAGAGGGTCACCAGTAGAGGGGTGATTTACGGGGCTACCAGATTCCAAATCTCAGGAGGGAACCCATCTCCACCTGGTGCTTTCCCAGCGTTTAAAGCCTTTAATGCAAGGGTCACTTCCATTGGGGTGATGGGGGCTTCCAAGACCTGAGCCTATTGTGGGGATAATTGAGGGATAGAGAGGAGGTCCAGAAACTGCCTTATCCTAGTGGGATCCATAGATCTAGAGGATGTGTACAAATCCTTACAGAAATTTGCCATAATGGAGTTTATACTCTCTTGTGACACCTGTAGTGCTCCACCTGGATCCCTATGGCCTGTAATGTAACTCTCCGCTCTCTGCTTATGCAGTCTTTGTGCAAGGATTTTTCCCCTTTCTCACCACCCACCCAGTACCTATGTTTTGAGTGGAGAATAACCAGTTCTGCCTTCCTATCCAAAAAGCTATTTATGTCCATACGGATACGGATCATTTCTAAATATGGAGAGGCAGATCTGGGGCTTTAAGGAGGGGGGGTTTGCAAATGCCCTCCAGTTCAGCTAGGTGACGTTCGAGCTCTTGAAGTCGCTGTTCCCTCCGCCACCTATGTGCGGCAGCAAGGGCCATAATAGCCCCATGGAGCATAACTTTCAGTGCTTCCCACCTGCAGGCTGGGTCTGTCAACTCGGGGGGTTGTCCTGTAAAAAAAGCTAAACTTGTATGGCTACACAGGCCAGAAAATCTGTGTCCCTCAATAACAGAGGGTCCAGCTTCCAGGAGCGAGCGTGTTTAGTGTCTGAACCCCACATTAACAGCAAATGGACTGGTGCATGATCCGATATTATTATTGGATGTATCTGGACATCAAATTCCATGCTCTGCTGTAGTGAGGGTATGAGTCAATAGTCCAGCCAGGAATACGTTTGATGGACTGGGTAAAAGAAGGTGTATTCATGGTCTCGAGGATGCAGGACCCTCCAGGCATCCCATAACCCTGTTTCTGCCATAAGTTGTTGTAAAGCCCTCATAGCCTTAGGGTGTTTATCTGGGGTATCCACATTCCTGTCAGCTCTTAGGTCTAGGGGAATATTAAAATCACACCTCAGAAAAACTGGTGTATGGTCTCCCACTAAGGAGGAGAGGCATGGAGCCAAGGCATGAAAAGGTTCCGGTGTATCTTCATTTGGGCCATACATATTAGCTACCGCCAGGGGCCCCTGTTGTGTAGTGAATAAAGCCACCACCCATCTGCCCGAGTTATCCTGCTTGGATTTAACCAAGGTCCAGTGTAAAGATTTGTGCACAAGAATAGCGACCCCTCTTTTGTGCGTGGTAGCGGAGGAAGAGACCACCAAGCCAACCCATGCCCTTTTTAGGCTATCATTATCTGCTTGCCGAAGCTTGGTCTCCTGGAGTAGTGCAACATCTGCTCCAGCCTTTTTAAGTGCCCCAAAACCTGCGAACACTTTTTCAGGGTGTTAAGGCCCCGTATGTTCCAGGTAACAAAATTTAAGTTAGCCATAGTCCAGATATATCATAGTGGTTGGTCTGAAAAAAGAGAGTCATGTAAAGTAGAGAAAAGGCTGAGAGGGAGGGAGCCCCCTCCAGGAGATCTTGCCGTGGTCAAGCAAGTTAGATTCTGTCCATGTAACCCTATCACATGCCCTGATACCTTGCAAAAAATAACATGTTAGCAATACATTCAAACAACAACTATAACAGCCCAAACTATTTACAACAGGCCTGTACATGGCCAGAGGGAAGACCTATGTGGTCAGGTCAGCAGCATACGCCACAAGGCCACCATGTGCATCCCTGGGGGGGCCCGGTAAAGCATTGCCACTCTCTGCAATTAACAAAGAGTCTCTGTCTAGTGGCCAAAAGGGGAAGGAGTAGAGTAAAACTCATAGGGGCTTGCTAGTGGGAGTATTTACCTTGCACCTGAAAAAGAAGGCTCAATAAGGTAGCAGGAGGATATCCAAAAGGGGAGGGATAGTGGGGGAGAGGGAAATAGAAGGTAATAAGGAGAAGAAGGAGAAAGGGGACAATGGGGGAGTGTGCTCTTACAGATAGCATAGCACACCCATTTAGTTTAGGTAAGAGCCAACACTTAGTTGAGTTTTTTCAAGTAATTGAGTCCGAGTTGGCCTTTGTAGGTGCTACATCAGTCTTTGTGTTCTTAGAAGAACTAGCAGTCCCAGCAGTAGCTGGAGGATGATTAAGGCCCATTCGCGGATTCAAGGAGGATGCCACAACGTCTGACCAGGATTGAGTCTGTCCTGCATTATCAGCATTATCGCTGTGCAGCTACACTGGTATGCCCCCAATGGTTTCTTCATGTGTGTCGGGGCTGTCTGTTTGCAGTGGGGCATACAGATTCAGAGTGAAATACCCACAGATCCATACCCGAGCGGGCTCCATGCCTTTGGTCTGGCCGGGGTCTCGTCAAAGTTGCCCGTATTCTGGGGTGCTGACATTTGGAATGCCAGGCTGAGGGATGTCATTTCCTCGATCTAGGCGGCAGGACTGCCTCAAAGTTATGGACCTGCTGGGCGGTAGCTGTTTCTGTGGCAGCAAGCAAGGTACCTTCTGATTCCGTTGTGTCCACCGTCATCTGCGTAGCCATGTAAGATCCTTGTGCCCGAAAGTCCTCAGGATGCTGGGCTCTTAAGAAATTCATCAGATTTTCAGAGGATGCAAATGACAACAGCACTCCGTTGTGATTCACCCTCATGGTAGCTGGATAACACAAAGAAAAGGAGTATCCATGTGCATAAAGAATCTTCCTCACTGAACTATATTCCTTCCTATGATCAGAGAGTTCCTTCAAGTAATCCTGAAACACATGTATCCTGTGCCCCTGCCATATTATATTACCAATTTTCCTGGCCGCACTTGTGATGGCCTCTTTTTGTCTGAAGTCTAGAAATTTAGCCAGTAATGGCCTAGGCCTTTCGCCTGGTTTAGGAGAAGGGGCCAGGGAGTGATGAGCACGTTCTATTTGAGGCTTGTAGTCCTCTGGAAGACCCAGTAATGGAGGAAGAGTTTGCTGAAGGAATAAGACTGCATTGTTTTTTTGAGCCCCCTCTGGAAAATCTATGAATCTGAGATTATTTCGTCGGCTCCTATTTTCAAGGTCATCGACCTTCTCCTGAAGAAAATGAATCAGTTTTGCTTGCTCCCTCATATTCACTGACAGGTCATGTATGGCTGCGTCTTGTAACCCCAGTCTCCGTTCAGTATGAAATAGGTGGACTTTGATTCCTTTTATCACCTAGGTAGTTGCATTGGCAGCCATTGTAAGCTGCTCCATTTGTGCCAGAATTTGTGCGAACATCTGCTCGGTACGAGAGCTCTCACCCGTCGCAATGGCATTGCAGGCCATGCCGAGAATCGGCCTAGTTCTTGGTCGGGAGAATTATCGTTGACGCGAGAGTGAGCCATTTGAAAAAAACAATTAGTGGTTCGCTCCTTCGTTGCCTTAGTCACGGTATATTTACCCCCTTGTATCATCGCTAATCGTAAATGTAGGAACTCCCCTATGCCGAGTTTGTCGGAGTCTATTCCTCTTTAGCCACAGAGCGAAAAGATTAGGCAGCCATCTCGTCCACGGTTGGCCATGCCCCCCCTGGATGGGAAGCTCATTTAAAGCCCTTGCCAGTCTACAGAATAGGAGGGAATGCTAATTAAAAGACCTACTAAAATTGGTAAACAAAAAAAGAAGGCAGATATGCTGTGGGACAGGCTAACCACCTGTTTCTGAGAGCCCCCCTCACAACAAATTATGTCTGGCCCTGACAGCAACAATTTATAATTTGTAGCACCTGTAGTGTGTTTTTATTTCTAATCCAACTCCATACCGCTATGGATCTACACTCTGGAGAAAGTTAGGGATACAGCTGAATTTTCAAAATATTTATGCTTTTGTTGAAATTAAACTCCCTGTCCTCAACACTATCAGTGGGCTCAGTCCTGTGCTGTAGATACTGCTGGGTGACACTGGTAGCTAACTGAGCCTATACACTAATCCTACCAAGTCAATACTAGTAGCATACTAATCCTGAGTCTCTGGCCATAGGCACACTCATCTGCATGTGAAGTGTGATACTTTGTTTCCAGGATATTGAGCATCCAACAAATAACTCAGTCCCACCACATTGTCAGGGGTCCTTCAATTCAACGCACTGTAATTGTTTGTTTTTCTTTGATAACCGGCTAAGGCCTACTTAGGCGCCAGGCCTATTTTCAGGGGTAACCCAAGAGCTCTGGGGAGATTAAGTGACTTGATCAGGTTCACACAATATGCAAGTGGAGATTGTGGGAATCAAATCCCGGTCTGTTGGATGTACCAAGCTCATTCATAGCTAGCTACTCTAACCTCTAGACTACACTCCCAGCTCGGTAAATACTAATGTTCTTCAATAACGTAAATGCTAGTCTTCTTCAGTAAAAACAAACACACTGCTTGATGCAAACATGTGACTTAAGTTTGATCAGCTATGTGAATCATTTCTTCGACCTGCTTGTGCCAGTACAGCCAACGCTATTTCACCTGGAAGCAGAACATTATGCATGCAGATTTCCTACCTAGCCATGCATGGTCAGGTCACAATTGTGGACTTTCTTGGAGACCAAAAAAGGCAGCTGTACTGGTGCAATACAGAATGCTGGGATGAGAAACATCAGCAACCACATTACAGAAGATACTGTCAAAATACATATTATACAGGCAGAGTACTGCCTGAATATTAGGGCTGTATTGTGGTTTCTTTAAAAAAGGCCATTTTCAAATGCTTATGACTCAACTGTCTTAGACCTTAGGACTGTAAGATTTGGCATGCATCATCTCAGTCCTAGTGTCCACTAATGTGACAAGTTGTATAGACATCTGTTTGCCCATTTACAATACAGAAAATAATTTAATTCAGTACATCAAGGCAGCATGGTTTCATGATTAATATATCACATCACAGATCCGCATGACATCACAACCAACATTGTTACAGATACAGCTGCTCAGCATCAGCTTTGTCCACATGGCTGCTTCCTATTGGCTGGTGTTTTAGTCACTCTCATCTTAACATGGCATTTTATACATTTCCTTTGTTGTACCCCTGAAAGAATGTGGAGAGGGAAAATGGAAACCATAGTGGATTTAGAGAGTAAGAGAGAATTGAGGAAGGGGGAACTCTACAGGTGGCCAACATTTTTATTTATTTATTGAATGTTTCACCAGTAGGGCACACTGAACAACAAGTTGCTCATCTCACAGTGTGACCTGGGGGGAAGGGGTTACATAGGGTTGTGAAGGATGATCAGTTACAATAGTATGTGGGTAGTACAAACAATACAACATTTTAAGATTATGCAACAGTTGGAACACAAGGTATTGTACAATAAAGAGTAGTGGAACATTAGGTAAATTATAATACATGTCCAAAATCATACAAAAGAACATATAAATGTACAAAACAGTCATAATGCCAAAGAACCCTTATAGTACATGAGTGTACCAGGAGCAGGCTTGAGGTAGTATGCAAGTGCTGTTGGAGTAAAAAGGATGGGGTAGGTTGTACACACAGGTGATCCAGAAGGGCAGGTGGAGAAGAAAGGGGGAGAAGAGTAGGGTAGTCATTTCTGTCCCCTTCAGGATGTTGAGAACACTGTCAGCTTGTAGTAAAGGCAGAAACTGGGGATAGGTATTAAGGAGGGTTAAAACAGGAACAGCCGAGGGAGAGGTAATTTTGTAGGGCAGCGGTAAGGGAGTAGTTGGAGGAGTGTCATATTTCAGGGGAAGGGAATTCCAGATTTTAGGGAAATGATGGGTAAAACCAGTCTGACCAATGAGGGTGGAGCAGCAAGGGACTATCAAGGTGTGGGCGTCATTAGATCTGAGAGAGTGGGTGGGAGGGAGTGGAGAGAGAGGATGAAAGATAGGAGGGGAGCACTCTGAACCAGAATTTGGAGGTTAGTTTGGCAGTTAGTTTGTGAGATGCGTCTGTGAGATAGTGGAAGGAAGGTTAGAGAGCGATAGAGTTTACAGTGGTGGGAGCCAGAAGGGGAGTCGAGAGTAAAGCAGCAGAAGGAGTTATGAGCTAAGGTGAAAACACAGGAAAGAAAAGGGACTGCAAAGGGTTTTCAGTGCTGACTTGGAAATAAAGATGATAGTGCAGAGCCCTTTCAGGTCTGATAGGGTCCTACCTTGTCACAAACATTTAAAAAGTGCTGAATCTATGTATTTTTGCCCATTTTTGAAATAACATTTTTGCTCAAGGACAGAGAAAAAAAACTACAAGGAGTTAAGTTATGGAACTTAAATGTTTGTTAGACGTCATGAAGTAAGTAATAGGTCATTTTTGTGCTTTGGTGAAAAAAATTAGTTTTGCATGTATTAATGATATTTGTTTGCATATGCTTAATTTGCTGAAAAACTAGCTAAAAAAATCTACAGTGAGATAGGTTTTGAAATATACAGGTTTGTTAGATGCTATGGAACCATAGGTTCTTCTGGTGGTTTGGTGAAAAAATGTTAAAGGGTCACTGTCAACCCAAGTTATATAACATTGATGCAGTATGTTTTTAATAGGTATTTTGGTTAATGCCCCTATACAGTGTGTCAGTGTGTCATTACTTTTGTGAAACAAGCCTTAAAATTTCTATATTTGGTGAAAATTCAGCTCTCTGTCAGTGCAGTGTTACCACACCAGCAGTGGAGTTTTGTTTACCCTTTCAAGTTTATTTACCTATTAAAAACATACTGCAACATTTTATATAACTTGGGTTGACAGTGTCCCTTTAACTCATTCTGAAGTTATTAATGATGTATTGTTTGCACATTCTAAGTTCACTGAAAAAAGCACAAACTAGCTAAATACCATATTTCATTAAAATAGAAGCCACCCTTGAATAAAAGCCACCTTCTAAAACAAGCTGCAAGTCAGAATGAATGCATTTATTTAATTATTTGTTTCTTGATTACTGGGTAGGTACACTAGACAAAAAGATACCTATTTTCAGTCCCTTGATAAAGCCCACATGGACGAAACCAGGTTGGGTCTACACCAGCCGGCGGCAGTTTTTGAATTTTGCGCTTTATAGCACTGAATTGCCAGGTATCTTATTTTGTTTGTATATTAAACAGTTTATGCACTGTTTTCTTGTGTCGTGGTTTTGTGTTTGAATTGCTCTAATTTGTTCCACAGCACAGATCAAGTGGCAGAGCGGCTCTTTACCTGCTTGTTTTCTATTTTCAGGCATTACCCAGGAGAGTACAGAGTACAGGCAATCATGAACACAATACAATAAAGAAGATAAAGAAATTAAAAGTGTTATGGGTAACCAAGTTACACTGCTTGAGCAGTATAAATATTCAAAATAGTGCATGGGTCCTTACAGCAGGGAAAAATTGGTGCAATAGTGACAGACATAGCAACAAAAAGGAATTTAAAGGGACAGTGTCAACCTGTTTTCCATCATATTATTTCTAGTTGAAACCCCACATTTTATGATTGCTTACCCTCTCTAAAATTCACTGATGTTGCTGTTTGTTTTGTCTATCTCCTTGTTTAGTAGAACTGAAATGCATGGCACTGTGTATTTGTAAACAACTTTGTTTTGTTTACAATCCTGGATCTGTTCTTACCACATGCCCTGAGCATTAGAAACACACCCAAACAGTGCAGACACTCATAAGACAGTAGCCTCCTGAACTCCCACTGCATCATGAGGGGCTAGACTGTTTTGTGGGTGTTCCCAAGTCCAGGAAAGATGGATTTGGAGTTGATCAAGGAATGTAAACAAACCTGTTTTGGTGTGATAACACCAGTATGTTGGGCAGTCTGTTTTTTACTATTTTAAAGAAAATAAGAGTCAGAATCAAACTACCAGCTACATCAACAATCTTTACAGAATTCTGGCAATCATAAAATATGTTTTTTTAAACTAGAGACACTTTGAGACCTAAGGGGATTGACAGTGTCCCTTTAACAAAAACAACATAAAATGGATGGTACATCATCCAATAAGTGCAACAGATAATTAAGCAGCTACAGCAAAACAACTAGACATACATTGTAGGTATGGTAGTCATGGAGGCAGCAAACTGTTACAAGGGTCAAAGACAACAAGGTGGTGGTATAGCTCCCTTTTGAAAAAGGCATGGGAGGGGGAAAGCCAGAGGGCAATTGGGAGGGAGTTCCAGAAACTGGAGGCAAAGTGGGAGAAGACCTGAAGTCCCACATTAGTCATACACCTGGGAACAGCTAGTAGGGACTGATCACTCAAGTGGAAGGGGTAAGCCAGGTCAAGGGGTGTCAGCATAGAGGCTAAGGAGGAGGGAACACCATTTCTAATAATTTTGTTAGTAAGGACATGTAGGGCAAAAGAGCAGCAAGCCTCAGAAGATAGCCAGTTCAGCCCTGAGTAGAGCTGACAGTGGTGGGTAAGATGGTTAGAGGCCAGAGCAAAATGACAGATGCTATGGTAAGTGGTGTCTCATTTGTGGAGATATGCTTTGGCGGCACTTGAGTAGGTAACAGAGCCATAGGTAAGCCAGGGAAGAAGCATGCACTGAGCAATGGCAATTTGGGTTGAGGGTGTGAAGGGCATACTCAGTTCTAAAGGCCAGGTCAGGTTTGGTGTTTATGGCTTTACAAGTATTACAGATGTGATGGGCAAAATCAAGAGAGTGGTCAAGGGTTATACCAAGGTATTTGAAGCAGTAGACATTTTCAAGGAGGGAACCATCAATACTGGAGATAGCAAGGTGTCCCGAGCACTTTTCAGTTGGGGGGGGGGGCTGAATAACACTGAGTGAGATTTACTAGCCTTGAGTAGTAGTTGGTTTTGGGAAAGCCAGGAGTGGATCATATAGACATCCAAGGTTAGGTTAGAATTAATGTCAGCTAGGTTTTTGGAGCTATAATAGATCACAAGGTCATCAGTGTAGAGCAAGTGTCAGTTACAGTCAGCCAAGTGCAAGAAACAGTGCTTTTAAAGAGCAATACAGTGGTGGCAACAATTGTAGTAGGAATACAAAGAGGCAAAAAGGTAACGTTATTGTACATAGGTGTCAATAAAAATTTACAAAGGTGTAAGGGGAGGTGATCAGACAGATTTAAGTTTGAGAGAGGTGAAGCTCTCTGACGAGAGGGAGTGGGTGAGGGGAGTGTGAGGGCACAAAGGTATAGGATACTACAGCAGGGGGAGAGAAAAGGGGAGAGGGATGGGAAGGGGTGGGGGGAGAGACAGGAGCAAGTGGGAGGGGAGGTTGGCTTTAGCAACTACTTTAGAGACGGTAGGGATGGTGTGTGGCTAAGAACAGGAGGGAACCAAGGTAAGGGAGCTGCTTATTCATCCTTGCAGTTAGCTGACTCAAGAGGATACCTGTGAACTGGGTGGGTGCGGCTTAGGCAGTAGTGAAGCAGTTGTCTGCATTTAGACTTCTCTGTAGTTAGCTTTTGCTCACAGAGCAATCTTGTTATCTTAGCAAGGAGGCAGATGACTGAGGCACCTAGAACATGTCTAACTAGGGGTAAGCAGACGGCTACTTTATGAGAAGTGTAGGGTCTATAGTGCAGGGTAAATTGGGATCTTTGGTCAAGGTAAAACAGTTGGTGTGCTAGTCTGAGTTGTGGAAAGTGAGCTACTAATTCATCCTTGCAATTAGCTTGCTGAGGAGGATAGCTGTGTGTTGGGGTGTGGCTTAGGCAGAAGTGAAGCAGCTGCCTATAGTTCGACTTCCCTAGCCTTCTTACAAGAGCTCTGAAAAAGGATTCTCTCCTAACATGTCCAGCAAGTGAGTGGAAGAACATGAGGGAGCCAGGGAAAAGGAGCTGCTTATTCATCCTTGCAGTTAGCTGGCTGAGGAGGATACCTGTGAATTGAGCAGGTGTGCCTTAGGCACTAGTGAAGCAGTTGTCTGCATTTAGACTTCCCAATAGTATGCTTTTGCTCAGAGAGCAATCCTGTTATCAGAGCAAGAAGGCAGCTGACTGCGGCATTTAGAACATGTCTAACTAGGGGGTGAGCAGACAGATACTTTATTAGAAGTGTAGGGTCAAATTAGGACCTTCAGAAAGGGTAAAAACAAAAACACAAGAGTTAGTGTGCTAGTCTGAGTTGGGGCAAGGGAAGCTGCTAAATTTATCCTTGCAGTTAGCTTGCTGAGGAGGATAGCTATGAATTGGAAGTAGTGGCTTAGGCAGAAGTGAAGCAGTTGTCTGCGTTTTGACTTCCCTAGCCTTCTTACAAGAGCTCTATAAAAGGACTCCCTCCTAATGTGTCCAACATGTTCGTGTCCAGGCAGTGAACAGCGAAGGAGTGGAGCTGGTATAAGACTGGCATCTTGGACATTGGCAGGCATCAACAGAAGGAAGTGGAGAAGTGGGGACTCTGCTTGTTGACTATGGTAAGGCACCTGTTAACTCCTGTTGTTGCATTCACTGCTGGGAAGGGTGGAAGATAAAGGGTAGTCCTAAACTGGGAATGGGAGCAACACCCTATCTAGGGTAACAGTATAAGGGGAAGTACACCAGGTACAGGGGAACACACATAGCAACACACAAAAAAAGGGAAGCTAGTAACACCATTTCAGGGGTAAGGGTATGATTCTAGTTAACACAGGGAGCAGAGAAGCTGGGAATGCTAGGAGTGTGCGGTGCAGTGCAGTGGCTGTAGGGCGCAGTTTTCAGATTGAGACCTTCTGGAGACAGCGCTGCTGCCCATCTACATGCAGCTCTCTGGGTTGAGGGAGGAGGAGGACGCTAGACTCCAGGCCAAATTGGCTAGAATTTGGGGGACCACTTCTTTCACCCAGGGTCCACCATGTCTGACACTGTTATCTCAGAGGATGCCAGGAAGGAGGCATGGCTGGACTACGGTGGGCTCTGGAAGGGTGGGAGTGGTGCTTCAGAGGCACATTCCTCAACCAGTACTACTAAGAAATTCCTATGCTGTTTTGGCGAGGCAGGACTGCCAGAAGGAGGCACCCGTGGTAGTGGCCAGGGAGGATGTAGGTGTTTTCCAGAGTGGAAACCCCAAGGGTGGAGGAAGAGAACCCAAATGAAGAGGAAGCAGCTTCTGGTAGGGGACTCAATTGTGAGGGAGAAAGATTTAGAAATAGGAAAGTGAGGGGAGAGGGAGTTTGGTACCTATGTGGCACCATGCCTTGGAGAGATGGGAAGTAGATCCAGCAGATTACTAGGGCTGCAGGATGGCAGGCAGTGCTGGGTGCCATTATCTACCTCTGGATTCATAGTGCAGGGGGAGTTTAGGAGCTGGGGAGGGGCCTTAGGTAGCACACTTGATGGCTTTCGCTGAGGTGCTGCCTGTCTACGACATGGGGGTACCTCAGCACCAAGACCTTCAATTTATGGTTGAAGGAGTGGTTCCAAGAGGAGGGGTTCAGCTACATTGGTGACTGGGGATCCACCCTGGAGAGATAAGAGCCTTTATAGGGGCGATGGCCTGCATCCATCCAGGAGGGGAACCTCAGTCCTCAGTGGACAGTTTATATGTTACTTTGAACATTTAAACTAGTTGACAGGGGTGGCAGAAGAAATTAGGACGACAGTAACTGCTCCCCCAACAGGCTGAAGTAGAAAGTAGGGAGAACTTGAAGGGAATGGAATCCTTCAGGGTGGAAATTAATAAAGGAAGCAGGGCAGTTGAAATGAAGGGGGATGCAAATGGAAGCATTAAAATGAGAGGGGGCTCTCCTCATGGGGGTGGGTGGTAGTGAGACCGCACCATGCCAGTTCTGTGGTGCCAGGTGATGGGGGATTGCCTGGCACACTGACAACCTGGGTTTGTGCCTGAGCCCAGGACTACAGGAGTGAAGGCCAGCAGGGAGGGCTCACAGCATCCGGCAGGACACTCTCCTCCCGGGTGGAGGGGGGAGCAAGACCGCACTGCTCTCGAGTGACTCCTAGTGGCCCAATGGGGCAACACACATTGCCACACAGGTGACCATGCACCACTGTGTGTCCCACCATGGATGACGTAGGCGGAAGTACGGCTGCACTGTGGGTGGAGGGTGTACAGGCAGGCAGGGACACTTAGAAAATGGGCTGCTTGGCCAGCCGGATGATGGCTACCAGTCTCCCATATGCCACAAAGCCTGGAGATGTCCTCACTGTTCCCCTGCCAAGCCCCAATGTTGATGGAAGTGTCCACAGGGCCAGTCTCCTCTCCCGGTGGCACCACGGGAGGGGGGCCCTGAAGAAGGGATACATCGGGTCAACTGTGTGCAGTGGCATAGATGGGGGCAAAGAGATGGTGATGGGAAGGTCTGGTGGTGGGGGCCCTAAGCAGTCCAAAGGAGTGTCTGGCCAGGAGGGCCAAGGCCAAAACAAAAAAATGGGCATGCCACAAAGTTAATCCCAAGATTAAAAAATGCAATTTACAGTCATCGCCTGGAAGAAATGGAATAATTGAAACTGATGACATTAGAGCAGAGAAGAACACGATGGGATCTGTTATTATTGTACAAGATATTAAATACTCCGAGAACTTCAAATCTATGTAATTTAACATTTAAAGAAAGCCCTTTAAATTTAATATCACACAACAAGCAAACTGAGATCCCAAGGGTTAATACTAAAATGAAGGACAATTATTTTACACTAAGGGTGGCAAGAGAATGGAACAAATTACCTCAAAGCCTTGTGGATGTTCCAACGTTTGGATTATTCAAAACAGAAATGGATAAATATTTAGTTTATTACTAAGTTATCACTAGGTTTATATGCCCACACAGTGTGGGAGACAGAAACTTATGGTCTCACACCCTTCTCTCCTCCTAAAAATACCAAGTTTCCAGGTCACCAAGTTAGCAAGTTAGGGTGGAAGGAGAGAAGGAACAAATGAAAGAAAGGGAGTAACAAACAGAGTGGTAACAAAATCTGGAAGGCCATGTACAGTATGTGAATGCTAGTAGTCTAGGAATTAAGATTCTGGACCTAATGGCCATAAATGACAGAGGCTGACCTGGATATTGTGGCCATTACCGAGTCATGGTACACTGAAAACCATGACTGGGGCATGCCCATACCAGGCTATACTCTGTTCAGGAGGGACAGAGTGGGAAAGAAAGGAGGGGGTGTGGTACTTTATGTGAGGGTAGGCATAAAAGCAACGTTGATACAGTAAATACAGGGGGGAACAGAGGTACTGTGGGTCACCCTAGAGATGGGAAAAGGAGCATCTATACATATTAGAGTGATCCACAGACCTGTAGCACAGGGGGAGAAGTTAAAGAACAGGTGGAAGCTATTGGCAAGATGGCACAAAAGGAAGAGGTGCTGCTGGTGGGGGACTTCAATCTGCTGGATGTAGATTGGAACCTCCCAGCTGTGGCTTTGACTAGAAGCGGGGACATCCATGAATCCCTGCAGGGGGCATTCCTCAGGCAACTAGTCAGTGAACCCACTTGTGATGGGGCAATATTGGGCTTGTACTCACTAACGGAGACAGTGGCAGACACCAAGGTAGGAGGCCACCTGGGGAACAATGATCACTATACAGTGTGGTTCAATATAAGGATGGCTGAAAGAAAGAATTGTGGAATATCTTGAATCCTATGGGTTACAAGACCCAAGGCAGCATGGATACATTTGTGGGGGTGAGGGTCATGTCAAATGAATCTGATAGATTTCTTTGACTGAGTCACCAAAGAATTACATCACAGTTGAGCAGTGCACGTGGCCTACCTAGATTTCAGTAAGGCTTTAGACACCATTCCACACAGAAGATTAGTAAGCAAGCTGGGTAGCTGAAGAGTGGTCCAAAGGTGACAAACTGGATAAGAAATTGGTTAAGGGATAGGCAACAGAAGGTGACCAGTAGAGTGCATTAGGGATCAGTGCTGGGATCGGTCCTCTTTAATGTCTTTATAAGTAACATTGCAGAGGAGCTGGAAGGGAAGGTCTGCCTCTTTGCAGGTGACACCAAAATCTGAAATAGGGTGCACACTCTTTGGGGGAGGGGAGTGGAAAGGATGAATAAAGACCTGAGAAATCTCGAGGAGTGGTCAAGGGTATGACAGCTAGGTTTCAATGCAAAAATTTGAAAGTAATGCACTTGGGGTACAGAAAGTAGGGCTGTGCAAATACCTTTTTCCAAATATTCATCTCGAATATTGGTATTCGGCTCTTGGGTGTTCATATTCGGAGCCCATTAAATATAAAAATAAAAATTTTAAAAATTCTCCTCCCCCTCTTTCCCAGGCAAAGAAACAATAAAATGTAACCCCTGTCCCTCACCCTCTATCAGCAGTCCAATACCACCCTCCTCCCCCCACAGCACCCTTGATGGATGACCAGCACAACCCACCCACCTCTATGGCTGGCTGCCATCTTTCTAATTGCATAGATTGTTTTGTAAACAAACAACAAAAAAATACAGTTATGTTCCCCCAGGCCCCCACCCTGGCAGCACCCTACTCCCACCTCCACCCCACCAGCCCCAGTTCTTGATAGGAGAAGGCAACCTGTACAAACCCACCCTCCTCCACGGCTGGCCACCTCTCATGAATGAAAGAGCTAAGTAAAACCAGCTGACTGGTTTTACTATACATATCATTTGTGAGAGGTGGACAGCCATGGAGGAGGGCGGGTTTGTGCCAGTCACCTTCTCCTATCAAGAATTGGGTGTTGGGTTGGAGGGTGGGTGAAGGGTACTGCCAGGGTGGCAGTACCCTACACCTACATTTAAGGAGGCAGTATAGTGCAGTGGTTTAAGGCTCTGAGCTGCAAACCTAGAGACCTGGGTTGGAATCCCACAGCCCCCACTTGCATACTGTGTGACCCTGAGCAAGTCACTTAACTTCCTTGTGCTCCCAGGTCACACCTGTAAACAAGCTTTCAGTTTAGTGTGTCTATCCTGGTTAAAGAAAAAAAAGATGGAAGTGAGAGGTCATAACTGATTTGTTTTGTTTGTTTAGAAAACGAGCACGAGCACTTTAATTCATGAGAGGCGGGCGGCCATTGAGGAGGGTGGATTTGTTCTGGACACCTTCTGCTATCAAGAATTGGGTGCTGGGGGTGGTAGTAGGTCAGAATAGGGTGCTGCCAGTGTGGTGGGGGGTGGAGGGACATAACTGATTTTTTTCTTTTTATCAAATTGAGCTATACGATAAAAAAGATGGCAGCTAGCCGTGGAGGTGGGTGGGTTATGCCAATCGTCCATCGAGGGATTTAACATTTTGTAATTAAAAATAACAAATTGTGGGTGCGGGGGTACATTTTACTGAGTTTTGTTTTGGCTGGGAAGGAGTGGCTTTTTGAAATGTAATTTTTTTGTTTTGTTTTGTAGCTGGCCGAATACTCTTTCCCGAGTCTGAATAGTCCCCTATTCAAGAAAGGCTTCTGAATATTTGGGAGCCCTACTATTCATGGTATTTGGGAAATAATATTCAGCTGCTGTACTGCCCTAACAGAAACTCGGGGGCAGAGTACAAAATGGGAGGAGTGGTACTGATGACCACCAAGCAGGAAAAAGACCTGGGTGTGATCGTACTGGATGACCTAGAGGTGGCAAGGCATTGCAACAAGGCAGTTGGGAGGAATAGTGGCATACTGGGGTGCATAGGGAGGGGTATCACCAGCAAAAACAGGGAGGTGGCATTACCTCTGTATAGATGACTAGTAAGATCCCACCTAGAGTACTGTGTCCAGTTTTGGAGCACACATCTCCGGAAGGACATAGACAGAGTGGAGGCAATCCAGAGAGGAGGACAAGTAAATATGTGCAGGGTCTGCATCAGAAGCCCTACAAGGAGAGACTTAAGGACCTAAATATGTAAGAGAGGAGAGAGACAGAGAGAGAGGGGGTAAATAAGATATATGAAGGAAATATTTTTCCAAAAAAGGAAAAGGTGCTCAAGGACAAGGGGGCATGATAAGAAACTGTAGGGGGGTAGATTCAGGAGAGATGTGAGGAAGTACATCTTCAGAGAAGGAGCGGTGGATTCCTGGAACAGTCTTCCAGCAGAGGTGGTGGTAATGAAAACTTTGGTGGGGTTCAAGAATGCATAGGATAGGCATAGGGGAATCTTAGCTAAGGGGGGGGGGGTGAACGGACCAGAGATAAGTAGGATATGCAGTGATACTATAATCAGGGAAAAATGGGTGGACTGGGTGGGCCAGGCGGTCCTTGTCAGCCAGCAAATCCTATGGTTCTATGCAAAATGAGACACACAATAACCCCCATATTATGAAGGTTAGCACAGCATTAACAACCATACCACCAAGCTAACCAGGCTCGGTGCACCTGGGCAGGGACCATATCAAAAGGGTTACCT
This sequence comes from Neoceratodus forsteri, assembly GCA_016271365.2. NCBI lineage: Eukaryota > Metazoa > Chordata > Ceratodontiformes > Ceratodontidae > Neoceratodus > Neoceratodus forsteri. The sequence goes on along the minus strand of CM028137.1, from coordinate 419,925,003 downwards.
GCCAATGTGCACACTGGATAGCATTGATATGAAGACTACACCACTACAACCTTGCAAATGAGGGTGCCCCGTTTGCACACAGGATGCAATGGTACCGTAGATTCAAAGGCTTTTGTAAATGGTAATGGGCAGCTGTGGCATCCCTAATTAATGCTAATGAAACTCTGCTTTATCAATGCGCACAGTTATGTGTGACCGCTGCCCCCCCCCCCAGAAGCTCTGGTGCTGGTGACTCCCACTTCCACTCACTACATTCTTGTTAGTACAGAGCTATATTGCAGATCCCAACCCTGGCAGTCTGGTGGCTGACCCACAACAATCTCTGTCAGTACTGTGCAATATTAAAGATCTGAACCCTAGCAGTCTAATGGATACCCCTCCCTCACCCAATCCCTGACAGTATTGCGGAACTGTACTAAAGCCCTTGCTTGGCAGTCTAATGGAGCCCTTCCCTTAACTGAACCCTGTCAGTATTGGGAAATTGTATCAAAACCCTTCCCTTGCTGCCTGGTGGACCCCCTTTCTTCACCTGATCACTATGGGTATTTTGGAACTGTACAAAAGCCTTTCCTTGGCAATCTAGTGGACCCCCCTCCCTCACCCAATCTGGTACTGTGGAACTGTACTGAAGCCCATTCCCGGTGATCTAGTGTTAATGGAATTGCTAGGGATTGTTTAGAGAAATGCTGGCACATTTTAGCAACAGAACCTGTTCTGTTTAAAACTGCATCCAACCCCACCTAAAGTTGCCTATAGAAGGGGACCAAATTTGAAAGGTGTATTGGTTCATAATTATCTCCCTAGAGATGAGAAAATCACACAATACTGGTCACCTACTGCACCAAGAGGATGCTACACTTATGCTAGATGCATTTATTGCACCCACATTATTAAAACCAAGGTGTTCTCTATAGTTACTAGCAATAGGAAATATGTAATTAATCAGTTAATCAATTGTAGTATGCCTAGTATTGTGTACCTGGCCATGTGTACCTGTAAGTTTTTTTATGTGGGGAAAACCAAGAGGTTTTTTAAAGTTCCAATGGGGGAACATCTGAGCTCTATCCATAACCAAGATTCACACACTGTTCTGTCCTGTCACCTACAAATTTGCGGTGACAGAGGATCGCGTACATTCTCCTTTTGTGGGATTGAAAAGGTAACTATTGGCCCTCAGGATGGGGATGCTGACTTGCTGTTGAATAGGAGGGAGGCATACTGGATCTACACATTGGGCCCTTTGACTATGTTAGGTTAAATTAGGGTCTTGAGTAGAGATGCAGAGAAATCACTATGCTTGTGAATTTTCAGCAGTCACAAAATTTGCATCCGCCAATCAATTCGCGAAACTGCGGCTGTCAGCTGAAAAATTGCCATTTGTAACTTCGCCTTGCTTTTGAGACTTTTTAAGTGCAGATTGCACTTAAAAAAAAAAACAGAGGAAGAAGAAGTTACATATGTCTAGTCACATCACCCTCCCCACCCCAGCCGATCGCTGGCCAGTTATCCACAATGTAAAACAATATTTTTTTTAATTAAATCCCTGGTGTCTAGTGGTCCCCAACCCCCCTGTTGATTGCAGGCCACAGTTGAAATAAGTAAAATCACCTCTGAACCTCACATAGTCATGCTGATTGCTTGCCAGCCAGCCACAATGTAAAAATATATATATATTTTTATGTTGGCTTGCACGCATGCGTAAACAACATCTTACAGTAGTAGCAATGTACTAACACTTTCAAAGGTGTGTCAGTGTTGTGGCGAATCCAGGGGATGCGTTAGTCGGTGTGTCACTCAGCTGCCAACCAGTGAGCATGCTGCCATTGACAGCAGTTTCAGAGAATGCCACCAACTTGAAGGAAATCCACCACTGCAATGATAGACAGGCTCGTCATTGCAGTGGCAGATCTAACACATCTCCATTACATGCCATTCCTGGTGAAACATTTCAGTAAACATGGCGGTGGCTCTTGCTGTCCGCCTCTCGCAATCTCTAGAAAGCCGACTTCTGTGGTGCCCAATCCCCCTATCGGCATGCCCCTTCCCCAGTTCAAATTGTTTGCAGATGGGGGTGCCCAATCCCCGTCGGCATAATGTTCCCCCCAATTTTATTTGTTTGCCGACAGGGATGCCAACTCCCCCTCAGCATCATGCCTCCCCCAACACAGACACGCTTTATTTGCTGACGGGGTGCCCAATCCCCATCGGCTCCAGTCTCCCCCCCAAAAAAAACAGGTGGCACACTGGGAGCCCACCCAAGTGTGACCAAATGTATTGGTGTCACCTGTAATTGTAATTGTGATTACTGTAATGCTCTATATCTAGGGTTGCCGGGGGTGGATCTCCGTCACCTGCAGCTGGTGCAGAACGCTACAGCCAGGTTGTTGACTGGGTTACCAAGAACTTGCCATGTCACACCTGTGCTGCGCAAACTGCACTGGCTGCCAGTGTGGTGGAGAATCACCTTCATGGTCGGATTGTTGACCTATAAGACCCTACACAGTCAGGGACCAGGCTACTTGCAAGATCTCCTTCATCCCTACCGCCCTCTCTGCCCACTCCGCTCCACTGACGAGGGATTGCTAGAGATTCCCAGAGTTCGTCTTCAGTCATCTGGGGCCAGGGCTTTTTCTTTTATGGCCCCAACCCCGTGGAATTCTCTACCTCATCAGATTAGAGAGTGCCTGTCATTGGAATCATTTAAGGTGTCTCTGAAAAGCCACTTATTTGCATTAGCATTTGAATAAGCTTGTGGCTGTTTTTACTGTTTTATGTCATTATTTATTATTGTTGATGTTTATTCTTGATATGTATTTGTGCTTTGATATATTGAAAAGCGATATAATTAATATAATTAATATGAAGTAAATTTGATTTGACTTTTTGATTTAAAAAAAAACCTTGCCCAATGTTTTTTTTTTCCCTGCAAAACAAGAAAGGTCCTCATTGTCCGCAGTGCCCCTCCCAACCCGCACCCACCCTCTGGCACCCACCTCCCTACACCCCCTTCACTCCATATTTACCTCTGAGAGCTTGGTGAGGCAATCTTTGGTGGAGTGGGAACACATCTGCACTCTTCAAAGCCAACCGCAAACTGAAAAAATGCCGGTAAGCTTTATGATGGCATAAATGGTTTTTTTTCAACTTAGGTCGATATCTCAACCATTTTTTTGACTTTGGGCACCAGATTTTAAACATGGAGTTCTTGGGACCCCACCTCATGAAATCAGTCACTGTCATTTCATTATTAGGTCCCGAAAGGTGATTTCGCTGTCACTGCACGGAATCACCTTTCAGGTCTGATTAACAAAATGACAGTGCCACTGTTTATAAGGTGGGCTCCCAAAAAGCCTGTGTTGCAAATTTGGTGAAAGAATTCCAAAAAAATGACTATGTCACAAGCGTGCATTGCGCAGTTCCATGCATACTCGTAACTTCGAGAATTTTTTATATTTTCACTTCAGATTTTCAACATTACCATTTTTGCACACCTCCTTATGAACAGTACAGCTGTCATTTTTCACATCCTACCTGAAATATGTTTTCACATATCTGGCTCACAATGACTCGATCACCATGGGAAATCAATGTTCGGGACAGATTAAGAAAATCACAGTGACACTGTTCATGAGTAGAGGTCCCAAAATACCTATGTTGAAAATTTGGTGAAAAAATTCCAAAAAATGACTATGTCACAAACGTGCATTGCACAGTTTCCATGCATGCTCGTAACTTTGAGAATTTTTTATATTTTCACTTCAAATTTTTAACATTGCCATTTTTGAGCAGCTCCTTATTAACAGTACAGCTGTCATTTTTCACATCCTGCCCAAAATGTGTTTTTGCACATCTGACACACAATCATGTGGTTGCTGTGGGAAATCAATGTTCAGGACAGATTATGAAAATCACAGTGATACTGTTCATGAGCAGAGGTCTCAAAATGCCCACGTTGAAAATTTGGTTAAACAATTCCATAAAATGACTGCATTACGGGCGTGCATTGCGCAGAATCTACGCACGCTCGTAAGTTTGCAAATTTTTCAGATTTTCAACATTGCCATTTTTTTACAGCTCCTCATAAACAGTACAGCTGTCATTTTTCCCATCCTACCCAAAATGTGTTTCCACACCTGTGGCTCCCAATGGCGCAGTTGCTGTGCGAAATCACCTTTCAGGATTGAGTAACAAAATGATAGTGCCACTGTTCATGAGGTGGGGTCCCAAAAAGCCAATGTTGAAAATTTGGAGTGAAAATACCAACAAGCATCCAGGGCATTAAGGTTTCCAACCATATACCCATCCTGTAGAGACTGACAGGTGTCAGGGATGTAACTTGGGTTCATCGGCCATAATGTTTGCAGAATTCTACCTCCACCCCCCACCCTACAGCCACTGACAGGCACTGAGGTGTGCATTGAGTTCTGTCACCCTAATGTTCACCCCATTCTCTTATATTGCAGCCATCTCAGCTTATTTCCTTATGGAATGGGGTGAGCATAAGGTTTGAAGACCCCAATGCACACCCTGACACCTGTCACTCTCTGCAGGGTGGGGTGAGGTGGAATGGTGTTAGTGTTATGGCCAACCCAAAGCCACACTCCCAACGCCTTTCAGTCTCTGTGGGGGGGTTGATGTTACTTCAATACTTCACTGCCATTCCTATTTTGCATTTCTAACTCCTGCACTCCAAGTGCTAATGCCAGCAAGCCAACAATTGGCATTGACAAATGCTCGTTTTTAAATTAAATCCCTGGTGTCTAGTGGAGCCCCCACCCCATCAGTCAGTGCCCCACCACACCACCCTGCTCCCCATCCCGATCCCAACCCCGAGCGGGCCACTGGCACAACCCTCCACTCACCTCCATGGTCGGCAGCCCGACTAGGCTCTTAATGAATGAGCGCATGCTTGTACAAGCTTGCACTCATTCACTGACAGCTCACGGTTATTTGAGGCAGTTTTTCAGGGGGAAGAGAATGAGAGGGGGGCTCTTCCAGTCACAGGTGGGAGGGACTGGGTCCACAATGCCATTTCCCCCCTGTCCCCCCTACCAGTGACAGAGCAGCCCCTCCGATCTCTGCCCTTGAAAAACTGCCTAAAATGACCATGAGCTGTCAATGAATGAGTCCCTGCTGGAACAAGCATGAGCTCATTCATTAAGAGCTCAGGCAGGCTGTTGGCTGGGGAGGTGAGTGGAGGGCTGTGGCGGTGACCCCCTCAGGATCGGGATGGGGGAGCGGGGTGGTGTTCTGGAGCACTCCCTGATAGAGTGGGAGGGGTAGGGGGTCCACTAGACACCAAAAAACAAGAAAGCCACCCAAAGCAGAAATGGTGTGCTACAGACAAATCTAGACAAGGCAAAGCAGTCACTACCACTACCATAAATGAAAAAGTCAATGAACATAAATCAAGTTACTAAACATTAAATTTATTAAGAACATATCATTTTAGACCATTCCATAAGACAAGTGTACAGACCCCTCACTGGGAGAAGAAGAGCAGACCACACCTCCTCTAGACACCAGGGAATTAATAAAAAAAAAAGTATACATTTTTTTACAATGTGGCCAACTGGCCAGCGATCAGCGGGGGTCATTTTACTTATTTCAACTGTGGCCCATGATCTGCAGAGGGAAGGGGGGAGAAATATAAAATTTCCGGAAGGGGGCAGGGAACACTAGACACCAGGGATTTGTATATTTATTTACATGTGGACAAAAGTTTGTGCATGAAGAGTGGTGAACAAAGTTTGTGTGGGATTTCTCCAGTGAAATTCCATACTTTGCATTTGATCTGACACTCTGTGAATTTCCTAAATTTGCGAGTTGTGCTTCGTGGATTGAATGCAATCTGCAAAATATTTCTCGGAGCGAAGTTTGAAGACTTTGCATATCTCTGGTCTCAGCCATCCATTTTTCTTTAGAAGTGATAGTGATATACAAAACAATTGAGCTGGAAAGTCTGATGTCGTGCATTGTCAGTACAATATTTATTTATTTATTGAAATGTTTCACCAGGATGGCACACTGAACAACAAGTTGCTTGTCTCACGGTGCGACCTGGGGGGAGGCGGTTACATAGGGTTGTGAAGGATGATCAATCAATCAAAAAAATCAATCAAAATCTTTATTTATTCAGGCGAACATCATTGAGCATAGCTCATTTACAAGATGGACCTGAGTGGTCATAACAAAAAAAGGTTACAGAGTGTATACAAAAACATGATATTGAATAAGCACAAATACAATCATATATGAGTGAGATAGATGTACAAATATTTACATATATACAAGGCAAAGGACAGTAAACCAAAAACCTAATAAAGGAGAGAAACAAACAGTCTAGTAGGGATAAGGCTTGGATAATGGTACATGGGTGGCATATATGTTTGAGGTTTGATGTGGAAAGGACCAGAGGAATAATAGAAGAATAGGGAGGAGCTTTAAAAGAGGGGGTGGGGAGAGAGGGGTGAGGGGTGGGGGTGTGGAGGACTAGGCCTTATGGAAGCAATTGCACTAATCTGGGATTAGGCTGGTGTACAGCTTTTGAAGGATGTAAGGGGAATCAGTGTTTCCATTTTCAATGTCTTTTGGATAGAATTCCAGATAAGTGCCAGGAATAACTGATTGCAGCTCTTCCATACCGGGTGCAGGTGATAGGAATCTTCAGCAGGATCAGTTTGTTGATCCTCAAGGTGTAGGGCCTGGATGTGATCTGGTTGAAGCAGTCTGAGATGTAGGGAAGGGAGTTTGTTTGTCAGAGCTTTGTAGATCCAGGTAGCAGCATTTTTTCTTCTTCTATGTTGCAGGGATGTCCAGCTGACTGCATTGTAGAGAGAGCAATGATGGGTGCTAGAGGGAAGGTCAGTAATGAATCTAATAGCTCTATGATACAGGGTGTCTAGTTTGTTTAGATGGGAGAGGGAGCAATGACCATAGAGTTATCAGTTACAATAGTATGTGGGTAGTACAAACAATATAACATTGTAAGATTATACAACAGTTGGAACACAAGGTATTGTACAATAAACAGCAGTGGAACATTGGGTAAATTACAATACATGTCCAAAATCATACAAAAGAACATATAAATGTAAAAAACAGTAATAATGCAACAGAACCATTATAGGACATGAGTGTACCAGGAGCAGGCTCAAGGTAGTACGCAAGTGCTGTTGGAGTAAAAAGGATGGGGTAGGTTGTGCACTTTATGTATGAGTCAGTGGTGATGCATTGATTGAAACTATTCTAGTTTATTTATTTAACAGAATGCTTACCACTGTCATTATAACTATAATGGTTCTGTTCCATTATTACAGTGTTGTACATTTATATCGCAGTCTCAGATTTCTTGTAACAGCATGGACATTAATAAAGGCAGCTAGGTTCAAATATTTTATTACTGTATTTGTTGGTTGTTTCCACTGTTTATGGTGTTGTATATTTTATTATATTTATTGCCAAGGTGTTTAGTATGTATTTGTTTGTTTCCCTGTTTTTATCAGTTGATGTGTAGTTCACTTTAAATGAGATTTTTAAAAGATGGGGACGAGTGGTTCTGGACACTCCCTGATGATGCGTTAGCCAAACCAGTTGGAGGTCTGGTGTGTGGGATCCTGTCAGTGCTCTCTGTTAAGAGGTTCACTCTTATTGTTATGGCTTTCTACTAATAAATTCTGAACCTACTTATGCCATTTGGTGTTGGCTGTCTTATTTGAGGTTGATAGATGGCGCTGAAATTGCGCTGTTTGGATGGTATTTTTTTTTCTTAGCACATCCAGCCATGGTGTGGCTTTCTTCTGTTTCTGGTCTAGTGTTATCCCCTGATGGATCATTGTCAAAGTCCTCCTCTGGCTCACCCACTGAACACCCACACCCCCATGTTGGCATCCTATTCATCCACCTGTCCCTAGGTCAGCCATGCTCTGGTCATCAGATGACAACTGGCACAGACCCTCCTCTCACCACCTCAGAATATTGCTATCTGACTGATAAGGAGTAAATGTATGCCTTCTGTAGAAAGAACTGTTTCTACAGTATGTGCATGCTCACTACCTATCAATCAGATAGCATATTGCCAAGGAGGCGAGTAGGGGGTTGTAGCTAGTCAATGTTTGAGAAGCTGATGGAAGCTCACCTATGGATGGATGGACAAGTTAGGGACTGACAGTGGGAGGGCGGAGTTGTTTTGTTGCTCAGTTGTGGGGCTGGGGAGGGAGGCTTTGTCAGTGATTGTTTAGGGGTAACACAAAAGTGCCAGGGTTGGGTGTCAGTACACTAGACTGCCAGGGAAGGGATTTAGTTCAGCTCCACAATAGCAACAGGGATTGGGTGAGGTGGGGGAGTTCAGTAGACAGTCAGGGAAGGGTTTTAGTAAAGTTTCACAATGCTGACAAGAATCAGGTGGGTGAGGGGGTTCTGCTAGACTGCCAGGAATGGCATTGGTGGGTAGGGCTCTTGTCTGTGTGTGTGGGGGGCTGAGGATCAGTGCAATGCCTCCCGCATTTGTGCATGGACGCAATGTGCCGAGCTACTAATGGCCACATAATAACATGCAAATGGCCCCTTAGCGACATGCTCGCCATAAGTACATGGTGTTTAGCATGTCAGCCACAGAATACGGCTCTCAGAAGTGATGCCACTGTTCCATTTATTTCAGACTAGCTATCTCCTTTAGCTCCTGGAAGCCTGTTGCCAACAGGGACTGTGGTAATAATACACATATGCATCATGCTTCTGTAGCAGTTGGATCCTGACTAAATAAAAAAAAAAACCTTCAGTTCTCATATAGTCCTGTTTGGCTGTTCCATTCAAAAGGGGAAAATCTGCTGGTGGCTTTATATGTCCATTGAAAACTGTCAGTGAAAGGGGCTTTTATGAGGCCATCTCGTTCATGCAGAATGCCTTACTAAATCAGCTTTGTCAGATCTCCTATGTTGAAGTTTTTAAAAGGACTCTTAAAGACGTTCCTTGGTGTTTCAAAATCCCATTTTGCTGATGTATTCGAAAACGTTTTCAAGGTTGTTTACTGGCACAAGTACATTCTTACATATGCGGAAGGAAGCATTATTAGAATCATGATTTATCCTATCATGTCATGTCCAGTTAAGAAAATACACAGGATGGCAACAAGGAAATTAGCTCCCACGATTGCAGCAGTTAGTATCATTCAAGACGCTTTACCTACATATCTGTCTGTTTTTGGTTACTCTGTTTTTTTATGTTAAAGTCCTTGCCTTTCCGCATGTACTTTTGAATTGTTTGAATAGCTTTCTTACAAGCTTTGTTTTTTATTGGGATGTTTCATTATTTTTGTCCTGAGCTGACCACCTCTGAAACTGCAACTTTTAAAGCAGATATAACCAAAAGAAGCATGGCAACCCCTATATTTCCTCCTTATTCTATATTCATAACCGCATTCTACATCTATCAAAATGTTTTATGAAAATGACATGGCTTTCAAATGGTTTTATGTATAAACACATACAAATATTCCCCTCTCCGCCCTTTTTTGGGAAGATCAATTTAAGAGAGTGTCAAACTATTTGTAATTTAATCTTTATTTTTTCATTTGTGAAAAAAATAAGCAAGCATCATGACAAATGATGTGTTCTTGTTTCACTTTTTGTTTCACACTCATGTTGACATCTAAAATATTGATGTTATAACCACATAAAATAATCTGACACTTTCTAGATTTTTCCATAATGCAGGATTAAGTCTTACTAATGTAACATAGTAACAAGCATGGCATCTCATGTTTTCTGTTGTGGATTTTCAATGTTTGGATGACCATCATATGCTGGGCAAAAAATTATGACACTTTACATGGGGTTGCTGAAACACCAGGGAATGTCCTTAACACCTATCTTTTCCCTTGCATTTGAGGACTCACTATGTTTGCTTGCACGCATGTACAAGAAACATAGTGCCACCATACGTGTTTTCGTAGGTGTGCCTCCTCCAGTCCCAATGCCCTGCTCCCTTTTGCAGGTGCGGCTCCACTGCACCAATAAATGTCCAAGCTGTCTATGACAGCCGTTCAGATGCAATTGCATACAGTTGAAAGCAGAAAACCACGGCAATCAGTGTCTGGAACGTGCAGACAATTTGCATACTGCCATCGGCAGGTAATTTACATACTGCCATCAGCAGTATGCAAACTGCCTACACTCAGCACTGCATCCTGAATGGAGCTGTCATAGACAGCTCCCTTGAAGTTTCTCCCTCCCCAAACACTCAAGCAGCACGCTGGGAGCCCACCCCAGCATGCTATGTGCTCCCCCTGCCATACACAGTATGGCTGATGGGGGTGCCCAATCCCCTGCTGGCTCCGCGCTCCCCCCCCCACAGACTTATAGGTGCCACGCTGGGAGCTCACCCCAGTGTGGCAAAAGTAGGCATAGCAACGGGGGTGCCCAATCCCTTGTCGGCTCCACTCAACAACTCCCCCCCAAAAAAAACCCACAGGTTTCCAGTTGACATGCTGGGAGCCCACCCCAGCATGGCACATGTCTGTATGGCCAATGGGGTGCCCAATCCCTCATCGGCTCCACTGGTTCCCCCCAAAAAACTTTCAGCTGCCACGCTGTGATCCCACCCCAGCATGGCACAAGTCCTGCGTTGTCTTCCTAGAAAGAAAAAACACCTGAAAACAAAAAACGGTCCCTTGTTGATTGTCTAGCCCCCCCCAACCCATGCCCACCCTCTCCGCATTCAACTCCCCACACCCCTCTGACCCCATACTTACCTCCAGATCCCAGCGTGAAGATCTTTGGTGGACCAGGAACACGTCTGCACTCTTCAAAGCCAACCTCGAACTGAAGAAATGCCGGTAAGCTGTATAATGACATATATGGTTTTTTTATTCAACTTTGGTGCATATCTCGACCATTTTGGGGAATTTTTTTCACCAAATTTTCAACATGGGGTTTTTGGGACCCCTCCTCATGAATTCTGGCACTGTCATGGCGTTATTCGGCCCTGAAAGGTGATTTCTCGGTCATTGCTCGGAACCACCTTGAAAAATGAGGTAGGCCCCAAAACCCTATGTCAAATTTGGTGAAAAATTCCTAAAATGACTGTTTTATGAGTGTGTGTTATGCAGTTCCTACGCACGCCATAAGTTTGCTAATTTTAATATTTTCACCCAGATTTTCAACATTGCCATTTTACTACACCTCCTTATGAGCAGTACAGCTGTCATTTTTCACATCTTGCCCAAAATGTGTTTCCGCGCATGTAGCGCACAATGGCACAGTCGGTGTGCAAAATCAATGTTCGGGACAGATTAAGAAAATCACAGTGACACTGTTCATGAGCTGAGGTCTTAAAACTCCTACACTACCAATACCAATGCCAGCAAGCAAACATTCGGCATTGACAAATGCTTGTTTTAAATATGTTCTACAATCAAATGCACTCAGTCTCTAGCTATTTACAGCTCCTTTCCTTTCCAGTCCATAATTCACTCCTTCATGAGTTTTGCTCGGTGCCTCTTTGGTCATGTCAGAAATAAATCACTCTACTACATGATAGGTTGTTGTCATGTTTACAAATATATATACAGTTATACGCATGGGATTCATGGTAACATGGCACCAAAAATTGACATCCTTGTCTACTCTGCAAGAAAGGCTCTATTTGGACCCTGAATACAAGTAAAATCCTTAGGGTATCTTAAAAAAAAGGGTTTACCCTTTGCACATCTCTTACTGGAGCCCCATGTCTCCTTATTTCTTGCACTGTATCAGTGGGTGAGGTTTTATCTCAGGACAGAGCCTGTCCTTTGCTGCCTTTTGAATTTACCAGAGCCCCCACCTTACTATACATGTCAGGATCACTTATTTTTCTTTCCCTACTCTACAACTGCAGCCTCAATTTAGCTGGTGTGTAGAAGGCAGCATTGCTGTCAGGACATTTACTCTGGCACTCCTGGCTAATGTCCACCCGGCTTTGGGCATCTCACATTAATCAGATCTTTACTCTTAACAGACAATGTGCTGGGCACAATTACACCAGTGTCTATCTCAGCCTGCTCTCAGACAGTGCCTGGCAATTTCTCCAGGCCCTCTGGCAGAGCTAGCATCTCCAATATTCATACAATACCAGCTTGGGATTCCCCATGCACATAATAGGCCCATCTCCTACATGTTTCAGCAGTTCAGACTTTGGCAACAGATATCTCACCATCTTCAGCATAGCTGACTGCATCTCTTGGTCAGACAGGACCAAAGTTTCCCCAAAGTGAAAACACCTACTTTGGTGAAATCCTCTGTGTATCACAAGGCCACCATGGAGTTCCCTTGAGGGTAGCCCCTTAGGATCATCACTCCATCCCAATGATTATTTACAGTTCCACCAGAATTAATGGTGATATACACTAAACTACCTTTAGACTCCAAGTTCCCTCAGTCATCACTGCTTTCCTGGGACCAGATACACAAAACTTTGCTTGGTGGGCAAAGTGATTTTTCCCTGTTTGCCCAGGGTTTGCACCCATGCACAATATTCAAAGGGAGATTTGATGTGCCATCACCAGTTCACACAGCCCAATCTGGATGTGTGTCACAGGGTGGGGTTGGGGGGATGTCCTTCCCCTTCCTGGCTCCACCATAGGGGGTAATCCATAAAGGATACGGGGCTTGGTGGACCAGGAGATACATGCCAGGTGAGAGAGGGCAGGGACAGGTCTGAGAGCCTGCCCACAGTGACCCACCAGGTAAAAAGCTTTATGGAAAAACAACAGTGGGATTTTGCACACGCTAACAGGGTTAGTGCATGCAAAAATGATTATGCATGCGGTGGGCAAAGGGGGGGTGGAGACAGGAATACCAGCACAGTGCAGTATTCAGTGCATTTGCACTGCACAATAGGGTTAGTGCAGACCACTTTGTGCAATGCAAATACTGCCAAGAAGAAGCCTTACTTACTCTGGGCAGTCCTAGTGGCTGCCAGAGCAACTGCAGCCAACAACCACATTGGTAGTGGGGGAGCACACCTGCTCCCTGGTGGATAGTGGCACCCTCCAAACCCTGGCACTGTTAAAATAAAGTATGTCCCTGGTGTCCAGTGGTCCCTCCACCCTCCGATTGCCAGCCCCAGTAGACAAAAATAACCACTGTGTGTTCAGTGGTCCCCCCATGCTCTGATTGCTGGTCCTGGTATAGAAAATAATTCCCTGGTGTCCAGTGATCCCCCCACACTCTGAGCGCTGATCCCATTATGTGTGTATATATTTCCTGGCAGGGGAGTAGCCAGGCCATAGCCTGAAGGTCTAGGCCTTCATTTGGATTCAATCATGTTGATCAAATGTGCCTTATCTTATGTAACTATGGATACCAATGTGCCCTAAACAGCCTGTACCTATGCTTAGGCCTTCAGTTTTTGAAATCCTGGTTACTCCCCTGCCTGGTGCCCTGTGGTTCCCTGCTCCGATTGCTAGTCCCATTATGTGTGTGTGTGTATATATATATATATATATATATATATATATATATATATGTATGTATTATATGTATATGTTATATATATATTCCCAGTTGTTCAGTGGTCCCCTAGCCCTCTGATTGCTGACCCCAGTATCATAAAATAACACCCTAGCATCTAGTGGCACCCCCTCACTCACTGATCCCCGTCCCTGTACACTATCACAGAGTCCCTAGCATCTAGTGCCCCCCGTGGGCACTGACTGCCAACCCTGTCGACATCTCCTCTACTTGCCTTGCTGGTGCTGTGGGAGCCCATACAGTGACTGATACAGCCCTCCTCTCACCACCTTACCCAGCTGCCATAGGCGAAGACAGCATGTGTCCCCTGTACTGTAAAGGGAGCATACGTAGGGTGGGGGGACCACTGTAGACAATATATGTGCTTTCTTTACAGTACAGTACAAGGGATGTGCACTCCCTGTCTTCGCATATGATGAATGGCTGCAGTGGTGAGAGGAGGGCTGTGCCAGTTACCATATGGGCTCCTGCAGCACCAGCAAGGCAGGTAAGGGTAGGGTTGACAGAGTGGGTGATCAGTGCATGTGGTGCAGGGACTGCTAGATGCCAGGGACTCTGTGATAGTGTACAGGGACAGGAATCAGTGTGTGAGGGAGCGCCACTAGACACCAGGGAGTCATTTTATGATACTGGGGCCAGCGATTGGAGGGGGGACCACTGGACACCAGGGAATGTATATACACATAATGGGGCTGGCGCTCGAAGGGCAGCATGGCTCAGTTGGTAGCACATCAGCTTCTGGGACAGAAGGTTGTGGGTTCTAGTCCCACACCGGAATTTGGCTCATACCTAAATGCTGGCACCCGAGTGCAGTATTGGGGGGTACTCTACTGTTGGCATATGCCATCCTTTGGATGAGACATTAAACCGAGGTCCCTTCTACCCATCCTGGTGGGTGTCCAGGTGGAAGTAAAAGAACCCAAGGTACTCTTTGCAAAGAGTAGGGGACATTCCGGGTGTCCTGGCCAATATTCCACTTCTCATAGAACTGGTTCATGCAATTGTCTAAGGCTGCATGTGGGTGTTGATATGTGATATGGCTGCCTACACATTCATTCACTTCACTACCAGTCTAGCATTGCTTGTAAAGCACTTTGGGATACAGTGTGCATGAGAAGCGCTTTATAAATGCTTCTTCTTCTTCTTCTTCTTCTGTTTCTTCTGCTACTTCTGCTGCTTCTGCTTCTTCCACCAGGGAATGCATACACACATAAGAGAACCGGCAATCAGAGGGTGAGGGGACCACTAGGCACCAGGGAATGTATATACATATAACAGGGCTGATGATTGGAGGGTGGGGTGACCACTAGATACCAATGATTTATTTTTCATGTACCAGAGCTAGTGATTGGAGGGTGGGGGGACAACTAAGCATGAGGGAATGTATATACACATAACGGTGCTGGTGATCAGAGGGTGGAAGGACCACTAGGCACCAAAGATTTATTTTTCGTATAACAGGGCTAGTGAGTGGAGGTTGGGGGACCACAAGGCACAAGGGAATGTATATACACATAATGGGGCTGGTGATTTGAGGGTGGGAGGACCACTAGGCATCGGGGATTTATTTTTCATTTACCGGAGCTCGCAGTCAGTTGGGGAAGACTGGGCATGAGGGAATAGTTGCTTCTTATGGGACCAGGAAATTGGGGTGGGGGCGGAACCAGTCACAGGGGCACAAACCTGCTGCCTCTTCCCATACAAATGTGTCCATAATGGACATGCAAATGGCCTCTTAGCATCTTGCATGCCCAACGGGCTCATTGGCATGGGGCAGTCTGAGTATTGTGTGGGGAGCTACCAGTGCTCTCAGATCTGGGGGCACTGTCCTCTGCACTGCCAGGAACTATGCTGAGGCACTGCTACTTGGTTTAGCATTGTACCGACATGTCCCTATATTTAGTAGGATAGTGCCGGTGTGCTATCCAACTGAATATAGCATCTTCAGGATCATGGACAAGTGCAGCACAAAACTTTGCATGCTGCGTGCCCATTTTTGAATATTGGGCCCGTGGTGTCTATCCTTGAAGGCCTCCAGATGACTAGACAACGAGTTCTGCTGTTCTCACACACTGCAGGGCCCTGCACAAAGAAAGTTATGACTCATGCCTAGGAACCAAGGTGCTCATGCATCTTGCCCTGTGAAAAGAAAGTAAGAAAGCACAAAGAAAGCTAGGATCCACCTTCTTCTTTGCACAGGGCCTCAAGAGCCCTGCACAAAACAAGTTACCGGTCTACTGCCTCAAAAACTAAGAACATTTATTGCAAATAAGCTACATTAATGCAGATAAGTATTGCTACTACATAAACCTGAAACCATCAAAGTTTTGGAATGTGCTACTGTATTATGGTTTTCAACCCAATGCCCACAAAGTTTGGAAATGTGCTGTTTGAGTAGTCACACCTAACTCTCCCCCTTCCTCTCATATCCCCTTTTTTACCCAAGACAAAGCTACATGTATGCATCAATGGTGTGATACCTCATACAGAGCCAACATATTCAAAATTTGTAAAAAGCAACCCAAATCCTCACCCCATCACCAGCCCTTGTGACCCAGGCCCAAGCTCCAGGTCTGGAATCATGCCATGCAGGTCTAGGGCCCAATATTCAGATAGTTGCAAAGTACAGGGCAAAACTTTGTGCTGTGCCTTGTGCTTGCCCAGGTGCCTGAAGATGCCATATTCAGTGGAATAGCATACTACCGCTATTTGACTAAATATAGTGCCATGTCAGCCCAGTGATAAGCAACTTAGTGCTGCCCAAACAGGGATCCCAGAGTACACCAATGGAATGGACAGTCCTTGAGCACAATTTCCAGTATTCAAAGAGACCCATGAAAATGAGCCCATGGGGCATGCAAGGTGCTAAGGGGCCATTTGCATGCACATTATGGCCTCATTTGCATAGGTAGTGAGGCAGGTTAGCATAGTGCTGCTGCCCAAATTGCCCAGTCCCAGTCAAGTATACCTAGCCCTGGTGCTAGTGGAATCCCCCCCCCCCGCTGATTGCCAGCCCATTCTTTCACATATAGTATCCCTCATGTTAGTGGTACCCCTCTCTCTCTCTCTCTCTCTGATCCCAGCCCCTGCATACATACATATATCTCTGGTGCTAGTGGTGCCCTCCCCCACTTGGACCACAGCCCTAGCACACACGCAACCCTTCCCTGGCATCCAGTGGTCCCCCAGCCCCACGATACTGGGCAGAAATTAGGATCAGAAATTGGGATTCCTGTATTAAAACTTTCACTTCCTAACCCCATGCTGTATGTAGGTAACACCTTTACAAGGCAGGTTCTTCCCCCAGTTGCAGACTATGGTAACTGTTTATTCTTTGGCGCATCGGTGTCTCTCATACACAATTATAATGTGATAATTTTTAATAGTTGTTGTTTGATCCTTGTTTCCAACATAGCCCACCTCAGTGTAAGAGCAAGAAAAATTCTTATTCAGATAGAGACTAAATTCAATACGGGTGCACATGGCGACCATCACAGTCCTTCTCACACCTCCTCAGCTGGCTGCCGTATGTACAGCCATGGAACGCAGTTCTTATTTATAGGATAGGCTGGAAGAAGAACTTGCTAAGTAAAGGTCTTACCTACATACAGTATGGGGTTAGGAAGTCAAAGTTTTAATTCAGGAATCCCAGTTTCTGATTTCTGATCCCATTGGCAACATTGGTGCAGTCAGTGACACTGAGTACAGATGGTAGGTGCACAACTCAATGGAACTGCTGCATGATTGCTGTTTGCTCTGTGGGGTGCTGGGGAATACAATAAACCCCCCAACATGGTCCCCCCTCCCTCTAATCCCAGCCCCTGTGTATATACATACATACCATGTTCCATGACCAAATAAGGTGACAAGTGATATGTTTTCTTCAGGTAGGACCTACTGGTTGTTGGTAGCTTGTGGGGAGACACAGTTCTATATGACTGAAGGCTATATCACAATGGGGTGAGTGTTAGGGTTGAGAACCCCAAGAAAGACCCCAACCCTGATACACTAAGAGTCAGGACAGCAAAAACCGTAATTTTGTTTCTTTTTTCTGCTTGAGGGGTGAGGGTGGGGAGTTAGGTTTGGAAACCCTAATGCCACATTTCTCTACTTTTGTTGGTTTAATGTGAACCATAACTGGTGCATTAATGCATTTTTTTGCAAAGAATATATACATATATATATATTCATTGCAAAAAAACTACATTAATGCAGACATTATGGTTGGAGAATGTAATGTGCAAAAATTAGGGAAATGAAAAAAAATTACGGTTTTGGGTCTCCGTAGTCTTGTCAGATCAGTTGTGGGGTCTTCCTTGGGGTTGTCAACCCTAGTGCCCACTCCCTCCCTCAGCCCACTGCCTCCTGTTCGAAGCACAAGGTACAGCTCAAAGCCAGTACCTCATAGTGATACACTCTTCAGAGGTAGAGAAGTATTGGTCGCTACATGTTGCCAACAGAATCAGTCATAGGTTTCTTCATGCAGGACCCTGTGGGCCCTATGTGAAGAAAATAGATCACATCTGACCTTGTTTACTCAGGGGAAAGGGTGGGAATTAGGGTTGACAGCCACAAGGAAACCTCACCACTGATTTGCCAAGACTACGGAAGCCCAAAACCGTAATATTTTTTTATTTCCCTACTTAGTCCATTTTGTGTTCTTCTACCCTAATGTCTGCATTTTTCTGATAGTGAAATTGTGAAGATAATCCCAACACAGTTCATGGCCCATCAGGCCTCGACATACACATCAACCCCTTGTGAGGGAAGGCTCTCCAGCCAACCACAAGGTGTTGTGTGTGTGTCAGAACACTGCTCTGTCCCTCCCCAGGCTGGGACTGGTACCACATGCTGCAGCACCTTCCCCCCAGCCTCGGCTCATTCAGCCAGCTCACTGAGCTAGCACCCAAACTCAGGTCACCAGCATGGGAAGGCAGCGTGGTCTCCACTGGGATAGCGACCGTCCTGGCAAACAATTAGAAGAACTAGAAGTGGCTACACAAACTTATTAGTGCCACGACAAAACTAATCATGAAGCCAGAACACACAGAGTCAGGGTACTCAATCTGAAAAGCTGAACACACATATGCTTGGTTAAAAACTGTTTTATTCTTTTAAAAAAACCTGTTAAAAGACATTTAACTCGCTCATACAGTAACCGTCAAGGCCTTTCATGCTTGCATGCACTTATTAAGGTGTTGAGGTAAAAGGCCTCGGTGGTTACCCTACGAGTTAGTTAATAAGAATAAAACTATTTATAACCAAACCAGACTTGATAGAATAGGCAGGAAAGGTGGCGGCTGCCTCCTATATGCCAGAAACTCACTGAGTTGCTCTGTCTTCCCCATCTCCAAAGTTGTGGAGAATTATGAGCTACTAGTGGTAAAAATACAAGTCGGCCTAAAAGGCAAGACCCTTACCATCTCCACAGCCTACCTGCCCCCCAAGAAAGCCAAGGAAGGCCTTCCTCTTGTTATGGAAGAATTTAGCACACTCAGAAAGGGCTCAGAACTCATCTTGACCAGTGACTTTAATATTAATGGGTTATGTAAGGAGGCAACACCCTCCAGAGACCTAATCACCTCCCACAATCTCACGCAACTCATAACTCACCCCACCAGGCAGAACTACAAGGCTGGAACCAGCACCCTCATTGACTGGGTCTTAGCTAGCTCACCGACTCGATTCTCCGAACTCAGGGTTCTCCCGGGCGTGCTAAGTGACCACTCTCCAATCTCCTTTATATGGACCATTAAACTTGCCAAAAGCCCACCCCACCTCATCGACAGCAGGGTTCTGTGGAAAGGCAAACTTGGATCCCTCAAATTGGCTACGTCTGCCTACAACTGGTCCCCCATCAACAAGGCACCTATGCTGGACCAGGCCCTTAGTTTTTTCACTGAGGGCTTCAATTCCATCTGTGATATCTATGCACCACGCACAAAATGAAAAATTCAGGGGGAGGTTAATGGCTGGCTTGATGGCAAGCTACTCTCCCTCCTAAAGGAGAGGGACTGCCTCTGGGAAAAAGCCTTAAACTCAGGCAGCAAGCATGACCAACAGTGCTACAAAATGGCTAGAAATCGGTGCACCAAACTTATCAGGCTCGCAAAAGCCAATTTCCATAAGACCCAGCTTAACAACGCATGGGGAGATGGAAAGAGGTTTTGGGACAACATCAAGAACATCCTTGGTAAAGATGAAAAGCAGCACCCTAAGATGCTCAACATTAATAACTCGTCCTCCTCAGATCCGTAAGCCATTGCTGATGCCTTTAACCAGGCCTTTACAGACCTGTCCTCAGTGCTTCCTTCAGACTGCCTTCTGCCTGTGGAGGACCAAGGTTGCGCCAACCTGCTCATAACTAACCAGTCAACTTCTACTTTAAGAAGGTGACGGTGAAGGAGGCCATAACGATGGTCAGGAAAGTCCTAGGCAAAACCAGATTGGGAAGTGATGGGCTAGACATGAAGTCACTATCTCTCACCCTTGATGTTCTTATCATGCCCATAACAATGTTATTTAATAAATCCTTGGCCCTAGCTCAATTTCCAGAGGTATGGAAGCAAGCCCTGGTAACTCCAGTGCATAAGAATGGTGACAAGGCACTGGTGTCAAACTACAGGCCAATATCTATCCTCTCCCCACTATCCAAAGCTTTGGAAAAAATTGTGGCAAGTCAACTCACAGAATACCTCAATAAGTACAATCTGCTCTGCCCAAACCAACATGGCTTCAGGCAAAAACACAGTACCACCACGGCACTGCTGGAATATACTGACTATGTGCACAAGGCGCTGGATGAAGGCAAATTGGTGGGGTCCATCTTCATTGACCTCACCAAAGCCTTTGACACCGTCAACCACCTTCTACTAGTACTCCAGCTCCAAAGATTGAGTGTGGCACCAAACGCTGTGAATTGGTTCAATGACTACCTAACACACAGGAGCTAGTGAGTCAAAATTGGGCAGACGTTATCCAGCTCCAGAGATGTACTCCTAGGAGTCCCTCAAGGATCAATTCTAGGGCCCCTGCTTTTCAGCCTCTTTGTAAATGACCTACCCACAGTCTGTGACACCAAACTCATTCTGTATGTGGATGATGCCGTGCTGCTGAGCAGCAGCACCTCTCAGGTTGCCCTACAAACAGAACTGCAGAACTCTTTCAATAAACTCGAGGACTGGTTCAGTAGGCAACATCTGCTACTAAATTACAAGAAAACCAAGGCCATGCTACAATCCAGCCCCTACAACAAACACAAGCCTGCTCCCCTCATAATCACCAACAAGGCTGGTGAGCAGATTGAGCAGGTGCACTTGTTCAAGTACCTTGGAGTCACCATTGATGACTCCCTTGTCAAAGTGGTAAATGCAAAGATTGAGGTCCTCTATAGGCATAAGAAATCCCTCACCCCGGAAGCACTCCGAATCTCAGTCTCCAGCTCCATAATCTCCACAATAGACTACAGGCTGGTGGTCTATGGAGCTGCTACTGATACAGTGCTCAAAAGGGTCCAAATTGCACTCAATAAGGCATCCTGCCTCACCCTGTGTGCAGATCTCTACACTCATACTTGCACCCTGTATGAGCGTACAAACTGGCTTAATCTAAAAGACAGGATCAAATACTAAACTTGCCTCCTGGGAAAGAAGGCACTCCTCGGTAAACCCCCGCTCTGTATAGGAAACCTGCTCGAGGCTTCTCTCTCAACACACATCACCAGACGGAGGAAGAATGGAGCACTGTCCATACCATTCCACCGAACCTCACTAGGGCAGTGTGTGTTCTCCTTTTCAGGCCCCCCCAGATAAATGAACTCCCAATGAAATTACAAACAGACAACAGCCTGTCTCAATTCAAAGTAGGCCTCAAACAGCACCTAATGTCTAACTCAAAATGCACCTGCTTCTCAGGCCCCAATTGATAGACAGGCCTACCCCCAAGGTAACACCCAGTAGGGCTACCTAGAGAACTCTGCCTCCATTCCAACCTAGCCTAGGGCTTAAGTAAGCTATCAGTCCTCTTTAAATGCACTTGGTACTGCCCCTCCCAAACTCCCCCCCCACACACACACTAGACAAAGCCCCCTGGGGCTGCTCCCCACCATCACAACCCCCATTTCACTGTCCCCCACCTCTAGCTCTCTGCAGTTGGTTTCAAACCCAATCCCCCTTGTTTCACTGTCACCCAGCCTCTCGCCATCTGGGATAGTGTTAAACCCTATGCATTTACTCTGCCATAGTCTATCAATGGATTTGGAGGTTTCAAGGGGTGTGCTAACTAGGGCAACCGATTAGAAATAGTTTAGTATTCAATTACAACTGCTCAGTTTATTTTCTCCTATTTGTCTAATTGTCATGTAATCGCTCTTTAATGCCTAATGATCAGGCCTCTGTAATCACTGAATATGTGTATTGTCTTATTGTCCACCCTGACATGGAACCTTTGTAAAAGAGCTCACGCTCAAAGGTCTTTCTGAAATACTAATTAAACAATTAATTAAACAATTATGGTGGGGTTTTTCAGATCGAGTAGCCCGACTATGTATGTTTTGGCTTTTGTTCCTGCAAACAGCATCACTTCATAATTAATTTGTTTTGGGGACATTTGGATCCCAAATTTTCAACACAACGTTTATGATCTCCCACTTCTGAACATGACAGATGTAATTTATAACATACTGGATGAAATGTTATTTCACGCCACTACTACAAAAACACATTTTGTCCAGGATTTGAAAAATGACACCCATCACATTTATAAGGTGGTGTGAAAAAATGGCTATGCTGAAAATCTATTATAAGAATACTGAAAATTAATAGAGTCATGATCGAACATTGAAAAATGTCAACGTACCTTCATAACTTTTTGGTTTTTTAATATTTTGATGCCAAATTTTCAACTTAGTCTTTTCATGAACCCAGTAGGTGAAAATGTTCACATCCCAGCCAAAATGTAATTTCATGCTACAAGTGTGAAAACACATTTTGGCCAGGATTTGGAAAATTAAAATGTTAGTGTACCTTCATAACTTTGTTTTTTTACTATTTTGACCACAATTTTTCAACAGTCTTCTTAGGACCTCACCTCATGAACCTGGTAGGTGAACATTTTCAAATATCAGCCAGAAGGTGATTTTGCAGAGTGACTACAAAATCACCTTTGGAGCTGGATTTGAAAAATTCACCCTACCTTGTTAATGAGGTGGTATTCCATAAAGGCCATTTGTAAAATTTGGGGTAAAAATATTAAAAAATGACCAAGGTGTGAGTACAAGTTCAAAATGCATTGAAATACAATCACTGCACCCACTTGATTTCCTCAGTTCCCAGTCCAGCTTTGAAGAGTGAAGGCATGTCTCCAGTCCAGAGAAGATTACAGTGTTGGACACCCTTTAAGTAAATATGGAGTGAGGGGTGAAGAGTGCTGATTGGGGTGTCAGGATGGGGTGGGTCAGGGTCCAGATGGCAGTGCAAGACAATGCTGGACTTTTTTTTAATTTCAGGATAAAAAAAAAGAAAAACACATCAAGAGATGGTTTTCTTTACTGCAGATACCTACTGGCACTGGGGACTGGTTACTCTAGTTACTCTAGTGTTGACTTGATACTTTGGGGCACTGGGGGGTGGGCACCCCACTGTCCCCAACTGTTTGGCTGGGGAATGGTTTATGCCAAGACTGGAGATTAGACACCCCATTATCAGAAGCCTGAAGTGGCGGACAGTGGGTGGGGCTCTGCTGCTATGGTAGGGGAGCAGAATGAAATGCCACCAAGCAGCTCTGTTACTAAAGGAGGGGCACAGAACAGAGTACCACTGGACAATCTCTGGTGGGGAGGAGAGGGAGGGAGAGAGAGCAGAAGTGGGTTGATTCATGCATACTGTTTGTGCTTCAACTTCACTGGGCAGAGCATGGAGCAAACATTTGTGAAGCATTTGTTATCGTGTCTTGCCCCCAGACACCCTTTTTTTCTATACTCCCATTTGCAATTCATCAGCACAGCTCTTGCTATGCATTTGTAAAAGTGACTTCAAGTTTAAATTATAGGCATTATCCTACCCTTGTTTGCATCACTGCATACTGGTGATGGACTCCTGGTGTTGCATACTGGAGTGCAGGATCATCAGAAAAGTTAGCAACACTGGGGATGAGCTTTCAGTAGCAGATATTGAGTGGGGGTAGGAGGAGCTGTGTGATAACATTGATAGTTTCCTAGTGTCTCAAATGAATGTGTTTGTAGCTGAGGTGGGGGGGAGTTAGCATGTGGGCACAATAAACTTTACCAGCAGTGGGAATGAGCTCCCACTGCTAGCTTAAATTGTAAACATTTAATACAGTTTGACAACAGGATGGGCTCTTAGTGCTGCATGTAACAGCAGGATGAGGGAAGGTGTTTGCTCAACCACTGTCTGCAGTATTTACTCACTTGTAATCACTGAGTGTGATTACAGACATATGAAAAAATGTTAAAAGATGTGTGACACATGCAGCTAATGGCACTTTATTTCCTTACTAACTTAAATGTTTCACATTCTTTCCTTCCCCACATCTACAAAAGCACCACTTGTATGTTTCAGGTATTATATCTTTATTGATTATTTTATTTTTGGAATCTCCCTCCAACTTTAAAACTGCTTAGTCAAATGTTTTCACATTTTCAGTCAGAAATGGCCAATTCTTACATCCCTAGGTCGTAAGATGGCCAAGTTATCAGCATGCACAAATCACAGTTTAACAATAACATGCCTACTCAGCCCTAACTAATGAAAACAGGCAATGTCTATGTTGTTACCAGTCTGGATTTTATAGGCAGTAATAAAGTCAGTACAGAGATCTTTGGGCAAAGTACAGGTATGCAGTAAACATAGCAAAGAAAATTAGCTCTGAGTCTGCAAGTTGCCCTGTCACAATAACTAAACAAAACTTCTTCATAGGACACTCAACCAACCTCATGTGGGATATACCCCCAAAACAGGTATACTGCAACACCAAGGCATTGGGAAACAAAAAATAAAAACAAATGAAAAAAAAAATTTACTTCACTAACTACAATACTACCTCGGCTACCATGCACTAATTCTACTGTCTTCTGCTCACTAGTGACTGTATTTAGCCAAATAAATATTTGTTTTTACAAATCTTGTGGTGTTGTAGTGTAATGTACAGTATTTGTTTTTCAGGATATACCCCCCATGAGTTGACTGAGTGCCCTGTGAAGGAGCTTTGCTTTTTACGGGTATGCTGTGCTTAGAATTCTACTTCTATATGACTCCAGAGTGACAATGATCTTTTTTCAGTGAAACAAAATAATGATCCACCCAGATTACATTTTCTGTACATGTACAGTTGAGACTTAGCTACAAAACCTTCAAGAATCAAGATTCCTGACCCCCCCCCTTTGTTTCCCTTATAAAACTTCTGATTAATCAAAAGGATGACATGGAAGAAATTGCTCAGTCTCATATTTACCATATCATATTAGAAAGCTCCTCTGTAGGTTATGGTTAATGTGCAGGATGGGTGCATTCAGATTTCCCAGAAATCCATACAGATAGGATTCTTTGCAATTCCAGAAGATCTGATTGGGATTCAGAATCCAAAATCAAAAAATTCTGGCTGACAAGTATTGGTTTGCACTTCTTTCCTGCAGGAAAAATTGTGTTCAGATAGCTGAACTGAATTTCATAATCAGATTCTGATACAGAGTCTAATTTAACCACTTTTAGGATTTATGATTTTTTGGTCTTCAATTCTGAAAATCCTAAAAACAGATCAAAATCTGATGACTCTTGATTTCATTAATTTGGTTCCAAGCTGCCCTAGTGCAGGATAACTGAGCAGTGGATGTAGGATCACCAATATTGGAACAATACTGACAAGTAGTTATTGATTTATAGAATGAAGAGTTTTTTTTTAAATAATATAGACTATGGATCTTTAAAATGTGTCCAGCTATTTTATGGAGTCCTGCATCCAGGTCTGCAGTGTACAGAAAGAACTGTGATGAGATGGTTCTGCATAGGTCCACTGCATTGATTAGAAGTGTGGGGGCAAGACCTATGAGCAGTGATTGGAAATACTCATATTTTGTAGATTGGAAAAGAGAAGGCTGAGAGGGGATGTGATCACAGGGTTCTTCTGTATTCTAAAATGGATGGATAACGTTATCTACTGTTATAGTACTATTATTCCAGAGGGTTGACCCTCCGATACTTTCCTATTATCACTAAGAGGACCAAAATTAGGATAGAGGACCTTAACATTTTCAAAAGTACTTTGTCAGTAGGCATCACCAGCTCCAGCCAGTGTTTGTTACAATATATTTGAATTTTTGGAGGGGATATTGCATTCCTGGGGGACTACCATATCCTGGCATGCCCTGCCCCCTGCACAGATGGGGATTCAGTTACGGACTGGCACAGGCATCTGATTGGATGCCTGTTGTCTGGACCACTCCACCCACCCCTGCCTCTCCATGTGGCTCTTCAGCAACGGAATGCAAAGAGCAGGGACTGAGGATACCATCCAATGCAGACAGGCATGGGGGTAGTGGCGTAGCTGGGATATGCTCGATGGAGTGTATCCTGGCCACCTTTGTGGATCAGCCTCATAAGAAGCTGCCACTGGAGTAGAGAGCAAAGCTGCAGTGTAGAGACCTACAGAAAGTACTGAATCATTGTGTGTGTGTGTGTGGGGGGAGATTCTAGGGATTAGAAGAGGTAAATGTTGAACCAGAGGAAGACAGACTAGCTGACAGCTGAAAGTTACCAAACAATTTTTGCCAGCTTTAGCCTGTCAGATAATAGCTTTGCCTGTATTTAATATGCACAGATAAGGAGATCAGCCGTATAAACAAAATTAGACACAAACGCAATGTTAGAAGCCCTAAAGGTACATCAAGCCTTTCTCAGAATGCTGAGAGTCTGACCTAGACATTCCAGTTCTTTTTTTGAGAGTCAGTAAATACAAAATCCAGGCAGCGAGGTTGTTTTTAAGTCAGAAGTTCAGTGGCATATAAATTAACAAGCGAGAGAGGGACACATACACACACACACACGCTAGGAAGCTAGTTGCAGCCCCCAGGTACGGACAGGGCTGGCACTTAGAGGGAGGGATCTGGATGTTTAGATTTTGTTGAGATAGTGAACAGAGATATAATCTCAATTGAACAATGGCAGTGTAAGTTTATTACAGGCAGAAAGACTAGTTAACCACTGAAGCTGACAAAAAAAGATGTTTTATCAGTTTCAGTTATCAAACAGTTGCTTTGCTTGTAATAGAGTTGCACAGACAAGATGTAGGAACAGAATGAAACATTCGCAGTCTGCAAGGCAGCCTTTCGCAGAATACCGAGGGGCCTAGCCATTCTAGTTTTTTTTTTTTTTTTTGATGTAGGGTGTTAGTAAACACCTTCAGTAGCCTATAAATTAAGGGGAGAGAGAGAGAGAGAGAGTCAAAGACCCATGTAACTTTCACAAAGTTATTCATGGAGAAAAAGAAGTTGAAACTGTCCAACCCTCAGCACTCACAGCTGTGCATGTATTGTCACAATATGCATGTGCAGGTGATAAAGGTAGGATAGTCGGAGTAGGATGATTTAATACTGCACTTTTACTTTTAAGTCCTGTTCACATGGACAAATCTGTGACATTCTTGGTTGCAGGAAGTTTGTTCCCCTGATGACTGGTCAGAGACCTGTTTCCGTGCAACCTGGTCTGAGACCTGACTGGTCTGAGACCAGTTTTGAGCCACCTGGTCTGGGGCCAGTTTCACTGCTGCAAAGGAGCATTCTTTGTTGCACTTAGTTTTTTTTTCCTGCACTAACTACCTTTAGTATAGATTTACTATTATCAACTCCATGCTGCCATGGATCACCAGACCAGTGAAATTTGGAGTCAAAAGAATTTTAGGGGAAAGTGATATTCGAACCAGAGACTTTCAGGATCACAACCTAGTGCCCTAACCACTACACTTTGCTGGCTGCTGTCTAGAAAGTCTATGGTTAGACACATATGTGACAATAACTGATCCCAGACCAGTTCAGTTGGAAGGAGAAACTGGTCTCAGACCAGGCTGGCCTCAGACCAGGTTGCTCAGAAACCGGTCCCAGACCAGTCGTCAGAGGAACAATCTTCCTACACCACATCATTGGTGGTGCACAGCAGCAAGATCATTGCTGCTGTACACATCTGACTACAATAGTTTTGTTGTTTGGGGGTTGCATTTTTTTCTGTCCACGATCCCTTATTTCCTTGGGATCAGGTTGTGGTGCAGGCATTTTGTGCTGTTTTACTTGGCCATATGAACAGCCTGCAACACACAGTGTTGCAACAGACTTTTCCCAGCCTGCGCTTGTGTTTCTTAGGCTTGCAGGCACACTGATTTGTCCCACCTGAGTTCATCTGAAGGTTATTACTGGTACTGTAAGCACAGCTGAACTCAGGGAAGTGATTCTTTTTGAAAACTGAGAGCTAAAAATTGGAAAAAACATGATCTCAGAGTCGAGCCATGACACTGGGCTTGTGCTTATGCATATGCATAAGCACATGCCCAGTGTAATAGCTTGACTCTGAGACCGTGTTTTTTTTCCAATTTTTAGCCCTCGGTTTTCAAAAAGAACCACTTCCCCAAGTTCAGCTATGTTTACACCACCAGAAACAATCTTTAGCTGAACTCAGGTTGGCAGACCCATCCACGATCTTTGTTGAACCGTCACACCCAACTCAACTGCCCCTGCACCGGAACCATCCTTTCAAACAACATGAAGTCTTGCTATATTATGACTTATGCAGTTTGTCCCAACCTTAGAACTGCTCCGGAGGTGAAAGAGTTAAAGTCCATGCCAGGCATGGAACTTAGAGCTCGAGTTCAGTTAAAATTCTATCTGTTGTTCTTCTAACTTAAACTGTCAGATTCTTTACTCCGCCTCACTGAACAGTCGCTCCGGAGATTCCTCCTTCTGCTCGGTTCATTTTGTCAGTTAAAGTATAAAAGTTTTCAGTTTTTTAGCTGAAATTAAACCGCAACCGGTCAGTTCAGGCTCTATCTGTGGTATTGTAAGTACTAGATAGGTTTTACATTTATTTTCTGTGTGGAACTTGTAAACATTTTCATCGGTTCGGTTTGAACCGATCAAGTTACTTCTATTACATTACAGTCTTTTAGAAGTGCGGTTCCCGGTTCTTATCAGTTCTAAAAAAAACAGATTTAATTACGTTTTTTTCCACGACCCGTGACACGGTTGGAAACCGATAAGGGAGTCTTGCTTGGCAGATTGCCATAAACGGGCAAGTTTTTGGTTAGGCTGGCACTATGTCTGAGAAACCCAAAAGAAAAACCGGGCCCACTGGGTTTCAGCACTGTGTTGTATATGGGGAAGCCTTTGCCAAGGCTGACCCCCACACCACATGTGTTTATTGTCTGGGGTTTGACCACCTCAATTCAGACTGCCAGATTTGCAAGGGTTTTCCTGCAACTACCCTGGATAAGAGAGTTGGTAGACTCAGGGAACAGGAGGCCAAAAAGTCTGCTGACCCGGATGGTCAGCCCGGTTCGAACCGGAGGGAGTGCCCTCTGACCAGGGCGATACTTCCTCGGCCAAAAGGAGAGCCGACTCTGAGGAGTCGGTTCCAACAAAGAAATCTAGAAAATCAGCTGGTGTGGAGTCAAAACTTCCTTCTCCAACCACTGAAGAAATAGCTAAAGCAATAAAAATTGTTCAGTCACTCTCCCCGGTTCCGACCGAACCGGCATCATCAGGTGAGCGCTCGGTTCGGTCGGTTCCTCCGGTTCAAGAGTATTATTTAGAGGAATTTTATGAACCAGAGGAGGGGGAAGAGGAGTATGAGGAGAGTGAATGTGGTTTTGAAAGTCTGGATGTGCCCATTGAACCGGACATCTCTCCAGACAGACCTTCAGGAGTGTCTCCCCCTAGGCTTTCTGAGTCCCCTTCTCATTTCATGTTTTATAAAAAAGTGGCTGAAACCCTCCAGCTCCCTATGGAGGAAGCTGTGGATGATCAGGAGGAGCCTGATTCTGTAGAAATGATGGATATCCCAGAGTCTAGGAGACTGTCTATTCCTCTGCATAAATCTTTTTGGAAACAGACAGTAAAGATTTTAAAAGCTCCTCACACCATACCTCCTGTTGATAAAAGAATGGACAAAAGGTATGCATTATCAGGCTCTGATACGGAGTTCCTTACACAACAATGCAGCCATGTGGGGGTGGTGCAGGCTGCAGCCTGTGACAAGGCAGATGTTCCCTTAGCCTCTCACCCCCCTGACAAGGACTCCAGAAAGATAGATGCCATGGCAAAGAAACAGTACATGGCAGCTTCCTTAGGACTCAGACAGGCTAATTATATGGCTTATGTTGCTAGATATCAAAAATCCAGATGGGATACTGTTTTAGCCCTAGCAAAGCAGGTTTCTGGCCAGCTGGCAAAAGAGCTGGAGCAGGTGGCCGCTGATGGTATTGAGGCATCCAAGGTGCAATTCCATGCTGTGGTGGACTCTAATGATGTATCATCCAGAGTCATGGCTACATCTGTGGCTCTCCATAGAATGGCTTGGCTCAGATGTACTAGCCTGTCACAGGATACCCAGACTAAGGCCATGGATTTCCCTGTTATGGGCAACTCTCTGTTTGGGGAGCAAACAGAGAATTACATGAAGAAAATGGATGAATATAGGACCACCTATAGGAGTGCACAGGCCAAGGAAAGGCAAGTCACTCCCCAAAGGCAGCCTCCCAGGGGCAGGGGTAGGCCTTTTCATAGGCCTTTTTACCAAGCCCAGGCTTCCTCTTCAGCTTTTGCACAGAGGGATTCTTTAGAGGGAGAGGCAGGCGGGCAAGCAGGCCTGCTTCCACCCCTCAGCCTAAAGCCCCTGCCAAACAGGCACCCTGATGGGGCACCCAGGGCCGATTCTCCACTACCTGTAGGGGGCAGGCTGGCTTACTTTGTCCAGGACTGGGAGTCTCTAACGTCAGACAAGTGGGTCCTGGAAGTAGTAAGCCAGGGACTGGTTCTCAGCTTCAAAAAATTTCCAAAGATGAGAATCAGATCCTTTCCACCTGCAAATCCTTCAGAGGCTCTTGCCCTGGAGGCAGAAGTCTCTACCCTCTTGGCTCTCAGAGCTGTGGAAAGGGTTCCACCCCTACACCAAGGCAAAGGGTTGTACTCCAGGTACTTCCTTACCCCAAAAAAGATGGGAGAATGGTGGCCCATCCTGGATCTCAGGTATCTAAACAAGCACCTTTTAAAACCAAAATTCAAAATGGTGACTCTGGGAATTATTTTATCCTCTTTAAGGCCAGGGGACTGGCTAGTGTCGCTGGACCTCAAGGATGCCTATTTTCATGTTCTCATCAGAAGCTCCCATCGAAAGTACCTCAGATTCGAACTGCCCTCAGGTCATTACCAGTTCAGAGCAATGCCCTTCGGCCTTACATCTGCCCCAAGGTATTCACAAAATGCCTGGCAGTAGCAGTTGCCCACTTAAGAAGGCAAAAAATTGCCATCTTTCCTTACTTGGACGACTGGCTCATAGTAGGCCAGTCCCCAGATCAAGTCAGGTTACAGCTTCAAGTAACTCAGCAACTGCTAACTTCTCTAGGTTTCCTTCTCAGTCTTCCAAAGTCAGTCCTAGAGTCTGTCCAGCTTCTCACCTTCATAGGTGCAGAACTGAACACAAAAGAAGCCAGAGCCTTCCTTCCTCTGGAAAGGGCAAATACCCTGATTTCTCTGGCTTCCTCCTTCACCCTGCAGGTCTCTCGACCAGCAAGGCACTTTCTACAGCTCCTGGAACACATGGCTGCCTCGACAGCAGTAGTGCAGGGAGCCAGATTTCAGATGAGGGACATCCAGTTCCATTTGAGAGCCTTTTGGTCTCAAAGAAAGGACCCTCTAACCAAATTAATTCCAGTGACTCGAACCCTGATCCAGGCCCTTCAGTGGTGGCAGGACCAGGGCAATTTGAGACAGGGGGTCCCCTTTACCCCTCAGTCTCACTCCTTAATCCTTACTACGGATGCATCCCTATTGGGGTGGGGAGCTCACATGAGCGACCTCACCACCCAGGGATTGTGGTCCCCTCAGGAATCTCTGCTCCACATCAATCTGTTGGAACTCAGAGCAGTTTTTCTAGCACTTCAAGCTTTTTTTAAATCTGTTCAGAACAAGGTTATTCAAGTCAGAACAGACAATACCACCACGATGTGGTACATCAACAAGCAAGGGGGCACTCGGTCTACGGCCTTGTGCACCGAAACAATGAAGTTGTGGTCTTTGGCTTACTCCCTGAACACCTCCCTTGTAGCAGTTCACCTCCCAGGCAAGGACAATGTCCTGGCAGATGCTCTCAGCAGGATTTCCCAAGGCCATCACGAATGG
The DNA here is from genome assembly GCA_016271365.2 of Neoceratodus forsteri. Taxonomy (NCBI): domain Eukaryota; kingdom Metazoa; phylum Chordata; order Ceratodontiformes; family Ceratodontidae; genus Neoceratodus; species Neoceratodus forsteri. The sequence goes on along the minus strand of CM028137.1, from coordinate 419,893,101 downwards.
GCTCTGGATCCCCTAGTTCTGGAGGTGGTATTCGCCAGATGGGGCACACCCCAGATAGATCTTTTTGCAGCCCCAGACAATCACCAACTTCCCCTTTTTTGTTGCAGGCCCCCAGTGTTGGGCTCAGTCCCCCTGGATGCCTTCCTTCTCAGTTGGGAAGGGAAGTTTCTCTATGCCTTTCTACCCTTCCCTCTCCTGTTCAAAGTGCTAGTCAAAATCAGGTCTCAATCCAGCAAGATGATTCTGATTGCTCCAGACTGGGCCAGACAGCCCTGGTACCCACTCCTTATGTCCTTAGCAGTCCACCTTCCCCTGTGTCTTCCCAGGAATCACAATCTGTTATCCTGTGCTCAGGGGAGGGTTTGGTACCCGAACCTCAAATCTCTCAATCTCAAGGCCTGGCTCTTGAAGAGTTAGAGTTTGCTGACCTACACCTTTCCCAAGGTGTATTGGATATTCTGAAGGCTTCTAGGAAGCCTTCCACCAGGGCTACTTATAATTCCAAATGGAAGAGATTTTCCATATGGTGCTCTGGGAAGCATATTTCCCCAGAATCTGCTGACTTACCCACAGTCCTGGATTATATGGTTCATTTAAATACTTTAGGGCTGAGACCAGCTACCCTAAAAGTGCACTTGGCAGCTGTGTCTGCTTTCTTGTCAGCAGGTAAGCCTTCTTCTCTTTCAGTTCATCCTGTATTCTCCAAGTTTTTCAAAGGGTTGCTTCACACCAACCCCCCATTCAGGGATCCTTCCCCTGCCTGGGATCTTAATATTTACATTGCCCAGCTTATGCAACCCCCTTTTGAGCCCTTGTCTTCAGCAGAGCTCAAGTACTTGACTTGGAAAACTGTGTTTTTGGTAGCCATCACTTCTGCCAGGCGTATAAGTGAGTTACAGGCATTGTCAGTGGAGCCTGATTTTATCTGCTTTCACAGAGATAAGGTAGTCCTCAGGACTAACTGAAAGTTCTTGCCTAAGGTGGTCTCAGATTTCCACCTTAATCAATCTATATCTCTCCCTGTGTACTTCACTGACCATTCCTCTTCTGGTGAGAGGAGGTTGCACAGTTTAGATGTCAAAAGATCACTTAGCTACTACATAGATCGTACCAAAGGTCACAGGTTTAACTCCCTCCAACTGTTCCTCACTTATGGTGAGGTTGGCAAAGGGAAACCTGCCAGTAAAAGATCCATTGCCAGGTGGATCGTCTCTTGTATCCAATTCTGCTATGAAAAACTGGGTAAAGTTCCTCCCTCAGGCCTGAGGGCTCACTCCACCAGAGGTACAGCTGCGTCTCTGGCTGCTGCCAGGGACATCCCTATCCTAGAGATATGTCAAGCAGCTACCTGGAAAACGGTGCACACTTTTACAAAGCATTACTCCCTGGACATCCAGGCTAGGAGTGATGCTCATTTTGGCAGAGCTGTGCTTCAGAGCCTATTTCCTAAGTAGGTTCTGTCCCTCCTCCATGGAGGTACTGCTGTGTAGTCTGCATATGTCATAATATAGCAAGACTTCATGTTGTTTGAAGAAAAAATTACTCACCTTAGTAATGTTGTTTCTTCTAATGGAGTCTTATATATGTATGACCTCCCCTGCCTGCCCCTCTCAGAACCTTACTCTTGGGGATGTGGGTGGGCAGGGCATGCGTTAACACTTTTAGATGCCCACCTTGTTTTTCACCCCTCTTTTTGGGGTGATCTTTGTTGTGTTTGTCATTTTTTGGGTCTCCTGACTTGAGTCTTCTTTGTGGCACCAAAAAAATGTGTTTATTTAATTAAGTAGCCAGTTGGCTATGTAGGTTTACAGCTTCCACACAGAGTCTTAGTGAGTTTTTGCTCATAAAGTTCTGACAGTTTAAGTTTGAAGAACAACAGATAGAATTTTAACCGAACTCGAGCTCTAAGTTCCATGCCTGGCATGGACTTTAACTCTTTCACCTCCAGAGCAGTTCTAAGGTTGGGACAAACTGCATATGTTATAATATAGCAAGACTCCATTAGAAGAAACAACATTACTAAGGTGAGTAATTTTTTCTTAAATGCCAGAACTTCAGGGAGCATCAGTCCAGCTCTCCAGGGCCATGCTGTCTGAATGCTGCTTCACGGCATTTCCACAAGAATGGCCAGAATGAAATACACAGCACTGATGTTCATCTCTCACCATGTGAACATGGTATTAGACTGTGTCCTCCTGTTAAAATGTCACCTCCCCCCCAAGAAACAAACTTCAGTGGTAGGGACCTCTTTTTACGTTCGCTTGCGCGCATGCACAAGGAATGTTCTGGGAGAGTAGCACACTTGGAGGTGTGCCTCTCCCACCCAATGCACTGCTCCCTTGAGCAGGCATGGTGGTCTTGCACCAATGGGTGCAGGAGCTCAGTATGACAGTGGTGTTCCTCTGCTTCAAAGGAAAACACCGCTGCCATACTGAGCGCCTCCGCATCCCCTCCATCATGCGCTCGCTCCCCCCCGTGTGCATCACGCTGCCCCCCTAAAGCTTTCCTGCCATGCTGGGAGCCCACCCCAGCATGGCAAAGTTGTTTGTTTTGCTGATGGGGGTGCCCAATCCCCGGCGGCTCCACGGCCCCCCCAAGCCATCCTGCCGCCACGCTGGGAGCCCACCCCAGTGTGGCAAACCATTTGTTTGGTTTGCCAATGAGGGTGCCCAATCCCCGTCGGCCTCGGCCCCCCACATCTTCTGCCATGCTGGGAGCCACCCCAGCGTGGCAAACCATTGTTTGGTTTGCCGATGGGATGCCCAATCCCCATCAGCTCCTCAGCCCCCACATCTTCTGCCATGCTGGGAGCCCACCCCAGTGTGGCAAATGTCCTTCTAGTCTTTTTCTTTTTTTCCCCTGTAAAAACAAAACGGTCCTGTGCGCTGCCTCCCAACCCCCTCTCACAACCTGCACCCACCAACTGCGCACCAGCCTCCCAAACCCCCACCCCATACTTACCTCCAGACTCTGGGCGCGACAATCTTTGGTGGACCAGGAGCACGCCTGCACTCTTCAAAGCCGACCGCGAACTGAGGAAATGCTGGTAAACTTGTATAATGGGCTACATGGGGGGTTCAACTTCTCGCATATCTCAGTCATTTTTGAATTTTGCACCAAATTTTACACGTGGGTTTTGGGACCCTTCTCATGAATGATGTCACTGTCATGAGCGTTATTGTTTTGATGGGTGATTTTGCAGGCACTATGCAGTCACTGCGATAAAATCACCCTTCGGCATTGGATAATGCCATGACAGTGAAATCATTCATGAGAAGGGGGTCCTAAAACCCCATGTTGAGAATTTGTGCAAAAATTCCAAAATGACTGTTTTATTAGCGCGCATTGTGTAGTTTCTAATGTAGGCTCGTAGTTCGTGAATTTTCAATATTTTCACTCAGATTTTCAACATTGCCATTTTATCACACCTTCTTATGAGCTGTACAGCTGTCATTTTTCACATCTCACCCAAAACATGTTTCCACCCATGTAGCTATTAATGGCGCAGTCAGTGTGCGAACTCAATGTATGGACATATTAAGAAAATCACAGTGACACTGATCATGAGCAGAGGTCTTAAAATGACTGTGCTGAAAATTTGGTGAAAAATCTCTAAAATGACTGTTTTCTGAGTCTGCGTTAGCAGTTCTCTACGCACGCTCGTAAGTTTGTGAATTTTCAATATTTGCACTCCAGATTTTCAACATTGCCATTTTACCACAACTCCACATGAGCAGTACAGCTGTCATTTTTCACATCCTGCCCAAAATGTGTTTCTGCCCAAGTAGCACACAATGGCGCAGTCGGTGTGTGAACTCAATGTATGGGACACAGTAAGAAAATCACAGTGACACTGATCATGAGCAGAGGTCTTAAAATGGCTGTGCTGAAAATTTGGTGAAAAAATTCCTAAAAATGACTGTTTTATGAGTCTGCGTTGCGCAGTTCCTACGCACGCTCGTAAGTTTGCGAATTTCCAATATTTTCACTCCAGATTTTCAACATTGCCATTTTACCACACCTCCTTATGAGCAGTATAGCTGTCATTTTTCACATCCTGCCCAAAACGTCTTTCCCCCCATGTAGTGCACAATGGCGCAGTCGGTATGCAAAATCAATGTATGGGACACAGTAAGAAAATCACAGTGACACTGTTCATTAGCACAGATTTTAAAATGGCAATGTTGAAAATTTGGTGAAACAATTCCTAAAAATGACTGTTTTACAAGTGTGCATTGCACAGTTCCCACCCATGCGCGTAGGTTTGCGAATTTTCAATATTTCCACTCCAGATTTTCAACATTGGCATTTTACCGCACTTCCTTATGAGCAGTACAGCTGTCATTTTTCACATCCTGCCCAAAACGTGTTTCCGCCTATGCAGCGCACAATGGGGGTAACAAAAAGATCATGCTGACAATTTATTGTGCAAATACCAGCAATCGCAGAGGGCATTAGGGTAAAGCACCATACATGCCAAACACCACTGCAAATACCTGCAAGCGAACGTTCGCATTGACAAATGCTTGTTTAACATGGTACAGTAAAGCTTAAGATTGCAACAAGTACTGCTGGTCATTATAGTTCCCATTCATTACCTAGGTAATTCTGAGCAGAAATGGGACAAAGACCCACTGACTCCACAAGTATAGGACAGCTTTGATAGCACTTAAGTGAACTGGCTACTCCTGCTGGTTTCCTTGGTGGAGACAAGGTTGATGGGAAAAACATCAAAAACATCATGATGCAGAACTGAGGGAAGGGGATGAACAATTAAAACTGATTCCAGACAGACAGCAAATGGGTTGGAGAAGTATTGTCTCCCTGAGCACTTCCAGTAGTGTTTACTGACCACTGCAGGGATCAGAAGAGAGAATTAAATGGAGTAAACTAATAGGCTCCTGAAGCAGCTACTGCATATATGATGCATAGGACACCACAGGGAGCCTAATGCAGACTGCTGGATTGCAGTTTCAATTCAAATTTTATTTTCCAAATCATGACCCCCCAAGATGTTGATGCAAATTAAATTTTACACTCCTCACCTTTCCCTCACTGCGTGATGACCGTGGAGAGTGGAACACACAGCTGTGAGAAGGGAGTGTAAAATTTGATTTGCCCAAACATCTTGGAGGGTCTTGATCTGTGAAAGTAAATCTGAATATAAACTGTTTTACAGTGGTTGGCAGTGTAAAATTAGGAGAGTGTGTAAAGATTTACCATCCCAGGATGAAACAGAAGTCGGAGCTTGAGCAAACTGAATAAAGATACTTAAGCAGCTTACTTTCCAGGCAGCTTTGTCAATAAGATGATGTCATTTCTGTTGTGCAAGCATCTTCCCTTAACAATTTGTTTTTAATTTTTTTTATTTTGCATTTTATTTTTTTGATGTGCATGCGCTGCATTTGTTGCTGCTTTTCTATTTGTGGTTTACATTATTTGGGTTGCTGCACATATGTCATTGCTTTCCTTTTTTTGTTTTGCCCTTCATTATCTTGCCATTTTACTACATTCAGTTATGCTTACTTTTGGCAGTTACATAATTCTTTTTGGTTTGTGCTTTAAATGTTTTTGGTTGTTGTAATTTATAAATTGACTAAACTGTTTTGTTGTTTTTACTTTTTGGTTTTCATTTTTGTTACTTGCATTCATGCATATTTGTTTTGCAGTACACTATTATTTTTGTTTGTATTCAATTTTTAGTTGTGTTTTACTTTTTTGAGTTTTACTTTTTTGTTGTAGTTCATACTTATTTTTTGTTTAATTCATTAAAAGTTTGAGACTCACTACAATGTTTTTGATTATTTTACAGCTTTTATTTTCAGTTATTTTAACATTTTTCCTTACTATTTATTATTTTATTTAAATTTAGTGTTGTTGTCCTACTTTTTTGTTTGTGCTTTACTACAGTTTTGGTTATTTCTATCTTTTCTGTGTGTTTTTTTTGTTTTCTTTTGTTTGCGTTTTGCACTTCAGGGCCACTGTAATAAAGATACTTAAATTGGTAAGTGCTAGTAGAACTAGAATATATGCATTTAAATGAAGAAGGTTTCAGGATTCAGAGAAAGAATGGATAATATTACTTTACATAGAGGGCAGTTAAGATGTAAAATTACCCAGCTGGTAAGGTTTTAGTGGCTAGCAGTATTTGGGCTTTTCAGACATGACCAGACAGATTCCTTAGGGAGAATGGCATTGAAGGTTATACAGTATGAGTAGGGATATCATTCTGGCTGAGACATTTGGATGTACAGTAGGCTGTATTCAGGAAACCTTACCACCAGTTGTTCCATGGGGTAGAAGATTTTCCAAAGCCCTGTACGTGCTATTTCAGTATAACTACATTTGTTGTCAGTACAGACTTGGAGTTATCCTCCAATCCACATGTTATTGGCTATATTTACATTTTTGCCATGCCCGCCCAGACGACAGTGTCACATATGGGATATGTGGACCCAGCAGAATGCAGCATAGATATTAAGAGAGAAAAAATCCTCTCTTAGCATTTGATGAGCACTCAGAAGCACTGTAAAATTTACCCAAAGTCTCATCATGATGGATCAGACCACTGCAGGAAAGGTACATTTACAGTATTTGGTATACCTACTGATTTCTGTCGGTATATAATATAAATGCACGTATTCTCCTACGGGCAGAAAGGGACTTCAGTAGTTCTTCAGAGTGTATCCACAAATGTCTCCAGGCCCTGGCAGTAAGTGTATTATATTCTCTGCTGTGCCATCACAAGAGGACCTGCAAGGCTGCAGAAAGGCTCATGCATATTCATGAGCTGGACCACTGCCCAATTCCTAATCTTTCTGGTGCTGCACATTTCTATCAGGGAACAGATCCCTGTATACACTGGTAGGTAGGCAGCAATGTATTTGCCTCCAAAGAAAGCATGAAGTCAGGAATGTGTTAATCCAACCAAGTATTTCCTCAGATGAACTTGGTATAGTCACTGTCATGCAGCAGGATTGATGGGCATGATGGACCCTTAGGGCCTATACTGCAAAGGCCTTGGAGGCCTTGCACACCAGGGGAAGGGTGCTTACTAGGGTTTGATGAAGCAAAGAGGACTTGCTCCACACATGCAGAGACCTCTGCGCATCCACAGCTCTGGATGCAGATCCATGCTGCCAGTGAAACTACATGTGTGACTGGGTCGAGATGGGGCACAGGGGCAGGGTTGTGCTACTGCTCCATCCACAGCCTTATGGATGTGGTGAGGAAGACCAGCAGACAGCCATATACTACTTAGTTCACAGACCTGATATAACACGCACCTCCTCTCAACACTTGCTGGCAGTCATTAGAGGGCTCTAGTGGCTTTCTCAAACCTTGCTTTGGGACCTTTGGGCAGGTATAGAAGACAAGGGGTCAATCTGGAAGATGCTGAGTGGTTATTATATATGACTTACCCTTAAGAGGATATGACAGTCATAGAGGATGGCCATAATCCAATGATCCCCTGCTCTATGCAGAATGGGGGATCCACTGAACATTAGACATGGGCATGTAATGGGATGACAGGTGTCCTGTACAGTTCCACCCTCTACACCACTCCCTGCTCCCTCACAAAGCTCCACACTTGTGGACAATGGCAGGCAAGGGCCATGGATGCCGTTTGCTTTGGACAGGCATCAGGTCATGGAGGTATGAAGCAGTGACACATGATAATCTCACCAGTCCTTGGTCACTTTGCAAATTGGGTTCAAAGTCCCTTCTGTCACCACAGTGCTACTGTATGCAACTTACTAGGTTGTCTCAATGATTTGCTCACTGTCTTGAAAATACTTTTAATTAGTTTGTATTTGACAATAAAGGGAACTTTCTACTTTGCATTATTTTTGGGATTTGCTAGGGATACAACTCATTCTGGAGTTTAAACTTTGTGAGTGTCCCTCTTACAGCAGAATCAGATATTCCCAGCTCCCCTTTAGTATCTATGTTGGGGTAAACAATGAAGCAATAATGTTGGCTTCTCATCAACTAGGCTTTGAGCACACTGCAGTGCTGTTACAGTAGTTGGTAAACATGCATTACTTTGCTGGGTTCATGACAGTGACCCTATTATTTGGTTATGGTGAAAAGAGCAGGCTTCATTGGCTATTATTAAAAAAGTGCTAATTTAATAAAGGTGAACGTTAGCTCAATGAGCATATGTTGACAGGTTTGAAAGTATTTTTGAAAAACAATATGTATAACTTTTTTTCTAACACCTCTATCACCTACTATAATTTTGTAGGTGATGGTAATTGTTGAGGTGGGGTAACCACAATTGCACACCTCATATTGCATGGTGTATACTTTATTATCCAGGAAACAGATACAGTAAGCAAAAACAGTCTGAAACATTTGTCTTGTGCTTTGCAGAACTCTTTAATTTACTGCAACAGCTTACAAGGTCACTTTGGTGAAGTGACATAACCTGCAGGAAAATCAGACTGTTTACTCAAAGCAAGTTTATGTTTCCTATACATTTTGGCTGTCAGCAAGTACTTAAAACCTAACACTTCCTGGTTCCATAAGATCATGGGCTGATTTAATTACTATATTTTGTACACAGGCTTAGGATTACAATAACAAACGTATTCCTTGCAACACATGCGCTTTGTTACCTTTAGTATCCTAATATAATGCAGATCCCATCAAGCTTACTGTAGGTCCTAACTTGTGTTTACTGCCTGTCAGTCACTAACTGAAGTTAGTTCAAGACCTTATTCTGAACATCCAACCACTGGTAGTTAGGGGTGGGAAGACTAAATGGGCTGCAGGGCCTTTTCCAGCTGTCAATGTCTATGTTTCTAGGTTATAAGAAACACCAGGTTATATTAGCAAGACTTGTGGCCCTTCCAGTCCATATGTCTGCCGGTTCCATGTCATAACAGCGATTGCTGTTACAGTGAGAGTACATCACCAAAATACAAATTGGCAATGTACATTTGCGGGCGACAAGACTTCTGGCAACTTAAAATAGTATTTATGTGGGGGGTGCAGCACCCCCTGACTAAATATAACCATCTCCGGGGAGGGGGGTGCATGTCAGTGAGGGGAGAAGACTCACAAAAAATTAATGGCAGCAGTAAACTTTTCCTCAGTCCCCAGCCCTGAAACCAGTACCTGCTGCACTGAAGCTTGCCACCCTCACCACCATACCACACAGCTAGCTCAGTGGCAGCACGGTACACTACCTCACACAAACCCTCTTCGCTATCCTTCCCCTTCTGGTCACCCTCCCTCGCTCATCCCTACTGTCACTTTCATATTCCGTCATTACCCTTGCAGGGTAGTTCAAAAGGGTAGAGTTGTAAATGATTTGCTGTTTTGACAGTCGCTCATTTGTAGTCACTATCATCACTGGATATCTTGTCTGCCTGCAAGTATGGACTTGCAGATGCAAGGCTATTTTATAGCATTTGAAAGGCAGACTGATGATTAACCTCACAGCAAGAAAAGTAAAAAGTGTGTCATTCCCCACCTCCTCTTTCCTCCTCCAGTACTGACAAAGGGCTGATTGGCCCACAGTCTCTAAACCTGGGAAAAGTCACTCTTGAGGCTCTTTTAAAAAGTACCTGCACTGGTGCGAAACATCATTGGGTGGTGTTTTTATGGCTCTTACCAGATGTCTGTACCCTTGTAGCTTTGATGTTATGCCCTGCACCTTTTAGCAATATGTAACAGGCCTGTACATTGGTCAGGAAATGGGGGGTTTCTTTTTTGGCCAAGGTAAAACTTCAAGCACTGGGCAGCACAAGTTGTGCTGACATGTGAGGGTATCACCATGAATGAGAGGCAGACTCAGGCTTTTGAGGCATGCTAAGCTTCTTTATGTGCAGAATGCACCACAGAGATGCAAGGAGAATCATGTATATGTACAGTATATATTTATTTCATTGCAAAAAAACTCCATTAATGGATCAGTACGAGTTGATTTCCACACCAACAAAAGTGTGGAAATTCAACATTAGGGTTTCCAACCCTACTGCCTCATGCGCCACCCTACACACACCAACAGGCGTTGGGGTCTGTGTTGGGATCATTGGGCCTAACTCTCACCCCATTCTCCTATACTGTGCCAGCTCAGCTTGTTTTCAGATGGAATGGGGTGAGAGTTAAGCCCAACTACCCCAACACACACCCCAATGCCTGTTGGTGTGTGGAGGGTGGTGGCGTGGGGTAGTAGGGTTTGAAACCCTAATGTCAGATTTTCACACTTTTGTTGGTGTGGAAATCAACCCTAACTGATGCATTAATGCAGTTTTTTTGCAATGACTATATATCTATATACAAATGTAAAAACCTGCATTACTGCATCAGTTAGGGTTAAAGTGACAAAAGTAGGGAAATATGGTGTTAGGGTTTTAAACTCTAACATCCCCCCCCACCCTGCAGAGACCAAGAGGAGTCAGGGTTGTGGGGGGTTCTGCCCTAACGCTCACCCCATTTTCCGATACTGTACCCACCCAGCTTATTTTCTAATAAAATGGGGTGAGCATTAGGGCTGACAAACCCAGTGCTGCCCCCCGACACCTCTTGGTCTGTGCAGGGTGGGGGGGTGTTATGGTTGCAGTTGACACAAAACTCTGCAACAGAGTAGACACGCAGGAGGTAGTGAAAGGTTTGGAAGCAGACCTGAAGAAACTTAAGGAATGGTCCGGGGATTTGCAGTCGAAGTTTAATGCCAAGAAGTGCAAAGTTATACATATGGGAAAAGAAACTCAGGGATAAAGTACACACTGGGAGGGCATCAGTTAGAGGAGACAAAGACAGAAAGAGACCTCGGAGTAGTCATCGTGGATGACTTAAAGAGTGGAAAACAGAGTGAAAAGGCAGCACAGAGGGCGAGTGGCATTCTTGGATCCATTGGTAGGGGAATTACAAGTAGAAAGAGTGTGGTTATCATTCCTCTCTACAGGTCCTTGGTGAGGCCACATTTAGAGTACTGTGAACAGTTTTGGAGGCCCCACCTCAAAAAAGATATAGACCGCTTGGAGACAGTACAGAGAAGGGCTACAAAGATGGTGCATGGACTGCATCATAAGCCATACGAGGAAAGACTCACAGAACTAAGTCTGTACACCCTTGAGCAGAGAAGAAACAGAGGGGACATGATCAAAACGTTTAAGTACGTTAAGGGAATCAATACAACACAAGCAGGAAACCTCTTCCAGCAAAACAGAGATGGACATACAAGGGTGCACAACTTGCTTCTGGTGGGAGGCAGGTTCAAAAGCAACCTCAGGAAGTACTTCTTTACAGAAAGGGTCATAGACCCATGGAACAGCCTACCTCAGGAAGTGGTGGAATCCAAGACAGTACGTGAGTTCAAACTTGCATGGGACAGACATTGTGGACACATCAGGGTGCAGTCTAAATAGGGAGGGGGGGCAGAAACATGGGCAGACTAGATGGATCATGTGGTCCCTATCTGCTGACATGATTCCTATGTTCCTATCTGAGACTGGTGGTGGGCATTCCATTGTCGGATATTTCACATTAATGATAATAGGAGTAGAGGATGGTGATCGGAGAGTGGGAGTGCCACTAGATAACAGGGAATATATTAAAAAATAAGCAGGAGCTGGACTCTTGCTTCAGTCCCCTACTTATTCTTTGTCAGTTCTAGGTGTTTGGATTTTAAAAGAAGCTGAGGACGTTGCAGCACCAGAGCATACCTTGCCATGGTAAATAGCTAGTACCAGAGGATTGGGCCCGGGTAATGAAATCTATATTTTGGCCCCAGTGATCTAACTTTTATCAACATTTGTTTCTTGCTATTACAAGATGGCCATGGCCTAAACTGGGGCTAGATATTGAAAATGGCTCTACCAATCTGCTGTTTGTCTAGCAGTAAGGGTTTCAAGAGCCTCTGGATGCAGTTTGCAAAATATTTTTGCCATCTGCACGGAGTTGAAGAAATGCTTTTGAAAAATGTGTCCCCTTAGGTTTTGCTTGTGATGCAACATTCTAACAGGCACATGGTTCTAGCATAGAAACCTAGAAAACATAGACTTTCATTGTTATTAAAGGCTTGTTGGGGTCAGCAATCGTTGGGTGGCTGGTGCCACCAGGGAGAATGCAGGGAAAGGATTATCAAGTCATGAAAAGGGATCATTATGTCTCTATCTTGTACCACTGATGAGAAAATTAGTTTTTGGGATGGCAAGGCCGCAATTTGGTGTACTCCAGAATTGTATTGTGAGGTACAGACAAAAAACAAAACAAAAAAAAAACACAACGTGTCACAAACTATGTGTTGCCAACCCAAATCATGCTGTTCTATGCAGTATGATGTTGGGGTGTTGTCACATGACATGGCTGAGGTACATAAACCTAAATGTATTTTTACAGGTCTACAGGGGTGGCCAGACATGGCTTTTACAAGATTTTTGGACCACAGTTGTGCTCGTTGTGTACTTATTGTGTGACTTTGTGGTTTCAGATCAGTCCGTACAGTTTCTGTGGTAGTAGCCCATGTCATACTGCATCCAAAACAGAAAATCTGATCTCTCTATCTTGTACAGTTTCTGAGAAAATGAGTTTTTGGGATGGCAAGGCCTCCATTTGGTGATTTTCCAGAATTGTATTGCAAGGTACAGACCAACAAAAAAACACAACAGTGTGTCACAAACTAGGTGACGCCAACCCAGCTCATGCCTTTCCATGCAGAATGATGTTGGGGTGTTGTCACATGACATACCTGAGGGACACAAATCTAAATGTTTTATTTTTACAGGTCCACAGAGGTGGCCGGGCTTGACTTTTACAAGATTTTTCAACCACAGATGTGCTGTTTGTCTACTTGTGTGACTTTGGGGTTGCTGATCAGTCTGTACAGTGTCTGTGGTAGTAGCTCTGGTTGCACTACATCCAAAACAGAAAATCTTATGTCTCTATTATGTACAATTGCTGACAAAAATGAGTTTTGGGGATGGCAAGGCCTCAATCTGGTGACTTTCCAGAATTGTATTGTGAGGTATAGACCAACATAAACATGACAATGTGTCACAAACTATGTGATGCCGACCCAGATTATACTTTTCCATGCAGTATGATGTTTGGGTGTTGTCACATGACATGCCTGAGGTAGTCAAACCTAAATGTTGTACTTTTACAGGTCCACAGGGGTGCCCGGACATGATTTTTACAAGATTTGTGGACCACAGTTGTGCTGTTTGTGTACTTATTGTGTGACTTTGGGAATTCAGATCAGTCTGTAAAGTGTATGTAGTAGTAGCCCAGGTCACACTGCATCCAAAACAGAACATCTTATGTCTTTATTTTGTACCACTGCTGAGAAAATGAGTTTTGGGGATGGCAAGGCCTCAATTTGGTGATTTTTCAGAATTGTATTGTGAGGTAAAGACCAACAAAGAAAACACGACAATGTATCACAAACTATGTGATGCCAATCCAGATCATGCTTTTCCATGCAGTATGATGTTTGGGTGTTGTTACATGACATGCCTGAGGCACCCAAACCTAAATGTTGTATTTTTTCAGGTTCACAGGGGTGGCCAGACTTGATTTTTACAACATTTGTGGACCACAGTTGTGTTGTTTGTGCACTTATTGTGTGACTTTGGGATTTCAGATCATTCCGTTTAGTATCTGTGGTAGTAGCACAGGTCAAACTGCATCCAAAACAGAAAACCTTATGTCTCTATCTTGTACCATTGCTGAGCAAATGAGTTTTAGAGGTAGCACACTCTCAATTTGGTGATGTTCCAGAATTGTATTATGAAGTATAGACTAACAAAAAAACATGGCAGTGTGTCACAGACTATGTGATGCCAACCCAGTTCATGCTTTTCCATGCAGTAATATATTCAGGCATTGTCACATGACATGCCTGAGGTACAGAAACCTAAATGTTGTAGTTTTACAGGTCTATATGGGTGGCCAGATATGACATTGACAAGATTTGTGGACCACAGTTGTGCTGAATGAGTACTTATTGTGTGACTTTGGGGTTTCAGATCCGTCCATACAGTTTCCGTGGTAGTAGCTCAGGTATCTCTGTATTCAAAATAGAAAACATTATGTCTCTATCTTGTACCATTGCTGTGAAAATGAATTTTTGTGATGCATTGCCTCAATTTGCTGATTTTCCAGAACTGCATTGTGAGGTATAGACCAACAAAAAGCATGACAATGTGTCACAAACTATGTGATACCAACCCAGATCATGCTTTCCCATGCAGTATGATGTTGGGGTGTTGTCATGTAACATGCCTGAGGTACACACACCTAAATAATGAATTTTTACAGGTCTACAGGGTTGACAAGACTTGATTTTTACATTTTTGGACCACGGTTGTGCTTTTTGTGTACTTATTGTATGACTTTGGGGGTTTAATTCAGTCTGTACAGTACCTGTGGTAGTAGCACAGGTCACACTGCATCCTAAACAGAAAAAATGTATGTCTCTATATTGTACCATTGCTGAGAAAATGAGTTTTTGGGATGGCAAGGCCTCAATCTGGTGATTTTCCAGACTTGTATTGTGAGGTATAGACCAACACTAAAACCACAACAATGTGTAACAAACTCTGAAGCCAACCCAGATCATGCTTTTTGATGTAGTATGATGTTGGGGTGTTGTCACATGGCATGTCTGAGGTACACAAACCTTACTGTTGTATTTTTACTGGTCCACAGGGGCGGCTGGACTTGATTTTTACCACATTTTTTATCACAGTTGTGCTGTTTGTGTATTTATTGTGTGACCATTGGGTTTTAGTTCAGCCCATACAGTGTCTGTTATAGTAGCTCAGGTCACACTGCATACAAAACAGAAAATGTTATATCTCTATCTTGTGCCATTGTTGAGAAAATGAGTTTTGTATGCTGTATTTATTAATTTTCTCAATGAAAATATTCAGGTATGAAGGGGTTAACTGTAAAGTTTCTCTCACAAAAAAGATTTAAATCTCACGAAGAAGGAATGATCTCACAAAATTGAATCCTTCTTCATGAGACGAAATCCTCCTTCGTGAGAAACGCCTCTGAGAAATGGAATGTTCAGCAAAGTCTTATAGGATATAATGGGAACTAAAAAATGTAATAACTTTGTAACCGATCAATGGGTTTGCACATCATTTTTAATGTCTATTCTTCTACCAAAGTTCTTTATACCCTGCAAAAATCAAGCAGAAATTCTACACCATATGGCTACTAGGCAATGAGGAAAACACAACAAAACTGGGTGTGTTTTTGTTACTTTTTTTCACTATCTGGATCTCAGAATCTGCACATCTGACCAGAACGAAACGTGCAACATCAAGAGATCTGCCCAACAGGACAGTGGATTCCAAATTTCGTGCAAATCTGTTGAACAGTAGCAAAGTTATTAAAGTTCAAAATTTTAGGTTTAACATAGAAACTGCTACTCAACCCTAACTATAGAGGTGCTACTATGCCTCTTTAATAGCAAAATACATGAATGGAGCAGTCAGACTCATGCCTTCAATAATATGCTTGGAAAACAGAATATTGTTGGTGCCATTTTGGTTTTTAAGAGCAAATACCCTTATGTAAAGGATGGATTATAATGTAAATATTCCACGCCCAGGCTATAAACTTTTCAAGAGGGTTTCCAACAAACCTATACAATTCAAACTGCTCAACAAGATAAGCATTAAGCATTTTGTAATATATATGCACTGCAGATTTTTTTATACAATTTTTATTGATTTTTCCATCAGTTCATTACATAAAGAAAATCTGTTGTGCAGTAATAAACAAACTTTTTTTAACAATATATTATTTCTTTAAATAAGTGATAATTCATAATTGTGCATCTGGTGATCCATCTGATCTTAATAACTACTGCCTTATCTCTCTCCTGCCCACTCTTTCCAAACTGCTAGAAAAAATTGTCAATGCCCAGATCAGAGATTACCTAGAGCGTGCTTCATTCTTTAATCCTCTCCAATCTAGCTTCAGACCATTACACAAGACAACTTCTGCCCTGGCTAAGGTTACAGATGATTGGCAGACTGCTTTGGATACTAACAAATCTGTCTCTGCGCTTTTCTTAGACTTGAGTAAAGCTTTTGATACGGTTGACCATTCCTTGCTCCTGTCCATGCTGACTAACCTAGGTGTTGAAAATAATGTTCTCAACTGGTTTTCCTCATTCCTCACTGGCAGGCTGCAACAGGTTTCTGCCCAGGGTGTTCTCTCTCCCTTAAAATCAATGCAAAGAGGCACCCCACAAGGCTCTATCCTTGGTCCCCTTCTCTTCGTAGTATACATTAACAACATCAATCAAAAGATTACAAATTCTAGTGTCCACTTATTCACCAATGACACCATTATTTACACTGCCTAACACTCACTAAACGAAGTCTGCCTGGAGCTACAAAAAGACTTCAATATACTACAGTATGATCTGCTCAATTTAAAACTACTCCTAAATGCTTAAAAAAATAATGTTTTTCTCACCCAAAGATAGTCTAGGTGACTATAAAACCCTTCCGCCTGCCTTACAAATTACCACCATCTTGGGAGAAACCATTGAGGTTGTTGACAAATTCAAATATCTTGGTTTCTGGCTGGTCCACCGACTCTCCTTCTCATCTCATATCGACAAACTCACTAAAAACCTCAAACAAAGACTTGGAATCCTTTTTAAGATTAGTCGCCTTCTCTCCCTTGAAGCCAAACTTAGGTTATCCTCCTCCACGTTCTTGCCCCTCATTGACTACGCCGACTTGCTATAAAGCCATGGGACCAAAACTACCCTTGCCAAATTAGACATTCTCTATAATAGGGCAATCAGATTCGTTATCAACACACCCTCAAATACACATCACTGTCTCCTCTACGCACAGTTAGGATGGGGATCCCTAACTGCTCATAGATGCTGGAATGCTACCCTCTGGGCATATAGGGCTCTAACTTTGAAATTGCCTCCATACATCTGCAGTCTCTTTACAAACTCGCCTCAGTCATACTCCCTTCCACGCTATGACTGCATCCGTTTGGACACTCTGAGAATCCAGTCCCGGTTTGGTACTGCCTCCCTTAGCTATGCCATTCCCTCTGTCTGGAATTCTACCCAAGATTCCTTTAAACTGGCTCAATTACGTGGCCCAAATTCCTTCAAAGCAAGGTTAACCTCAGCACTGTATCAAAAATGTCAGTGTTACACCACTTAGATGCCCCTCACATAGCCGCCCCCAACTTCTTCCCTACTTAAGCACTTCACTCTATACTCTTTACTCTATACTATTATTATAAACAAAAACCAATTCTATCTGCCACCTATACCTCTCTCCCTGTTCCTGATTGCATTCCTTACTTACACCCTTGCTCCCAGTCCCCCTTATCCCTATCCTCACTTACCCCTGCACCTTTTCTCTCTCTGTTCCCCTTCTTTTTCACACTACTCTCTCCCCTTCTCTCCCTCTCCTTCCCCTCCATCTCTGCTCTATCCCTCTCTCTGCCCCAGCAATTAGCTAATTCTCTGCTATCCCTAGGCTTGCATTCCATCGCCAACCTTTTATTATATTTGGTCTCTGTCATGTAACCGTATATCGATGCTGTTTTGTTGTTTTCCACTTTTACCGTATGTATGTTAAATTGTCCTCCAGGACCACTTTGTAAATGAGCTTGCCTAAATGGTGCATTTCCTGGTTAAATAAAAACTGAATTGAATTGAATTGAATTACTTCCTAAAGCAATTTTAAATAGTAATTGGTGGTGGTAACATTTCCATAATTTCTTTCCACAGTGAGTCCATTTCTCTTTTAATTCTATTGCTTCAGACCATAATTTCTCAAAAGATGTAGCTTCATGAAATAAATGCCACCATCTTGCCCTTTCAAAGGTCCCTATCTTTTGGGCCTTTTTATTGTTCCAGGATCAGCCTTTTAGTTGTCATAGAAGCAATTGCATAAATCTTTTTTTGAATTTGATTAAGTTTAACTCCACTCATGTCCCCTAAAATCATTGTTTCAAACTTACAGGGTATAGTAGTTTGAATCACCTCCTCTAATATTTTGTTAGTCTGTTGACACCAAGCTTGTGTATCTTTACAGTCCCATAAGTAATGATATAAATTTGCTGTTTGGCCACATTGATGCCAACATAATTGATTCCCATGCTCACCTATTATCCTGAGTATTTGTGGGGTATAATAATATCTGTCCAGTATTTCTTTCTGTATTGTATTGTTCTTTGCATAGTAATATTCTTTTGTAGAAGTTATTCTCAAGTTCTTCCATTGTTGATTTGTTAATAGGGTCCCAGCCTCCATATTCTATTTTAAATTTGTCTTCTCCCAAGGGTCCTATTGATTTCTAAAGTTTTTTTTTAGTTGTTTAACCAGGAGTAGCACACTAAGCTGAAAACTTTTTTACAGGTGCGACCTGGGAGCACAAAGAAGTTAAGTGACTTGCTCAGGGTCACACAGTATGTAAGTGGAAGCTGTGGGATTCAAACCCAAGTCTGGTCTGCTGGATATCACCAGATTTGCAGCTCAGAGCCTTAAACCACTGCGCTATACTGCCTCCACTGATATATTTTAGTAAGTAATTTTACCTTTCTCATATCTTTCATTTCTATCTGTTCCTGTAACAACCTTGATACATTCATTGGTTTAAGTCCTTGACAAATCAAAAGTAATTTACTATATTTTGATTTTATAGTTAAATACATTAAATAATGTACCATTATTTGTGGAGAACATAACTGTTCAGATTTGTTATATGGACAAAATTGATCCCCATGAACTAATTTGGCTTACTTAGCTAAATTAGAGTTACTCAAAATTAACCATTTCCCTTTATGGTTCTCTGACCATAAGTATTTGCTAGACCATATACTATATTTAGGAATAGCCAGGGGACTCTTTTGTTTAATATCAGTTTTTTAAAAAGAAGTTTTGATTTGAGTGTTTAGTGGTTTAAACTGTTACAGAAATTTTCTCGGTACTCCAATATATCTAAAATTAAACCACTTCCTCAAAAGTTATCTTCAAAATGAATAGGTTTTTCTAGTGTTAATTCTGGATCATGGAATGCCCACTCCCAAAGAATTCTAATCTGATTGGCTGTTGCATATTGTGATAGATCTGGGCAGCTATAGCCCCCCTATAGTTCTTGGCATTACTAACTGGGCCCATGTTATCCTTGGTCCCCACCTTCTATACAAATTTTGAGAAAATAATTTTCATAGTATTGAACCATTTGAGCAAAGGGGTACCATATATTTCTTGAAGTACAAACGTTAGGTGGGGGTGATCATGTGATGCAGGCAACCTAGTAGCAGCAAGGACTCAGGGCTCATAACCTCCGCTCTCCATCACTGCATTTAAAACTATAATTTCAATGAGTATGGCTGGAAATACTACCACTAAAAGTCAGAGCCTACCTACAGCATTCGTTCTGAATCAAAACCTCTTCGCTACTGGTCTTGTGCACCGCGATGGATGCTGACATGAGGCAGGCCCTGCTGTGACACACGCCGCCTCCCTCACCAGAGAAGATGCCTAAAAAATCAAAGGCCCGGGGAGCTATGGCCAGCAAAGGTGCTTCCACAGCCATCCAAGCTGTCCCGCTCATGGAAGACCGCTTCCTCCAAGAGCTAATGCTATTCCAGGAGACGTTAAAAGAAATCTTCTCAGAGTTAAAATCCATGAGAAATGACCTGGTGGACCTGACCATAAAGTGAGAGACACAGAGGCCCATTCCTCCTTGCTTGAGCACTGGAAAGAAAAGCTAGACCCAGAAGTGGTGCTACTCCATCAGCAAATTCACAAGTTGCAATTAAAAACCGAGTATCTCGAAGGGAGAAGCAGGCTCAATAACATCCTCATTATGGGCTTACCAGAATCAGAAGAAGGTGCCAATATCTTAGCCTTTCTACAGAACTTCCTGCAAAAAGTTGTGGGCCCCTCACCACTGGGCCCTGCCTATCAAATTGAGTGAGCCCACTCATCCCTCAGGCCTAGACCACAGCTAGGATCCCCCCCAAGCCCAATAATATTAAAATTTCTGAGTTTCATCGAGAAGCTGCACATCCCCACTAAGGTGCGTGAGCTACAGGCAATAACTTGGGAGGGCAACAGGCTATACATAACCCAGGATCTTCCCTACGAGACATACCAAAAGAGGTCAGCATTTCATGCCATAGTGAGCAAGTTAATAGCAGCTGAAATCCCTTTCAAAATGCTGTACCCCGCCAAGTTCCATGTTTTCATAGAGCGCGCCTGGCTCTCATATGATTCACCAGCGAAGGCTGCAGCTGAACTGTCTACCAAACTCCCAGATCTGTTTAAAGCAGGCTGAGTCTACAATCAAGCTTACAAGGAAGTTTCTGTTTTGTGGGAAGCTAAATATCTCCTGATTACTTGTTGCTATAACTTAATTGTAGATACCTTGTGGCAAACTGTCTCTCTCCTCGGGTGTCTGGGGCCTGGTTTGCTGGCTTAGGATGTCTTAGATGCCCTGGTTCAGCTAGGCCTCACCTTACTGATTGGTTGTAATCAGCTTGGCCTTGATCTCATGGTGGGAACATTTGTGGTGGCTGCGTTTCAGGGGGAATTTCTTCTCCTGGGACTTGCTTCATTCCACTTATACTATCCTCCCCTGAGGACTTCCACATATTTGAACACTGATGCGCTGAAGGACTTTCTACTTCTGCAAGTACTTATTTTAATATTTTCAATTCTAGTGCAAGATTTATATGATTTGGGTTGTTGAATTAAGGGTTGACATGCTGCTTCCCCACTGTTGGACGCTTTATCCAGACTCGGTGGCAAGTGTCTTGGTGGCCTGCATTTGTTCAATGTTCTGTGTCAACTCTGTGGCTCAGCTCCTGATAAGCTCAGACCTCCAAGATAGTTACTGGCACTCAGTGCCATGGGAATCAACATATCAGAGCTTAGATACTTAGTGGTGCTCGAATGCACAGATCGGATTAGAGGTAAATAGGGGTCCCACCTTGTGTGGGGTCTCCTCTCCCTTTAGTAGGCTGACATGCCAGCCAGACCCCGACACACAGCAGTGGAGCAGAACTTGCGCTGGCATGTTCTAACTTCGGCTGGGGTACCATTCTGATCAGGCAGACAGCCTTAATAGGTGACCCCAGTCAGCTCTAAGAAGGGTTTGTTTAGTGGTGGGAGACATAAGCAGTGGGGGGAGGGCTCTGGGATATGCTGGCTCAAGGTGGAGCTGCATAGCATTCTGAGTAATGGGGGGAACTGCTCTTTACCACCTTCCCCATATGGACAATGGGTTACTGGGTATTTGCACTGATTCTTATTATTTCAGGGCTTCTGCTGTCCTCAACAGACTCACGTTTCTCAGTAGTTCGGTTAGGAGATGAGGTGGTTATAAGAGTTACAATGGGTTGGTTTCTCCCTTATTTGACTGCTGCAATGAGGGTTAACATGCAAGGTATAGGGACTACCTTTGTAAATAGTTGCTGGGGATTGGTGGGGGGGTAGGAACTTGTGATAGCCAGGATACTGGGTGCATGGCAATGTGGGGGGGGGGATAGAGGGGTTCATCTTCCTTTATCGAGTTCTATTTGCATCATTACGATATTACAGTGTATGGCTGTTGTTACTGTTAAGAGGTTTGTTATGGGAGAAGGGTCGGGGGAGGGATGGAGTGTGTTAAATTATGGTTCCTATTTACTAATTGACTGTAATTATTCTAGACATTGGCTAATCTAACAGTCAAAATTATATTTTGGAATGTACGAGGGGTAAGGGAACAACTCAAGAGATACCAAATATTTAAACAGTGCTCAGTGGCTCAGTAGGTAGCACACTCGCCTCTGAGGCCGGGAGATCAGAGGGCTGTGGGTTCAGTTCCCACATCTGGCACATGGGTTAATATCCCAGTACTGACACTGTAATGCAGCATGAGAGGGGTGCTGCATTTCTGAGGTGCCGTCTTTCGGATGAGACGTTAAACCGAGGTCTCATCTGCCTGGACTGGTGGTAGTTCAGGTGGATGTTAAAGATCCCATGGCACTTATCGAAAAGAGTAGGGGAATTTCCCTGGTGTCCTGGCCAAATTTCCCTCATTCACTAAAAATACCACCAACAGCTTAATCTGGTTCAAGGTCAGTTGGCATTCATCTGTATCCCCCCTCCCCCGGGTCTTGCCTGAAAATAGGCAGGATTTGTCTAGTGCACTTACCCGGTCAACAAAAGCTAAATAAATAAAATAAATAAATAAAACATCTTGGAGTAATTAGAGCCCCGATTGCCCTCCTCCAGGAGAACCATCTCTTGTCCCAGGAATCCAAGTGTCTCCACAGACAAGGGTTTGGTCAAGTCTTTGATGCAGGACAGTCCACCTCAGGAAAGGGGGGAGCTATTATAATCTCAAAAAGCATCGCATTCCAAGCTGGCCAGATGATTTCTGATCCACAAGGCAGGTTTGTGTTGGTCAAGGGTGAACTGGACAGAATGGAAATTATCTTAGGAAGTATTTATGGTCCGGTGGGAGGGGATCCTACTTTTCTCATGGACTTAGCAGACAAAACTGCATCCCTATTACCACCTCTTTAATCTTAGGAGGGGACTGAAATCTCCCTCCCACTATGGATCTAGACCATTCATCCCAACATACTCGTCCACTATCCCTGGCTCAATGAGCATTTCAGGATTTTAAAGATATGCTTGGGATATGTGACCCCTGGAGAATCCTAAACCCGTCCACCAAGGCTTTCTCGTTTTACTCCACAGTGCACCTGACATCATCCAGAATTGACTATATACTAACCAGTCTGGCCCTGTTACTCAAAGTAATAGAAGAGGGTATCAACTCAATAGTCCTTTCTGACCATGCCATGGTATGGCTCAGTTTCCTTCCCATTAGTGATTCTCAATGTGATCCGACATGGCGATTAAATAGGCAACTCCTTAAAGATGACATCATAGTCAAGAGAGTTAAATCCCTAATACAGAAATTCTTAGAGTCCAACTGAAATTCAAGTCCTAGATTTGACCATATATGGTGTGCCCTAAAAATGTTACTTAAGGGGGGAACTTATATGCTTAGCTTTGAAGAGAAAACGTATGCAAGAAACTAAAGCTTTGCTAGAACAGATACATACCCGGCCTAGAGAGATCCCTATCCCCCTATTTTTCACCGAATTCCCTAACCTCCCTGCTCACACTAAGGAATGACTATTCCCTATTGCTACAGGAAAAAGCAGAATACACCATACTCAAAACCCAATCCACCTACATAGAGCAAGGGGACAAGGCGGGACAATTACTGGTGTTACACCGGTGAAAATTAGAAAGTTTGTGGATAATTCAGGCTATAGAAGACCAAGATGGGAGAATTCAAACCCACCCTAGAGGTATTGCTCAAGTTTTTAAACACTTCTG
Organism: Neoceratodus forsteri; assembly: GCA_016271365.2. Classification (NCBI taxonomy): domain Eukaryota; kingdom Metazoa; phylum Chordata; order Ceratodontiformes; family Ceratodontidae; genus Neoceratodus; species Neoceratodus forsteri. The sequence continues at coordinate 419,869,736 of CM028137.1, read as the reverse complement.
TACCAAACTATATAATAAGAGACTCATCTCCTTCCCAGCTGGAAATGGAAATTTATCTAGCTAAGACCCCCCACCCTGGATGAGACTTAACAGGCCTTCCTATCATCTCCCATCTCACTGCATGAAGTGGAACAAGCTATTAAAAGTCTTGCATCGTACAAATCCCCTGGACCAGACAGATTTTCTTCTAATATCTGTAAGTGTTTTCTTAAAGAAATATCTCCTCTATTACTCCATCTCTTCCATTACCTTCTGTCAGGCAAATCTCTTAATCCCTCTCTTCTTGAAGCCACCATCGTGTTACTTCTCAAACTGGATAAACCCCCAGTCCAGCCTTTGAGTTACTGTTCTAGCTCCCTTCTAAACGGTGATATTAAAATTCTAACCAAGATTCTTGCCTCCAGGATCTGGCAGATATGGTTACCTCTTCTCAGCCCAGAGCAGGTCGGATTTGTTCCTGGGAGATCCTCATCTGACCATTTATGTAAACTAGCTCATATCCTTCATAAAGCCAAAACAGCAGACACCCCCATGGCTCTGATCTTCCTTGATGCAGAGAAGGCATTTGACAGAGTGGGCTGGGGTTCCTCTGGGCTACTCTCAAGAAATTTGATTTCTCTTCTTTATTCCTGAAGTGGATTCAAGTGATATACTCCTCCCCACTGTGAACATTTATTGCAATGGGGTACTTTCCCCATGTTTTCCTCTCCAATCGGGTACCAGGCAAGGCTGCCCCTTATTGCCGTTTCTCTTTAATCTTTACTTAGAACCACTACTCCGACAATTAAAACTCTCTTCCCAGATCCATGGTATACTGATTGGTAATAATTCCCCATTCATATCGGTTTATGCAGATGATATTCTCTGCATCTCAAATATCTCCATCTCCCCAGCAGAAGTTCTCAAAATTATTGAAGACTATAGCCAATTCCCTAATTATAAATTAAACTGCAACAAGACAGAAATCTTCCCCCTAAATCATCATACTCACAGCACTAACTTCTCCTGTTTTGGTATGCACTGGTCGCCTCGAGCCATTAAATACCTGGTATTCATTTAACCACTGATGCTTCTCTACTGAAAAAACTAAATCTAGAAGATCTTATCTCAATTGTACAGCAAGATTTATTAAGATTGCAATGTCTTCCTGTATCTTTATGGGGCAGGATCAGTGTGGTGAAAATGAATATCCTCCCAATACTCTTTTACCTGCTTAACATGCTGAACATCTGGCTTCCTCTGTTTTTTTCAAGTGGGTCCATGCGCTTATCTCCAAATTTGTGTGATCTGTCAAGTTGCATAGGCGCTCATATGCCAAGCTGACACCTCCTAAAGAGCTGGGAGGTCTTTGACTCCCAAACCGTCTGTATTACTACTGGGCCAGCCATCTCTAGAAGTCTGGAAAATGGCTTACTGCTCCTACAATCCTTCAGTGCTTGAGTTATATTCCTATTTGGCTACAAATGGAACTAAATTTGTTTTCCTCTTCCAATATCTCCCCTAATGCAGCCTTCTTTATTTCTAAGCCATCTCTACCATCTTACTTACGAAACTCTGTAATTGGTACGTCAATGGCAGTGCTCTCTCAACTGTTTAACTTTCTTCATAAATGCCCCAGCAAGGACCTAGCACAACCGATCTTATCCAATCCCAATCTGAAAATAGGGGGATCCATCCTTACCCAGGATTGGTTGCTACAACTACAGGGCTCTATAGTGTCTGATTTATACATATCCGGATCCTTGCTCTCCGCCAAACATATTAACCACACTACATATTCCCTCTCAGTATGTCTTTAAGGTCTACCAAGTAAGGCATCTCCTGAAAGGTTTTGGCCTAACCCAAGATTCTTCTGAGCTCTCTCAAATGATTACTCAGATACATAATTTGGCAAGTCAACCACATGGAGTTGCTTCCTTATACAGTTTTCTGCTCATGGCCCAGTGTCCAACACATCTAACGGGCTGTAAGGTATGGGAATGTCTCCTACCTGACCACACGTGTAATTGGGCTAACATCTGGAAGGACCTGCACAGGTACCACTCACAAGATAGACTTAGCCAATACCAAACACTAAATAATATGTACTACACCCCAGTTAAGCTGGTAAAGATGGGCCCTCTTGCCTCCCCTGTTTACACAAGATGTGGTAAGGCAGAAGGGACTCTCCTGCACATATTCTGTGGCTGTGAGAAGGTTTCTTCACTTTGGTCCAAGATTAAGTCCCATATAAACCCCCAACTTGGGTTGGAAGACTGTTTTCATCCTTCAATTTGTATCCTGGGGGGATATCTTTCAAATCAGGGTCCAGGAAAGGAAATACCACATCTCACTTATTTCTATGGCTGTCAAAAGCTAGTTCTCAAGCACTGGATGGATCAGTCCCCTATTTCTTATAAAGAGTGGCCACCTGAGCTATCCTTCCATCTGAGAACTGAGCAAATAATTGCATGTTTCCGTAATAAGCCTCATCTCTTCAGTACTAAATGGGGTAAACTGTACACCTTCTACTTGACAGTTTCCTCTGGATAGTTCCCCTTACTCCTCACTAGGCCCCTGTATAACATTAATCAAATGCCCCTGGTATCATAGCTGACTTAATGACACGCTCCAGGGGTGGGTGCAGAGGGGGGTATGGTGGGAGGTGGGGGGGGGACAGGTAGTAGATGGGAGGGTTGGTAGTGGATGTCATGTTCATTCCTTGTACCATGCTATGATTGTTGTTGTATCTAAATATTCAATAAAGTTTATTACATTTCAAACATTGGGTGGTGAAGGGCCACCATTTTAAAGTTTATATCCTTCTGCACAATGAGAGTTTCATCCAATTATCCAATAATGTTTTGATTTTATCATAATTAATTTTTGTGGTTTCACTTTGATTTATGAAGATTTCAATTCCCAAATATGTAAAAGACACACTACAAATGAAGTCTTGTTTGGTCATATGGTCCAATATGTAATTATTCCCAGAAATTTTACAAAGTATAGCTTTCTGTTTATTTAGTTCATAGCCATACATCTTGGCGTAGTTTAACATTCCTCCATAAAGTGTGGGAGCGAGAGGATAATGTTTTTTAGGATCAGTAGAACCTTGTCTACAAATACATTTGCCTTAATAACACCTTGTAAGGTAAAAACTCCTTGAATTAACCTATTATTCCTAATATGATTCAAAAGAGTTTCTAACCTTTATATATAAATATAAACACAGGAGACATAGGGCACCCTTGTCTCACTCCATTGAACATGGTAAAAGGTGGTGTGATGAATGACTTTATTGAAAACCTTACTTTTGTATTTTTGTATAGTTTTTTTTAATAAGTTCTATTAATTTAGTAGGGATTCTCTAATGTTCTAAACTCTGAAACAGAAATATCCTATCTAAAAAATCAAATGCTTTTGTGGCATCTATTGAAAGTGTATGGTAGTTCTGGTTAGAGTTGACCTCCTGGATGATCTGATGGATTCTTCTTGTGGCTTGAAACATAGACCTCTGCTTTATAAATCCAAATTGATCTTTATGTATTGCTTCTTGGAGGTCTTCTTTAAGTCTATTAACTATCAATCTGGCTATAATTTTATAGTCCACATTTAATAATGCTATTGGCCTATAGTTTTCTACAAATTTCAGGTCTTTCCCTTCTTTTGATATTAAAATTAGTCTAGCCTCTTGCCATGAGGAAGGGATGTCTAGGCCTTGTTGGGATACTTCATTAAGAATTAGTTCTAACCAGGGAGTCAACTCTTCCATCAAAAAAAAAATTGGCTGTGTAGCCATCTAACCCCGGTGTTTTTTTCTCTGGGAAGTGCTTTTATTATTTCTTTTCATTCCTCCCTAGTACATGCTTCCTCATTACATTTCATACTATTGAGATTGGCTTTTATTAGATAGTTTTCTGTATCCTGATCTTCACAATTCATTGGCCTCCGATATATTCCTTTGTATCATTCCATAATAATTTCTGCCATTTTTCACCTTCCATAATATTATTCCTCGTGTGTCTATTAGTACTTCAATAATAGTTTGTTCTTTTTGTTTTTTAGAAGGTTTACCAGTAACTTCCATGATTTGTCACCCTGGAGGTACTTTACTCTTTCAGTTTTTTGATATTTGATAATACTTCTTGATTACTTCTCTCCACATATTGAGTTTTAAGTTGGTACCATTCTTTATTGTATTTTTCATGATCTTTTTGTTACTAAGATATCAAGCTTTTAGTCTTTTTTATTTCTTCATTTTCTTACTTATTAACTTTATTAATATGTGCCTGATATGAAATACACATGCTTCTTATTACTGTTTTGAATACATCCCATAATTTGATTACTGGAGTCATACCATCATAATTAAAGAACCAAAAGTCTTGCATTGCTTCGTTAATTTTTTGGGACCATTTTTTATCTTTCAATAATTGTTTTTTGAATCTCCAGCTTTGAGTGAATTTCCTTGCTTGATTTTGATTTTTTAGATCCAGCATTGTTAGTGCATGATCTGAGTACATTATGGTGTTTCTAATAGCATCTCTAAAAATTTTAGTAATGATTTTGATATGAAAATGTAATCTATTCTAGTGAAGCCTTGATTTTTCCTATCATGGTATGTGAATTCTTTGGACTTTGGATATTCCAGCCACCAAGTATCTACTAGGTCGTGTAACTGAAGAAAAGCACTAAGTAATCTAGAATGTACTTTATTGCTTGATGATATTTTCAAAGATTTATCTAATTGGGGAGTGAGTAAATTACTAGTCTCCCTGTAGGATACTGTTACTTGATTGTATCAATACTAGTGCTTGAATGATTTCAGCCTGGAATTCCGAGTAATTCAGAAAAGGGCCATATGAAGAGCCTACTGTATATATTGTACTATTGAATGTTAATTTAACCAGTAGTATTCTCCCATTTTGTCTTTAAATGCATCTAAAATAGAGCATTTGGGGTTTTTCATTATCAAAATAAATTAGCCCCTCTAACCAAGAGGATGTCCAAAGGCAACCATGCCCCCTGGTTCTCGGACCACCTCTCAGGCATACTGCATCACTGTGATGCCCTCTGGCACCCAGCTAATGAAACCCAATGGCCCATGGACAGACAATGGTACAGGGAGGCCTGTAATAAATGCACATGGGCCATTCGCTCCACCAAAGCAGAATACTACAAAGAAACCTTAACCTCCACCTGGGGTTCTGGGTGAAAATTTTGAGACACTATTAAGGAACTCTGTAAAAAATCTACTAATCTGCTCTCCGACCAAATACTAATCAATGGTAACCTCTACTCAGATCCCCTCAGTGTAGCCTTGGCCTTAAACTCCACCTTCATTGACCTCTACCACGCCCTTCCCCCTAACTTCTTCGACCTGCCGCCCGCCCTTACACATCCCTCTCCACCCCATGCTCCACCCTTCTATCTATGTATCCTTGCCCCAGAGACTGCCAAACCCTACCTTGCCAAAGCCCTTAACCACTCACACTTTAGTAGTGATTCCCTTGACCTGAGACTCCTCTGCCTCACCCTCCTGGAAGTCCCTACCCTACTCACCCATATTCTCAACCTCTCCTTCAGCCAGGCAAAATTTCCCTCACATTGGAAATCAGCCTTCATCACCCCCATTCATAAGAGTGGGGACCGCACCACCCCTAACAATTACCACCCCATCTCTTTTCTACCCCCTCTATCTAAAGTGCTAGAGTCCATAGTCACTGAACAACTCACTGATCAGCTTACTAAATATAACCTCCTATGCAACCAGCAACACAGTTTCCATAAGGGACATAGTACCACCACCGCCCTCCTTGAATTTACCTCTCATGCCTACGCTGCCTTGGATTGTGGCCACATCACAGGAGCCATCTTTGTGGACCTCTCAAAGGCATTTGATACCATCAACCATGCCCGCTTACTGAACACACTTGCCCATAGTGGCCTCTCTCAAGATGCCTTAAACTGGTTCATCAGCTATCTCTCTGATAGAACACAACTGGTCAAGGTAGGCACTGCCCTATCCCCTAGTCTCCCTATCTGCTCTGGGGTCCCAAATGGCTCCATTCTTGGGCCTCTACTATTCTGTCTTTACCTAAACTCCCTTCCGTCGGCCTGCCCCAGCAACCTGCTCCTCTATGCTGATGATGCCGTCCTATTCGCTTTAGATCCAGACCCCCTTAAGCTCCACCAATCACTCCTGCACTCTCTATGTGAAACTGAACACTGGCTCACCACCCAGTGCCTAATAATTAACTACAATAAGACTAAGTTCATGATATTCTCCCATCCCCAGAACCAACTAAAGAGCCTGTGCCCCCAATTTCTAACTGTAAATCAAACCCCTCTCTAACAAGTGGACACCTTTAAATACCTAGGGATCACTCTAGACTCAGCCCTCAACTTTAAACAACATGTTTTGCTCCTATCCACTGGCCTTAACTCCAGACTAGGAGTACACTTCTGGCACAAATAGTGTCTCACCCCTGAGGCCTTATGACTCTCCATAAACTCCTCTATCCTCTCCCTGCTGGACTATGGCATCCTTATCTATAGTGCCGCTCCCACCTCTGCCCTCAATAGCCTCCAGCTTGTTCTAAACAAGGCCTGCTGTCTCATCCTCAGATGTGATCGCCTCACCCACACCTGCTCCCTCTACAGTGCTACAAACTGGCTAAACTTAGACTGCTGAATCAAGTACCACACCTGCCTAATGGCAAAAAAGATAGTTCTAGGCCTCACCTACCAACTCTAAACAAAGTTATTTGCCCTGTATTACCTGTCAGACCCACCAGTAGCATGAACAAGCAGTTACTTTGGGTACCCCATTGCCGGACCTCCCAATTCCAAAGAACCTTCGACTTCAAAGCCTCCTCCTGGACCAACGTGCTCCCAAGTCTAATAACCAATGAATTAAGACTAGGTCCTTTTAAATCCAGGCTAAGGAAACACCTCCAGGCCTCCAACCTATGTGACTGCCCTGAAATCCCTCCCCCTTGAGGACCTAGACCAGCACCCTGCCGGTCTTCTGACCTAATTCTTTGAATTGCTAAGCTGACAAACAGCCTCTCTGCTTCTTTATTGGCTGTGCTGCAACATTGCATTCATGTGATCTGTGTCTATTTCAATCACTTTCTGTACCAAATTGAGTATCCTATCCTGTGACGTGTTGTAATGCTCTTCAATCTGTATGTAATGTCATCCCTGTACCGCTCTATGTATGACGTGGAACCTTTGTAAATGAGTCTTTGACTCAAAGGTCTTTCTGAATATCTCAATAAATAAATAAAATTGATACTTCAGCCTTCTTCCTTGTACCTGGTGAAGAAGAAATGTGTAATATCCATTCACAATTTAATTCATCGATCTCTTTTGATTCCAAATATGTCTCTTGTAATGCTATACAATATATTTTAATTTTTATTAAAGTAATTTAGTATTCTTGTTCCCTTTATAGGAGAAATGGTTCCATTTATGCTCCATGAAGTAGATCTAAATAAACTTAGGGTACTATCCATAAGTATATCATTTTATGATAGTTACCACCGCATGGTTCTTGTACAAATAATAACAATAATTTGCAAACATTAACAATGATAACATATTCCATCTTTATACTTCAACAAATTAACTTCTATTATCACTTTCTTTTTCCTTAGTAATTCCTGGGTAGATCTTTGATGCTTCACCTTCCTTTGCTCGAGCCCCCTCCCCCCGGTTATTTTTAACTAACAATTTTTTATATCCCTTAACTTAAAAATTATTCTAATTCATCTTTCCTTTATCTTTAAGGCCTTTGTTAACACATCATACAAGTTGATATCTTACTCAACTCTTAAAAATCTTTGGGCATTTTATTTTCAGATCACTTTCTGCATCTACTACCATATTGTACACTATTCTAACACCAACAATTATCACTTTTAATTTGGCCAGAAAAATCATGGCTGCTTTGTTTTCAACCACAACTTATTTCATAAGAGATCAAATGTTTTCTTTTCTATTAAGATATATTGGGGGTAAGTCATTATAAATAGCCACTTGTGTCCCATAAGATTGATTTTCCTTTTTTTGTCGACTGCAGACATTAAGTTTTCTTTGTCCTGTGATTTCATAAACTTGGCTATAATTGGTCTCGGTGGGCCTTGGTTTGAATGGTTAGGCTGAAAAACTCTGTGTAGTCTGTTTATTTCCATATTGACTTCTGCTGGGAGAACATCTAAATATACCGCTATTATTTGATGAAAAGTTTCTCTTAATGTTTTTTCTGCATCCCAAGCTTCCAGAATTCCTAGTATTCTCACATTTTCCCTCCTGGATATGGATTCAAAGTTTATCATTTTTTCTTTATGTTCTTTATTTTTTTTCCACTTCTACTATTTGTCTCTGCATTGGAGTTTTCTCCTCTTCAATTGTATTCACTCTTTCTTGTAATTCAGTTAGTTACTTCTTGATTTCTTGGTTTTCTAGAAGGAGACAATTAACAATAGAGCAAAATGTGTCATTCTTTCTCTCCAGCTTCTCTACTGAAGTTAGTTTAGAGTTCATATATTGCATCTGCTGTAAAATTAACTTTGCCCATTTAGGCATTTCTTGATCAAAGTTCTTTTCTTCTTTATCCTCTGCAGACTTCTCTCAGTCATCACTTAAGTCCCTCTCTGAAAATGATGCACCTTGATTTTCATGTGGAGACAGAGTCATAGAAAGTTTCTCATGTATTGTCCAGTCAGTTCCTTTGTTAAATTGTCTCAAATGCTGTGGCAAACTTGTTTTATTTTTTTTTCTCCTAGAACATTCCAATTTCCTTGCATTTCTATAAGGTTGTAAGCTTTTTCAGCTTGAGTGTTTCCCTCTATTTGGCCATTCTGAGTTCCAGCTACTATTTTGTTTTCACCAGATTAATCCCCTGAAACAGGAGATATACTGTAGGCTTGCAGGTTTCTTGATAAATCACTTGTTCTGACTTGCTCACATCTCACAGAGTTTCTAATAGCATTTTTTTTTCTGCATGCGTTGGCAGCTTTACATTTCTTTCATGAGCTGTACCCCTTTAGTAGGGTTCACTATGGTTATCTGCAGCCCAGTAAACATTAGGTGAGGCTGACTCTGCTTATCCTGCCAATAATCTTTTATTTTATTACCCACTTTTTCATTTTGCACATCTTGTAATGTTTAAATAAAAATGAGTCTGCATCTTGTTTTTCATGTGGAACCTCTTTCCTTGTAGTGGTGGCTCCTGGCTCATCATCATTTTTTTCCTTCAAAGTCACTTGCTTGTAACTTTTCCTCTCCCTTAGGGATTGTTGGTGTCTTATCCTCATTTGTGTCCACTAGTGATGCCTCCATTGGATTCGTCTGCTCACCTGGAATATCACTTTGTTTTTCAACCTTACTGGTTACGGGTTCCTCATCAGGAACTAAGGACACTGTCTAATCAACCGGTATCTCTACGTTTACCAGAGGATTATTTTTTTCTTTTTAGGGTCTCTCTTTCAGTAAAGATAGGTGCAGGTAGGGTTTTCAGTGGGTTAACAGGTGAAGAGTTACTCCAAAATGTTCTGTTTAAATCTATATTTACCTCCATCTGAGTCATGGCAAATGTCCAGTGATATTGAAGTGTTGCTTGTAACAGTTTTAGTTTTACTACGAGATTTCAATCTGGTTTGCATTTTCAGGGCTTTTACTGTTTTAGCATACTGCTTTATTAAGCCTTGTTTTTTTTTGCAGATTCTTAAGCTTTCTCGGCTTTCCTCAGCATCATCATTAAGTCAAATGCCAAATAATTTTTGAAATCTTTATGAACCCTGTCTTCTTTTCTAGTAATATGTGGAGAGTTGCATCGAAAAATGCTGTTGGCCTAAAACTTGCTTCTCTAAGGTAGTATTTTACTGGGTCATGAATAACTCCTGTGTGAGGGGGAATGCTGAGCTTCAGCATCTAGCTGCTCTTCATCACCATCTTGATCATATATATATATATATATATATATATATATATATATATATATATATAATAAACACATTCTTAATTAGAAATTCAGTTAACTAATGACTTGGAAAAAACTATTTGCAATAAATCTGGAGCCACTACTTTCAAATATCAATCAAGGTTACGTTTAACTCTCCTTGGATATATTTACATAATAAAAAATTTATGTTTTATCACATCTATTGTACATGTTTCATGCCATATAATTGAGAATCCCTAAACATTATGGGCCTGATTCCAGGATGAATGTCACAACTTGCCGGCGCTTTCGCAGTATGTCTTATGATAGATCACTACAAAACAGAGATGGAATAAAAGCAATATAATACTATTTTAAAAAATTACAGGGCAAAATTGTACATAAGGTATGAATCTCTCCAGTACTGTACACAGAGTCATATATATATATATATATATATATATATATATATATATACACACTACACCTGTGTGAACTGGCACTTTGCATTAATACATGCACCCACTATGCAAGAAAGGGACTCATATGTAAAGAGTAACTGACACCTCCAGAAGAATTTTGAAAAACACAATATATGGACTCAGTTCAGCATATAGTTCCCATTAGTTCTGTATTTGTCTTCCCTTATTTATTGCTGATGCCATGTACAGGACAACAGTATCTTTGTTCTTTGCATTACGTTTATTATTTGCCAAATCCCAACCTGATGTTATAATACTGTGCCTTGTGACATCACAGTTATTAAACAAACTGCGAAATCACAAGAGGGAATTTTTATGACTTTAAGTGAGGAATCAGTTGTATGTGCAGATGAACTCTGAGGGAATAAAGTTCCTAATTCCATGCAAATTTCCTCATTAATACAAAATTGCAAGGTTATTGTATAGAAGGTGTGTGAAATACATACTGAATTGTGTCTGAATATTACATTTTCTAAAACTGTTCTTGAGGTGTCAGCAGCTCTTTAACTTCATAGCAAAGCCTAGCTTTATAGTTCGTGTCAATATGAATATCACCTGTTCTGTGACAAAGTATGAGTCCCAATCTGGATGCTGGTTTAAAATGTTAACATGAAAATAAATACACAATGACATCAGGATGCTAGACTCATCTAGTGCCTTCACAATATGCTTGGTAAACAGAATATGTGCAGCAATGTACAATGCCATTTTGGTGTAAGAGCAAATACCACCCTTATAATGAAAAGGAAAGTAAATAAAGTCCACTCCCTAGGCCCATTAAAATAATGTAAACTTTTCAAGGGACTTCCAGCAAACCAGTACCATTCAAACAGTTCAACAAGATAAGATATTATCATTGTATATATACTACAACTGTGTGAACTAACATTTTGAGGAAACCATGGTAAGTAACTATGGTTTGATAAGGGAATCCAGCTCCATCCACCTTGGATGTAAGCGTTCATAGATATTAACAGCTTCATTAAGGTCAACCTGTCTATCATAATGGAGATGTAGGAGAGTGAAGATGACAGTCATTCCTGGCCCATAGATTTTTGTGTGTAGTTATGAAGTCACCTTAATGTGCTGGCACTTCTTTCACATTCACAGGATGTGACTGGCAGGGTACATGCAAGCTGCAGAAGGACCCTGATATTTGGAAATTGGACAGGATCACACTGTTTGATTGCAGCTGTTGGTGCTGCAGGTTGTTCATGTGCTGGCATCTTTTCATACTGCAACTTCCAGCAAGTTACTTCTTGTGGGACTAGCTCAGGGGATGGCAGGTCCTGGCTGTACGTTTCAAGTATGCCATTCATGTCAACTTCTTGCAGACAGATCACTGCAGGTACAAAACCAAGGAGAGAAGATGCAGTGATTGCAAGCGAGGAAAACCTATCACCCAGATTCAATATGATGTGATCAAGAAATGGGATGGCAGCACTGTTCTTGTAATAATCAAAAACTTAGTCAGTTGGTATATTGCTACGATGCTGTTGTCTATTGATCAGGCATGGCATGTGTGGGCTGCTTCCCATCTATCAGCCAGTCTCACAGCTTGATTGTACTCCTGCTGAAACCCTTCATCAACATTGTTTTGTTCCACCTGGTGCATGTCTTTTATGCTGTCAATCATGGCATGGGCCTGGATGATGATGTCTAGCATAAAGCTTTGCAGCTGAATGGTGGCACCTAACAAATGTAACAGGTAGTGATACATCATCATAAAAACTATGACGAAGTTAAAAGCAGTGATGCTGTGGAAGATCTGTTGGGCTTCACTGTGACTTGCTGTGTCCCAGTCTCTTCAGAGCTCCCCATGCTCCTCCAGGTGTTGCCCAAGAACAATAATTTCCAGTGCCTTTATAATGAAGGTAAAGGCCTGGAAGAAATATTGTTATGCCCTGTGGCATTCAGCCCAGTGCATCCTGTACATTTTAAGAAGGGATTTCCTTGTAGTTGTTTCTGTCAATCTGTTGCTTACAACGAGCTGCAGTAGACCATTCCTCTTGGGGCTCAGGTGAAAGTATTGACAGCAATATTTGAGTTTGTCAAGCACGTTGCATACTTCTAGCAGGGCACAAGAGTAGCTGATGACTAGATTCAAGCAGTTTCCACTGCAGTGTATATACACTGCCAGAGGTGCACAGTCTCTGATGAATGCCTGCAGTCCAACATGTTTGGGTGACATGTTACCAGCTCCATCGTACCTTTGCCCATGGATATTCTCAACAGCAAGGCCAAGATCCTCTAGGGCCTTTATCTCTTGTGCCAGATGCCTGCCTGTAATGCGGGTGAGTTTGATTGCTTGAGGAACTCCTCCCTGATGTTGCTGTCCGCATCCACAAACTGCACACAGAGAGCCAGCTGTTCCACATTATGCAATGCCACTTCATCAGGCAGGATAGTGAAGTACTGTTCAAGTTTGATCTCTTCCACAATGCCATGCTGGATGATATGTATAGCCATGACCTCCAGCAGTTCATTTTGAGTTCTTGATGACGTGTGTAACACTAACATATTTTTAGCTGTATGTGTAATCAACTGTTGTCTGTGTTTTGTATACTGTATGCATTCATTGCCAGGCATAACTGAAAAAGAACTGGTCCCAGTTACCCCCTGGTTAAAAATAAAAACAAACATTTCATTTCAGAGGCATTCAGGTGCTTGGAGAGTGTTTTGTTGTGTTTTACAAGCAGTTTCGGTAGAATTAAGAAGATTCTTGGGTTGCTTGGTGCATTGATATTCTCAGAGTCTCCATGGAATGCAATGCATTGCCTACCACAGAACAAAACGTCTTCCACAACTAACTTGTTTCCCTGTTCTGTTCAATGTTTGCTGCTCTTCTAGTGTCCAAAAGAGTTAGCAGAGTTGTTGGGTTTTGAAAGTTGCATCTGCTAAATGCATGGCTTCTTGATGAAACTGAGCAGTTTCATGATCTTTACACTTTACAGACTTTTTCTGTCATGTTTTGAATGTGTAATTCACAAACTGTCCTTTGTTGGTACAGTTCTTACAGAACAGGACACAGGTAATACAAAAGGCACCATCCAAGACTGCACTATAAACCATCCATGGGTGTTCCTTTAGCCAGATCAATTGGAAACTGCGGTAGCATCCTGCCATTTATTTTTTAGGGAAAAGGTAACACTCTGCTGGCTTGCTGTGGTGTTTCAGAAGCATGTATTTCTCTTTGGGAGATAACTGCTGAACTGCCTTCTCAATGTCTTCTGCAGACATGGCAGCCTTCACAGTGTTGCCCATGTCATTATCCGAAGTTTGGTGCACTAGTGTTTCCTTGTCAGTATTGACACATCTCACAGTAGATTGCTCTGGCTTCTGTGTGGATGGGCTCAAACTTTCAAGTATGTGCTCAACTGCTTTCTTTGAGGTGACTGAAGTCTGTCAGTCAGTGCCTTGATCTTCCTCTAAGGTATCATCCCAGCCATTGTTGGAAGTGTCACATGCAGCTGCATCTTGATCACCACCTGGCCTTCATTTGGGCACCAGAAAGCTATCCAAAGTCTTACACGTCTTGTCTGCTTTATTGCAGTCACATTGCCTTTGCTCTGGTTGTTCCATCTCCAATCTGGGCCATGGGGATCTTTTGGAAAAAAAGAAACCTAAAAGGACTTGAACCAGGATTTGGGATAGCTCAGTTAAAACCCCACTGGGTCAGCTCACTGTGTGTAAGACAGCGTATATTAAAACCACACAACACAGACAGAGCAGGTGGGAATAGCGACAGGGTGCAAAACCACTTAATGATCTATGCGTGGTTGTGCACCTGTTACTGTTCCCTGGCAGAGGATAATTTCACTGCTGGGAGGAAGATCCATCAAACAGCTGATGTGGCTCAACAGGATGAGCCACAGGCAGCAATGGAGGTGGTGTATCTGCGGACCGGGTATAGAATCCCAGTCCCAGAAGCATGGAATTTTTTTTTTTTTTGCACTTTGAGTGATTTAAGTGTACAACTCCCCCCGGAATTCATTATTTTAGTTGGAGGGGTTCGGCCGGCCCGGTGGCGCTGAGGCTTGAGGTGCTGGATGCCACACTTCACGCCACACTGGCGACCCAGGTTCGGGAATGAGCCTGGATTGCCGGGGGTCAGCAGAGGAGGGGAAGGAATGAGCATCCAGAAGACAGCTCTCCTTCCTCGGGGGGATCCAGGGACTGTGCCCAGCATTGTGGTGACCTCTGGTGGAGACCAGAGGTACTGCAGTGCTTCAGGGCCAAAGTAGAGGGTTGCAGAGTGATGGCAAGACATTCCCTGGTGTCATTGCACGTCGGGACTCTGCCAGGGAGGGGGAGGGTGTATCGAGGTGGAAAACAAGAAAAACTCCCCACTATCGGAGATAGGCGAAGGCACCACCCTACAGCCACACTCCACTGGCCAAACTCATCCAGCCCCTGGGCCAAGCCCAGCCCGGCCTGAATTTGTAGATAGAGCATTCTGGGAGGATAGAGCGGCCCCACCTCAGGAGGGCTCAGAACCGAGGGGATAGCCGGGCTGGTGCCAGGATGCTGGTGAATTTCAGGCCAGGAGGTGAGTGGATGCCTGAGAGAGTTCTCTGGGGCTCAAGCAGAGCCAAAAACAGAGTTAAAAAAAATAGTTGGAGAGGTTTCATGGTGCATCCCTCTGCAACAGGTGGTGTGGAGGGTGGAGCCCCCACAAAACATAGAGAAATGCCGCTGGCAATATATCATGCTGTATTGATAGTGTGGTATATTGCTGTGGCATTCTGTCTTGCAACATTATGACCCCGTGCTGGTTAAAACAGCTAACTACAGAGCACCACATAACATAACAAGTAAATTCAGAAAGATCCTTTGCACAGTTAAGGGACATCACACTGCCAGGCAACCAAACGGCCTGCTACAAATGGGCATAAAGTTGAATGAACACACTGTGCAGTAGAGAAGTTGTCATAAATACTCCCACAAGCCTAGATGTGAATGGCATTCAAAGATAATCACAGTGTGCTGCAAACACTAGGGTGTGAAGGACAAAGCACGATGGAGGGGTACAAACACTGAAAGCCCACACACACTGGATGAAGGGGAACACAAGATAAGAACACTAATGGAGAGAAGTGGGGGGTGGAGAGAGGCAGAGGATATGAGACACAGGACTGTGAAGGGGGGAATCAAGTTAGAAACAAGTGTGAGCAATAGATAGCTGAAGTATAGCTGTGTAAAACACAAGTACAATAAGCAAAGTCTAAAGTTAAAAAAAAAAAGAGTCTAACAGAGAGGCCAGAAATAAAATCATGAGATACAAAGGCAATGTTAAATCAGGAAGTAACAACAAGCAATTTATAATGGATTCAATCAGACTGAATTCACTCTGTTCAAAAACAAAGGTGATCCTGCAGCTTCATCCTTTACTCCATGTCTTGAGAGCTTTTAGGTTGACAATCCATCTGTTTCCCCACCTCCCAAGGATCCCATCCCTGCCCCTGTCTCTCTGCAGATAACTTCTTAATCACACACACATTTGGCTACTATAGGAAATAAGACAGTACAGTAGCCCTCTAGCCATACACAGCCCAGGGGTTTGACAAGACAGAGAATTCTAAACTTAAACTGGCACGTTCATGCCTTCCCTTGTACCATTACAGTGGCACAAGACTATAAGAATTCGAAAAATGGTGTTTCTGTTTTAATGCCAGCATTTAAAATTTGATTCAGACACATGGCAGCCTCTTAGGCCTGCTGCAACCCCACTCATCACCCCTCCAACCCACCAACCCAACCCACAATAGGTACTTTAGTTGCACTGTGGGGGAACCATCACCAGGGAATATAGGACTGTCTGAGGTTGGAAACTGAGGCACTTATTTAACCACTGAAGATGCAGACTGATTGTCCATGGTTGTATGACTGTAATACCATGACTGAAGGCTGTCATCCCCAGCCCGTCCAACAAAGGGGATTTGTGCATCGTGACAATCACTACTATTATACACCTTTATCATAATGTGTATGTAATTAGCATGCAGGCCAGAATTTGACAGAGCTAAACAGGTTGGTCAGTGTCACAAAATGTAGCGGACACCCAGATATTGAGCCAGTGTCATTCTGCCTCTCAGTACCTGAGACTGTGTCTTAGTCAAGTGTTTTTTCTGGAATGATGAATCTCTAAATTTGTGCTTTTGACCAAATGGAAGCTTAGTTCTAGTAGCTGTACAGTTAGAATCAGTTATAATCTACACTAGCAAATACAGGGACTTTAAAGGCATTGGGATCTACTATACACAGTAATTTCACATTCAAGGTATTCTGAAAGCCTAGCTGACTGTGAAAATTTCATTTGCAAATTCTATGCACGTTTTTTCAGGGAACTTAACTTAGCAATCAACACTGTACTTCCCAGTATGGCTGATTCATAAACAAGCAGGCAAAACATTTGTTATTACTTGTATTGTTTTTTTTTCCACAGGCACTCCCAAAATGTATGCAATTAATAGAAGCAGTGAAACTGAAATTAAATAAGCCACAAGACTCCAGCCAAATGTCTGATGTCTTCAACCAGCCCTGGCAATTAACTCAACTACTTTGGGGGTCAGTTGAGCAAAACCAGAGACAGAAGACCAGTCATCCTCCTACCAATTCACAAGCAAAACAAAGTCCAAGAAGACAACTGCATCATTAATCGCATTGAACCCCAGGGTGACACCATCTCTTAAAGCTGTACGTCTACTACAGCCATTAAAATGACCCACAAAAAGCCTGATCGAGACTGCAGTCACTAAATTGTCTACAGATAGCTACTTTATGCTCAAATGTAATTAAATAATATTACTCGTGGTGATTCTACAGCTGTAGTCTAAGTTCCAAGCAGATATATCTATCTATCTATCTAGCTATAATATATGTATATATCTATATATCTATATATATATATATATAGCTAGATAGATATATATATTTATAAAATGGTGTGGTGAAATCATAAAAATCCCAGTGATACAATTGGACAAAACACGTCACATGACCGTGCATTATTTCCCAACGACCGCACACCTAGCACTACGACCGCACACCTAAACTACTTTCCATTCCTCAAAACCTTTCACCAGCAGCAAGACCACTCCACACCCGCTGCAGCTAGACACCCACACTAACACACATATACAACTGACACCCTGTAACCACTGTCACCAGTCTGATTAACATAAACCTAACTGTACATATGAAAGTACAACATACATAATTTTGTACTCTTCTCCTCATTTCAAGCCTTTACATACATTATTTTGTACTCCTGTCTTCAATTCAAGCCTTTACATTTACAATGCCGCGATCGTAAACACAGTACTTTCACTTTCAATACAGAAATGTAGCGTGACCGAGCGGTGCTCATTTTACAAACTCAAAAGCTGTTAGCTGCTGAAACAAAGATGTGCAGTGTTTAAAAAATAATAAAAGTCACTGCCTTTTACTACTTTCTCCTCCGGAATACTAGATCCATAACACAGTACTTTCACTTTCAATAAAAAATGTAACGTGACCGAGCGGTGCTCATTTTACAAATTCACAAGCTATTACCTACTGAAACTAAGACGTCCACTGTTTAAAAAATGTGAAAAGTCACTGCCTTTTCCTAGTTCCTCTCCGTAATCAAAAATACTAGCTCCATTTCCGATCCCAAACGAGCGACGACAGACCGAGCGAGTCGGTAATTTTAGAGGCAACACTCGCTCTCGCTTCCCTCGTTTCTAAGGTGTCGACTCACTCAATCTACACTACTTCTTCCGCATACAATCTGAAAGTAGAACTAAACAAAACAGACAAAACCGAATAAAAGGCACAGAGTTTTCTAACTATTTAAACACACCACGTCTTACTTCTACAACCTAAGAGCTTCTCACTTTCTAAAATTAGCACCACTCGTCACGCTTACATTTCAGCAATTAAAGTGACAGTACTACCAATTAAAGTGACAGTACTATAAATACATACTTTTTGGACACCACAAGGACTACTAAAACTTAAATTCATTAAAATACAATTTTAACACCAAAAGTGTCACCTCTACAAACATAACATTTAATTACCAACTACACAGAAGAACTACTCCCCCAAAAAAAAATCTATAACCATTTCATAAGATAGATATACCACTCATGATGTGCGGTGCGTGCTCTGATATCGCCACGCCTTGTGCGGATGATGCACCGCCTGCGGCCTCATGCACAACGCACACCAAGGCGTGCGTATATCAGAGCGCGACCGCACACCTCAGAGTAGTATATCTATTACATATATTATAGCTAGATAGATATATATATCTATACATATATTTCGTTACAGGTTGGCTTCTGGGCAGCACTCTACTAAAATTGTATTATTTATCACGCAACTGGATCTTAAAATGATTACTCCAGCCAAATTGAACATCTAGACACCAATCAAAATAATTAAATAAGCCTGACTTGTCTGGCAATCTTGCAGAACTGGGACACTGTTCAAGTCAAAGATCCAGCCCTAACCATACCAAACAACAAAACCAGGCCAAAGAAGTAAACAAAGCCAAAAGTCCACTGCAGCTGCACCATTGCCCAGTAACTGACTCTCGCAGATCACAACAATCAAATCTGTTTTTTCAACATCCAGTTTTTCCTACCTTGATGTATTGAGTTTTCTGGCACCCAGTCTGAGCATGGAGTTTTATTGAGGACTGACCAAAATGCAGAGGCACTTTCTGAGTGAGCTGGCAATGGCAAGTTTACTTGTTCACTCCCTCATGTGGTGGCAACTGGTTTAAGTGCAAAACCCATGAGGAGTGCATCTTTTTCCAGGCCACATCTGCTCTGCTGAGCTGATGGCAGGTCCATCCCATTACTGCCCTAGAGTGCCCCAGTGACTTCTGGCTCAAAGTGCCCAGCCCCGGCCCATTGCCCCATACCTTACAAACAAACAAGAACAACAAAATATGCCAAGTGGAACTCAATCTGTCTTGCGTGAGGGTTCGCCTGAATCCCCAGAACCTCCCGCCAGCATACAGGCCTGCATACGTTTAAATACTTTTTATGGCTGCAATGGGTGGAACCCTGTAGATGTCTAGGGATCAAATGATCAAAAAAGGACTCATCAGATTCAGACCGAAGAACAATTTTGGAGTTCCACCACAATCTCCTCCATGGACAGTCTCCTCCTTGGTACGTGAAGTACTCCAGTGTCTCCATTCATTGTAGCACTCCCACAGTCACAGCAGAGAAAGAAAAAAAAAACAAAGCCCATTCCCTCCTCCCCCCTGTGAACTCACTGCATGCCATAGGTGATATGGCTAATGCCGAGCACATTTTGTTTTGAAATTGTGTATTTCACACAGAGTCTTCCGTGTCTGGTGATAAAACATAGAAACATAGAAACATAGACTTTGACGGCAGACAAGGACCTCTAGGCCCATCTAGTCTGCCCATTTCCCTACCTACAGGATAGGCCGCAGATCCTAGTTAACCAACAGCCTGTATCTTCCTGCCCCCCACAAGAATTGCCTTATGTCTGTCCCATGCATTCTTGAATTCTCCCACAGTTTTAGACCCCACAACTTCCTCAGGAAGGCTGTTCCATCATCCACTACCCTCTCTGTGAAATAATATTTCCCTCATTGCCCCTAGACCGCCTCCTTCTATCTTTAAATTGTCCCCTTGTTCTTGCAAGTCTCTTTTCTGAAAGATGCTACCCTCTTGGACTTTGTTGATTCCTTGAGGTACTTGAAAGTTTTCTATCATGTCCCCTCTCCTTTCTTTCCTCAAGAGTATACATGTTAAGCTCCTTTAGTATCTCCTCATACAGCTTCTCTTGCAGACCCTGCACCATTTAGTTGCCCTCCTCTGGACTGCCTCTATCCTGTCTATGTCCTTATGAGATGGGGTCTCCAGAATTGGACACAGTATTCCAGATGGGGTCTCACCAACTGTCTGTACAGAGGGATAACAACTTCCTGTTTTCTGCTGCTGATGCCTCTCCCTATACATCCCAGTATACCCCCGGCCCTCCCTACTGCCTTCTCACATTGCTTGCTAACCTTAAGGTTATCTGATATGATTACCCCCAGGTCCCTTTCCTGTTTTGTTGTTGTTACTACCTCCCCACCCATTGTGTATTCTTATCCTGGGTTCTTGTTTCCCAGGTGCATTATTTTGCACTTTTTTGCATTGAATCCTAGCTGCCATACGTCTGACCATTCCTCCAACCTTGCCAAGTCCCTTTTCATCCTTTCCACGCCTCCTTGTATATCAACCCTGTTGCAGATCTTTGTGTCATCTGCAAAAGGCATACTTTTCCTTCCAGTCCCTCTGCAATGTCACTGATGAAGACATTAAAAGGACTGGACCCAATCTGAACCCTGCGGTGCCCACTGGTAACCGCCCTTTCTTCAAGTGGACTCCATTTACAATTACCTTCTGTGTCCTGTTGTCCAGCCAATGTTTTATTTGGCTACCACCCTGGGACCCACTCCCAGGCTGGTTAATTTGACTAATAATCTTTTGTGTGGGACTGTGTCAAATGCCTTGCTAAAGTCTAGGTAGGCCATGTCCACAGCCCCTCCCTGGTCTACTACTTTGGTCACCGAGTCAAAGAAATCTATTAGATTCGTCTGACATGACCTTCCCGCTGTGAACCCATGCTGCCTTGGATCCTGTGCTCCACTGACCTCTAGGTACTCAACTATTCTTTCCTTCAGAAGTGACTCCATCACTTTCCCTACCACAGAGGTCAGACTGACAGGTCTGTAGTTTCCTGCCTGTGTCTTGGTCCCACTTTTGTGAAGGTGAATCACATCCGCCTTCCTCCAGTCCTCGGGTACCACACCGTCCTCCCATGATTTATTAAAAAGAGTAGCCAGTGGTTTCACTAGTTCCTTCCTTAATTCTTTTAGAATTCTGGGGTGAATTCCATCAGGACCCATTGCTTCGTCCACCTTCAGTTTTAGGAGTTCTTGCAGAACCCTTTCTTCTGTGAAAGGACTGGGATCAGCCCCCTACCAAGAGTGCTTCTGTTAATTGGATTAGGCACTTCCCCCTCCTCTTTTGTGAATACTGAGCAGAAATATTCGTTCAGTATTCCTGCTTTTTCACTGTCCCCCTCTGCCCACCCACCGTTCATTCTATTCAGCCTCACTATCCCTCCCTTTGTCTTTCTATGCTCGCTGATGTACCTATAAAAGGTTTTATCCCCCTTCTTAACTGAGTTGGCTATCTTTTCCTCAGTTTGGGCCTTTGCTATTCTGACTTCCCTCCCTGCTTCCTTCTGCCTTAACTGGTGCAGCTCTCTGTCCTGCTCCTTCTGTGTTTCCTTATACTTCGGAATGCTATCTTTTCTTCCTGACTTTCACAGCCACCTCTCTTGAGAACCATAGAGGCTTTTCTTTCGTTTTGATTTGTTTATTTGCTTCACACAAGGCTTGTTGCCTCTGTGATGGCAGTTTGATAATTCCCATTGTTGCTCACACCTCCTTCTAGCCTGTTTGTTAGTGCTTTTCTGAGGCACTCTCCATCTTGCCAAAGTCAGCCCTCCTAAAGTCAGTACCCTCACTTTTGTATGGCTTGACTCAGTAGCAGAGTTGCGTGAACCACACTGTTTTGATGGTCACTTGTCCCCAGATGGCAACCCACTTCTAGATCTGAGATCCTCTCACTGTCCCCATTTGAGAGTACGAGGTCTAAGATTGCTCCCTCACGAGTGGGTTCCGAAACTAGCTGTCTAATGCCTGCCACCTGTAGAGCATCAAAAATGGTCCTGCTCTTGGATGTGGCTGCAGCAAATGTGCTCCAGTTGACATCTGGCATATTCAGGTCTCCCATCAACAGTATCTCCCCTTTCTCTGCCATTCTAAGAATGCCTTCCATCATATCCTTGTCCATTCCTTCCCCTGACATGGGGGTCTGTACACAACCCCTGTGCGGATTGTGGTGCCCTTTCCAGTCTCCAAGGTGACCCACAGTGCCTCCTCTCCTCCCTGTTTACTCTTTTGTTCAGTTGATTTTATCCTTTCCTTTACATAGAGAGCTACTCCTCCCCCTCTTCTCCCCTGCCTGTCTCTCCTGTAAGTTATGTACCCTGGTATGTTAACATCCCAGTCATGGTTCTGAGCTGTCATTTCTTGGCAGTGAATGGAACAGCTGTTTTATAATGTGGATTTGTTTTGTTGTACTATTTAACCAGTTTGTGGGCACTTTTGAAATCTGTCAGTAATCATTTACGATAGTGCACTGCTGAAAGTTTAGTATCCATTTCCTAATTTCAGTTAAGTGAATCGAGAGGTTAGCTGTCAGTTTCTGTCATTTAACTAACTCTTTCCTATTTGTGTGACTGATTCATGTAGCATGGGGTGTCTATTATGCATGAAGAACTAATATTTGAATTTCTGATTTGCATACACATCTATACTTAATTTGAATTGATGGTGTCTTAGTCCAAGTTTAAAACCGCACAAATTGCAGTAGAAACAACAAGTCTGACTCCTGATTTCTGACAGAAAACTACATCGGCAGGCAACTTTTGTTACTTGTGTAAACAGGGCTGAAGGCTGACTTTGCCATATGAATAAATGTAGGCATCTTTCTGCATACTACTAATTGTAATCTGAGCAGAGTATTTCAACTATAGTTTTAAAAGGAGCAGGGAGTAAATGAAGAAAACAGCTGGCAGCCCAGTCTACTTAGCCCTGAGTAAAGCTGCTCTGTGAATGAATAAAAAGTGCAGTAATATTAAAGCAGCAGTGCAATGAGAGATCACGTGATGCCATCTTTGGGGTAGCAGCGTAGGCTCCTTGATCCCACCCTACAGTCACTTCAAAACCAACTTTTATCTAACCAGCATTAGGAATATGACTCTTAATCAACTCCACCTTACAGCGGAACCACCAGAGCATCACCCGATCTGAAAATCTTGATCACTCACCAGAGGAAAGCAAAGATCGATGGAGGCAGAAATGCACCAGGCCCTCCTGCCACACACTCCGCCGCAAGCGCCAGACAAAAACTCCAAGTGCCCCAAAGGATCCACGACTGCCAAGACAGCATCATCCACCACCCCTACTTCCCCTCTATCAGAGGAAAGATTTTTCGCTGAACTAGCTCCTCTAAAAACAGCCTTCACTGAATTTGCTATCAATTTTAAAACCATCAGAAAGAATCTAGCAGACTCTTTCTGACAAATATCTGACGTCTCAACCAGAACCACATTTCTTGAAAACTGGCAAAAGAAAACAAATCCAGAACTTACCCTTCTACACCAAAAACTAGCTAAAATGAACCTGAAATTGGAAGACCTGGAGGGCCGCAGCAGATGCAACAATCTTGTGGTATTTGGTCTCCCTGAGGATGTGGAGGGTGCCTCACCTATCATTTTCACCCCGAAACTCCTTGTGAAGATAGCAGACTCCTCTCCCCATAGTACAGCATACGTGGTAGAACATCCTTGCTAAGGCCCAGACTTCCCCCTGGCTCCAAATCCAGACCATTTATCCTCAGGCTGTTAAACTACTTAGACCGCCAACATGTCCTATCTAAAATAAAATAAATTTATACAATCGGATGGTACCCATCTCCACATTGCTCAGGAGCTCCCAGTGGCTACCAGACAAAAGAGGGCTGAATATCATCAACAAGTAACTAAGCGAATTGCAGCAGGGATGAAATTCCACGTTATATCCCGTGCGGCTTTCTGTCCTTTGCAATGGATTCTGGAAAACCTTTGAAACTTCCCATGAAGCCTCACAGGAATTGTCAAATATGTTCTCAGATCTCTTCAGTAACTGCTGAAACCGAACTAACCACCCAGTAATAAACCTCTTGGATTGAATATTACCTGTTTCCTCTGCGATTGTGATAGTTTTTGCCAAAGCTTGAACTTTATTCAGTTTGTGCATTTGTGGATGCCCTGCAATATCTCCTGTTTGCATGGAATTGCTGATGCCTGAGAGAACTGCTTTTCCCCTTCTACTCCCTTTAATTTCTCCTTTTTTTATTTTTTGTTTGTGCTCCCTGTCCAGTTTTGAAGAATATCCCTTTAAGCCTGAGTGGCCTCTAACCTTTGTGCTCCAGTTCAGACCAAGCTGGGACTCCTGGGAGAACAACTCACTGATCTGCAGAGCGAAGGCATCTTTTTTATTCTCTCCCCTACAAGACCCAGGTATGGCAATCTCCTAAATTTGGTCCCTGCTTCTCTGATCATCCTCTGTTTGAAATGGTGACTATCCTGGCTTTGCAAATATGTTACAGAGACTCCCCATTGAAGACTCACATGATCGCTAAATTCTTCCATGAATGTGCGCACTTTTGAGAAGGGACTGTGCAATGGTGTGCAGGATCATGTAGGAGCTACATCTCCAGCAGAAACAACTCAGTTTTTGGGACAGTCACAAAGGAAGAAAGAGACTTGGGTATCATCATCACCGATGACCTGAAATCATCCAAGCAGACCTCTAAAGCAGTAGGTAAGGCTAGGGGGATGTTAGGGTGTATTAGTAGGGGTATCACAAGTCGTAAGAGGGAGGTAATAATCCCTCTTTACAAGATACTGGTTAGGCCTCATCTGGAGTACTGCATGTAGTACTGGAGGCTACACCCTCACAAGGACATTAACCAAATTGAGGCAGTCCAGAGAAGGGCAGCCAAAATGGTGTAGGGACTGCATCAGAAGACATATGAGGACAGATTAATGGAGCTCAATATGTATACCTTTGAGCAAAAGAGGATGAGAGGTGATATGATCGAGACATTCAAACACCTTAAGGGCATTAACAAGGTGAAAGAGTCTAACATGTTTAAATATAAGAAAAATAGCAGGAGAAGAGGACACAGCATGAGATCAGAGGGAAGCCGATTAAGGGGGAATGTGAGGAAATAATTTTTCAAAGAAAGGGTGGTGGATGCATGGAATGGCCTACCTCAGGAAGTGGTGGCTATGAATACAGTGCAGGGCTTCAAACAGGCATGGGATAGGCATAAGGGAGCAATACAGATGAGTATGAATAGATAGGCCACTGACAGAGCAAAGGCCAATGGCACATTTATAAGGTAGAAAAAGAAATGGGCAGAGTGGATAGGCCTTGCAGTCCTTATCTGCCATCAGCTTCTATGCTTCTATGTTTCTATGTAATATATCCTTTATCTTTTTTCTCTTTATGGCTCTATGACTGGGGCTTATTCTTTTGCAATTACCATGTCTTAGACTCACCGGACTTTTTACCAGACTGATCATGCTGTCACAACAAGCTGACATGACAACTTACTTCTGGACAATAATAATTCATCCAATAACAATATATTAATGTCTGCAGTAAAAGGGATTAGCTCCTCTCCCTGCCTCTCCCCTTACCTCCCTTCCCTCCTCTGCCCCTCCCTTCTCCCCTATCTCCCTCTCTCCCCCCCTCTTTTTTTTTCTTTCTCAGACAGGATATGTGGAAATAATGAATCTTCCCAGGGCAGTACAATTTATATACAATATTAATCGTACCTGGGGCAATAACTAATTCCTTTCAGGTATATAGGTTCCTATAAGATAATTGATGTTTATAGCTTAGTGCATACCTTCACCTCTATACAAGGCAATAGGCTCCAATTAGACAGTTATGGAATTGTTATATAGCTCATTTGCCTGGCTAAGTTTGTATCAGTTAGGCATGTTAATGCAATTTTAAGATGTTCTGTGGGGTGGGGGGAGGGAAGATGTGTGTTGTATTTGGGGATAGCAATCAGGCATTTTGGTATTAGAATTCCTCTGCAATATGGTTTAGATAGAACCTCTCTCTTTCCACTATCACTTTGCGGGGAGTTCGAAGGGGGGGTATTGGGAAAAGGTAACTATTCCATTTCAACCAAAAACAGAGGGGAGAGGGACGGGGACTGCCATTGGTAGAGATTCTATTAGGAATGGGACATTTCCTCAAGGATGGAAGGTGGAAACCTCACAGAGGATAGATTACCCTCCTTTAATATGGTACTATGGCGATGTATAACCTGGGCTCTTGGAATGTCTAGGAAGCACAGTCCCCCATAAAAGATCTAAGATCCTTCTTTATCTTCAAAGGCTACAAATTGACATTGCCTTCCTCCAAGAAACCCGCCTTCCATCAGACCAGGTTCTTTGATTTCAAAGAAACTAGGCAGGACAGGTATTTGGAACTGGTCCCAGCTCTCGCAAGGGAGGGGTCGCCATTGTAACTGCACGTAAAATCCCTTTTCATCTATTGCAAGAAGTCACAGACCCACAGGGTTGGTTCATTATTCTCCAAGTATTGTTAGGCCACTCTGAGCTTATATTGGGGTCAGTCTAGAGGCCTAATAGTGATGACCGCATCCCTCTTCACCTCAACTCCAACCACATTAGCTACCTGGTCCTTTCTATCTCTCATTTTTTTGGCAACTGGAATTTGGTGCTCTCAAACCAGTTGGATATATCAGGTTCTACCAGACCAATCCAATCACCAGGTCAATGGGGCATTCATGAACTTATGAGCTCTTTAGGACTAGTAGACCCATGGAGAATCCTATATCCAGATCGGAGAGAGTATTACTTTTACTCAATACCCCATCGATCCTCCTCCAGGATTTACTTTTTTTTCCTCCTAAGTCTAGACCTCCTTCAAGGCAGTACCCACTCATTTTATTCTCCTAAAGTCCTTTCAGATCACCATATAACTGTAACTCAAATAAATCTCATCCACAATAACAATAATGACAAAACCTGGAAGCTGAACAACCAATTACTTAAACCAAGGAAGCACCTGCAACACATGCAATCATTCATCCAGACTTTCATGGAACATAACTCTCCCTCCATGTCCAACTTAGATATACTGTGGTGTGCCTTAAAATGTTCATTAAGAGGCGAGTTAATTTGAATGGCCACTATTCATTAGAGACAGAAAGAAGCAACCCTTTCCTCCACTTCAAGCATTATTAAAGAAGCGGAGGCTAACCTCTCCCTTACTTCTTCTATTGAGAAATGGGAACAGTTAGAATTTCTTTGAGCCCAATATAATAAGCTTTTAGGGAAAAGGGCAGAATTCCTTTTACTTCTCTCTAAAGCTACATACTTCGATCAAGGAGAGAGCGAGAGAGATGGAAAGCTTCTGGCCCTTCATCTATGAACTCAAATGACTGACAAGATAGTCCCCTCCATATACTCCTCCACAGGTCAGCTCCTTACCTCCCCCTCCACCATAGTGGAAACTTTCAAAGATGTTTACCAACAATTATATACTCCCCCATCTCTCCATTTCACAATCTCTCACTTTGAGTCCTTTCTTCAGGATATTGCACTCCCAACCTTATCTGAACAGCAAGCTGCCATCCTGAAAGCTCCTCTATCCCTTTCAGAACTCTATGAGGCTACTGACTCTGTCTCGCTCTGTCTCTCTCCTGACAAATCCCCAGGGCCAGATGGATTTACCACAAATTTCTATCAGTCCCTCAAGGATACCCTAGTCCCTATTTTGCTAGACACGTTTCAGTATTTCTTTCAAAATTGCATCTCTGATCCCTCCCTCACCACGGCCACCATCGTCGTTCTCCCTAAACCAGGTCGAGACTCGCTATTTATCTTTAATTACAGATCAATGTCTCTAATCAGTGTTGACATCAAGATTCTGGCTAAGAGCCTAGCCACCAGGCTCAGCTTAGTATGGGATGCTCTGATCAGTAGAGAACAAGCGGGATTTGTAAAGGGCAGAATTTCAGCCGATCACCTTATGAAACTCTTCTGTCTCTTGTCTGCATCCAGGGAATCAAATACCTTGGCTGTTCTGGTCTTCCTGTATGCACAGAAAGCCTTTGATTGAGTGTCAAGGGAGTATCTATTCACCCTTCTTCCCAGAGATCATATTCCGAAGGAATTCATACATTGGATCAAAATACTATACTCATCTCCCTCGGCTAGGGTAATATGTAATGGATAGCTTTCTACCCCATTTACTCTTCACCAAGGCACCCGACAAGGCTGCCCCCTATCCCCTACCTATTTAACCTCTTTCTGGAACTCCTACTTAGAAAACTTAATCATTCTCCTCTGGTAAAAGGAATTACAATTAGAGGCAAGGAATATAAACTATCAACATATGCAGGTGATATTCTGCTACAAATCTTTTCCCCACTTCAATCCCTCCCAGCAGCCATGCAAATCATTTTGCAATTCAGGCTTACATCAAACTACAAATTAAACTTAGATAAAACAAAAGTTATGCCCCTGAACAAATTTACCCTTTGATCTGAAGTGTTCCAGTTGGGCCTCCAATGGAATACAAATAAGCTAAAATATTTGGGGATGTATCTCAACTCTTCCTCGCAGAAGTCCAAACAGTTCAATCTAGATGATACCCTCCATACACTGAAAATGGACTTACAAAGATGGTCTAAACTTCCATTTACCTTGTGGGGCTGCATGAGCATCCTCAAAATGAATGTTCTCCCCCGTCTTCTTTACCCCCTCCAAATGTATAATGGGACACTCCGCCTGACATAGTTTACACACTTTCACAGACTATTCAGCTCCTTTCTTTGGCAAGGGAAGAAAACTAGAAGGAATTACCTTCGACTCACATGACATAAATTAGACGGAGGGTTACAGGCCCCAAATATGTATCTATATTACCTTTCTATACACCTCACGAGGACAATTTACTGGTCAAGCTGCCTGCAGGAAGAGTGCTACCATCCCCTTTGGGCAGACATTGAACATGATCTCTGCTCTCAACACAAAACTGACCCTACCTCACTACACTTTGTGGGCAAGAAAAACCTCCCTAGGTATCTACAGAATTCTCCACTTGGTTCTTCACTCCAGATCCAATCTCAGCTCACTTCACTTCTAAAAGTTAAGGTCCATAAATACATTTTGCAACCCCTATTTTACAACTCTAACCTTTGGATACACAGGAAAATGCTTAACTCACAACAATTTTTGCCCAACATAGAAGTTGAGAAGGTAGAGGACCTGGTAGCTACTCAAAAACCGTTACCTTTCCAAGCAGCCAGCACCATCTTTAATTGGCCCTCATCTAAGATTTTCAAATATCTACAAACCTCTCATATGTTAGTGCAGTACTTTGGTACTGGACCATGGCAAACACCTTATAAGGACAAGCTTCTAGAATACTCACTGTCTCTTCCCGACTCTCATAGAATATCCCATGCCTACAAGTTCTTACAAACTTCAATAACTAAGTTAGAGGGAGTGCATATCTATCAGTGGGACTATAACTTACCACCCCAGAACTTCCCTAGACCATGGACTAAAATTTGGAAACACTTATATAAAAATGTCAAATGGGCAGATGTAGATACATGCAGTTCCAGATAAATCACAACCTTTACTATACCCCAGAAAAACTACACCAAATGGGACTTCTCACCAATGCTCAATGTCCCAAATGTGTCAAAGCCCCTGGATCTCTTATTCACATGTTTTGGACCTGTGAAAAAATTGCCCCTTTTTGGTCCCTTATACAATCCCAACTAAGTATCCTTTTAAACCTTTCTGACATGTGTACTCCCGAAATCTGCATAATAGGGGGATTACTCTAATGTGAACAGTAGCTCCCAGAGAGCACATATTGCTCTGATCTCTGCTTGCATCAAAAAAGTTATACTTAGACATCGGATAGATCAACTTACACCTACACATGTTGAAATGTACAAAGAAATCATGTTCGCTTTACAAGCAGAAAAAATAATAGCAAACATGTGACATAGGTCAAACAACTATAAAGCAATCTGGGGACCACTAGCTATGTTGCTATCAGTGTCATGACTTTATTTTCTCTCCCTTTTCCACCTACAAATACCAGGGATTCCTAGACAGGTAGCCCCCTCAATAAAGAAATAGTGGTTACCTTACCATGGACTTGAACCCAAATCACTTCCTAGCATATTTCTTCTCAACAACCAGTGGCAGGAGAGGGGAGGGTTAGGTATACTGGGGAAGGGGAGAGTGGGAGTTAGGTATATATTTATTTGTCTGTGTACTGTTAAAATTAAAACAAGGAGTTGTCATCTTCCTTACCTGTACCAAATCAGACAAATGGACCCAGAGACATATGTATAATCTCTGTACTTGGTACTGTATACTATGGGTGGGATATTCAAACTGCACCAGGCTGTGGTACAAGCCTGGGCACAGTGCAACTGGGATGTGCCAGGGCACTGACAGGGTGATATTCAATGATGCTGCACCATGGCTCAGCACCGTTGAATATCGCTCTGTGGCCACCCGCATTGCATATGGTGCAGTGGCACTGCACCAGCGCAAGTGGCCAGAGAGGGGCAGGGGGATGTGCTAGAGCAAGTGCCGTTGCGCTAGGTGCATCAACAGTGATATTCAAAGGTGCACATGCAGATGGAGCCATAATGCATGCAAGGCACAAATGGGGCCATTTGCATGTCTATATGGCCCCATTTGCATGCAGGTGCACCCATCCCCAGCGACTTGCACCTGGTACCCTGCCAGGCTGCGGCCGTCGGGGACCGACACCACCTGCATAAGCAGCAAAGTGCCCCACTGCCCGATCGCGGGCATAAGTATAAAGAAATTACCTCCTATATCCCTGGTGGTCAAGTGGACCACATGCAGCCCGATCACAGGCAGAAGTCTAATAAAAGATTAGATCCCATCCCTGGTGGTCCAGCGGTACCACCCCCCCGCAGGCCCTGCCCCCGCGGTCAGTGGCGGGTGGCAGTTCCCCACCTGCAAGCTGCCCGGCTGCCCACTGACTGACTGCATACAGTACAGCTATACACCCATTGGTCCACAGCGTGAGCCAATGGGCGTGCAGATTGTACCGTACTGCACAGTCCAGATATGTAATACTGTAGTTATTGTAAGCTGTGCGCAAATTGCCTAGTGCCTAGTGTGTCTGGTATTCTTCAGTATTGCCATAAGCCAGCAATATTACCGGATTGTGATGTGGCTGCATTAGAGAGAGATATGGTGGGAAGGGGGACACTAACAGTATTTAATGGGCACAGGCACCCTCATCAAGATAGTCCACATAGCACTCCATTTGTAAAATTTTGTTTTCCTGACATATGTAGAGCCAGACAGCCTAAATCAAAAGAAATGTTATAAGTGAGTGAGTCAGCTGGAGTGAGATGCTTTTTTCCCTTTTTTTCAATAAAAAAGACTTACTCCAGTTGACTCACTCGCTCATATGTTTCATTCACAGCCTAGGTTCACAGGACATGAACAGTGTGAAGACAGTGGTGGGAGACAGCTGAGCCGGCAATGGAAAGGAACGCACAGAGTATCAGAGTTATTAGAAGTAGTACTGCAGCTTGTCCTTGGTATTGCAGCTACTAATTTTACATGGTCACTGTCAGCTATCTCCATGAATGTGCACGGCGCCACAACAATGATTCCACTCAGCAACTTGGTTAAACATTTTAACTCCTATTATAACCACGATGCAGTCTGTTTTCAAATGGTGGTTCTGGCAAGAGTTTGTGCTGGCTGAAAGGTGAGCTGAACCTGTAAAGTACAAAAATATATAGTTAATCAAAATGATTTATTTCTAATGGAACCATTCATAGCTTGAGTGTTCTAATGTAAATACATAAAAACCGGTTCATAGCACTGCTGCTTTAAACCAAGTCAGGATCTACTTGCTATACTGGTCAGTATTTGTGTATTATTTTGCCAAGTAGAGGTGGTCAGTTTATTCATTTTCTTTAATCTTTTCCCAGTGTCTAAGAAGAGCAGTGCAAGTGTAGTGGTGGGGCTGCCTTCTCATCCTCAGCAGCCTAGTCCATACAGCACTCCTCCCAACCTGGGCAAAAAAAAACATAGAGTGCAGGAAAATGACTTGCCAACTGGCTGTCTCACTCACCACAACCAATTGCATTGAACTTTTCGATTCAAGAGCAGGATGCACTTTGTGTGTTCCATAGGGTGAGGTGGGAAGGAGACATTTCCTTTGGAGAGTCACTAAAACATAAGGATTGTGACATTACCATTTTGTGTCTGAGCTTGTGTTTTTTCCCTTCTTAAATTATACAAATTCCAGGTATATTTAATTATAAGTTACTATACAGCATCATGCCGAAAAGGTGTGTTGCATTTATTCAGGATGAAACAGAAACTACTTGTCATGCATTATGCTTACAGCTTATGATTTCTCAAACTGAGTATGGACTAGATCTGCTAGACATTGTGACATTCACACACTACATTTCTCTCTCTCTCTCTCTCTCTCTATCTCTTTCTCTCCTCAATGACTCTCTCCACTTGTATTTCCATAATTAACAAAAAAAGTCTGCATTTATTTTAAGGTGATCACCTTGTGCTGAACAGCATTATAGATGAGCATAAATAGTGCTGGGCAAGAAACCCCATAAAGTGCTGCCCACGGGGAACATTTCAGTAAGTATTACACAGTGGCTGCCTTCTTATTCTTGGCAGCCTAATCCGTACAGCAATCCCCACTCCTGGAGGAAAATGACTTGCCAACTGGCTGTCTCACCCACCACAGCCAATTGCATTGTGCTTTGTGATCCAACAGCAGGATGCACTTTGTGTGTTCCTTAGGGAGAGGTGGGAAAGAGATGTTTCCTTTGGAGAGTCACTAGTTTAAGCTGAATGGATTTTCTCCCAGTGTTGCTTTCATGTGTCTAGAGAAAGAGCTGCAAAAATAATGCAAATCGCTATGACAAAAATAAAACAAACAAACAAACAAAAAAAGATGTAATGTAGAAGACTCCCCGAGGAGATGCTGGCCAAGAGCATTTCGGAGTGGATCAGCTGATCTGCAATTTTCAGACGGTTTCAAACTGGTCATTTGACTGGGAAGACATGGCAGTAAAATCCAGAAAGCTAGACTTTGGTACACTGTGCAAGTGATTGGTCTTAGTAATACGTTCAGTACAAAGTTTGAAACGGACCTTTGCTGGTTACAGGAAAAAAGCACCAATATCAGATTTCACTGTTGATACTTCTTGCTGACGTTTCTATTGCTTGGTGTGTTGATGTGTCTTGCTGATGTTTCTATTGCTCTGCGTGTTTTTGTGAATCAGGAAACAGCTGCTACAATAATGCAAGGTAGACAATATAACACTCCCAGTGGTAGCAGGAACTCTCCCTTCAAACAGGTTATAATCAGCAGTTGCCATTTTAGAGGACAGATTGCCTTGTTTTTGTTTAGGAGGAGAAACCTTGAACACTGCCTGGAATTACACAGCAATGAATGGGCAATGGCTCTCATAGTGACTTCAGGCCCAATTGAACTTTTACTTAATTTTATTTTGGAAGTTGTTTCAATGTAGAGGTAGGGAGGTATGGTTAAAGGGGACATGAAATAATTGCTGGCATTATTAATCAGTTTTAGTGACATACTGTACAATGGCTAATAAATAATTTATGAACAATATTTTTGTGTTGTGCCATTTTTTTATCTGGTTCATTTGACTTTTTACCTTTTCAGGCAGTATTGCCAAGTCTCAGGTTTCTTTCTCACCTCATAGCCACTCACCCTATGAGCCATCCATTGCTGATGTACCCATTTGTGCATTTTGTTTGCATGTGACTTATTTCTGATCTGCAGTGTTTACTTTTCCATTGTAGACCACTTCAGTTTATATTCTAGCAATTCTGAATACCTGCATAGCAAAATCTTATTTTAGGTATATTTTTTTCTCATATACGTCTCAGCAACTGTCAGATCATAGAATCATAGAAGCTTGATGGCAGAAAAGGACCGCACCAGCCCATCTAGTCTGGCCTTTTTTCCCCCCTACACCTCCCCCTCCTTGCCAGCCCTGTCCTCTCCTGATACTCAGCCCCATATGCTTGTCCCATGCCCTCTTGAATTCTTCCACTGATTTAGCCCCCACCACTCTGCCTGGTAGTCTGTTCCAGGGCTTCACCACCCTCTCTGTGAAGAAACACCCTCTCACATTGCCCCTGTATCTTTTTCCTTGCAGTTTGAGGCTGTGCCCACTAGTTTTGACCCCCTCCTTCCTCTTAAGTAAACCATCTTCTCCCATTTTATTGAGCCCCTTTAAATATTTAAAAGTTTCAATCATGTCTCCCCTTTTCCTCCTTGTCACCAGCATGTACAGATCCAGCTCCTTACACCTCTACTCGTATGAGTTTCTCTGCATACCCTGCTCCATCTTAGTTGCCCTTCTCTGAACCCTCTCCAACACATCTATATCCTTGCGGAGATATGGCCTCCAGAACTGAACCCCGTATTCCAGGTGTGGTGTCACCATGGCTTTGTAAAGGGGCATCATTACCTCCCTCTTTTTTGCTAGTAATGCCCCTGCCTATGCATGCCAACATTCCACTGGCCTTTCCCACTGCCCTGCTACATTGGATTCCTACCTTAAGGTTTGAGGAGACTATGATCCCCAGATCCCTCTCCTGTTCTGTTACTTTAATTTCCTCCCCACCAAGGTTGTACCCTGCTTTTCTGTTTCTACTCCCCAAGTGCATCACAGGGCACTTCTTGGCATTCAAATTTCAGCTGCCATGTCTCAGACCATTTTTCAAGCATCCTTAAGTCCTCCCTCACGTTCTCCACCCCACCCAGGGTGTCCACCCTATTGCATGTTTTTGTATCACCAGCAAATAGGCACACCCTTCCCCTCAAATCCTCAGAAATATCACTGACATAGATATTGAAGAGAAGCTGACCCAAAACCGACCCCTGTGGCACTCCACTCTTCACCCTCACTGTCCCCGAGTGCACCCCATTTAACATCACTTTCTGAGTTCTTCCTGACAGCCAGGCCTCCACTCAGCTGGTTATTTTCCCACCCAACTCCAAGCTTTCCATCTTGTTCACCAGCCTCCTATGGGGGATGGTGTCAAAGACCTTACTGAAGTTCGGATAGGCCATGTCCACTACCTCCCCAGTCAATCACCTGAGTTACCCAATCAAAGAACTGAATTAGGTTTGTCTGGCAAGACTTCCCTTCTATGAAGCTATGCTGTCTGCTGTCCTACAAGCCACTCCCCTCTGGCTAATCCACCACCCTCTCCTTGATTAATGCCTCCATTACCTTCCCCACCACGGAAATGAAGCTGACATGTCAGTAGTTCCCCTCACCTCCTTACTACCTCCCTTGTGTAACAGCACTATGTCTGCCCTCTTCTAGTCCTCCAGCACTCTCCCCATATACAGGTACAAGTTGAAGAGCCTTGTGAAGAGTGCGGCCAACTCTTCCTTCAATTCCCTGATCACCCTGGGGTATAACTTGTCAGGCCCCATTGCCTTGTCCACCCTCAATCTATCTAGCTCTGTCCTAACCCTATACACAGTGAATGGGCTCAGATCCACCCATTTACCCTCCTTCCCATTCAACTTTAGTGCAGATCCCCTACCTTCCTCCTCCTCTGTGAATACTAAACTAAAATACTTATTTAATAACTCTGCTTTTTCACAGTACCTTTCCAATTGTATTTCCCCCTGTCCCATCTGCCTAGTAATCCCCTGCCTTACCCTTGTCTTCTCCCTCACATATCTAAAAAAGGTTTTATCCCCCCTTTTGGCCTTTTTCACTATTTTCTCCTCAGTACCTGCTTTTTTCCCTTCTGATCTTCTCTCCTGCCATACTCCTCTTTTCCCTATACTCTTCCTTATCTTCCTCGCTGAGTGTCTTCTTAAATTTTCTGAAAGCCCTCCTCCTTTCCCTGACTGCCCTCGCACCCACCTTTGTAAATCAAAGTGCTCTCCTCCCCCTTTTGCTCTTCCTAACCTTTTTTATGCACATTTCTGCAGCTTTCAGTACCCCTCCCTTGACAGCTAGCCATAACTCCTCCACTGTCACTATATTCTCTGTACCCTCCATTGTCTCCTTTACTATCCTTCTCATCTTGTCAAAATATGAGCATCTGAAGTCCACGACTGTAGTACTGATTTTACATGTCTCCCTCCCTCTCTCCCCTGCCCTGACCCTGAACATTACTGTGCTGTGATCGCTGTTGCCCAAGGCTTCTCCCACCTGCACCTCCTCCACACTCTCCCCATTTGTCTGGACCACATCCAGAAGGTTGTTGCCCCTTGTCAGCTCCCTGACTAGCTGTTGAAGGAATATCCCCTGAAGCGCAGCTAGTATCTCCCTGCTCCTTGATGATGCTGCATTCAGGATATCCCAGTCTACATCTGGGAGGTTTAGGTCCCCTACCAGCAGTAGCTCTCCTTTTAGGGCCAGCCTTGTGACTGCCTAAATTAACTGTTGATCACCCTCCTCTCCTTGCATAGGTGGCCTGTATACCACCCCCATTTGTAGGGATTATCCCATGCTCCTGCCTAGTGTTACTCACAGTAGCTCAGTCTCTCCATCTTCCTCTTGTCTTTCAGTTACACTTATGCCTTCCCTGATGTATAAAGCAACTCTTTCTCCCTTCTTACCCTCCCTGTTCCTTCTGAACAGTCTGTAACCTGGGATAGTCATTTCCCAGGTGTGCAGCTCTGTCCACCAGGTCTCTCTTACAGCTACTACTGTATATCTAGTCCTTCATCCCTCATGATGGCCTTCAAGTCCCCCATCATATTTGCCAAGCTCCTGGCATTGACTGCTAAGCCCTTCCACCAGATTCCTTCACTATCCCCCCCTTTTTTGTAAATGTTTTTACATTTTAATCATCTTTTTATTTGTATGGTAAAATAATATTTTAGTGGATAAAAAGATCACAAACCATGACATTGTACTTAAATTACAGCTCATAATACACAAAGAAGAAATTTCTTCTTATTTACCATAATTTCCTTATCTGTTAGCTCCAACATTGTCAATGGGTAATCATAACAACTGGGTATTGTGCACCCCTACCAGGGGAAATGGCACAGCCCAAGCTGTAGAATGTTTGGCACATAAGGATTCCAACCAGCAGCAACTCCCCAGTCAATACTGAGCTCTCAGTGCCATAATGAGCTACATATTTTCATATATTATAACCAATTACCTGTATACAACATTCCTTAATACTGTAAATAAATGCTGCCTTACCTTCCTGGCAGATATCAGAGGAAGAAAATACATTCCATTGGACTCAAGGTTTGGACGACTCTGTCCTGCCCACAGGAAAGAACAATCAGACAACAGAGAAAAGCTCCACATCAGTTGCTCATCTGGAAGACTGAGGCTGACCACAAAATAAGGCATACTTTTAAGGCAACAACTGAATGCAGTGAGACTACCTGCAACACAGAAAAGCAGCTTAAGAGTTATCAGTAAAGCTGTTAACCTGCAGTCACAGACTGACTGAAAAAAACATTTTTTTATATATAGTTTAATTATGAGCACAGCAAAACAAAACAGGAATGTCCGAAAACATAGTAGGGGATTTTCCTATAGGAGCCAGGCTCCTGGGTGGGCCCCACTGGCAATGTTAGAGCTAACAGAAAAGGAAATTACATTAAGTATGAAGAAATTTCTTCTTTCTGTAGTGCTTCACATTGTGAATGAGTAATCATAACAACTGGGTTCTAAGAAGCAGTACCCAGAAAATACCAGGCAAGCACTTGTGAACTACAGTCTGTAGTACTCTGCGACCACAAACTGTATCAGCAGAACTCTGAACATCCACTTTGGATGTTTTGTGAATGTGTGGATGGAAGACCATGTAGTTGCCTTCCATAACACTAAAAACCAATGCTTCACTTGTCTTTTCCCAGAGCACTGCCCTAGCCCTGGCAAAGTGAACCCTGATGATAGCCGGAGTCCTCTTCTTTCCTGTAACACTGGCCTGAATGATGCGGGCCCGCATCTTCTTAGCTTGGGTAGCCTAAAAAGGCCTCTTGAACCTGCTTGTCTGTTCCAAGAGAATAAACAGACTATCTAACTTTCGGCATGCGACTGTCTTTTTAAGATAGATCCTAACGGTGCGTGATAAATCCAACATGTGCAATTCCTTTTCTTTGGAGTGAGGAGGTTGTGGACAAGAGGATGAAAGACCTATTTCCTGGAACTTCTGGAAGGCAGTGAGCAATTTAGGGATGAAAAACTGGAACCGTTCTATCACCTGTCCTCACGCCAAATAAGGTATGGCTCCTTATGAGGAAAACCTGTAAAACAACACATTCAGCGATGTAGATGAAAGCGGTTTGAAAAACTCCTTGCAGAGAGCATTCAGAACCCAATTCTGGTCGGCGCACCTGCATGCAATTGGGGCCATAATGACATGCAAATGGCCTCATTTGTGCCTTGCATACATTATGGCCCCATTTGCATGTGCACTTTTGAATATCGGGGTAGTTGCACCTATTGCAATGGCACTTGCACTAGTGCATCCCCCTGCTCCACTCTGGCCACTTGTGCTGGCGCAGTGCCGCTGCACCATGCACACTGCAGGTGGCCAAGAAGCGATATTCAACTATGCTGTGCCATGATGCAGCTCCGTTGAATATCACCCTGTCAATGCCCCTGCATATCCAAGTTGCGCTGTGCCCAGGCTTGTGCCACAGCCTGGCGCAGTCTAAATATCCCACCCATAGTGTGATTCCTATACCTTTATAAGGATACAGTGGGTGTGTTGCCTGATATTAGGGTGATATACACTATGGTACTTTTATTAGCAATATTGTAAGTAGATATGGAAAAAAATGTGCCACTTTTAGTGTGAAATGCTTTCTATTGGTATAGTAAGTACATAGTCCCTTTAATCTAACTTAGAGAGTGTTGACCATTGTAAGCATAATAATGGGACAACATTTTAAGGGGTTATTTTAAATTTGAAGTGTGGGAAGTTTAAGCCAGGTGCAAAAGAGTAGCCCTTATTAGTAATAACTATAATCACTTTTTGCTAATAAAAAAAAAAATCATTATGAGCATATAAGTTGCCATTGACCTCCATGACCTCTCAGTTAGTGGAGCAATGAAATTAAGTTGCTACTGTGTGTGTAATTCTTTTGTTGCCCTAGGCTTAAGGAATTGTCTTCTCTTTTGAGTGCAAAGCAAAATCCTGTTGCTTATGCAAGAAAAGGAAAGTTGCTCTGACTCGGTCATCTGCCGGGCACTGCAGCATGGGGTTTTCGGTTGGGAATTAGTTTCAACTTGTTTATACTAAACATATGAATTGCATTTTTGGTACTATACTATAGGAAGTCATATAATTAAAATCAGGCAATGGAATTACAAAAAATATTTTGATAAAAATAATTTGATACAAGCATATTAGCTCTCTGAACCTTGTGACCTCCCATCTATAATAGGTAGTATAGTTGGGAACTATGCAACTCTATTTAAGTGGGTTAAAAATATGACAAGCCAAATGAGGAATTAAGTTTGATCAAATAGTTTTTCAGTAAGGTATGTGTCAAAAGTACCCTTATCTTAATTCATTATTTTATTTACATGGCTAAAACCTGGGACACGATTGATAGTATAACGGGAACAGGACTGCTACAAATTTTAGTAATGGCTTAACAGTAGCAAACTATCTCGCTGTGACCCCATGACCTCACATTACGAGAATGCTGTGAGGTTGGATTTCAAGTAGCATTAATGAACCCCCTTTTTAAAATCCCATAGTTTCATATAATTTATGTGGCTACAAAAGGATGGCTTAGACTTCACAGTATGCACCAATGGAAATCAATTATATTTTTTGTGACCATAATATGGAGCATGCTGGAATGTAATGCTAAGTTTGTGGTTAACTATTTGTTTTTTTAAAGATTTCAATTTCCCTTACAGCTTTGTGATTGAAGACACTCACAATTTACAACTGCCACAATTATATCTCCACAGTTTGAGTTCCAGTTCAGTTCTGGGTTCGGAGCCTTGCAAATTGTGAGTGTCTTCAATTGTAAAGCAGTAAGGGAAATTTAAATCCATAAAAAAACAAATAGTTAACCCCTAACTTAGTATTGCATTCCAGCAATGTGTTTTATTTTATATATTCCCTTCATTTGCTATTCTGCCTAATGTATTTATGATTCTTGTGTAATTACAATATTCATTATATTTAACTTTTTGTAGTTAGATATTTCCTTCACCCCTCTCCCACAGGACACTTCTGGAAATGAGTTGTTTTCAGCTCAGTATGTATTTCCTGGTTAATCTTTTAAATAAATAAATAACCCCTGGATCCATTTTGACCATGGTGAGGAGAATGGTTGGGGTGGGGTATGACTGGCCATCTAGACAAAGAGATGGCTGTTAATGTCCTGCACTGGCATGAGATAAGTGAAAAGAAGGTACTCTTGGGCAGTGGCATGCTGCTAAACCATCAAAGGTTAGCAATGGTAAAGATGAGATTCACAAAACCGTCTGCCTTTTTTACAATTGCATATCGAGACCACCCTCTCCATTCATTAAAGTTTCCTCTCCCCACCACCACCACACTATTTTCATGCTCCCAGTAATTTGTATCAGAAAGAGTTTCTGGTCTCCCACAATCACAGCTGTGCTTCCCCTCCCCAATCATACCTATATATTCACCTGATTCCCCATTTAAAAAAATGCTCACTTTGGCTTTGTGCCTATTTCTTCTAAAAAACACAACAAAAAACAAAGTCTGTGTTCTCTCACCTATTTATAAATCATTAATTACATTGTTGCTGCAGCTGAGGGGTTGCACTTTGTGCCTGGCTATTGCTGAGGGGGGTGTGTGTATACAGTATGTGTGTGCATGCAGGACTGTTCATCACAATCAAGTCCATACATTTATTCTATATGCCTTGTCAGATTGGCTGTAACCAGAATTTATCTTGGCATATCTTTGCTTTGAGTTTGTGCTATGCCTGTGAGGGAGGCTAGTCAGAGTCTATTAGGTTTGCTCAATCTTGAGGAAAACAGACTGTTATGCAGAGAAAATGGCTGATTCCTGGATATACCACTGTATCAATACACTTTATTGTAAAAATCAATCAGAACAACCACAGACCGGATCAGCTGTAACATTCCCCAGTATGTTGACTCTCTCTTTGAGTCTTCTCTCCCTCTCCCTCTCACATTCTTCCCCTTTCCCTCTCTTCTTCCGCCACCTTTCCTCCAAAGTAGTTGTAAACTAGCAGATATTAGCCTAGCAAAATCATACACATTAGTTCAAATTATGATAATAGATTGTTTTAAAATGAGAGATTTATCTCTTTATAAGTTGTACAGACAATTGAACTTATGTTATCTCACCTAGAAGCAAGTTTATTAATGTTATTTGACTAAGTAGCAGTAATTGTTCTCATAAAATACTGTGGTATTTACATGACATAACATGTATGTTTATAAACTTCTGTGACTATCCCTGAATCTCCCGTTTTGTAATTATTGGAATTTATATTTTATTTCACATGGTGTAGACAATGTTTAAATCATTATAATATGCTAATTGAATGAGATTTATCTAGGGTCACATGAACTAAACACTTCACCCCGTCAAACACTGAGCAAGAATCTACAATAAATTGTATTTGTGCAATGGTATATTCTTGAATCAACAGTTTTTTTTATGTAAGAGATCAGTTTTCTTGAGTGACACTTTTTCAGGACCAATGATAAACACCTAACATGCAGTTTTGAGACCCAGGTTTCCCAATCTAAAAAGTGCCAGAATGGTACCAGCCCATTGGCACAGTGGTAGCACTACCTCTTACAATGCCAGTGAATCGGGTTTGGTAATTAGCCCAGGTTATTGGAGGGTTGATTGGGAGAAGGAAGGTTCAGCATTGCCCAGGATGCTCTACTTAAGGGAGGTAGGTGGATCATTGATGCCGCATGACTGCCACCTGGATGACCACAGATGGTAGTGCAGGTGAGAATACATGAATGGGAGAAGATGCCAATTGGCTAGAATGGGCACTAATAGATGATGTCCTCACACCCACTATCAGCCAGCATCACCAAGGAGGAGGATGTAAATGGAAAATGAACCTTTGGCTGAACAGGATGATGGCTCTGCATCACCACTAGACCCTAGACCTGCAAACCTGGGCAATGCTAACTGAAGTTCCCAATGGACCAGGCCCAGACTAAGGGCACAATCATTGGTGAGGGGGGTAGCCATGTGAAAAACATGGGGATAACAAGTCCTAGGACATGGTGAGGTGACAAAATTAGGGTGATGCAGGGAACTGAAGTAGGGGCAGAAGCCAGCCAAGAGTATGCTGACATAGCATATATCACCATCCCAACCTCTTCCCTAGCCATACTTGACTCACAGAAACATAGATGTTGTCAGAAGATAAGGACCACCAGGCATATCTAGTCTGCCTGTTAGCCCTCACCCTGTTTTGCTGCCGATTACCCTACTAGGGCAATGGCTTTCTCTACTTCTATCTGCTACTAGGGTTCCACATGTCTCTCCCATGCATTTTTAAATCCCTCCACTGTGCTCACACCCACCACTTCCTACAGCAGGCTATTCCATACAATCACTACCTTCTCTGCGAAGAAAAACTTCCTCACATTTTCCCTTAACCTGCTACCTTCCAATTTTATATCATGCCCCCTCATTCTTGTAATCCTAATATATTGGAAGATGCCACTCCCTGTACCTTGTTTATGGCTTTAAGGTTCTTTAATATTTCTATCATGTCACCCTGATCCCTCCTCTCCTCCCTCCAGTGAGTACATATTGAGATCCTGTAGCATCTCCTCATAAGTCAGTGTCAGTGGCTCAGCAGGTAGCACACTCGCCTCTGAGGCTGGGAGATCAGAAGGCTGTGTTTTCTATCCCCACACCAGGCACTTGGTTTAATATCCCAATACTGACACTGTGGTGCAGCATGAGGGGGGTGCTGCACTCCTGAGGTGCAGTCTTTCAGATGAGATGTTAAACCGAGGTCCCATCTGCATGTTCTGGTGGTAGTTCAGGTGGATGTTAAAGATCCCATGGCACTTCTTGAAAACAGTAGGGGAATTTCCCCGGTGTCCTGGCCAAATTTCCCCCATTCAATAAAAATACCACCAACAGCTTAATCTGATTCAAAGTCAGTTGGCATTCATCTGTATCCCCTTCCCCTGGGTCATGCCTGAAAATAGGTAGAATCTGCCTAGTGCACTTACCTGGTCAACAAAAACAAAAACAAAAAAAAAAAAGGTTTTGGTGCAAGCCCTGTACCATCTTTGTAACCCTTCTCTATATTGCCTCCATGCTGTCAATGTCCTTATGTAGATATAGCCTCCAGAATTGTATACAGTTCTCCAGGTGAGGCCTCACTAGTGTTTTATACAAAGGCATCACCCACCTCCCTCCTTCTACTAGTGATAGCTCTGCCTATGCACCCCAGCATACCACTGACCCTCCCTGCTCTGCTTAAACATCGTTAGGTCATCTGAAATGATAACCCCCAGATTTCTTTCCTCCTTTCTTTCCTCCCCCAGATTTCTTTCCTCCCCCTGGTCAGTAATTCCACCACCCCCCATCCTGTAACTCTCTCCAGGGTTCCCTCATCCCATGTGCATTATTTTACACTTCTTTGAGTTGAACCCCAGTTGCTACACCTCAGACCATTTTTCAAGCATTCCCAGTTCCCTCCTCATTTTATCCGCCCCTCTGGAGTATCCACTCTGTTGCAGAGCTTGGTGTCATTGGCAAACAGGTAGACCTTTCCCTCCAGCCTTCCACTATGTCACTAATGAAGTCATTAAACAGGACTGGCCTGAGTACTGATCCCTGAGGTACCCCACTGGTCACCCTCCCACACCGGATTGGTTCCCATTTATCACCACCCTCTCTACCTCCTGTCTGTTAACCAGTTCCTTACCCAGTTTACTACCTTGTGGTCCATGCTCAGACTACTCATCTTGCTTACCAGTCTTTTATGTGGGATGGTGTCAAAGGCCTTGCTGAAATCAAGGTAGGCAATGACCACTGCTCCCCCCCCCCAATTTATCTCCCTCATCACCCAGTCAAAAAAATCTAACAAATTTGTTTGACACAATCTCCCTGCTGTGAGTCCATATTGCCTCAGATCCTGGGCACCCTTGGATTCCAAGTATCCCACTATTCTTTCTTTGAGTAGTGCCTCCATGATCCTCCCCACTACTGAGGTGAGGCTGACT
Organism: Neoceratodus forsteri; assembly: GCA_016271365.2. NCBI lineage: Eukaryota > Metazoa > Chordata > Ceratodontiformes > Ceratodontidae > Neoceratodus > Neoceratodus forsteri. The sequence continues at coordinate 419,825,364 of CM028137.1, read as the reverse complement.
GGCCTATAGTTCCCTGGTTCTTCCCTGCTCCCACTTTTGTGTAGAGGAACTACATGTGCCCTCCTCCAGTCCTCTGGAACTACTCCTGTGTTTAAATACTCCTTGAACATGGCTGCCAGAGGCGCTGCAGGCTCTTAACTCAGCTCCCTTAATATCCTTGTGTGTACATCATCTGGCCCCATTGTTTTGTCCACCTTCATTCTTGTGAGCTCCTCCAGGATACTCTCCTCTATGAATGGACTAGTACTCACCCCCCCCCATCATATCTGTTACACAACTGTGGCCCATGACCCTCCTATTCTTCAGTAAATACTGAACAGAAGTATTTATTCAGTTCTACTGCCTTTTCCAGGTCTCCCTCCCTACACTCCCCTTTATTCCCTCTGAGCCTTATAATCCCCCCCCGACTTTCCGTCTCTCACTGATGTACCTATAGGATGTCTTGTTCCCTTTCTTCACCATCGGCACTAATCTTTCCTCAGTCTGTGCCTTTGCTCTCCTCACAGCCTTCCCCACTTCCCTCAGATGTTATAAGTACACCTCCCTGTCCTCCTCCCTTTGAGTCTCTTTATACTTCTGGAAACCTGCTATTTAGGCCCTCACTTTGTCTGCCATCTCATTTGAGAACCATAGTGGTTTCTTCCTTCTCTTACCTTTGTTTACCAATCTGATGCACTGGTTTGTCACCTCCTCTATGGCTCCTTTCCGGTGTTCCCACTGCTCCTGGACTCCCTCCAACCCCTCCTTGCCAGGGCTTCCTTGATGCCTCCCCATATCTTAACAAAGTCTGCCCTTTTGAAATCTAGGACCTTTGCCTTTGTATGACATGACTGTGTCCCCTGTCCTGAAGTTAAGCCACACTATAAGGTGGTCGCTTGACCCTAGTTGACATTCTACCTGGACTTCTGCAATTCTGTTCCCACTGGTCACTACCAGGTCCAGTATTACCCTGTATCTGGTGGGATCAAGCATGAACTGCCTGAGGGCTGTCCCTGTAGGGATCTAGGATGTCCCAGCTCCTGCTTGCCTCCCTCTACATTGCTTTCTGCTGCTTTGCTGTAAACGCACCTCCTCGCACACACCACAGCTCCCTCAACTTGCCCCTTTCCCTTACCTCTCTCCACCACCGTTGGCTACTCCAGTCTTTTTTCATCTCTAAATTCTGGCTTGAGTCCTTGCCCTCCTACCTCTCCTCATTCATATCTCCCTCCTTGAGGCCTCCTACCCTCTCCAGTTGAGGGACTCCCACATCTTCTCCCTCCCATGGCCCTCCACCTGTTCTGGCTCTGGTTCTTTCTCTTGCAGACTGCTTTCACTCTGGAACACCCTCCTCCTTCATATCAGAAACTCCCCTTCCCTCTCTTTCCTAAAACATGCCTTTTCCCACTCCTCCATGCTCCCAGACTTCTGCCCCTGTCAAGTTTTATCTCTCCCTTTGCCCTCTCTCACAATGCTTCTCTTGCTTAACTAAATATAGGCCCCTTCCTTGCACTTTATCATAGCTTGTTTTCCCACTCTCTGCATTTCCTCACAGCACTTCCTCTCCTCCATCCTCTCTTTTCTCCTTCTCCCACCCCCCAGGAAACTTTGTTGGTCAATGCTGTTTAGTACTCCTTTGATAGCCTCACCACCTGTATTTCTCTGTATTACCCGTGTATTGATACCTGTATCATTGTATTGCCCTGCATATCTACTCTTATAATGTATTCTGTATACCAGTGTCAACTTATGTACTGTAAACCTCTCAAGTCCCCTTTCTCCTGGATCACACCTGGAAATGAGCTTTGGCACAGTGTGCCTCTCCTCCTAGTTATCAACGTCAAATAAATAAAATAAATAATAAAGAGAGGTGGAGTTTTATTATTATTATTTGTAAGATATTTTACCAAGTAGGCAGGAAGGGCATGGGGTCAATACCGCGCACAACACTATGCCACATGGCACAATAGCGCTGCTGATACAGCACGATTCTTTCCATGCTGCTTATGTTTCTTTTCTGTGCGGGGCTCTACCCCCACGCACCCCATTATGGGGGGCTGAACCCTCCAAACCCCCCAATATAGATTGTCAACTCTGGGGATGTTCAGGCCGGGGAGCACACAAAGATTAAAAAATAACATTTCTGGGACCGGGAATCAAACCCGGTCCCAGAAGCACTGCCTGGGTTCCCTGCTGCTATGGCTCAGTCCATTGAGCCACAGCAGCTGGTCAGCAGAACCCACTCCCAGCAGAGGTCTTATCCTTTGCATGGAAAAGTGGGAATGGTGTAATACCATGTACAGCAGTATACCTGGTACAGCACCATTTGCTCAGTAGTGCAGCACTGTACCAGGTTAGCCATAATGTCGTATGCTATTGAGCGTGCAACATTATGACCCAGCAGGGGCAGGAAGAGTCCTAACAGCCTCATTTCCAGCTGCAACCTGGGGAAGGGGAGACAGGACACAATAAGAAGGTACAATACATACATTTCAGTAAAAAATAAATAAGTCAACATATGTACACAGTCACAAAGTACATAGGGTATGAAAATAAATAGCTGTGAATAGTACAGTGGGGTAATAAACAAGGCCCTGAAGGGTACTGAATAACACACCATAAGCATCCTAAGGCCCTGGAGGTTGTTGAATAACACATCATGAGCTATACAACAGGAGAACAGAGACATGAATACATACGGACTTCACAATATACAGTGGAGGGGTCGTAAATGCCGTGGGATGATACAAAGTGCTACATAAGGCACCTAAGGAGCTGAATGACATCAACACACACCACAAGTATCCTAAAAAGGCAAGACAGAGCAAACCACAATGCCATAGGTAATATAATTGTGCTTGGAAGGGGACCCATTTCCAGGACAAAGACAGGTCAGGATTACACCTAAGATCTGATTAACACACTTGGAGATCCCCAGTAAGAAATTAAGGGACACAACTAGGACAGCTGTGACAAGTCGGAGGAGGAGTAAATAGAAAGAAAAAAAAATTATACTTAATGATAAATATGAGAGTAACACACCAGATAAACTTGACTGATTGATGGGAAAGTGGAATGTACCCTCAGGAATGTAATTAGGAATTTTTTGTCAGTCCTGAGAGCTGTTTCTCTTTTCAGACATGGGACAAGAGGAAATGCAGTTCTTGATCCACTGTTGAGTAATGTGGATGACATGATCAGAACAGTAAGGGTCATGGAGCCAGTGTGTAAAAGTGACTAAAATAGGATTAAATTCATGGTGAAAGTGGGAAGCTTTTTCACCAAAAATAAGACCAGAATGCTAACTTTCAGGAAAGCTGATTTTAATAAATCATTGGACATGCTCGTGTCTAAATTGATGAATATATCACTAAGCAGGAGTGCTAATACTGCACTACGGAGGAGGCCCTGAAGCAATGCACAATGGACGCAGTGACTAAATGCATCTCTCTGGGCAACAAAGACGAGAAGGCTAGCAGACATCTTCATAGTTAACCCAGGAACACCAGGGGAAATTAAGGGGAAAACAAGAGCATATCATAAGTGAAAGGATTCTTGGGACAAAGCAAGGGGAGTAGAGTAGAGTATAAGGTACTACAAATGAATGAAGAGCCATGATTCTACAGGTCAAGGATAGTATGTAAGATTGAACTGCACAAGCTATCAAGGGGGAAAATAAAAACATTTATAAATATCTAAGGCACAAAAGACAGAGAGAGAGAGAGAAAGAGATGACTACAGTGGCCCCATTGCTTTGGATTCCTTGCTAATATATCCTAAATGTTCTCCTTTGGTTGAGACCTTCAAAAATGGGCTGAGAAGATGTTTGTTTTCATTAGTCTTTAATCAGCAGTATTTAAGGCTTTGTTTCTCAGTGCTGCATATTTTACTATGTGTATTTAATTATTTATTGTCTATGTGTTATGTTTATATGCACTGTTTATGCTATATTAAATTGTTTAATGTGCTCTAAGCCTATGTTGGATGGGGTGCTATATAAAAATAAATGCTTTGCCATTACCTTTCCTTGCCTATTCAAGGAGGGTACCTCAGTGCTTGACAAAGTGAGTCAGTAATGAAAGATGTTCTCATGCAGGGTTTGCATGAGAAGCCCTATGAGGAGAGGCTAAGGGATCTCAACATGTACACCCTGGAGGAGAGGAGAGGAGACAAAAAAGGTGACATAATAGAGATCTACAAGTATCTAAAAGGGTTGAAAAAGGTGCTGGTGGGGAGTCTCTTGCAGAGCAGGATCAGGGGGCATGCAATGCAACTGGAGGGAGGGAACTTCAAGAGTGATGTGAGGAAATATTTCTTCACTGAAAGGGTGGTAGACACCTGGAATAGATTGCCAATGAACATGGTAAAGGCTGAAACAGTGGAAGGGCTTTAAGCATGCATGAGATAGACATGAGTATATTAGATCAGAGGCAGGGAAGTTGGAGGGTCACTGGAGACCAGATAGGGTCTGTGGAAACAGAATATATAGTGAACTTCTAGGCAGACTGGATGGGCCAAACAGTCCTTTTCTGCTATTTAAATTCTATATTTCTACATTGTTCGGATCAGCACACATAGCATCACAAAAAGTAGAACATGTCACATTAAGCTAATTACCTTCTTTGAGGAGGAAACAATGGAGGTAGATTGTTACCAGGCAATGGCTGTAGTAAATCTTGACTTCAACAAAGCATTTAACAATGTACCACATGAAAACCTCATTGAGAAAGTAGTGCAATATGGAGTATACAATTAGTAAGGAAGTCCTTAGTACACAGGTGTACAGATAGAGAGCAGAGAAGTGATGGTAACTCATCAACCAGTTAGAGTTGAGGGATCTTCTAAGAGGAAGCTCCAAGGTGGAGTCTATATCAGTTGCTCTTTAACATGTCCATAAATGACCTGAAGCAGGGGGTGGTCAGCAGCTGACTGCTGAAGTTTCTTGATGACACAAAACTGGCAAGATGAATGAACACAGCAGAGATGGGATGTACTACATGTGGATCTGCACACATGCTGGCATTGACCATGGGGGCTTAGATTTAATTGATGAGTTGGGGAAAAACATAAATGCAATACATAGATAAACATGATCATGTAAAGTACAACAGAATGAAATATATCAATAAAGAATAAAACATTTTAACAAATAATAAAATTGCCAGTGGCAGTGTCTAAAAACCTGCTATCCATTGCTTTCAAATGCTGTAATAAAAAGCACCAGCAATATCAACCAGTTACTTGGTTATTACAGAGATGTGTAATGACCAGGTAACCAGTTGATATCAATCAAATTATGTGCTGTCTGTTTAAATGTGTACCATACCTTAAAAAGCCCATAGAAACATATATTTACTCATTTTCACTGTTAAGACATAAAATATGTATTACAAAGAACTTCACTAGCTCCGGTACTCTGATTCCTCCTCCTTGTGCTCGAGACAATGTGGTAGTTTCTCTCACCTCTCTTTCACACATCTCATCTGCAGTGCCAATCATTGTACGGAGGCAGTATTTTGCTTCTCTTTCTCTCTCTCTACCCCTGCCCCTATTTTCATTCAGACTCAACTTTACAAGAAGTATACTGTACAATGAGCTGTCTACAGTCAGACTGTACAACATGGTAAATCAACTTGCTGGCTTTACTAAAGAGCATTTCAGAAAATCTCTATTACAACAGAGGAAATGGGATTTAATGAAAATGGGATACAGCAGTATTGATAAACACTTCCAATCAGTAAATTATAAAAAATTAATTATGTGAGATGTTGCATTACTCATTTTTTTCACACACCCTCAGTGTATGATGCCTTTTTAAACCCCTAGAGCTTTGCTCTTAGGATTTTAAGTGGCATCACATAACTCAGGTGTGTGAAAAAAAATAATAATACACATCTGCAAATATATTAATCAGTCTGTTCTACATCAGCCTCTGCTGAACCAGGGAAGCTCCGCATCAGCAGAACATTTCTGAGACTAGTGTTTACGGAAGACAGGTAGATGTTTGATGAAAGGGTGTCCCACAGAAGAGGGGTTAACTGCAGAAAGTTCCATCCCTGCATACTTCAAGAGTGAGGGAGATAATGCTGGAATGCATTTGCAGGTGGGGATGTAAAAAGTAGGTTTATGGGAGCTAATCCTTCCCCTGAACAAGGCCTTGGTTAGACTAAACTGAAGTAGTGTCCAGTTCTGGTTACCACAATAGAGAATGGGCACTCAAGAGGTTGAGTGGGTCCAGTATACAGTCAACAAGCTGATCTTGGGCTAAGGGGGCAGAAGCTATGAAAAGAGAATGGATATGTTCAAATTATTAAGCCTAGAGAAGAAAAGGCTAAGAGGGGACAAGATTATGGTGTTTTGTGTTTTGATTAATAAAAGAAATAGGGTGTTGTGTGTGCAAATGTTTAAACTGTTTAGTGAAAGTAGTACTAGAGGGTATGCACTATGGATGCTCAGAATTAAGAATTCTGAATCAGAATTATCAGATTCCAATCCTATTTTTAGAATGCTGTCTAAAAATCTAAATTCCAAATGTGATTCTAAGGTCCTTATCAGAATTTGAATTAAACTGGACCCAGAATGGTATTCTAAAATGTCATCCTATCAGATCAGAATTGGCCAATTCTGAGCATCTCAAAAATGCATGGATAAGGAAAACATAATAAGCATTATTTCACACAAAGGGTAAATAACATGTGCAATAGCCTACGCAGTGAAGATGTGAAAGATGCAGTAGACTGTTCAGGCTTTCAAAACGGCACTATGTTAAGCAGATCCAGCGGCATGGAGGGATAAGGTGCTGGTGTCTTACCTCCTGCTTTGCCAGTGACCCAGGCTCGGGAATGGACTCAGATCAACCAGGGTGGGAGAGAATTAAGCATCTGTAGGAGTGTTCTCCTCTCCAAGGGCGGAGAGGCATGTCAGCCCAGCCACTGACTTACACTAATTGGGGGCTTGGTGGAAGTGCAGTGCAAGTAGCAAGAATGGCATGGTGCCGGGTGCACCTCAGGTGTGTGTGCCTCCATGCACATGTATGATGCCTTATGCCAAGGGGCTGGGAGAAATCCAATGAAAAGACATCAGGGACTTCATGAAGCCTTATCTATTTATTTCTGAGCCTGTACCACTACCTGGGCAGCTCATCTCAGATCTCACTGGATTATGGCACAGGAGGGGGAGGATGACCATCCTCTCTCTGGCCTCTCGACAAGGGACAGATTCATGGGATTAATCTGACTACAGCTGAGTCTTGGGAGGGGTGGGGGGCAGTACAGGGAAGCAGAGACAAAGCTGAATAGCTACTTCTGGATGTTGGAGGATAAAAATCTGTATGGGAAGAAACAGCACAATGCAGATACCTGATAGAGAATGGAATTGAGAGTTACATAGCAGGAGCAGGGGTACCATTCCCACAAATAAGTTTGGATGTGTGTCCATACACAAATTGGGTATAATCATTGCCAAATGGCAGGAGGGGTAGACAAACCAGACCCTAAGTCCCTTCTGTCCTCATAGTACTATGTTTCTATGAATATTTGATTAAAGCCCTGATGGACTTTATCCTTAGCAACTGTTCATACCCTGAGTGTCTTGTACGCGAAGAGGTGCTCCGCTTCTCACCAGTTGCTCCACAATCTCCTTATTTCCAATATAGGCAGCAAAGGACAGCACATACTCCCCTAAGGAAAGAAAATAATACCAACAATTAGTATGCCCTTTGAAACCTTATGCAGAAAATATCATTTTTAAAGTTATATGAAAACATAATTTAATTTCGGTTGGAAAATAATCAACAAATAATGACTGAAATATTTAGTTTTGTAATTACAGTGCATGCTTCTAACTCTGATCATCCCTGTTTACAGGACATTATTTGAATGACGTTAATCTGCTAATCCAGACAACTAATTTAACTATACAGGGTTTTTTTTTCCATTAAATAATGCACAGCAGTGTACAGAACATGGAACATCATATCTTGCAAAACTACAGAGCATCAGCACACCGTTTATGATATCTATACAAAGTTTGAACAATTTTCACATTTTCTTTTTTTGTTCTTGTAACAGTACTAACAAGCAGTTAAAATAATGTTTCTTTTAAATGAATGTGCCCCTTCATATTTTAAAATATGCAGCAGCATTTTTATTGCTGTGTCAACAATCATCCAATTTTTACCTTGTGTCACTTCAGTTTTCATGAAATCGTGGTGGATAACAGTCATTCTCTCTTTTTTACAAGCAATTCAGAGGCAATCCCATATTTTTTCCATATTCAGTAATATACTGCTTTGAAAACACATAAGTACTTTGGTTGCTCCAGACACTTTTTGTCTTGTAGAACAGTAGCTATGTAGAGTATTGAGGAACATGATAAACATATATAACTATTCTGCATTCAAGTGATGCCCTAGAAATTCTGCACAGGCATTTTTCAGCTGAAATGGTGTTTTAAAATCTAAATGAGTGAGCAAAATGCAGGAGCAAATGTTTCAAATCTCTGGTCCTTTTTCATTGTTTGTAAAAAACAAATTACCTAGAATAGCCCAATTAATATGCTCCATCTCATTTACAATAAGGTCTAGCATCTAATTAAATTTACAGGAGGGAGGGCTGAAACTCAGGGAAGTCAAATGACTTGCTCAAGGTAACACATTGCATCAGTGGCGATGGTGCATGTTCGGTTTGGAGAAATGCAGTGTGGTCTAGTGTGTAGACCAACAACCTGTGAAACAGGCAATCACAGCCTTAAATTTTACCACAGATACAGTGGCTATGGAGGATGCTGGACCTCTAGAATAATATAACATCACCTAGTGTCTAGAACATCAAACAATTAAACAGGAGATCACTGCCTTAAATTCCACCACAGACACAGTGGCTATGGAGGATGCTGGACCTCTAGAATAATATAACATCGCCTAGTGTCTAGAACACCAAACAATTAAACAGGAGATCACTGCCTTAAATTCCACCACAGACACAGTGGCTATGGGGAGTGCTGGACCTTTGGGAAAGGCAATGTACTGTACAAGCATCTTAGCAGTACAACTAAAATTAATTCTGCCTTCCATTATTAAGCAGGACCAGGAAGGTGAGGACATGATAATATAAGAAATGCCCCAAACATAATTATCTCTGCAAAAGATCCTGTTTCCATGGTGGTTTCCCTGGATAGAGAAAAGACCTTTGACACGGTAGAACGGCCATTTTTGTTTGAGATTCTGAAGTCTCTGGGTATAGCAGAAACATTCTGGCATTGGATTTTAACCATTTCTAATACTACTAAAGCTAGAATCCTCACCAAGAGTTCCATTCATCTTTTTTTCAGTTGTATGTCCCCTTCTCCCTTCTATTTATGCTTGTAACTGCAACAAAATTAAGGAATTTACCTACACTAACAAATCCCTAAAAATATCCTTTTATGCAAAGTCCTGTGATATTAAAAGATGCATTGCAGGAAATACTTCCGCATGAATATTGGCGGTTAGCAGTGCACCCCTTTTCGTCAACACTCAGACGGCGAAACAGGAAAAAAGACCATTATGGCGACATACGCAGTAATGGTCCTTTTTCCATGTTTCGTCTTCCCCCAGTGTTCCACCCCCTCCTCGGACCAACTCCTACCTGGAGTTAGAATACTAATGTAATGGGGGTGTGGGGGTTGCAGCTCCCCGCAGAAAACACCCTTGAAACAGGCAGCACATTACCTGCGTTGGTTTTGTGCCGTCACTGTGGGGGAGGTTGGCATTGTCACTGTTGACCAAACTTGGTGCTTCTGGAGGTTAGATACTTCACCTCCATCTGTTTGTATGTTAAAATGGTACTTGTCATATCATGTACATGTTTGTGATTGTCATAGATGATTAATTTGTATTGTATGTATGTTGTATTTTATTTGTACTTTTGTAACTAGGTCACCATTGTGAATGAGCTTATGCTCAATGGTTATTCCTAACAGTAAACAAACAAACAAACAAAAATATGGGTCATATTAAATCTTGTTGAGGATATAGGGACATCTTGGGTTATTCTGTTAACCAATCTAAATCTGAGGCCCTGCAAATCGACCCTATTACCTGTAAAATCATACAAAACCCTATATATATATATATTATAAACACATTTCTTAATTAGAAATTCAGTTAACTAATGACTTGGAAAAACTATTTGTGATAAACCTGGAGCCATTACTTTCAAATATCAATCAAGGTTACATTTAACTCTCCTTGGATATATTTACATAATAAAAATTTATGTTTTATCACATCTATTGTACATGTTTCATGCCATATAATTGAGAATCCCTAAACGTTATGGGCCCGATTCCAGGATGAATGTTGCAACTCGCCGGCGCTTATGAGTTGTGACATATGCCACTATGCTGGGGTTCCTGCACCAGATTCCAGAACATGCACAGTTCCTGGTAACTACTGTATGTCCCTGCAACTTGCAGCACCTCCAGCATTGAGCCACAGGAAGGGTGCACCTACACAGGGTGCTGCAAGCCGCATTACCACCCTCCAACAGGGTGCAGGTCACATAGAAACATAGACTTTGACAGCAGATAAGGACCACTTGGCCCACCCAGTCTGCCCATTTCCCTCCCTATTGGATAAGCTGCAGATTCTAGTTAACCAACAGCCTACTTCCTGCAACCCCCACACTATAATTGCCTTATGTCTGTCGTATGCATGTTTGAATTTCCCCACTGTTTTAGACCCAGCAACCTCCCCGGGAAGGTGGTTCCATGCATCCACCACTCTCTCCATGAAAAAATGTCCTCACATTACCCCTGAGCCATCCCCTCATTATCTTTCAATTGTGCCCCCTTGTTCTTACACATCTCTTTTTCTGAAAGATGCTACCCTCCTGGACTTTGTTGATTCCCTTGAGGTACTTGAAAATGTCTTTCATGTCCCCCCGTCCCTCCTTTCATCAAGGATATACATATTAAGCTCTCTCAGTCTCTCTTCATATGGTTTCTGATGCAGACCCTGCACCATTTTAGTTGCCCTCCTCTGGACTGCTTCCATCCTGTCTATGTCCTTGCGTAGATGGGGTCTCCAAAACTGCACACAGTATTCCAGATAGGGTCTCACCAACTCTCTGTACAGAGGGATAACCACTTCCTTTTTTCTACTTGTGATGCCCCTTCCTATGCATCCCAGTATCCCCCTGGCTCTCCTTACTGATTTCTCACATTGCTTACCCACACTTAGGTCATCTGATATGACTACCCCCAAGTCCCTTTCCATTTTTGTTGTTGTTAGTACCTCCCCTGCTATTGTGTACTCTTCTCCTGGGTTTTTATTTCCCAGGTGCATTACTTTGCACTTCTTTGCATTGAATCTAAGTTGCCATATGTCTGACCATTCCTCCAACCTTGCCAAGTCCCTTCTCATCCTTTCTACCCCCCTTGTGTATCAACTCTGTTACAGATCTTTGTGTCATCTGCAATGAGGCATACCTTTCTCTTCAGGCCCTCTGCAGTGTCACCTATAAAGAAGTTAAGGAGGACTGGACCCAGTACTGAGCCCTGAGGTACTCCACTAGTAACCCCCCTTTCTTCGGAATGTGTTCCATTCACTATTACATGGTATGACCCCCCCAATGCCCTGCTCCCTGACACCATGGCAATGCATCACAGGGCTGGAGGGGTGGAGGAGACAGACTAGCTTCATGGAGTGCTTGACATGCATGTCAATAGTGGCATGTCAGACACTAAGGATGTGGAAATCAGCCTCATGGGCAAACCTGGGGATGGTGGCATGGAGTGGTACCAGCAGCCCTCAGAGGGCTGCCCTGCCACAGGAGGATGGGTGGGGGCCTATATGGTACCTTGGGGTGGCAGCTGGAGCACCAGGCACAGAGGTGCACCCACAGTGGATGTAGGGTACAGTTAGACCAACTAATAGCTGGTCTAACTGTACTTAGACCACTGTCTTCCAGGGTCCATCTTGGAATAGCACATCTGCTGTTCTGTCTGCCACCCTCCTGGAATTGTGTGTAACTGCTGCCATAAACCCCCTTGCACCATTTCACAGGGGGTTTATGGTGTGCCTGGTGTTGTAGCACACCTTTGGTGCCGGCAACCTGTGCCATGTCGCAGGCTGCCTTCTGGAATACCAGTTGGAGTACCACAGGGCACAAAGTGCTACTTGCACTACTGGATTTGGCACAAGTCACTTTGTGACATGCATAACCCATTCTGGAATCAGGCCCTCTGTAGTTTGATAACATGGGCAAAACTGTTTGTTCCTGTATATGGAAAAAAAAAAGAGGACACCAAAGGGGAATCAAAAGGGAAACTACGATTAATGAAAGAAAAATTAACTGCTCCATACAATAATGTTGGCTTGATGCTCCCTAATCTCTTATGTTACCACTATAGAGTAATCACTGAACCTATAAAAGAAGAGTTTAATGAAGATCCTCCAGCTTGGGTCATTTTTTGATAGCTTGTGTCCCATTCCCTGAATGGAAATAAATTATTTAGCAAAATTTTAAAAATTGGATTATTCTGGGTAAAGAAAATACATTTTTAGCATCAGTTTATATTTGGAACCAAGTAAATTGCCTAAAGTGATCAAACACAGCTATTAACTCTACTTCCCTTCTAAGGAATAATTATTTCAACTCAACATTTCAGATCAACCTTCTAAAAGTATACACTGAAAGATGGGTTAAAACTATTGATGATTTGTTTGCTACCATCACATTAAAATTCTTTCAGTGGTCCCGCTTACTGGCACAGCGATAGCACTATCGCCCACAATGCTGGCAACCCAAGTTCAGGAAAGATCCAGGTGTGCCAGAGTGCCCATTGGGGGAGATGAGCAGAGCATCTAAGCAGATGTTTCCCACCTAAAGGAGGGAGGGAGGGTGTATGGCGTTGCTAGTATGACACCCCAGGGTGATGACAGGAGAAGGTAAAGTTAGCTCCATTGAAACAAGAAGGGAGGACAATAGCTTCTGCTGGTGCATGCCTCTGTGTGCACATGTGCAAAGTCCTGTGGGGGGGGAAGAAAACAGAAAATGCCAGAATGAGCAGGGTACCACTCACCTCACTTTGTGACAACTGTGCAGTCAAACCATAGCTCTCCCCTGGACACTGAGCTAAAAGGATCAAAAGAGAAGGGGGGACCCGGGGACCCTGTTGAGGCTGTAAGCTCAGGAGGAGCACTGGAAGGAGGTGAGTCCTGGGAAAAGCAAGTGATGGTGGCTGGAGCAGGGCAGAGCCCGTGGGAGCCATTCTGGAGGGAGGGGAAAAAGTATACTAGATAAAAATATTAAATTCTTTCAACAACTAGATGAACAACTGAACCTAAGGAAATCAATATTTTAGATTTCTTCAATGCAGGGATGTTCTTTTTAAATTACTTTAAAAGAATCCTTCTTTGAATCATGTAATGAAACCTGTAAACTAATCACTGAGGCATCTAATATACAAAAGTTAGTCTTAAAAATGTATTGTTCTATTATACAGTACAACTCACCAGATTTATTAAAATTAAGAAAAAGCTGGCAAAAGAAACTTTAGATACAATTTGTTCAGAAAAAAACTGGACAATCTTTGCAGCTATTGGAGGATCTCACTAAACAACAGATTATGCTAGCCTGCCAGTGGAGTGGATAAATTTGCCGCTGTGACATGGGAGACCCAGGTTTAGGAGCAGACTCTGGATGCCTGAGGGCCGACCAGTGGCAGGGGTGGATTAATTGGCCATTGCATGTTCTCTACCTCTGAGGGGGGAAGAGGGTAGAGTGACTCCAGTCTGGTGTTCCTGGGTGACCACAGGATGCATCATGGCCACAGCACCTGTGAACATTGCTCCTCTGGGAGCATATCAGATGCATGACACAGTCACATCATGGTGTCTGCCTTGACTCGCCCCCTCACAAGAAAAAAGAACAAGTACCTCCGGTGTGCCAGGTGATGCCTCCTGCCCCAGTAGTGGACCATGGGCAATCCAGGGGACACTGCATTGGGGATGGCATAGGGTCCATTGGTGTGGGCAGGGTGGCTGAGGGGGACTGCTGCATGAAAAATGAATAAAACATACTAAGCTAAAAAAAAAAAAAAAAAGAGTACACCAAATACTGTTTTTCATCCTGCATAAGATCCAGTTTACTGTACACCCTATATATTGAATAAATTTAACCCACATATTTCACTGTTCTGTAACAGATATATAAATGAAGTTGGTTCACAAAAACGTGATTGTTCCCTTTAGTGGACTTACATACTTGAAACTATGCTATGAAGCAAGAACTTTTATTCAGATGTCTTTGCAATAAATAGCTAACAATTTAGAGTGTAAACAAGCTTAACCCTGAAACAAATGTTGTCTTATGTAACCTGTAGAAATGAATGTTGTCTAATGTAATCTGTATTATATAGTGTATGCTTATTATTTATTGTGTAACACTTCTCATAGACTTAACTACTCACAGGGACACCTTGTAAACAGGACATTTTTTGACCTAATGGTGTTTGTAAGGACTACTTTTGTAACATTTTTACTCCTGTATAAACAAACATTATACTACTACTACTACTACTACTACTACTACAACTACATACTTCTGGGAGTAGATATTTCCTTATACTGCCCCCAACACTGTTCTTCATGCATTGTTTGTTGGATGTGCCTGAATCACAATACACATTAGCTCTGTTGTCCTATGATTTGTCTGAAGTGTCCAAATCTCAAGCACTGCAGTACACACAACTGCCAAGCACAATATATAATTGTCTCATTTCTGGAAATACTTCTCCCAAACCCCAAATCAGTAATGCTGGTAATAAACTGCTGCTGGTACCTCTGCTACTATGCTGTTTAATTTGTCCCCCCAGACTGTCTGTGTTGTCAAGCATGTTAGTACATGCAATTGCCAAGCACAAAATATAAGTTTCTCACTTCTGGAAATTGTTCCCTCACACCCAAAATCAGATATACTGGTAAAAAGCTGCTGTTGCTGCCTCTGCAACTCTGAAACAGAAGATTTAATAAAACTGAAATTCCAACTGAGAAAAGAAGTGTTCAAAACCTGTGAATTCAGCAGTCAGCCAACAGGGGTCATTTAATATTAAATATAACAAAAAGTGACAGAACAGTCTCTTTAACAAAATATTTGACTAAAAAATCTTTGCAAAACAATAAAATGAAGCCCCATATCAACAAACAGGATTGCACCCAAAAATTAAGTGATGTGATTCATGACTCGTGAATAAGTGACGTGACACAGATGATTCAAAAAATGGGTTGCACCCAAAAATTAAGTGGCATCAAACAGAAGATTTGATAATACTGAAAATCACTAAAAATGTTACAGAAAGATACTGAAAAAAATGGCTTTCTTAAACACTGAAACCCCAACTGAGAAAAGAAGTGTTCAAAGTTTATGAATTCAGCAGTCATTCAACAGGAAAATTTAATATTTAGCGTAACAAAAAGTGGCAGAACTCTATCACTTTAGCACCAAACTCTGGTCAGAGTTGATATGGCTGTAAAGAACTTTTGGGATGCAGTTATCCATTATTTATAATGAATTTGCAAAATGCAGATCTGCTGAGAGGCAGTTTAAATGTGTTCTTCCTTTTACACATTTTTACAATGTATTTTTCTAGAATATGTCTGCTGATTGCTATATATTTAGCCTGGATAGTTCACAGAAGAAATACCATCTTATTTTTGGGTGGTGGTGCACTGGCAGTAGGATGCTGTATTGTGGCATACATAGGCATGAGCTGTGTGCGGGTGATAATGCTCAGTGGCCATACACCTCAGGTGCTTGCATGCAAATCCATCATCCTGGTGCCATTGCACTGCTCAGTGTGGGTGACAGCTGATGCTATACCCACTCACACAGGTCCTTGAACAGGTATGTTACAGCCGACCTCCCAATCATTTGTACAATTGAGAAACCACGGGTGCACTATTCATAGCCTGGAGTGCACACTGCAAATAGCATTGCAGGATACCGCACCCCATGACACCCAGGATACCCCAGCAGTCCAGAGGGTGGCATGTTATACAGGGGAATGGGGGAGTGTGTGGGCCTGCAACAGTGTATGACAGCAGGAAGATACAGCATTGACAAGGCATGCATTGGAGGTATGTCAGTTCCCTCTTATGGTTTGCCAGGTACATACACATGGCTGCATACACTGGTGGGTCTGCAGTTTGCGTAGTGCCTCAATGCATGGTACAGCCACTTGGATCATTCTGGAGTGCAGGTCCCCGGCCCAGGTCCAGTTCAGTCAGTGGCTGGCTATGGCAGGGAGTGGAGGGCAGTGCCACTCTCCATAACAGGTCAGGTATGGTGTGAGCAGGGATGTCTATGTACCAAGGTGGTGGGTGGGGGTCCTCTATGCTATGGATGTGGACCGTGGTTTCATCTGGTGTGATTGGGTCCATGGAGGGTCCTACACTATGGAGCTCTTTGGGGATGGAGTTGCATCAATCTGGGAGGGAGGGGGTACCTATAGTATGCCAGGCTGTTGTGTACATGGGTGCACTTCTGCAGCCCACCTAAGGGTGGCTGGCTGGGTTATGCCAGCTATTCATGGTCTAACTGTGGGCTGCACTGCTCCAGACTGTGAGGATTGCATTCTCACTGAGTATGCCACGTGCGTCATATGCATGGGAATGCACCCTTGAATTGCACAGCATACTATTTGTGTGCACCCTGGCACATTCCCCCACAGCTGGCACAGCCTGCACGTTTGAATATCACACTGTGGCACATTGTTGGAGTGGTGTGGCACATCTCCCTTTTCCGCCGGGATGTGCCACACATTTCCTTTGAATATGGGGGCACTGGACTAGGCTACCCTGAAGAAACACATTATCAAAATGGTAAAATCATGACCCCACTGAAAACAAGATATTGCTTCTAATCTGGGACAATCTGAGTAAATACAGTGCAAAAATGTGTAAATGAAGATCCCTATGACAATGAGATGTAGCATCTTCCCTGCACTATCCAGGATACAAAATATAGGATAAATATTTAAAGCAAATCTACTCTAAACTGAACTTCATTGTGTTCACTGACATAAACAGTTTCTTTATTGTTTTACAACATATTAGAATGCAGTATTTATTCTGAATGTTGTGGCCATGAGGATGGTGTATACAGTGTGTGTGTGTGTTTGTATCCAGGATACAAAATATAGAATAAGAAATATTTAAAGGAAATCTACTCTAAACTGAACTTCACTGTGTTCACTGACATAAACAGTTTCTGGTTTTATAACATATTAGAATGCAGTATTTATTTTGAACGTTGTGGCCATGAAGATGGTGTGGGGGGAGGGGAGAGAGATCGCTGTAGCTCAATATATTTTTTCCCCAAAAAGCATAGTAGAAAATGCCTGCTGATCGCTACCTATTTAATATGTGCAGTTCACTGAAGACCTGTCATATGTCTGAAACAGTGCTTATCTGATAGTGTCTTTAGAGGTTAAAAAAGCTGTGTAAATTATAGATTTTCTGGGAAAGGGATGACATTTATGAGGTGTGAATCTTTCTTGAAAAACAATACATTCCCAATGAAACTAGTAGGAAGAAGCTGCTTAAATGCGAAGGCCCAGATATTCAAACTGCGCCCAAAAAGTGCGCAACAGCAGGAGCAAGCGCAAGTCCATTGCGCCCATGTGCAAGAGGCATGATATTCAAAAACTGCACTGGCCAAGATGCGCCTACAGCCAATGACTGAATATCACACCACCTGCACCATAGCACAACTAGGGAGGGGAAGCTGAGCATATCTGATGCGCCATTACGCAACAAGGGATGTTCAGCTGAGCAGTCCAGATGCGCCATAGCGCAACCAGGGATGCCCCCCAGCAGCAGGGCAGCAATGCAACAGCACAACCAGGGATGCAGGGGACCACCACCCATTCCACAGATGGGCAGAGGAACACACAGCAGAACAGACATCGTCCCCCCACCCCTGCACTGCACAACTGGGGAGGGCTGGAATAACCACTGGCCCATGGAGACCAGCAACCAACCCACAGCTGGGCCATGGTGACCCATCACACCCCCCCTGGCAAGCTGTGACCGGCACACAAGGAGGGCCAACCACCCCGTGCCACACCATCCCCCTAGTGCAGAGCACACCCTGCACCGTGACCCCCAGACACCCTGCCCAGGAACAGCGTCCACCAGTGCAGGATACCCCATGCATGCCACCACCCCCACTGTGACAATGCAACCCTGTGCACCACAGAACCATGCAAGGCAGCCCCACCACAAGCATCCATCAGTGGATGGCAGCACACAGCGATGCAACGACGGCATACACAGTGCCACCATGCACAGCCCCCCCGAGGTACAGCTGAGAGAAAGACCATGCGTCGGCACATGAGGTACCCCACACATGACAGGGCATGCCCTGGACCTCACCACCAGTGGTACAGCACCCTGCACTCCCTCCCAAGGACACACCTTGACCCAGCACTGGCCACAACAGCCAGTGCAGACACCCACAGTGGTGCATGGATGCATGCACCACACTGGATGCAACACAGTGCATGGACAAACACCCACCCATACACAAGGGCACACCAACACAGGCATGCAGTAACGGGGCAACCAAGCCCCCAGCATGGGGCCATGGAAACCGTGTACACACGGCCAGCAGTCTCCATGGCACAGGAGTGCCAGCCACCCTGTGCAGGCACTGTGGACCTGTACACCACCAGCATTTGCCCGGAGCACAAGTTACAGACAGTGGTGCACATCCCCTGCAACACACACAAGCCACAGCATGGAGGTGGGACAACAACAGCGGAGGCCACAGTGTCACCCGAGGCAGACATGCACCACACCAGTGACAGGAGGCAACCCAGCATTGTGACTGGTACAGTGGATGCCCTGCATGGACAGCCACCACTGACATGCCAGCAGACTGTGCAGGTCACAGACATGCAAGGGTGTCAGCTGCACAGGCCATGGACAGGCTGACAGGTGCACCATGGACACAGAGCATGCACCATGGATCACTGCACACAGTCATCCAGTGCACAGAGAACAACACACACACCACAGACAGTGACTGATAGCTACTCCCACACCACAGTCACTTCCTCACGGACACACACACATACCCATGACTGCACCACCCCTGACGCCATGCACACCACTGCAGCTGAGCACCTATAGCTCACTGCAAATCAGAGACCACCATAATAGTCATATCAAAATAATTGTATTCAAAAACATCCAACAAAACTATATACAATTATTTACAAATGTGTGGGGGGAGGGCCACAAACCAGGTGGGGTGGGTAAGGGGCAGGGGTGAACAAATGGTACAGGAAAGAAGGGGTGTGAGGATGGGACCAGGGGGGTAGGGGAAATCAGGGTCAGTTTGATGATCAGTGGGAGCCTCGCTCCCCGCTCCAGCTGCTCCTCCTTCCATGCCACCGCCTGACCCCCAGCCTCTCAATCCTCTGCAGGATGTCCAGCGACGCCCTGGCCATGGTAAGGATCTCTTGCAGCACCTCTCATATCATGCACAGCTGCCAGACACCTAGGACAAGGGAGCAGAGTCAATAGGTGTGAATGCACAGCCCCATACAGCCCACCAACTGTGCATGGCATATGGCCATGGGACATGCTTCTGTGATGGTGTGTGACCACCCACAGTGATCGTGTCCACAAGACCTGCCCACCCAGGTGCACACTGCCATGCGGACCACTGCACACACCCACCGGCCAAGTCCTGCACAGCACCACCATGGCTGTTTAGTGACATGGCTATGTGGTGCAAAGGCAGTGGCACAGCCATGTACCCGGTGCAAGCATGGACCACCATTGATGCACTCCCAGACATGCAGTGCCACTGGACAGTGCTGACTGTAACAAGTTGCGTGCATGGCAGTGGTGTCAATGGATGGTGGCCATGCCCCGCTGCCCACCCTGTTACACAGCATGCAATAGTAATCATGGAGGTAAGGCACTCACCATCATCAGTCTGGTCCCCCTGCCGCTATGGACCTTCGCCCCTCCTGCTGTTCCGGTCCTCCAGCTGGTGCCTCTGCTCCCTCACCAGCCGTCTCTCTTCTGACTCTAAGATGCAAACATGGAGAGAGGAACATCAGTACAATCCTGTAGCAAAGTCCCCCTGCCCCCATGTGTGTGCAATCCCACACAGCCAGACCCACCCACCCCACACCCTGATAACATCACCACAGCCAACACCGGACGGTCCCCCCCCATGTTCCGGACACATGCAACCGTGATACCCATATGGAAGATAAAAGTGTATGGACGTTACACCTACCTGGCCATGGCACCATGCCCCTCCTTGCACGTGCCCACAGGTGGGCAAGCAGGTCCGGGTCCCTCCATCTCAGGTCCCCATACCTGTGGCGGCATTGCTCCGCAGTCCGCCCCATTCCTGTGGCCTCCTCCAGGGCGTCGGCCACCTCTTGCCACACCTGGCTCCTGGACCTGTCCAGGGGTGCCTCCCCAAACAGTGGGCCAAAAAGTGGCCCAATAATGGCAACCAGGTTTGCCATTTCAATCTGGCTCCACTGGGCAGCTCTCCTCCACGCGATCTCTCTTGCTCAGTAGGGTCAAAATGGCGCTCTGCAGCACAGTTCCACCATGTGCAGATGCTGCACGGTACAGCGTTGCCATTCCCTATCGCACTGTCACTGAACAGCGCGATAGTGGTGCACCTATGCCTGATGCATGGCACCTAGGTAGGGGGCAGAGGTTGGGCACAGGGTCAAGGGTCTCTGGCGCTTGGACAGGCACAGCGCGATTGGAACACAATGCATGTAGCGTGATTGGGTGTCTGTGTGCTACCTCCAGTAGCAGCCTACCACGCTGTTGCCCCACTGTGCCTATGATGCCCCAGTGCCACAGCGCCATATAGGTGAACATCGCTGTAGTGCCACTGGCACAATGGTGGCCATGTCCTGCATTGCCTCCCATGCACAGCACGTCAGCAGCGCGGCAGGCACCTGTGTCATCAACCCGGGCATGTGTAGTTAGGTGTGTACTGTGCATGTCACAGAACTGCGCCCTTGGCTCAGCACGTTCAACACAATTGTGCACAGCGCAAAAGCGTGATATTCAGCTGTCATATGCAAATCAGCTAATCAGCCATTCAATGGCGCAGCACTGCAATTTGCATCCACTTAAAGTTGCACCTCACCTCATTTGCATGGTTTGTGCTATAAAAGTGCGACATTGGGCTGCATTGGCCATAGTCAGTACTGCAGTCTATTGGTGAGTTGCATGCTGTTTGAGAGTGTGGACTGTGGATTTTGGGACATGCATGGGACTGCACAGTCACAGGTAACAACTTTCATTCTCACAGGCTGAATCATGACCGAGCGAGTTGTGGGAGAAGAGGAACAGAGTTGTGGGAGGAGGAGGAAGCCAAATTTCACCAAGGCTGAGACCGATGCCTTGTTAGAGGCCTACCTGGACCAGGTGCCGCTTCTCAGCGATGCCAGGGAACACCACAGGCCCATGCTGCTGCATGGGAGGAGGTGGCGCGTGCTGTGAACCTGCATGGCAGCCACCAGTGCTCGGCAGGAGTGCAAAAGAAGATGGGCACAGACAGGAGGAGGATTAAGGAGAAGGTGGCTGCCATCAGGGCAGCACGATCTGCGACAGGTGGGGGACAGCCAGAGGTGCTTTGCCTGACCCCACAGGAGGAGAGGGTTGCTGACAGCATGCAGCATTGTGCCATTGAGGGTGTTCCGGGTGGTGGCTTCCAGATGGGTGGTAGCCCATCACTGCATGGTAGGTCATGGTCTGTCTATTGGGGTGGGCAGGGTAGGTCACATGCAGCAATACGACCTTGTTTTCCCTTACATATCCTGAGCATCTGCATGGGTCAGCGGTGGTGGGCCTCTCCACTGAGGCCAGTCAGATGGAGATGGAGGAGGGCCCATCCACCTTCACAGGAATACACGGCTCAGTGCAACAGTGGGCCTGCCTGGGTGTCCAGACTGATGTTGTTGGAACAGGTGAGGAGGAGGCCCTGCCCATGTCCCAGCGTGCCAGCGTCCATGGATGCCAGCATGCTGTGACTTGGGCTGATGCCAGGTCTGTCACCGATGATGATGTCGCTAACGTCATGGGCAGTGACACGTGTGTGCCACAGGATGGCCACACAGCAGGTAACATCGCAGCCATGGCTGTGGGTGGTGCCGCCGTGGAGGCCTGCTTGTCATCACAGTCCCAGCCTGTGCTTGTCAACACCGGTGGGGCAGCACTGGTGTGTGTACAGGACAGTGGGACTGTTTCGGCCACTGTGGTGGCACCAGTGAGCCCTGGGGAGCGGCAGCTGGAGGGGCAGCATCAGCAGTTGGCCAATGGGCTTGGGTGTACAGTGTCAGGGGGCGGCATCAGTGCACTGCCTGTGGACATGCCCAGGTCTGGTCCTGGTGTGCAGCGTCCACCCTCAAGGGGTGCTGAGCATCAGGGTCACGCACACCCTGAGGGACAGGATGCCGAGCAGGCAGATGACCTCTTGGATGAGATCACCTGCATACTGCAAGCATCAGTCAACCAGCAGATGTGGCTTGCGACGTCGGTGGATGCACTGCATGTGGCTCTGGAGCAGGCAGAGGAGCATTGCAGCAGAGACGCTGCTCTGACCCTGGCAGGGATGGACCGGTTGTGGGAGGATGTGACTGCTGCCATTGACAGGCAGACAGGCATTCACTGCTGTCATGGCCACAATGGGAACACAGTTATTTGCCCATGCATCGCAGACACCACGCAGTGCACTGTCCACCCCCGGTTCCCGGCATTGTGCGACACCATCCTTGTCGACACCGGGTTCAGCTGTGGGCATCAGGAGCATGCCTGGCACAGGCATGTTCAGTGTGCTGCAGACCCCTGCGTGAGCACGGTTCGTACCACGCAGTAGCCCTGGGACCATTGGTGCCACCCCATGAGGCCAGTGGTCAGCCTGTCAGTGCTGGCGGGCCTCGGCGGGGCCGCCCACGCATCCATGGCAGCCGGAGCACTGTGGTGCATGACTGACCTGTCTCTCAATGCGGCTACTGTCTGATGCCGTCCTGTGTGCTCTGTGTCATTCAGTGGGCAATGCACGGGTGGGTACCTGGCCCTGCATGCAGACACACAGTCCATCTGCACACCCTCCCGGCTGCTGTCCACAGTTGCGTGTGCATGATGATGGCTGCACTGCACTGTACACCAATGTGCAATGGTGCTCAACATCTGACACACGCACAATGACAGGCAGTGGGCGTGGTGGTCTGTGGACATGTGTGTGGCTAGGGGTGGCATTCTGGGTCGGTGTGCCTCCTACCCTTTGTGCATGTCTGGTGTGTTGCGTGTGTGTGTGTGTGTATGTGTGTGTGCCTGTCTGTCCACGTGCCATGTTAGACTTCACCCATCCCTAGTGGTGTGTGTGGTTCCATGCCTGGCCACTTCCCTTGACAGCATGCACCCTTGGTGTGTGTCCATGTGTGTTTGTGGGTTGTGCCATAGCCACTGGTGGTTGCACATGGCCCCATGACTTAACTGGGTTGGCTGAAGTGCTCCTCTGTGATGGTGTCCCGGTGCAGCTGTGCCAGCCGGAGCAGTCGGGGGTCCCGTCACCCAAGCGGGGGCTGCCTATCACCTTCGTCACTGGTGTCCTCATTGTCCCCATCGCTGTCCCCCTCTTCGACCTGTACAGCTATCCCACATTTGTTGGCCATGTTGTGCAGGAAGCAACAGGCCAGGAATAGCCCACAGGCCTTTGAGGGGCTGTACTGTAGGGCACCGCCGGAGGTGTCCTGGCAATGGAAATGTGCCTTCAGCATCCTGAACACCCACTCAATGACATTACGTGTGGTGGCATGTGCATCATTGTAGTGTTTCTGCGATGGGGTTGCATGCCACTGGTAGGGTGTGAGCAGCCAGGGATGGAGTGGGTATCCACTGTTACCTGTGTGTAGAGGGTGGAGGTCAGTTTGGTGATCAGCATCGCCCTGCCCTGGGCCATGTAGGCCACTACCCATGTCACCTCTGACCATGCCCCCCCAGGCCCTATGATTGTCCGTGTAGTTTGCATACTCACCCACTAGGTGGCCAGTGGGGATATCCCCACTCTTGAATCTGTGGCACAGTGCCAACTGGTGCCAGATGAAGGCATCGTGTGCTCCCCCAGGGTGCGTGGTACAGACATTGATTATGCATCCCCTGGCATTGTACACCACCTGGCAGTTGATGCTAACTGTATTCTGCGATTTATATGCAGCCCTCTGGGGCCAGGTGGTGTCGCGGATGGCCACATGGGTGCAGTCTATTGCCCTAGTATGCCGGGCATGCTGCACCCTGTGGAACTCCTGTATGTTTGCTGTGCACTCCGCCAGTGTGCTGGGGAAATGGATGTACTCCGCGGCATGTGGCAGCAGCTGCGTAAGGAATTGTGTGAGGTGAAGCATGACACGCCAACTGGGTTATGCCTGTGGTGTCCCCAGTTGGTCTCTGAAGGTACCCATGGTGAGCAAGCACATACAAGCTGTCACTTTCATCTCCACTGACAGAGCATGGCTCTGTGGGTGTGAGTGCCTGCATCATCACTGCACAGCTCTGGGCTGCCTCAGGAGTGCCGGTTCCGGGTGGTACCAGCCCACGATCTCCAGATCACTGTACAGCTCGGCTGGTGCGGGCTCGGGTACTGCCTGTTGGGGGCATACCGCCGACAGGCTCCTTCCACAGCTGTGCCCCTGCTGCCCGCTCTTCTCACCCCTCATTACTGCCTCCATCTGGATGGTGGCACTGGCCATGTCCTGGCTTTGTGCTCACCCCCTGCAGCTGTTTCTGTGTTTCCCCGCTGTCCTGGCGCTACTTCCCTGCACGGAACACCTGACTGTGCTGGGCTCACTGCTGTGTGTGTGCATTTCCTCTGCACTGTGGCTCCTCACACCTTCCCCAGAGCCTCTGGGTTCCAGGTGCCCTTTCCCTGGCCTGCCCTGTGTGTCCCTCCTGCCCAGTTTCTCTGGCTAGAGTTCAGCCTCATGTGCCTTCCCTGTAGCATTCTTGCTCCTCTTCCTTGCTCCTTTTTATTTTGGCTCATTTCAGCTATGGCACAAGTTCTGCTTGCTTCCCTATTGCGCATGGCACATGTTGTTGAATATCACACTGTGCCATTTATGCGTGGTTCCTCCCCCTTCAGTTGCACATACATTCATTATCATTGCGTTGTTGCTCACCTTGATTTGGGGGGGGGGGCGCAACTGCCTCCCACTGAATATCGCAGAATGGTGCATTTTCGGACTTGCACTGGCACAACCCTATTGCGCATGGCACAACTCTTTTGAATATCTGGGCCAAAGTATTTAAATGTGCAAGTTGTTGCATTCCGAATGAGGTAAACAAATTTCCAGTTTAACAGGCAACCAATATTTAACAAATATTTAACAAGCTGTATCAGTTTCTTTATGGCATCTGATAAGCAGCTTGGAGTTATGTCTCCAATATTCTTAACAGAAAGAAAGGAGTATTTTATTTCAGTTGGCATGGAAGGATACATCGAAAAGTCCAAAACATGTGTTCCACGGTACTCCATTTTCCAGCTACAGATAGCAAGATGGCTGTAGGCTCAGCCCGTAGTCATAAAAATATGACTACAAAATCTGATTTCATCTCTATTGTTGTCTTTCTTGTGCAACTGTACAGTCCCTACACTATCACTAAAATTGTTCTCAACTATTGGTGCTACATGGTACTGCGCTATGTATGTCAATGCCCTCAACACTGTTCTTTATGCATTTGTGTTAGTTGTAAGTTCATTACAATACACATTACTTCAGTTCTCCCCCCAGATCAGTAATGCTGGTAATAAAGTACTGCTCCTGCTGCTACTACTATGCTGTTTAAGTTGCTCTCTGGGATGCTTTGTGTTGTCAAGCACTTTAGTACACAATGGAAGGGCTAAAAGCCCAAGGTTCAATGGGTGGATAGCTTCTCCTACAGTACATCCCCTACTTAAGCCTCAAACTTCCATTTATTCAGCTTCAAGCATTTCAAATTGCAGACACTCATGGTGCTCTAGGCTCCTGCATGGCTGCTGTGCCTAAGCCTCCTTTGCTTCTTCCCTGCTGATTCCCCTTGTTTTCTGTCTCTGCCTGCTCTATTTGTGTTTTTGGCTCTACGCTTCCTTTGCCCATTCCCCCCCTCTCCTTTCTTCCTCATCTGTTCTGTCTCCCTGCTCTGTTTCTTCCTAGCTTCCTGGTCTCTTTTTCCATTGTTTGTTCTGGGCATCATATCTCCACCCCCTTCACACTGTTGGGTGGTTCTACCCTTCTCCATTTTATTTTTGTTTCCCTTCCCCCTGGCTCCAGATTTGTATTTCTATGTTGTCTTACTGTAGGCAACTCTCACCTTCCCATTTGCAGTCGTTCATAGCCTCCCTGCATTCAGCTCCTTTGTTGAGCCACTGCTCCTTTCCCCCTGGCATTTCCAGGTTGTGATGCCATCCCTAAGCATTCTACATCCTCTCTATGCATTGTCGCTCTGGTGGTTCCCCTTGTATCCTTCACTCCAGTTCTCGTCCATCCTGTCTGGTTTCTTTCTTCTGGAGTCTCCTGGCTTACCCTTCCTGAGCTGCTTGCTTCCTTCTCATTTCAGTATGTGCTCAGTGTTTCTGATTTTCTGCTTGTCTGCCTGGTGTTGCTGTTCTGTTCATTTGTATGTTTCTCCATTCCCTGTCCCTCCAGTTTTATCCTGCATATTTTGAACCCAGTCTTCACTATGTCATTGCTAAGATTCCGCTGCTGACCAGTAACCTTCCAGCCCTGCTTTTTGTCTGCATTACCCCTCCTGAAATTCATTTCCTTGTTCTCTGGTCCTCCCCCTTTTTGTGCCCCTTCTCATTGTGATTCCTCATGTATTTATTTATTTGTTTTCTGCCTTTTTCTTTTCCTAGGTGAAGCTCCATGGGTCCTTTGTTTTCTCCCCAATCCAGCTGACCAGATTGCCACCTTCAGTGCTGTTTTGCTTTTTGGCATCTGGCTATCCATACACATTGTCAGTTGGCACTTCTATGTCTGTTGCATTGTTTGTCCCATTTGCTTCTCACTCCATTGCCTATGTTTTCTACCCCTGTACTAGTTCTTTCCTCTGCCTCCTTGCTCCTACATTTGCTCCTTTCTATCTCTTGGCCACCACCAGTACCCGGCCTCCTAGATCTACAGGGATTCCTGTCTTTTACAGGGCTTTGACGCCATCTATGTGGGACTTTTCATGCTGACTTACACTGGTTATCCTGGCCAATGGTGCTTCAGCTACTATAGGAATCACAGTAGTCTCCAGGACCCTGCCTGACACCTACTGTAGAGTTCTGGGATGTCTTGTGCACTCCATCTGGGAGCACTGCAGTTCTGTCCTTGCTTAACCCACACCACCAGCCTACCAGCCTCTGTCTCTACCTCTGCCTTTCATGGTATCGCAGTATGGGTGGATCTTGCTGGTCCCTGTTCTGTGTATGACACAACATGTTTTCTCTGCTGTCAAGTCAGTACAGGACATCACCATACCAGGAATGGTGTATAGCTGGGGTATGCAGTGGAGGGCTTGTCCCACTACATCTCTGGTCCTCTGGGAAGGACCATCATTGCTGACCCACATGGAGGTCACTTCACATACACTTCCTTATTCTACCTATGTGGGGGTCCATATTCTGCTGTCTCAATCCCTTTTCCCTGAAAATTCACATGCTGCTGCCTCTTTTGTCAGAACATCTTCAATGGTGCTCTTGTTCTATCCAGTCCTACAGTACTCTGATAACTACCCCATCATGCAACACTTCCCCCTGCCTCAGTGGAGGGCACTTCAGAATCTCTGGTGCCTCTGTCTGCTGTTCCTGTCCTTCAATGTTGGCAGTTTCTGGCATCCTGGTATATGTCCATACCTTTGACCTATGTGGTGGTCTCGGTCAATGCCATCTTGGGTCCTCTGTGAGGACCATCATCAATGACCTATGTGGAGGTCTTCTCACACACTCCTACTTAACTAACAGTCTCTATCCCTAGCTCTGCCTCTGGGGTATTGAGCGAAGACATGCTTCCCTGGCCACCAGGGATGGGAGTCTATGTTTTCCAACTTCATTCTCTAGTCATTCCACCTCATTCCAATTCTCAGACAGTCTCCATCTCTAGCACTGCCTGAGAGGCATTGAGCAAAAGGCTGGCCTCCTGCCCATCAGTGATGGAAGTCTGTTCCTTGTATTCCATTCCTACCTTCCATCCATCCTTTACCTGCTGGGTAGCCACTCAGTGCTGATCTCCACTGGACCTCTGCTGAATGGTTGCATCAACTTTGACTTCCCATATCCTCATTCCTCACCTTTGGCCTGGATCTGGATTGCCTCCTGTACATCTCCTCCTGCAAGGATTGCCTCTGATTACACCCTACTCAGCTGTGTCTGCTTCTACCATCTTCAGTATTGGGATGCCACTGCTCCTTATCCTCTGTTACTGGGAGGTCTCCTCTGCCTCCTGGACTATGAGTCTTGTCTCACCTGTCAACTTCTGAGTGGGTGAGTGGGTCTTGTCCACTCTTCCTCCTTTGTTAACCTTTGTGGAGGTCACGTACTGCTATTTGCCACCTTCTTACCTCTGTGGGGGTCTCGTATTGCTGCTTTCATCACATGTTAACCTATGCAGGTGTTTGTATCACTATTTTCATCCCCATTTGTCCTACATGGTCATCTCGTATTCCTGCTATATCACCTGCTAACCTACATGGAAGTCTCATCTGCCTTCATTGCATGTGACCTACATGGAGGTCCCATACTCATTTTCACATCCTACTGATCTCCATGGCTTGGGCCTGGATCTGGACTGCCTCCTGATTCTCCTCCTTCTGCAGTCCTTTTAGGGCTTCAAACTGTTTAATGCTCATCCATCCATCAATTCCGCTCTCTGGATCCATCAGCCCTCAGGATTTCCAATAACATTTCTTCCTACCGTGTCTCAAATTCAAATACTGAACACCAGCACCCAGATATAAAGCTCTTACTCATCCATTTGTCTGAACCCATCTAATTGCACGTATACCTCCGAGATTCTAATACCAAATACCACAAAGACTCCGGCATCCACTCAAGACTTTCTAATCTACCAGCAATCCTCAACCTGGCTGCCATAAAACTTGAGCTGCTCTAATGCACTATTACTTTCCCATAATCACTACTCTTTGACTGTGAACCCATTATATCATTGTATTCAGGTATGGACCACCAGCAGATATAAGCTCATGCTCAACCCATACATTCATATCTATCTAATCATACGTATACCTCCAAGACTTAATACTGGATACCATAAAGACAGCCCAGATATCATTTAACCACTGTCTTTCTCATCTGGACCCATCTTCCTTTATCTGGACATCCATCTGACTTAGATTCTCCTTCATGTTCCAGAACTGACCTTCTTACTCACACTGCCAAAGATTCAGAGGATACGACTCATCAACCAGCAGGATTCAGAGGATAAGACTCTTCAACTTAACCAGAACCTCAAACCTCATTCCAATCATTTAGGATTACATCCTTGCACATTGCCCAGAGGACGGACAAGTCAGTAGCCATAAGTCCTCAGAGGTTTCCTCCACAGGGCTTTTTTCCTCTCCTACATGCTACTGGTCACACACTCTGGAGTTGGAGGAGGTAATCAAATTATAACAATCTTTGTGGGCCTCTATTCCTACACCAACTCAGCATTCCTACCAAGGGTAAGAATAAAGAAAAGTCAAATTATAAGATCATAACTTCAAAGCTCACCAGTATACACAAGCACTTTGCTATGCATCACACATTGAATGGCAGTGTTAAAAGCCCAATGTTAAATGGGGGGGAAAAAGCTCCTCCCACATCCCCTACTGAAGCCTCAAACTTCAGTTTGCTCAGCTTCCAGCATTTTAAATTCACCCACCATCCTCCCCTGCCTCCTCCTCCTTTGGCATTCTTCTCTCACCCTTGCCACTGGGCTTCTATTCCTACACCTACCCAGCATTCCTATCAAGGGTGGTAACATAGAAAATCCAAATTAAAAGGTCATAGCTTCAAAGTTCATAAGTATAGACAAGCACTTCGCTATGCACCACACATTGCAGTGCCTGCCAAGTACAAATATATAGAGGATATACAATGGTCTGTGTTAAAATATGCCATTTATTTCCATGAGTGAGGGGGCAGGACCATAACTCATGAGTGGCAAAGCCATGAGTGAGTTATGAAAGTTCCACCCCCTCAAGAATGGAAATAAATGGTATATTTTAAACACAGACCATTGTACGTTCTGTGTATACAATTGTCTGTAAACTGAAGCCATGAAGTTTCCATTTTTTTCTTTTACCTTTTTGTTTTGGTCTGTGTCAGGCTGTTCCACAGGCTCCCCCCCCCATTGAAAATACTGGCAACACTGAAACTCTTGGGAATTCCCCCCCCCACCATGTGCCTTGTAGGCCGAATCCATCACCACAATTCAAGATGACTATATCCTCCAAAATGTACCTTTTAGTATGTCTGGGTTCCATTAGCCTGTGGGTCG
The DNA here is from genome assembly GCA_016271365.2 of Neoceratodus forsteri. Lineage (NCBI taxonomy): Eukaryota > Metazoa > Chordata > Ceratodontiformes > Ceratodontidae > Neoceratodus > Neoceratodus forsteri. The sequence goes on along the minus strand of CM028137.1, from coordinate 419,794,830 downwards.
AGAAGCAGTGTAACCGTGTTTTTTGTGAGCGATTCATGGTATAGAGTGAGCATGCAGAGACCAACAGATCACACTGACCCTGCTGTTTGTTTCCCTCAAGTTGACTCTCTCTCGCTGTCTCTCTCACATGCAAGCTGCCAAAATTGGCAAATGTAGCCTGAGGTGTAGAGAGGCAAGCAGTCAGGGGTGAGTGTGGCAGTGCATGTCCAGTGTTGTGGATGAAAGAGGGAGTTTAGAAAGGTGAGACATCAGGGCTGAATGCAGCTGCTGGTTGGTTGTAAAACAAAGATAAAAAAATTTGATAAGTGAACATTACTGATCAGACTGCAAGCAGTATTGCAATATAAATCTGTAGCACAGTTAATTTTTCAGGTCATTTTGAGATTTTCTTTGCTATGGGTACATGAAGCAGGATGCAAGATGGCAGCGGGAGTAATATTCATAGTAGAAAGGCAGCCTCCTATTGACTTCATTTACAACACAGCATTGATTCAGATTGGGCACAAATGTATGTCAGTCAAGATGACTGGCATTTAATGACATAGGCAAGTGAAGCTGTTATTGACCAATTGGGTCAATAATAGCATGTGTTTTTCACTTGGGTCAGCATGGTGGTAAATATCCTGTTTTATATCAATAGTGAAATTGCTATGTACATTGTATACATACATTTCTCACTTCTGGAAATTCTCTAAAAGTTAATAAAAATGAGCTCCTGAAGGAATTCAATTGCTTTGCTTTGCTGTAGCCTGTAACCTTCTGGAGGATCTGTTTGAACCTTCAGTTGGCCCCTTCCACCTGTACAGTTCCATTTATGCCAAAAAAATATATACCAACTGGGAAGACATTGACAGACCATTCTAGTACTTTGCATGGATAATGATGCAGTCTGCTGTTCTTTTTACTCAACTGCTTTGTGACCTAGCAGCAAAGTTGTTTTATTTCCTTTTTGATGGGGGAGGGTTGTAATAACCACTTTATTTCTAGCCATTTTTTTCTTACTGATAATACCTGAAAACAGAAAAACAGTAAGGTGATGAAATCACATTGCTGTATTGGCCCAGTCTATATTTTTGTTTTGATTCAGCAATTTTTCCAACCATGGGAACGTATGTATGTTTTTTTTTTAGGAGTGGGTAATTCTGAAAGGTTTTTCAGATGTCAGACAAAATTTTTCTGTCCCTGTTGCTTTAACTTCAGGAAATTTTCAGTAGCTGTCTGTTTCAATATTGTTGAGAAGATGGCGAAGGCTTGATTGCTGGAGCAGGAGGCGGCAGCACAGGACAGGAGACCTGTGAAGACAAGAAGATATTAGATTCTACTCAAATAAGTACCCACTGTCTTGGTGGCCACACCGTATAGCTGTTGCTGACTCCTCATCCTTCTACACCACCTGCCACATATAAGGAAAAAAAAGAACAAATATTTTGCCTACTCAGCCACTGTGATGGCCACCGAGTCTAGTGGTTGTTGAGTAGACTCCCCATCCTACTATACCTGTCACCTGTGAATAAACATGAGAAATTATTTAGCCTCCCTTTAGCCACCAACTGTAGCACACTGTGTAACTGGGAAAAATGAGAACAAAAAAGTAAAAGGGGAAAAAGAAAATCACAATGATACTTACCATTACAGTGGTGTTGCTGGCTATACTGTGATGTTTGCCAATGAGATGGTGTAGAAAGATGTTGCATAACTCCTCTTTGTTTCTTGAGGGTTGTCTGGCTTTGTGACTGCCTCTGGCAGTCATCCTTGTGAATGGTAAAAATGGAAGGAAAACAAAAGGAAATAAAGAAATATAGAAGGGTGTGCATAAAATCTGAATTACCACACTTCCCCATGTTTTATTTTTTATATTTACTGGTTACTACTGGTTAAGCTGGGTACTTGTGTCTTGACAGGTATCTATCAATGCTTGCACAAATACCTTATGTTGTGCAGGGCTCATACTTAGAGCCATCTGACTTTTTAATAGTAAAAATAAAATTGGCTAGTAATTTGTCCAGCTGTTCCATAAGGAGAATGATATAATCTGTTGTCTCACCTGCTTCCTCGAGGTATTTTGTGAACAGCGCTACAGTACATCACTTTTCCTTTTTTTCCAAGGTGTTTTTATTTTTCTGGTCTTCTATGAACTTCAGCCTTTCCAATTCATTTGGAGGCTCAAAACATGATGTGTTTGCCATTATCCTTCATATTTTTCAAGAGGGACTTTTTTTCCAGTGCATCCAATTTTCCTGTGAGATCCCTGAGAAGTGTGTGTCACCGAGAAGCGTGTGTCTCGCACCGACAGTTTCCTATAAGGATCTCCAGCAGACAGACAGCACGAGGACACCTTTTTGGGGAATGAATGCGGGAGACTCGCGCCAGTTTGTGGTGAATGTGGTTTACAGAACTCTGTAATTCACAAGTGTGAATTACAGAGTTTCCGAGGGTCTACCAGTGGTAGTTTATTGTAGCTTACCAGTAAATATAAACATTTTAATGTCTTTCAGAGTTATGAAGGCCTTTCATCCACTGCAAGGCCAAGGACTGGAGTCAACCACCATGTGACTGAGAGAGAGATAAGGACAAATAAAACTTGTTGCCTGCAAAAGTACTGCATAATATTGAGTTACTATCATACTCATCAATTTATTCTGATTTTAAACATTTCTCAGTTGGACAGTCAGTGTTATTGAATCTTCTGTATGAAATCACTTAATTTTGGATGCAACCCTATTGGTTGAAATGGGACATCACTTGCATTCTTTATTGCATAATCCTGTAGAAAGAGTGCTTCTGGGGCCGACATGATACATGCTTTGAATGTCTGGTGTCTCATGCATTACAGGACTGTGACTTGTATTTCAGCACAAACTTACCTTTCTAACCGTGGTATGCAGTTAAGTGAAAGCAATTCATCTTGTCATACTAGCCCCCCCAAAAATCCAAACTGACTTTTTTATTTAAAAAAAGCAACCTAAACCATTTTATGTGAAAAAAATTAAACATACCAACACCAAATTATGTATTCATATAAGCAGTTTGTCGAATAACATTGTACTATAAATCAATCTTTCTAATACAAATAAAAATAAAAAAGAAATTCATAATGATACAGTTACTTTACAGCTGCTGTTCACTGGTTGTTGTGTGATGATGTAGGAACAGCCATTTTGAGTGGTGAAACCTGCAGGGAGACAAAAGGACAGAAGGAAAAACATTTTAATTCAATTCTGTGTAACATGGAATGCCTTTCATCCTCTGTGAGGCCGAGGACTGGAGTCACCCAGCCAGCGGTGAGGATAAGGACTGAACAACACTGAACATCACTTACCATCACAGCAGACGAAGATAGGCCTTGATGGGGCTGAGGTCTTGCTACCTTGATGAGCTGGCTGGCTGGAGGGTTGCTTTAAGTATCCTCCTGTCATACAGTTTCACAGTGGACACTGCTGCAGTAGACTTGTGATGGCACCATCTCCAGTATCGATTCGGTTTTGTCTGCAAAGTGTTTTTTAGCTAGCCCATGATGGGAGGTTGTTCAATTCCAAATCCAGTAGATATTATCTCAGAACAAGCATTGCATTCAGTTACATGAGTTTTTAACTGAAGGTGTAACTGTAACTCGTACCATAGGATTAAGCCAAATAGTATTGCCTGGAATCAGGACTATTTTTGCATCAGTGCAGAGTTGGTGGACCATGCTGTTTGTGGCTATGTAGGACCCAAGCAGGCCAGAGGACATGGAAGAGCAAGAGGTGATGCTGTGTCTTGCTGGCTGGAGCAGGCATGCTTTGCTTATCTAGTAAAATGACATTATTATGTTATGTCACTGTGGAGGTGGTGGCTCCTGCTGTCTGTGGCTGTGTAGGACCCAAGCAGGCCAGAGGAGGAGGAATAGGTTGTGCTGTGTCTTGTTGGCTGGAGCAGGCATTCTTTCTAGACATCACATTCAGGTGGTGAAGGCAGGTAATTGATTAGGCACAGGGAAACAGAAGCACAACAATTGCGGATTGGGACTAGTAAAATTAATGAAAATAACAGAATTGTGAATCATACTGTAAAGGATTATACTGAGGGGAAAGGAAGGAAACCACACATCTTTTTTTAATCTTCAGCCTCATCAAAGAATCAGCCCTCACAGTCTTCCAGACTGGAGTCATCACCAGATGGAAATTCTCTCTCCATTACTGTTCTGTCCACCCTGGTGATGCAAGACAACTTGCTAGTGCCGACAACACCTTGCTCTTCATTTTCACTGTGGCAAGAACATGGAAACGATTGTCTTGTGTGGAATGTGACCCTCATTTATTTTAATAAATGTTAGCATGTATGCAAACATTTTTTGTTGACAGATTGGTGCACCTGTCCTGCCCAATGGCACCAGCCCAACTGAATACACATTCCACACTGACACTCAAGGATGGGCAGCTGAGGTATTTCATTGCAACTGAGGTCAGTGCCGGCCACTCAGTGACCTTGCTGCTCCAGTATAGCAAGGGCCAGTTGTCAATGGTAAGGTGCCTTGTGTCTGCCAAATATGCATCTACCATGTGTTGTGCTGCTCGCAGTCCTGCTGTCTCATCAGTCTCCTCCTCTTTTTCTTCCATGTCTGCAACTCCCACCTGACTTAGAACATCCCAAATGGGATTTGTCATTTTCTCTATTAAGTTACTTGTTTTCTCATCTGTTTCCCATGTAAAGAGGTGCCCCACAAACCCTTCTTATCAGACTGGTCAATGTTTGGACCTGCTGATGCCCACTTTTAGCATGGGTCAAGCATTGTGGCAATCCCAAAATCTTCAGACTCCAGAATAATGAATATAAGTGTATTAGAGTTGAAGACATGGAGCAAGTGTTCCAGTAAGGCACAACTTCCACTATCACCACCTGCCTCCAACCCTTGCTGCACATTCACCAGTGTCTGCCTCAGCACATGTAGTAGTGAAATAGCCTGACTCATACAGGCATTGTCCCTACTCACTGCCTGTGTTGCATGTTCAAATGGCTTGAGAATCATGATCAGGCTGTTCATTTGGCACCACTGCTCTGTTGTCAGAGAAATGGATACTCCAGCACTGTCACAGCTTATATGTAGCAGCAGATATTCAGATATGCTTTATACTGCTTGTAAAGCTGCTCAATCATGTACAGGGTTGAGGTCCATCTGGTAACAACATCCAGTTTCATATGGTGCTGAGGCAGTTTGTTCTGTATCTGCAGCTGACACAGCTGGTCATGGGCCTTTCCAGAATGGGCAAAGTGGACATTGTTGTGATGGGCCACATTCAAAATGTCCTTAATATCAGGATGGGTTAGAAATTGCTGCACAACGAGATGAAGACAGTGTTCCAGGCATGGCACCCTGACAAATCCCCTATCACTGATGCATTTCACAACATTTGAGTCATTATCTCTCACAGTGAAACCTGCTTTCAGTGAATGTGGGTGAAGCTACTCACCAAAGTTGGTAAGGAGCACTTCCAGCATTTTCTCACCTGCGTGTAAGCCAGGTATACTCTTTATTGTCCGTGTGGCATGCTGGTGAAGACCTAGATGGTTGCTACCACCACAACTGGGCTTAGTGCAATTTTTCCCATGCTCAGAGTCAAATACTACCTGTACCTGTAATGCACAAATAGGAGTTACCAGCTGTTTTGCCACTGGTCCAGATATCCATGCTCAGATGTATGTATGTATGGTGGTGCTAAATGCTTTAGGGCATGGTTTACAGTCTGTGACACTGTCTCATAGAGTTCTAGAATGGCACATTTTGAAAAGTATGTTCTTGATGGGACAGGCATGGGTCATCAACCTCCAAAATCCAACATTCTCAACAAGAGAGAATGGCAAGAAATCAATAGCCAGCATATCAGCAGCTGCTGCATTTAGCTCGTGTGCAGTGGCATAATTGGGAGGGAATTTGGAGTGATGCTTAAACATGCCATGTAGCATAGGTTGCACCTTTCTTGGGGTTGGGCAACCAAAAAACTGGACTCATCGTGGCAGCATTGTTGGGGTGCTGTTTGACTCCTGGGGATTCCTATGTGCTGCTGCTTGAATGACACCAATGATTTTGGGAGTTTTCTGCAATGGCATTACTGTGCTTTTTTGACTCGGAGTAACACTACTCAACCCACCACTGCTACTATGCCCACTACTAGGTATGCTCACAGAATCCTCCTCCTCCTCGCTGTAGTCCTCCTCACTTGCCCCTCTGTCTGCCTGGTCTGTTTCCCTGTCACTTCTCTTAGCCTTGCCTAATGATGATGAGGGACACAGGCCCCCAGCACTAGCTTTCTTCTTATGTTGACACCAGCGTAACATGTGCCTGTTCTTCAGGTGTGCGTGTTGCCCACTGGTGCCTAGCTGGCTGCCCTTTTCCCCCCTACATACTCGTGTTAGACACAGCTGACAGACAGCAACTGTCTCATCAGCTGGGTCAAGTATATATGTAACCCTTCCCCCCAGGGATTGAGGCATCATTAAAAGTGCATGAGGACATGCTTATTTTGGGATAATAGTATGGGGTAATTTTGACCCAGGCCCCAAGGGTCTATTGTTTTCACCACCCCGGGGGACTGCTGGCAGTACAGATGTACCCTGGGGGAGTGGGCCTGTCTTTTAAGGGAGGGCACAAAGAAGGGAGTGGAGTTGGTGCAGGGTGAGAGGGACCAATTGCTCACTCAAGTCACGGTGGTAGTTTTAACTCGGGTGGAGTGGAGGAAAAAGTCAGCCCTGCTCTGAACATGGCAGCAGTCATTGGACAGGTTATGGGGAGGGAGAAATACCATTACCCCATGGGAGAAGGAGAATCTGAGTGGCAGAAGGGACCATTGGAGCCAAGGCTTGAGGCAGAGCAAAGGGGAATGGTGAAGATACAAGAATAGCATTTGAGAGTGAGTGTTTTGGCTGCAACTTCTATGGGGAATTTGCTGCCTGTATTTTTGTGGGGACAGTCACCCAGGAGGGAGTACATAGATTTGGAGCCATTGGAAGGAGGAAGCAGTGGCCCAGGGTCAGAGGCTGACATGTTCCTAGCCCAGGTGGTTATGTTTTCTGCTTGGAATAATGGAAGAATGGCCCTGAGGTGAGGGGCTAGCCTGTTCTGAGCTGAAAGGGAGAGTGTGGACCCTGTGGGATGGTGAGAAGATGTAGTCCAGCAGGATCAATTTTGATGTTGTGGATAAATTAAGCTGCCTAATATAATGGGGTCATCTGGATCATGCCCAGTGGAATGAACAGTGTGTGACTGGGACATCACTGACTCATGCACTTATGTGGCCATGTTGGTCCAGTGTGATATGTTTCCCCCTTGAACGGTGACTAACTTGCTCCTCCATGGAGTGACTTTCATTTGTTATTAAATGGGATCCCACTGTTTTCCTTGCACCTGCAGTGTCATTTCAGTTCTTTGCAATGACTGTTGCTGCCACTAAACAACAATGTTATCCTAGCCCAGCACCTGAAGACTCACTGCACCTCACCACAGGTGGAACTTTATGTAAGCTACTGTAAGTGGTACAGTTTCTGCTGTGGCTGCTCCTCCCCATTGGCATTTATTACCAGCACATGCCTAGACCCTGGGGAGGGGTGGACTACATATCGAAATACCAAACTAGGGATTTGATAAGCCTTGTTCTACCATAGGGCTGAGAGTAGGACAACTAAGTGGAAGGGGTGGAAATTTGCATCTTTTTGGATGCTTTCATAATTTCAAGACTATTGGGTGAGGGACATTGGTAGTTGGATCAGTGTACACTCTGCACCATCTGCATCACCACCCTACTTTTTTTCTCTTCTTGGAGCTCTTGTTTGCTGCCTCCTTGCCACCTCTCACTTTATTTGAGCTTCTCTTCCCAGTCATTCTTCTATGCTAATTGTAATTTGTAACTTGATTTTTTTAAAACAGAGCAGGGACTACAACAACAGGGCCAGGTAACAAGGTAGGTAGCATAACAAACAGTGACAGTACAATTTATTTTTTAAACAGCACAGGGAATACAGGGAGTAACAGGAGTAACTGGCATAACACACAGTGACAGAGCACTTTTTTTGTTATACAGCATAGGGATTACACACAGTGACAGAACACGTAAGAGAACAGGGATTACAATGGCAGAGGTAATGGTTATTATTATAACAAAAGGTGATAAAACCCTGTCACTTTAAGAAAAACATAACTAGAAAATCACTAAAACTCCTGGAGAAAGATAATGACAAAATGGCTTATTTAAACACACCAAACTAAACAACAGACATAACAAACACTGGCAGAGCCACTACAGCTGAAAATGCATTAAATAGATAAGTGTGTTTCATGGGCTTAAACATATACATGAATTGCCATTGCATGCACTAACTGAATCAAAGTATGGTACACTGAGAAAGGGCAGACAAAAAAATAATGCCACCATCTGTATCACAGTTATCTATATGTTTTACATTTTATTCTATGCATTGTTATAGCAATCAGCTCAACAGAAGTGGGCCATCATATACATGAAGGTACTGTACCTTAACTGCAAACACTGCTGACACAACTATATGTTGTAACAATGTGGAAGATAAACACAATGTTGAGACATGTTTACAAAGACATTTGATGTGTTTAATTGATTTTTAGAGATTGTTATACAGTACACACACACACACACACACACACACACACACATAATTAGTATTATATAAAAGTGCATATACCCAAATGTCAATGTAAATCTTACACATTTCATTACAAGTTGTTCTCCTGAAGGAAAATCTTACTGTACAAGGCCTAACAAATGAGTGTTAGGTAAAAATAAAGTAGGGTAGGTGTGTTACTGAGGGCACTGCATGGTTTATCTTTTATTGCTGTTTCACCCCTGGTATACACAATATGAAAATCAACAATCCCTTGATATGAAGCAACAGGAATTAGTTAGTACAAGGACACAAACAAGTAGGATACTGAGTAAGTGGGTAGACAAGCATGAGTATCTACCAATCAATCAATCAATCTTTATTTTACAAGGTGAAGCACCATTAAGCGAGCTCATTTGCAAGGTGGACCTGGACAAATGCACATAAAAGTAAACAATATACAAAGGAAAAAGATGGGTATACAATCAAGGAATACAATGTGGGAAAGGACATAAAACATAGTACAATATTATGCAAGGCTTATACAGGCAAATATGCAAGAGGCTAAGAAAAAAATATTGTCAATATACATTATTATACAGTATGTACATGAACAGTTCAGGAAAAGGGGTAGGATGGGTGATAGGGAGAAGGAGGGAGAAGGAGTGATAAACAGTGACTCACAAGGCCTAAGGACAGATGTCCGGCACTTATTCCACTGGCCTCCAGGTGGGGGGGCAGTTACAAGATTCTATAAAGGAATGAGAAAATAGCTTTTTGAAGGAGGAGAAGATTGTCAGGGCAGCCAGCTTCTGAGTTTTTTGTAAATTGTTCCATATATGAGGGAGTACATAGCTTATAGATTCTTTACCAAAACATGAATTAACTTTAGCAATATATAAGGAGATAAATGAGAGGCTGTGCAAGGAGTAATTGCCTACAGCGCATACGGGCAAGCAGTCAGAGATATACTGGGGAAGCTTATGTGTGATGGCTCTAAAAGTCCAAAAGGTGGCATTTTGTTGCCTTCTGAACTTGAGGGATGTCCAGCCTACTGCAGCATACAGAGAGCAGTGGTGGGTGAGGTATGGTAGACCAGAGATAAATCTCAAAGCTCAGTGACAGAGTGAGTCAAGTTTAGAGAGTGAGGAGGTAGAGTCTTGGCCATGGAGGAAGTCAACATAGTCCAATAAGGATAGAAGGTGGTTTGGACCAGTCTTTTTTGGCATTGTGGGATAGGAGATGCTTGATCTGGAAGAAGAGGCCCAGTCTCTGCCTTAGCTTCTTTGATAGTTCCTCAGTATGGTCAGTGATTGTAAACTTGTCATCTATCCAAAGCCCCAGATATTTAAATTTTGTCACATATTCAATAGGTTCTCCCAGAAGCAATAGAATCTGTGGAGTTAAGCTCTGTAGGGAAGGTTTTTGACCTTTGGCAGAAGGTGAGAAAAAGTATGGGTTTCAATTTTTTTTTTGCATTTAGAAGTACTTTTTGGCTCAATAAGTTTAATTGCAGCTGATTAAAGTCCACCTGTATGCCAATACAGGCCTGCTCCGGGGTAGGCCTAGCAATGTATATGACCGTGTCATTGGTGAAGAGATGAATGTTGGCTGCTTTGATTCCAGAGTCAGTGTTGTTAATGTAAATAGTAAAGAGCAGTGGTCCTAAAATGGACTCCTGCATTGCACCTCTTTGGAGCAATTTTAGAGGAGAGAGATTCCCTTGGGCTTTAACCTGTTGGAATCTCCCAGACAGGTAACCACTGAACCATTTCAAAGCAGAGGAATCTAGGCCAGTGCTTTGGTGTCCAACAGCAGGCCATGGTCCACTGTATCGAATGCCTTGCTAAGATCAAGAAACAAGACACATACATATTTCTTGACATTGAAAGAATTTTGCCAGTTGTTGGTTACCTTTGCAAGTGTGGCTATTGTACTGTGACAAGCTCTGAATCCTGACTGGGCAGGGTTAAGCAGATTGGTAGAGTCCAAGTACTTCCTAAGCTGCATGTTAACCACTTTCTTGAGCAGTTTAGAGAGGATGAGAAGTAGAGAAATTGGTCTGTAATTGTTTAGAGCACTTGAGTCACCAGATTTGAGTTGGGGAATAACACGGGCAATTTTCCAAATGGGAAGGAAGTCTCCTTGGGCAAGAGATAGATTAAAGAGGTGGGCGATAGGTGCTGATAATACATGAGAGGTGCGCTTCAGAAAATAGGGGTCAATAAGGTCAGCACCCGCACGTTTCCTGGTATCCAGGGCTAGCAGTAGATCTTCCACTTGTTTCAATGACACAGGGCTAAAGAGAAGACCATGTCAGGGAGAGAGGTAATGCTGGTGGGTCTAACAGTATCCTGACTTCAAAACTGTGTGCAGAGATTATAGGCAGGTGAGGAGTCAAAGGCTAGTCCAGCGGTGGCAAAGTGGTTGTTAAGCAGGTCTAGGATTGTCTGTCAGTGAATGTGGAGCCACCAGAGAGGATTTAGACCGGGAGAGATTTTGCCGATTCATGCCCATATATATTCTTAATGGTCTTCCAAAACTTAGAAGCACACTTAGATGATGAGTCCAACTTATGCTGAAAATACTTCACTTTTTCAGATCTGACAAGTTTAGTACAAGTGTTCCTAGCCATTCTGAAAGCCAACCAGTTGGCAGGGAGCTTGGTTGTATGTGCTTTTTTTCCAAAGAACTTCCCTATTAAGTAAAGTGGCCTTCTGGTTGGCCATAAACCATGGGCACAATTTTTAATTTGAGCGAACTTTAACTAATGGAACATGTTTATCTATAGTCATAAGTACAATCCTTTGAATGGATTCATAAGCTTTGCACACTGACTTTGCTAGATAGAAATCTTGCCAACTAGAGTTTTGTAGTACAGTAAGGAATACTAGAGGAGCAAAGTTACGTTTGCTTCTTTTGTATATATATCTTGAAGAGGAGTCTGGTTTGGGAGTGAACCTCACACAAACAATGGAACAATGGTCACTAAGGTCTATGAAATAAAAACACCTCAGTGGGTGAAAATGTGAGGCTCGTTAACTAGAATAAGATCAATTAAAGTACTGTTGGCAGAGTTTTTCTTATTAGGGTGTGTGACTTCACGAATTAGTTGTGTAAGGTCGAAGGTGTCACATAGTTCTTTAAGGGGTTCAGAGCTTGCTGAGAGCCAATCGAGGTTGAGGTCTCCCAAAATGATGACTTCTGAGGTTGACATGTTCAGTTCATTGCGTTCATGGTCTAGCTCCTTTAGGCCTGCTGAAGGTGAGTGGTAACATTCAATACTGCAAAGAGATTGGGAGGAAGAGAGCTGAACCTTCAGGGTCAAACTTTCAAACTCCTTAGGCAAAGAGGTTGAATTGATAGTGGTCACCAAAATTTTATCTAGTATCTATATATACAGCTACTCCACTCCCTCTAGTAGGTTGGTCAGTTCGGAAGAGGTTATAGGACGGAATGTTTATGGCAGAACCCAAAGTAGAAGGGTTGAGCCAGGTTTCGGTTACTACCAGTATGTCAGGCATAGTGTGGAGGGTCCAGGATCGAATGGAATTAAACTTCTTCAGAAGACTACAAACATTAATATGAAGGAATTTTATATTATTGAGGTGAGTTAAATCCAAGGGAGCTGTTATTGAAGTGAATCATCCAGGGTTCAGTTCGACATTGCCCAAACAGAGTAATACTATCAGCAACATTTTACTCAGGGCATTTAGTAGCAGTTTAAAGATATGGGTACGTTCTCTTTTGTGATGGGGAGAGAGACTAGATGAAGAGTAAGCCCCCTGGTAACTAAGTGGTCCTAACACTGCACAGAGCAGTACCCAAGCCTCACAAAAAACTGGGTGGAAGAGTGACAGATGGGGTACGATTGGGTGGTTAAAGTATGGTAAAAAGAAGACAGAGGTTCCAGGATTCCAAGGCAGCTGAAAGGAAGGTGCCAATAAAAAGAGTAAACCAGATTGTGGATGGCAGTGAATGTCCTCCCCCCGAGGATATATAATGTACTACACCTGTGAATGGTCAGTATGTGGCTCTAGAAGAGTGAGGAAGGTGGTAGATACAATGCAAACTAATAATAAAGAGGTCTGCATTGTGTGGACCTGAATACAGGTGGGAGTATAAGGCCACCAGACAGACAGCACAGTTTAAGTATTTCTGTGCATAACACAGGAACATAGTAGTGGTAATATGAGTGCTGTACAATGATCACGAGAGAAGCTGGAATAATGAGCTGCTCCATGGGAGCTGATGAGCTAAGCCATATTACATAGCCGGAATGCAACTATGCTGGAATGCAGTCCAGTTAGATTAGATAGGGAACGTGTTTAGCAAGAAACAGTGTTGCTTTCACTTTAAGCTTGAGGAGCTGGCTGGCAGAAGCCTGTAGGAGTGAGCTAGTAAGCCAGGGTGGGGTTTAAGTGTATTTAAACAGGGCCAGGGATGGGTGGGTGAGCCAACAAATCAAGGTCCTAGGGCTCCCTTCCTGGAGATAATCAGTCCCCAAGTGAGAGTCGGTACCTGGGCTACTGTGAGGGACTGGTGGCTTCAGACCCTGACTGCTGTGGATGGCAGTCTGGCAGGTCTGGTTCATCAAAAAACCATGGATGTGGCACTCAGACCACCTGAAAAGAGAAGGACGGGGGACATTAAATAAAAGGGGGGGTGGTGGCTGTTTGTGAAGCTAAAGAAAAAATGCAAAATGGCTTAAATGGGGGTGGGTTGCAGACCAAAATGTTAGGCAAGGTGCCACAAGGTCTAAGAGCAAGAGCAGGGCTAATTAAAACACAATACCAATGTAAAAAGGTGAAAAAGAGGGGTATGAGTTTAAGACCCGAGCTGAGATCGCTGCTGGGTCTTAAGAGGGAACACTCTACATGCACTTAGATTAAATCAGCAAAACTTGAACTCTAAAATACTAACAAGACAGTATTAACAGAAATCAAAAGATAATTCAAGTATTAACATTGCAGAGCAGTGCAGAGCTATACGGAGCCAATGAGAGTGCTCCTAGGGCTAACTGCAGCCAATGGGTCACAGCAGGAATACATACCCAGAAACAACTGTCCTCATGTAAAAAGGAAAAATCAAAGTCCTAGGGCTCCCTTCCTGGAGGTAATTAGTCCCCGAGGGAGAGTCCCTACCTGGGCTTCTATGAGGGGTGGGTGACTTCAGATCCAGACTGCGGATGGCAGTCTGGCAGGTTGGGTTAATCAGAGAACCGTGGCTGTGGCACTCAAACCACCTGGGCTTCTGTGAGGGGCTGGTGACTTCAGACCCAGACTGTGGATGGCAGTCTGGCAGGTTGTGTTCATCAGAGAACCATGGCTGTGGCACTCAAACCACCTGGGCTTCTGTGAGGGGCTGGTGGCTTCAAACCCAGACTGTGGATGGCAGTCTGGCAGGTTGAGTTCATCAGAGAACCACAGCTGGGGCATTTGGACCACCTGGGCTTCTGTGAGGGGTTGGTGGCTTCAGACCCAGACTGCGGATGGCAGTCTGGCAGGTTCGGTTCATCAGAAAACCATGGCTGTGGCACTCAGACCACCTGGGCTTCTCTGAGGGACTGGTGGCTTCAAACCCAGACTGTGGATGGCAGTCTGGCAGGTTTGGTTTGTCAGAGAACCATGGCTGTGGCACTTAAACCACCTGGGCCTCCTGTGAGGGGCTGGTGGCATCAGACCTGGACTGTGGATGGCAGTCTGGCAGGTCAGGTTCATCAGAGAACCACGGCTGTGGCACTTGGACCACCTGGGCTTCTGTGAGGGGCTGATGGCTTCAGATCTGGACTGTGGATGGCAGTCTGGCAGGTCAGGTTCATCAGAGAACCATGGCTATGGCACTCAGACCACCTGGGCTTCTGTGAGGGATTGGTGGCTTCAGACCCAGACTGCAGATGTCAGTCTGGCAGGTCAGGTTCATCAGAAAACCACGGCTGTGGTACTCGGACCACCTGGGTTTCTGTGAGGGGGCTGGTGGCTTCAGACCCAGACTGCAGATGGCAGTCTAGCAGGTCAGATTGATTAGATAACCACCGCTGTGGCACTTGGTAAGTCAAATAACATTTCAAAAAGTCTCACTGTTGTAATTCATTTTTTACAAATACGTCTGTACAGTTGACAATTTTTTGTAAAAAAATAATAGCAGTGGGAGTTATTCCTCATAGCACATAATTTAAGTGAGAGGAATGAAGTTAATAAAAATGAAACAAAGAGTGGAAGCGATATAGCTATAAAATGAAAGAGGGGCAAATACAGCGGCAATAGATGATGTGTTCGATTGCTCTGCATCTCAGGTGGGTACACAGGGAAAAATAACATAGCAAATATGATAATAAAGAAAAATAAATAAAATACAGCTCACTGCAGAACAGATTTGCAGTCATATACAATATGAGCGAAAACAAGTTAAGTGATCAAGTGCCCTGCCTTAAAGAGAGTAGCACTTTCCAACATAATACCACATGACACAGGAATGGAAAATTAAGTTGCAGCTAGTGGCAAAAAATTTCAATTGGAGTTAACATATGAGCTGCAGAAAAGAAAAAAACAGTAAGACCACATCAGTAACAGCATTAGATACCAATATAGAAAAATGAGAAAGGGGGAGAAGCAAATACATAGTAAAATGATATAATGTTTTGTGGCTAAGTGAGATACACAGGCTGTGAAAGAAAAATATGACTGTGATAGAAACTACAAAAAGAAAAAAAAATAAAGGCTCAGGGATAGAAACAGCACAACCAAAACAAGGAAACTGATGAATTGTAATAAAACGTACCACTCTACTGGAAATGCTGCACCTATATAATGCTGTGTGTAAGTGAAGTGCCCGATACAAAAAATTAAAAAAAAGGACAAACAATTTTTTTAATCAATGAACTGGAATCCTGTGAAAAGGCAGACAACTCTGATGTCTTCACTGGAATATAAACGTATAAATCAGAAATACCACAGTACACTGTACATCCAGGGAAAACACACATCATAACCAACAGTTAATTAACAGGTCAGATAACTATACAAAACAACTAAGAGAGGTGTTACTGTTTTTTACTTTGTTTATTTTTTGTATGCAGTTTATGTTATTTACTGTTTTGTACTGTTCCCCCCTCTCCTGACCAAGAAGCTTCTGGAAATGAGCCGTTACCAGCTCAGAATGTCTTTCCAGGCAAAAAATAAATGTTTAGAAGGAAAACCACTCCTCATAAGAACCTGTGCCCCATCAGCCATGTAACTGTCCATTCTGACCCTACCATGAACCTACTATTACACAAAAACATTAGGAAAGTGGCTTATATGCATTGCACCAAGCTCCATATGAATAAGCAAGCCATTACAATGATCCTGCATCAGGGTATATGCAGTTTTGGGATAAAAGGTGAGTGACTGCCTGTACAGGGGATGGATGCCAGGTTTCGCTTGTAGGAAGTTTACCAGGCAGTCACCCCAACAACTGGATATGATGTGGGCGCACAGAAATCTAAAGGAAAACAATAAGTAACTGTGCCATTTGAAAAGCTTGGGGGGGTGGATAGAAAGCATTTGATTTATTATGTAGATTACACCAATGTAACGCCTAGGCAGCACTATTCTAAATACTACTACCTTCTGCCTGTTGGGCAAGACACAGGTTGAGGGGCCTGAGTTCTCTAATTAGGTGCCTCCACCCAGAGAAATGGTATTGGGGTTGCTTATTTACTCTGGTATAGCCCTCTGGGAAGCTATAACCACCCACCAACCCTTCTAGTGGCCTAAGCAATAACAGAATGGTTCATTCACAATCCATAGGCAGCAGCAATAATGTACTCACACCCATCTCACTTACCACCAGGACTGGACCTGCAGCAACTGCCCTGGAGACCCCTGGAAAATAAGGTTGGTAAGACAATGATTCAATCTTAACAATGTAACCCAACTAATAATATGCACACTAGCCAGGGTAAACATGAAAGAAGGAAATCAGGTTTATTTAGGGGAAATGAACAAGGGATTGACTTCAATCTAGCAAAATGATTAGCAATCTGATTTAAATCAGGATTGTCTAACATGCACTTTAAATCCCAATTAGACAGCTCAGCAACCCTGGGTACCCAGAATGTCATGCAGGCTAGCCTGAAGCATTGCCCAGGATGGATGGCATTGCAGCTGATATTGGGGCCCTTAGGGAAAGAAAAGGCAGTTAAACATGTGCACAATCAAATTATTTGTAATCCAAGCCAGATGGCTTAGTAGTTGCAAGAACCCAGTAAATGAAAACAATTAGATGGTACCACAATGATTTTAGCTTTCATTGCAGGAAGCTACCTGGATTTGTACTCATGCTACCAGTATCTGGCTGCACTGCAGGTGATATGTAGACCTCGTGGTGATGATCAAGGGGCAGGTGAAAGCAGGGCTGATACGACTCACCACTTGGTGGTCGCAATCTGCTCGATGGTGTCGGGCAGAGGCCTGAATCCCCAAGCTGGTCTTTCACTGAGATGGTCTCTGGTGTTGGAATAGCAGCCTAGGCTGAGATGGCAGGACCCAGGCTGGATGAACAGTTCTGGTAAAGTTCGTGATCTTCTGCTGATGAAGCCTTCAGCTGGCTTAACAGATTTGATTACGGGGAACCAAATCACGACCCACGAAACACACTCAGCACATTTATATCACTAACTTCTTTAAACAACAGTTTGGATTCAGTTTGGTTGCAAATTGACAGCTTTACTGCACAAACAGATTGTCACAAGGCATTATATTCCTATCTAAATGGTAAAAAAGGTCATAACAACTTGATTGGTCCACTAATCTCTAATAATATAACTATAACATCTGATATTGAAACAGCTACAGAATTAAATAAGTATTTTTCATCAGTTTTTGTCCAGGAACCAACTATCACTCCACTTATTGCAGTAGCACCAAACCTAGAAACACACAAAATCTCCTTTCATGATACACGGGGTTACTATATTCACTAAAACAACACACATGCTCAGGCCCAGACAATATTAGCTCCAAATTTCTTCTTGGGACAAAAGACTCAATTATTCTACCTGTAACAATTATGTTTAATAAATCCCTCCAAGAATCCTCAGTTCCTGTTGACTGGCGTACTACCACAGTTACACCCATTTTTAAACAGGGATCACACTCGAAAGTTTAAAACTATCGGCCTATTAGCCTAACTTCTATACCATGTAAATTAACGGAAAAAAATATTAAACAATAACTGGAAACTGGAAAGTGAAATGGCAACTCTATATATTAAGGATGAGTAGCAACATGGGTTTAAACCAGATTTCTCCTGTACCACAAACTTGCACTCTTTTTACAATGACATCAGTTCTAGCCTTGACTGTAACATACCTATGGATGTTATTCTTCTGGATTACAGCAAGGCATTTAACAAAGTGTCACATGTCATCTTGATTAATAAACTTAGCCACCTAGGTTTTTCACCATCCATTATTTCATGGATAAGTAACTGGCTGAGTAATAGATCTCAAAGAGTAAGGGTAAATGGTGCATTGTCTGACATAGGAGAGGTGACCAGTGGGGTCCCTCGGGGATCGGTCTTGGGTCCCATTTTGTTCAACTTATTCATTAGTGACATGCATGTCTCAGCCAATAATATTATGGTCAAATTTGCTGATGACACCAAACTTGGGGGTAAGGTTAACAACCAGACTAATAGTAATAACCAAAAATCTAACCTAGCCTTAATTGAGCATTTGGCACTTATCAACAGAATGTACTTCAATGTTTCTAAATGTGCAGTACCTCACTTAGGGAAACATAACCCCAGACAAATATATCACCTAAATAACACTACTATTAGGACCTCCAATGCAGAAAATGACCTGTGAATATTAGTAAATGATAAACTATCTTCTACATTCATTGCTCTAGAGTTGCAAATCAAACCAATGCATTGCTTCGTAGGATTAATAAAACTTTTATTTCTAAATCAGAACAATGCCTTATGACTCTGTATTGGTCCCATGTCAGGCCCCATCAGGATTATGGATCCCCATTTTGGAGTCCTTATTTGAAGACTGACATAAATAGAATTGAACAAGTCCAATGTAGAGCCACCAAACTTATCCCCCATTTCGCTCACTTAGACTATAATATCAGACTACAAAAAACAAACTATATTCGCTTAAGTAAAGATGAACCAGAGGTGTTCTTCTGCAGTTGTTTAAAATCCTTGAATCTCCTGTTCAAATTACACAATGTGGCATTGCTTATTCCACAAGAAAAATTGTGGCTAGACTCCATAATAAATAACTAGAAGTTAAGAAGGCTAATAACAACAAGAGGTTAAATTACTTCACCATTAGAACACCTAAAATATGCAATACATTACCCCAGAACACTGTTGATTCACCAACTATCACAACTTTTAAAAATAAACTTGATAAATGGATGGAAGATCAGAATTTGGGTTAATGTTCCATGTATATGGAGGACAATCACGATAGGCAAGCTGCCTCCTTTTGTCCTACAAACCAAGTAACCAAACTTTTCAATCTGAGTCTAATTCTCTCAACAAGCTGGGCTGATCACTTCAGGAGCAAGTCTTCAGTCCAAATTGCAAGTTGCAATGACACCTCTATTCTTCTGCCACAGTTCCAGGCTGGAAATTGGGCAGTTCTGACATCTGCAATAGGCAGTTCAATTGCAGGAGAACTTGGCTTGAAGGCCAACTAAGCCTATTCCCACCGATTCCTCTAAGCTCCTTCTGGGAGCAGCAACTCGACAGCTCAAGCTGTTCACTCTTCCACTTCCAACTCTAACTGATCCACTGCTTCAGGCAGTTCTAGGGATTTCCCTTGTAATCCAAATGGTTTGGATGGCTGAGGGAACTGTCAGTCACAGTTAGGGCTCTCCCTCCAGGTCCATTTAGGCACCAACACTCACAACTGAAAAACTACAGAATTTCCTTCCCGCAAGACCCCTGGAGACAGGTTCCATTTTAGGTCCCCAGTTGTTCTATTGGTGTAATTACTGGAAGTCCAGGACCTAACATGGTGGCTCCCATCCAAATGTTCAAGCTGCAATAAAAGCAGGTTAGACAAACTTCTCTATATTTACTATAACAGTAGATAAGCAGTAAACAATCACAGTTCCTATATGAGCTCCCTCTGCACAAATAGCGACTGCACAATGGAGCAAAATAACACACCATCTGGCCAGCCACTAGCCCTAAATCACTCAGACCCAGCCCAGACTAATTTGTAAACACAGATTAGGTACTCTTTTAAAGGGACAGGCACAGAGGCTCAATATGGCACTCTCACACAAATAGATAGAACTACGTAAGACAGGACATTAGTTTGACAGTGGGCTTTAAGAAGCCCAGGAAGACATGATAGTAAACCTCAATTTGTAGGGGGGTTACGCCAAATTAAAAAATAAAAACTTGAAAAGTAGTGTGTGTTGAAAGGTATAAAGAAAATAAAAGTTTGGGAAAGAAAAAGGAGCAGAAATGAAGCTGACACCAAACCGTATCAACACACATTTTTTGTTAGAAACAGAGACTAATAAATGGAGTGAAATAAGGTTTAGAAATATTCAGCTTTAAGTGAGAGGAATTAAGTTAATAAAAATAAACAGAAAATGGAAGAGAAGAAGTAGCTATAACATGAAGGGTAGGATATCGCTTTGCATCTCTGGTGGGTGCATAGGCAAAAGTAACATAACATATACAATAGTGAAGAAAAATAAAATACAGCTCACTGCAGAGTAGATTTACAGTCATATATAAGCCAAAACAAGTTAAGTGATCAAGTGCCCTGCCTTACAGAGAGTAGCACTTTCCAAAATAATACCACATGAAACAGGAAAGGAAAATTAAGTCACAGCTAGTGCAAAAAAAATCCAATTGGACTTAACACTTGAGCTGCAGAAAAAGAAAAACAGTAAGACTGCATCTGTAACAGTATTATATACTATTATAAAATGACAAGAAAAAATCTAGAAATCTCATTGGCCAAGAGATATCAGCTGATCATATATTAAGGCTGTATAAATGAACAGTTATCCTGGTCCTAAACCACATCACACAATGAGCAAATCAGTCCTCCAACAACCATAACTATCTCCTATCAGTCCCCCTATAACCAGAGCTGATCTTTCACCACAAACATGGCTGCTACCTTTGCAATGTAAAAACCTTCAACTGGGTCTTAAAAATAAAACTACCTTAAATAAAAAATAAAACAAATTAATTAAATGCTGTTGTCTTGATCATCACACTCTCCTTACACATATAAACAAATTAGAAACATTAAAGAGCTGCTGACTCCTCAAAGAAAACTTTGAAAAACATAATATTTAGGTACAATTTAGCTTGCATTCTGTATGTATTCGATAGATTTCTCCTCCCTATTACTCATTATTGAGAAATTTGCAGGGAGACATGTTCTATATCCCTTAGCATTCATCTGCCTCTTTAGCTTACTCCCCTACTTCATGTCATAGTCCTCTGTTGTGACATCACAATCTGTTGCCATGGGAGTAATTGTGATGTAACAAATAGAGCATTATGACCTTAGGTAGGGAGAAAGCAACAGGAATAGATGAATTCTAAGGAGCAAAGATCCAATTTTAATGCAAATGGCCTCAGTAATAAATAATGGGAAGGAGAAATATAGAACTAATGTGAAATACAAGCAGAACAGTGTCTAAATATTATGTTTTGTTAAAGCTGTCCAAATGGCATTGGCTGCTCTTTAAGAATTGTTAATAGTTTTCATTAAAACTGTTTATTTTCTGACAGTAAAAAATCACCCTTCTGTCTTTATTATGTTCACTAGGGAAAGCTTTCCTGTGTGCCATGACAATGAGATAATTGAGTCTGTGGCTGTAGAAGAGACATTTGTTATGTGTCTGTGTGTGTACAGTATGTTAGGAGAGGGAACATTCCACCAGTGGAACAGAGCATTTTGAATCCCTGTGTTCCATGGTAAACATTTCATAATAAAATTCCATATCTTCAATGTGGGGGAAAAAACAGAGAAAACAAACAGGAAGAAGAAATTAGGTAAGAAAGTGTGGGGGAGGGAGAGAGAGAGAGAGAGAGAGAGAAAAAGAGACATGATTGGGACCTTCAAGTACTTGAAAGGGATAAATATGGTTGATAAGGAGAGTCTCTTTAAGCTGAGTGGCAACCATAACACAAGGGGGCGCAGTCTTAAGCTGGAGGGTGGGAGGTTTAGGAGGGAAGTCAGGAAGCACTTCTTCACAGAGAGGGTGGTGGACACTTGGACTGCACTGCCAGAAGAGGTCATCTTGTTGAAGACAGTCGGCAGCTTTAAAAATTGGCTGGGATAGGTGTAACCCCTAGATGGCGCTATCCCAGGGGCTACTACCCCTGCCTGATTTGCCACTAACAGGTTGAGGGGCCTGGATCCAATGGCGGGTGCCTCCACCCAGAGGTCAGGGTTTGCAATAGTTAAACTTACTTGGTCACAGCCCTCTGGGACACTGCAACCTTTCTTCCCACTAGTGGCCCACACAATATATCAGAATTACTTTCACAGTATACACTTACCCCAGGACTAGTTCCGCACTGGGACCTCCTTTGAAATAAGATACAGTGCAACAATCACAGTACAGTACTTTAACATAGACAAATACCTCAGGCAGTATAACTTGCTGAAACAAGCAGCTCTGATTTATTTAGGGGGATATAACAAGGACAGGGGGAAATCAGGTTAATTAGCTTATCACTTTACTATCTACCTATGGCTCTGTGCATAGGCCTATCCCTACCAGTTACTGTCCCTGGGTACCCAAGCCATAGTGGCTAAGTCCAAACCGTGGCAGCTGGTAGGGCCCTTTCACACAGTGAAAAGAAAAATTAGTTTAAACAGTCAGCAGTACAGTGATTCCATTTGGATTTAATGTGGCATTCAACAGGGAGCGACCTGAATTAGTACTCATGACCTCCAAACAAGATAGGGTCCTTCAACATCAGCAGGGCTACTCTTGAGCTCCACGAGACTCTTCACACATTTATATGGTAAAAAGAAAGTACTATACTAGGCAGGCTGCTTTCTATCCCATCGCAATTACATTGCACAATACCCGAGAATACACAGCAGATTCAGTTCCTGACAGACCGAGTGCAATTCAACAATTTCTCCAGTCTTCTACAGGGTGAGCCTGGTTTCTACTCTTCAGAGATCCTTTGATTCTTTTCACAGGACGGATTCAGTCCTAACAAGCAGTTACACAAGCTGCAGACCGGAACTCTGGGCCTTACACACGTTTTTGACTGAAACTGTGCACTGAAGGAGCACAGGGTTTCTTTCCCTTCACTCCAGAGCTAAACTGAAACTCCAACAGACAAAACTGGCACTTCCTTTGAGTTCCTCCCAGTTCTTGACTGGATTGGCTGTCACTCACAATAGACTGCTGCTGTTGGTCCAAAAGGCGCAAGTCTAAACTACATCTCCCAGAGTCACTGCCCATACAATCCTCTTGTGGCTGGCTCAGATTATGAGTCCAAGTTCTGATTCGTCCAAGGCACCATTTTAGAGCTAGCTTACTCCACACTGATTGGTCCAGTTCAGCAGTTCAAAACCAGAATGGGAACTAGGCAGACACAGTTCTGACTGCAAAGAAAGCAGGTTAGACAAACTGTAATTTCATTATTACTGTAAATGATTTCTGGCAACAGTTACATCTTCCAGATAGGTTCCCTTTGCACTCCTAGTGACTGCAAAAATGGAGTGAATTGGCAGCAGCTCGAGTGGTACTCAAACAGAGAAGCACACAGTCCCCCCATACAAACTAATTATGTCTGCAAGCAGACAGCTCTTAAAGAGACAGTACCAGAGGCTCTAAAACACTCACTGATAAATGGCTTAAACGCCAAACACCATTCAGGCTTGGAGCATTCAAGCAAGCTCCTGAAGTCTTTGGGAACCCCATTTGCAGGGGTTACACCCTTCCTAGCTTGGGAAAGCTTGACGTCCACGCTACAAGTACCCATAAGTTTTAACTGCAACCATATACATTTGCATTAGGCTCACACATGTAATCGTCAGTCAGTATATCATTTTACCAAGAACACATTTCTGAAACATTGCAGTACGTCACTCTTTACATAGTATTACACACACATTGTACCATAACTCAAGTTATTACCTCTTGTACATGAAACCTGAAGAGAGGGGGCCCTTCCCTATTAGTTACCTTTGGGTGATGGGGCAAGGGCACCATACTTAGAGGGCAACACAAGTAACTTGGAGTTAGCACTGATGCTCAGTTTGGGCAATGAGCTCGGGGACATACATTCCTTTATGGACAACATTGAGAGGCAAGTCCACAGGCCTCCCAAGTGAATCATAACTGAGGTGTACCACAGGCTTTACAGCTCGACCAGTCTTTCTAGGGGGAACTATTACAGTCTCTGCACTCTGAGCCTCATTTTCAGCATTGTCCTCACTTGTCAGGGGAGTCTCCCTGGGGGTAGAGAGGATAGAACTTGGGGCACTTTCAGCTCCAGGAGTTACAGTTTCTGAGTCCACAACATTTGGCTCACATGGAGAGCTTTCGGACACTGGCAGTGGACTGTCAGGGCACTCAAAATACTCTTCTTGTTCGGGTGTATCACCAGTCTGCCCCAATCTATCATTTTCCTCCCCTGAAAGCTCAAACAGTTCAACCATGCACAATGATTCTATTTCATCTGATCTGATGCTTTGCACTTCACTTTCTGGGAACATTGGCTCCAGGGATGAAGCTGGGGGCTTAGATAGTCCAGAAGGCCCAGCTTCGTCTCCAGTATTGACTAGGGGATTGCCCCAAAATAATTGACTCAGTTCGTAAGAAGGATAGTATTCAAAGTCACTCTCACTTTCTTCTGATATGGACTGACAGTCATGCTCAACTGGGACTTGTGGAGGGAACACTTTAACTTTGCTTCTGTAGGCAGGCTTTCTTGATCTTTTCTTAGCAGCAGCTCTAGTCACTGGTCCAGAGGGGCATCTTCTGGGGCTCAGACTCAATCAAGATTTGTCCAATGGGCAGTAAATGATTTCTATGCATTGTTTTACATCTTTTGAATTATTCTCAGGCCTTACTTTGTACACTGGCAGATCATCTAGTTTGCCCACTACAATGTGAGGAGATGGTGCCATCTGTCAGCAATCTTGTGTTTGCCATGCAGTCCCAGATTTCTTAGCAATACCCGATCTCCCTCCTGGAGTTCCTGTGCTTTCACCTTTTTATCATACCTTTCTTTGTTGGCCAGATTTCTTTTGGCAGCCATGGTTTGAGCCAGTTGGTACGCATGAGTTAGCTGGGCCTTTAACTTTTGCACATACTGTAAATAGTTGTCAGCTTGAACCCCATCAGGAGAGACCCCAAAACACACATCTACCGGTAGTCAAGCTTCTCTTCCAAACATCAGGCAGTAGGGGGAGAACCCAGTGGCATCACTTTTGGTGCAGTTATAAGCATGTACCAGGGTGCTAATTTGTTGGCTCCATCTAGGCTTGTCCTTTGGGTGCAGGGTGCCTAGCATATCTAGCAAAGTGCGGTTGAAATGTTCAGGCTGTGGGTCCCCCTGGGGGTGGTAAGGAGTGGTTCTGGACTTTCGCACTCCCCACAGAGAAAGCATCTCTTTGATCAGACAACTCTCAAAGTCTCTCCCTTGATCAGAATGGATTCTTTGTGGAGCCCCATAGTGAACAAAAAGTTTTCTACAAGTACTTTGGCCACAGTGGATGCTTTCTGGTCTTTGGTGGGAAATCTTGGGCATATCTCGTGAAATGGTCAGTGACCACCAGCACATTACTGATATTTCTTTGATCTGACTCCAAACTCAGATAATCAATACAGACCAGCTCCATGGGTGCACTGGTGGTGATGTTAACAAGGGAGCAGCCTCTGGGGCAAAGCTTTCCTCTGTAAGCAGCTACTACAAGTTCGAATGTGTTGCTCCACATCAGCCCCATCTTAGGCCAATAGAATCTGGATCTCACCAAGTCAAGTGTTCTGTCTATACCAAGGTGCCCCATGTGGTTGTGCAAGGACATCAGTACTGAGTCTCGAAAGGCAGTGGGCAGCACTAGTTGTTATTTGTCTACTTGTCCCCCTCTGTCTACTGTTTCTCTGTATAACAGTTTATTGATCAGTTTCAACTTAGGACCTTCTTTGTATAACAGTGCAGTTCTCAAATCAGTGAAGAGTAATTTGGACACATCTTTTCCTGCATAGAGGGCTTCTAAAGCTGCTTTGATCATAGGATCGCGGGATTGAGCCCGTCGAATACTGTCATTGTCCAGCTGAGGCAGTGCACCAATGTCTATTGCAGAAAAGTGGCAATAAGCAGCAGGTATGCAATTCTCAGAGGGTCCCAAGCAATCCACCATGCAGTCCACTGCGTCCGTGGACATTTGTTCCTCCCTGTCAAACTTCCAGAGAGTGCCCGAATGTCAGGTTCTGCCAATCGACCCAATCATTCTGGGGAACAGGCCTCCGGAGAGAGCATCAGCATCTATGTGGTTCAGACCTGCTCGGTATTCGAGAGCATAGTCATATGTAGATAATGCAGAAAGCCACCTATGGCCAGTGGCATCCAACTTAGCTGAGGTCTGCACATAGGTCAAAGGATTATTGCTGCGTTTTACTAGTATTTTAGCCCCATACAAGTACTCATGGAATTGGTCACAATAGCCCACTTCAAAGCTAGGAACCTAACTTATGTACAGGATAGTTCTTTTTCGGATGGGGTCAGGCTTCTACTGGCAAAGGCCACTGGTCTCAGGCCATTCTCGTGTTTTGGTACAACACAGCCCCAACCCTTGTAAGCTAGCATCAGTGTGCAGGACGTAAGGTTTTTTGGATCGGCATAGGCCAGCACTGGAGCATGGGTAGTTGATATATGATCTCATGAAAAGCAGTCTCACAATCAGGAGTCCAGCGGCCCCAAATACTTCACTGGATGAAAATACACTTTCAGTCTTGAGGAACGCTGACTTTTGGTATTTTTGTGGGTTGGGGATACCCTTGAGTAAGGTTAAGTAAAGGGCGGATCACTCTTGAATAGTCCTTGATGAAGGCTCGATAATAACCACAGAATCCCAGGAATCTTTGCAGTTCTTTAGATTTTGGGCTGTGGCCAGGTGGTCAAGGCCTCAACTTTACTTGGGTCGGTCTCTATTCCTCGGTGGATACTATGTGTCCCACATACTTTACTGATGTTTGAAAGAATTGACACTTATCAATGGACAGTTTAAGGCCAAAGTCCTCCAGTCGGTCCAATACCTTAAATAATCTGCTCTCATGTTCCTCCAGTTAGCTGCCAAACACAATAACATCATCTAGGTATACCAGGCACTCTAGTAAGTTCATGTCCCCACTGCACGCCTCCATCAATCGTTGAAAAGTGGCTGGGGCACCTGAAATCCTTGAGGCATCCTCATGAATTCATAGAAGCCAAGTGGACAGATAAAGGCTGTCTTCTCACGGTCCTCTGGGGCCATTGGGATCTGGTAGTACCCACTGCGGAGATCCAACACAGAGAACCACTTGCTCTGCTTAGGCAGTCCAAAGCATCCTGAATGCAGGGCATTGTGTACTGATCAGGATAGTCCGCCAGTTTAAGGTGCGATAATCCACACACATCCTTACTGTCCCATTCTTTTTCCTCACTACTACAATGGGGAAGCATAAAGGCTTCTGGATTCTTGTATTACACCAGCAGCTAACATCTCTTGCAGATGCCGTCTCACATCATCTATGCTAGCAGGTGCCAGGCGTCGAGACCTCTCACGAAATGGTCTTTGTCATGCAGCCGGATATTGTGCTCAGCTCCTTGCACGATCCTACATCCCATCTCTTTAAAGAAAACACCTGGTCTCTCTGGGCAAGCTTCTCACTGATCCTCACTTTCCATTCAGCTGGCAACGGGAGTCGCGAAATCAAACAAGTCAGGCGTACTCTGTCATTCTTCCTCGAACTCTTGCTGCTGGGTAGCACTGCAGTGTCTGCACAATGCACATTAGCCAGGATGCAACCTCTATTTACTCGAATGTCTCTTTCAGACACATTATGAACTTGGACCATTACCCTTCTGGCATAAGCATGGGCTCTAGCGGCAAAATACTAGGCTTGACCAGCAGTCCTCTGGCAATTTTCCATCGCTTGGTGCATCCAACATTAATATTTTATTCTTAACATCCTTTCTGATATGGACCTCTCCTGTAAGGTACACTGGGCATTTGGCCAGGATCAGAGACTCAGGATCCTTCTTCCATACAATTCCGACCGTTCCTCTGGTTCTATTTTTTTCAGCATCTCTGTGCCTCATAGGCCTTCTTAATTAAAGCTGGAACTCTTAAAGCTCTACTAGTTTTTGACCCCTGTTTTTCATAACACAACTGTGCCAGCCTTCTGAACATATGAGCATTTGTTCCAATCAACAAAGGGACACCATCATACAGTCCAGTGGGGGACACATTAAAGCTAGAGTCTCTACTTGTTCGTCCACTCCAGCCACGGAGGGGGAAAGACAGCCAAATTCGGATATACCGAATAGGGTAGGCCTTCTCACTTAACCCCCATACATGCAGTCCTTCTAATGGTTGTAAGGGCACGCCTGACAAATGCTTCTGATACCAATCCTGGAACATAATTGTCACTTGGGAGCCACTGTCTAATACAGCTCTTGTAGACACTCCATTCACCTTTACAGTGGTCTCCATGGAGGGACCCACTATTCTGGACCAGTCTGAGAGGCGATAGTGGGGGCCTGGGCAACTGACCTTGCTACAAAGGACGTGAGTTAGCATTTTTGGTGCCCTCACTGGATCATTTCGTGCACCTCTTAACCACTGATTTGTTCTCCGAAGCTCTCCTTGTAGCCTATATGCAACTTTGTCAGTGTCTTTTGGGGACCGGCATTCCCTTTCATGTGCCCATCCTTCCCACAATTATAGCAAAACATACTTTCTGGAGTTTGAGCTGGCGAGGCGCCACACTGGGAGCCAGGCGGGGTATTACTAACTGAAACCTTGGTGCCATCTCTGTTCTGCGTGATAAGCATTTGGAGACATCTCGTCAGTTTCTCCACTTCCATGGTCAAGGAATTGAGTTCGAGCTGTTATCAGCAGGAGATACATGGGTGGGTATCCCCACCCCCATAGCAGATGCAGTCGGATATAGGTTGGGGCCCGTACTTGCAGGTGTGGCCTTCATAACGGGACTGTTTTTGAATTCCAGGATCTCTCTCAACAGTTCGCCCCATTGTGGCATATCTTTTTCCTTATCAGAGCACTCATTGACTGCCAACCTCTGCCCCTGAACTTCACTTGATGGGCCACCCTCAGTCACTCGGGTCATAGCCGCAGCTATTGGTGCAGGTCCCTCCCGAGGTCGCCTTTTCTCAACTCCTCGAATTTCTCTCATTAACTCATCATAGGAGGGTGGGATTCCAGTTGATTTGCCAGGCGAATGAAGCAACAGCAGTTCTGAGAAGGGGCAGACTTATGATCCTGTCCAGCCTGGTTCGGTCCAGTTCAATCGCTGGCAAACTACCCTTTCTGAGGCATTCTTGCAACAATTTTTCCAGCCGAGATACATACACAGACAACAACTCCTTGGTACTGTGTGCATTTCTTACTCTCCACCATAGGTCCTCATCAGAATCTGGGTTCCCATACACATTCTCCAAGGCCTCAAGATAGGCCTCTTGCAGTCGCTCAGGGTTACTAGTCTGCTTAGCATGGATGGTAGCCAGGGCAGGACCTCGGAGGCTCTCACTAACCCTCTTTCACTTTTCGGCTTCCGAGCATTGCCATTCTAGCACTTGGGGGGCAACATAGTCTATCCAGGTCTCCCAGTCATCCTCCCCTTGGGGGTTGGGGAGGGTGCCAGAGAAGATCCTCAACCTTCGGTAAGAGTCGTGACTAATGGCAGGTGCAGAAATAGGAGTCTGCATTGGTTCAGCCACCATTACGGGCACTGGAGCGGGACAGGGTGTTGGAGGAGGAACACCCCCAGGTGGCAAGAATAGTTTCTTCAAGTCCTCCACAGTTTTCCCTTCTCCCAGCAACCATTTAGCAAATTTCTCCTCAAAAGTTTCAGATAGTGGTGGGGACTCATTCCCACCGGGTCTTTACTGTCCTTAGTTATCACTCTCCAAGCAGTGAGGGCTCCCTCTGGGGTAATGGTCTATGGCACTTTGGAGCTATCTATGGGATCCTTAAACTCTACTAGGGCCAGAAAAGTGTGGGTGAGCAGATTAGCATGCCGACCCACCACCACAGGGTTTTGTAAACCTTCCACCTTGGAAAGTACTCCCTGTACAGTGTCCGTATTGATACCCAGGGGGATGTCCAGGATAAGCATAGCATTTTGGGGGTCAATCTCCTCCCCAGTACACCACTCCACCAGCCGGTGCACAGCCACTTCTGTCGGGGTACCCATTTTTTCTTAACAGTGGTTCGAATATGGCCACTAGAGGACACACAATCCCAGCGGTGAGCCTCCAAGATGTAACCCTAGATGGCGCTATCCCAGGGGCTACTACCCCTGCCTGATTTGCCACTAACAGGTTGAGGGGCCTGGATCCAATGGCGGGTGCCTCCACCCAGAGGTCAGGGTTTGCAATAGTTAAACTTACTTGGTCACAGCCCTCTGGGACACTGCAACCCCCCTTTCTTCCCACTAGTGGCCCACACAATATATCAGAATTACTTTCACAGTATACACTTACCCCCAGGACTAGTTCCGGCACTGGGACCTCCTTTGAAATAAGATACAGTGCAACAATCACAGTACAGTACTTTAACATAGACAAATACCTCAGGCAGTATAACTTTGCTGAAACAAGCAGCTCTGATTTATTTAGGGGGATATAACAAGGACGGGGAAATCAGGTTAATTAGCTTATCAGTTTACTATCTACTCTATGGCTTAGCATTAGGCCTATCCCTACCAGTTACTGTCCCTGGGTACCCAAGCCCTAGTGGCTAGTCCAAACCATGGCAGCTGGTAGGCCCTTTCACACAGTGAAAAGAAAAATTAGTTTAAACAGTCAGCAGTACAGTGATTCCATTTGGATTTAATGTGGCAATTCAACAGGGAGCTACCCTGAATTAGTACTCACCACCTCCAAACAAGATAGGGTCCTTCAACGTCAGCAGGGCTACTCTTGAGCTCCATGAGACTCTTCACACATTTATATGGTAAAAAAGAAAGTACTATACCAGGCAGGCTGCTTCTCTATCCCGATCGCAATTACTGCACAATACCCGGGAGAACACACAGCAGATTCAGTTCCTGACAGACCGAGTGCAATTCAACAATTTCTCCAGTCTTCTACAGGGTGAGCCTGGTTTCTACTCTTCAGAGATCCTTTGATTCTTTTCACAGGACGGATTCAGTCCTAACAAGCAGTTATACAAGCTGCAGACTCTGGGCCTTACACACGTTTTTTGACTGAAACTGTGCACTGAAGGAGCACAGGGTTTCTTTCCCCTTCACTCCAGAGCTAAACTGAAACTCCAACAGACAAAACCGCACTTCCTTTGAGTTCCTCCCAGTTCTTGACTGGATTGGCTGTCACACAATAGACTGCTGCTGTTGGTCCAAAAAAGGCCAAGTCTAAACTACATCTCCCAGAGTCACTGCCCATCACAATCCTCTTGTGGCTGGCTCAGATTATGAGTCCAAGTTCTGATTTGTCCAAGGCACCATTTTAGAGCTAGCTTACCCCACACTGATTGGTCCAGTTCAGCAGTTCAAACCAGAATGGGGAACTAGGCAGACACAGTTCTGACTGCAAAGAAAGCAGGTTAGACAAACTGTAATTTCATTATTACTGTAAATGATTTCTGGCAAACAGTTACATCTTTCAGATAGGTTCCCTTTGCACTCCTAGTGACTGCAAAATGGAGTGGAATTGGCAGCAGCTCGAGTGGTACTCAAGCAGAGAAGCACACAGTCCCCCCATACAAACCAATTATGTCTGCAAGCAGACAGCTCTTAAAGAGACAGTACCAGAGGCTCTAAAAACACTCACTGATAAATGGCTTAAACGCCAAACACCATTCAGGCTTGGAGCATTCAAGCAAGCTCCTGGAAGTCTTTTGGGAACCCCCATTTGCAGGGGGGTTACATAGGCATGGGGGGAAGGTAAGGATCATGGGTAGGGAGGATGGAAGAAGTGGGGAGGGAGGGTAGTGGCATTAGCTCAAGCTGTGGACCCAGCAGTATGAGCAGACTTGATAGACCAAATGACCTTCTTTTGCTGGCTTCTTCGTGTGTTTGTATGTATGTTTGCATAATACTTTATTATCAAAGAGAAATGGTGGCAAAACGCCGTTATATTGGCAGAGGAAGACCCAAACTACTTAAACACATTCCTGAAGTTTATAAAAACATGTACATTTGAATCATATATAGGTATTTTCAGGCGAAATCTATTACCCTCACCACCACCACCAAAAAAAGGCAACCTGGCCGGTTTAAAGTTGTGAACACATTTCCATCAAGAGACAGTACTTGTACTGATTTGAATTGCAAGGTAACATGCTTTATCTTACCAACATTTCACCTCAGTCCTATAAATAAGAGAATGTTGCCTTCAAAGAAACTATATTACAACAGTGTAATGAAAATAAAGTTTTAAACACTGCTTATTTTTACAAATTTACAGATGTTTCAGTGCATTCATATGAGAATTTACGTCACAGAGAAAATATGTTTTCAACTAACACTATTAATAAATACTTTTACTGAAAAGTACTACTCTATTGCTGAAATATGCTATTTATGCATTAATAGGGAATACTTCTTCAATTTTTTAACATTTTTAGATTTAATGTATTGTACACTTGTTTGAAAACAGTAAAGAAGTGTTAATCCTTATCAGAGAGACTAAACTAATTCTTTTATGATGGTGGTCCATTTTATAAGTGTGATAAACCACTCCAGTGTTTGCATTTCAAGGATTTTAATGCATTTCCCAGGGGAGTAAAGACACTTGGCCTTCAGCCTTGTGCCTTAGCACATTCCTGAGGCGTGCATTAAAATCCTTGAAATGCACATGCTGTCATGGCTTATTACTTACACATAGAACTAGAGCTTGGAAGTCATGGGAGTCACAGTGACCTAATGTGTAACTGTTAAGCTATTACTACAATTTGTAGCAGTTCTCTTCTGTTACAATATCAACTGAATGCCAGTTGTTTGGTATACAAAAAAAATAAAGTAAAGTAAGGGCACTTTACACACAATCCTAACAAAACAACTATTTAATAAAACTAACTTCTTCATTTTTCTGGTCATACTTTTAACCCATATTTATCTATTAAATCTAGGTGCATATTCTCCAACCATATACAGTAACCCCTCTCTATAGCGAACCCCACTATAGTGAAATCTCGGGTATAACAAATACCCCTTGTGGCTCCTGATGTAGCTCCAAATATCTCAGCTGTTCAGTGATTCCTATATGCTTCTAACCACTAACTTCCACACTGCAGTTCTATCTCCCACTCTCTGCCTTTACAAGAGAGAATAAACAAATATTGTACCTTCAACTACATTTTCTTTATTTGTATTTAATGCACCACTTTGGTTTCCTCTCACTGCCATTCTGCACTCGCTGGTTCTTTCCTGCTCACTTGCACTCACTCGCATACACAAAATCAGTCGTTCCTATCACAGCAGAAAAAAGGAACAAGATATACTGTATTGCCACATTCTGTGTGAGGTGGATGCAGACTTGCACTTTTACAACAAACAACATTTTACATACAGGGTAATTAGTGTATTACAGTACAAAGCGCCAGTTGCTACAACCTCACTCGCTCTGCACTTGCTCACTCACACATACAGTACAAAATCAGAATAAAGGAACAAGAGGAGCAAGAGATCCTGTATTACTAGATTTACAATTTAACAGCAAGCAACATTTACAAAATTACTACAGTATATTACAAAGCACCAGTTGCTACAATCTCACTTGCTAACCACGAGTGCTGTTTAGCAGAACTACAGTATACAGAACTGTGTAGCGTGACAAGGGGGACGGCATATTAGTAAAGAACATGTGATACTGTAAAAGGACTGAGTCACCATCTGAAGCAGATTAACATTAAATAAATAATGATGAAAAGAGACTATACTAGTCATATCTGTCTTTACTTAAATAAGCAAATAAAGAATAAGTGCATGGGTGACATATGCTGGCAGCTATAACGAATTCTAGCATCCCTCATTGTAATGAATGGGGAGCTAACGTATGCAGGTTATGGCTCCCAAACCATTCATTATAGCTAGGGGTTACTGTAAATGGGAGGTCACATGGGTCAAGTGGAGCTAATATGCTCTAATCAGATCATTGTTTTATCAAATAATGTTAAGGTTTTTCCATTGGCTGTTTTTTTTATTTGATTACTTGCTACATAGAGAAGAAAGGATGGGGTGGTCTGTGTTACGAGATTTTACACACACCCAAGGTGAGGGATGCTACATAAACTGAGAAGCATCCCACACTGAGGGTGTGTGTAAAATTGAGTTTTACACACCACCCCATCTTTTCTTTTATATAATTGCTGGTGGGCGCTTTTTCGTCACAGCAGTTATATAAAATTAAAAAAAAAGAGCTCTTTGGTTTCACTTACCGCTGAGTGGCAGTTATAGTAGGTGTCCAGTGTGAGTAAAGGGATAGAGCAGCTGGTGCATGTGCTCAGTCAGGGAAACCTGGCGCATGTTTGCCATAATAACCAGACGGTTATTACTGCAAATATCAACCTGGGTTTTCTTAGGGAAAAAGCACCCGCCTATTATTATAATATACAGTGCAACCCGCTTAAGTGAATAGCCCTCATCCCACCATAATTTATGTGCTTAACCGAGCTATTCACTAAAATGGATTTGCCATTTTTCAGTGTTTTGTACTTGGTGTAATGACAGAAATGATAGTCAGGCTAGCATTACTTAATATTTTTACTTATTTCGTGTGCATAATACAATTTTTAATTTATCACTGTGTCAATATGAAAATAAAGTAAAAAGACTTTAAAAGACATTTTAACATTGTTAAACACCCTAATGGGTCATAATGCCAAACACTGAATAGCGTAAGACATTACAGCTAACCTGGAATAGCACTGTATGAGACAGCGAATGGTGCAATACCGCGAATACTGCTGTACGCAGTATTGCACCTTCACACTATCCCAGGCAGAGGATAATACCTCTGCTGGGACAGGGTTCTGCTGAGCAGTTGCCATGGCTCAATGGACTGAGCCATTGCAGCAAGAAACCCAGGCGCTGTTTCTGGGACCAGGTTTGATTTGGGGTTTTGGGTTTGGGAGCCCCCCGCAGAAAAAAGACTTATGCTGCATATAAAGAATTGTGGTGTTTCGGCAGCACAATTTTTGCATGTAGCATGATGTCATGTGACATTATGACCCAGTGCCATTAAACACAGTTAAAAACCATTACATCCCTGTATTGCTCAGCATCTCTGTAATGGTAAGCTGTCTCTTTTTTAATGTGCAAACCTTCATACAAATGTCCTCAACTCGTAATATGGTTTAAAATCTTCCTCTGATGTGGCATTCACCTCAAGGAATCTTCTGAGCCTCCGAAGACAGCTCTGCACTTCAGCACTGGTAGGTACAGGCTCTGCCTCCTCAAACTCATCCTCATCATTGTCATCCTCTGCAATTTGCAAGGAAAGAAATTGAGCTTCTACGTCAGTGTCAGTAACTTCTCCATAGCAGGGAGTGTTATCATTAGCAGATGCAAAAATTTCAAAACTTACTGGGTCCATATCTGGTGGTGGGAGAGGGAAGGGGGGGGTCCATAGCATCAGATGCTTCCAGTAGCTGTGGTTCAGAACTGGGAACAACAAAATGTTCTTTGCAAAAGCAGTTCCGAATCGAGACTGCCTTCACATCGCACCATGCCTGGTGCAGTAAGTGGATGGCATCAAGGATGGAGAAACACCAGGCTAACTCAGCAGGGTTGGCAATTTCTTCTGAGTCATACCCAGCAAGGATTCTGTCCAGCATTCAGTGCCTGTACAGCTCTTTTAGTTTTTTATGATTCCATGGTCCATGGGCTGGATAAGTAACATCGTGTTAGGTGGAAGAAGCACATCCTTAACATTTTGTAGACTCAGTGTGGG
Source organism: Neoceratodus forsteri (assembly GCA_016271365.2). NCBI lineage: Eukaryota > Metazoa > Chordata > Ceratodontiformes > Ceratodontidae > Neoceratodus > Neoceratodus forsteri. Next base: position 419,759,070 of record CM028137.1, on the reverse strand, counting down.
GTTAGCACTGTAATTGTCCAGCAGTAGACAAATCCTCTTCCTTTTTCACTGCATTGTCATCTCCAGATCTCTAGCCCATTCAGAAAACAATTCAGCAGACATCCATGCATTGCGATTTGCTTGGTACACTACTGGAAGTTTGCTGATGTCCACCCCCTTAAAACATCTAAGATTTTTACTCTTCCCAATGACCACTAATTTGAGTTTGTCTGACCCACTCATGTTAGCACAGGTTAAGACTGTCAGTCTCTCTTTTGCTTTCTAACCACCAGCAATTGATTCTGCTTTAAACGTCAGTGTGCCATCCGGTGTTGCCCTTTAAAAAATGCCATTTTTGTCTGCGTTGTAGACTGTGTCGGGGTGTAATCTTCAAGCACATTCAGCAGCACAGGTCTAACCCAGTCATCAGCAGATGGTGAATCAGCGTCTTTTTTTCCCCCGCCATGGGCTCTCTTGAAAACAATGTTGTGGCACGATTTAAACTGTGACAACTACCTGTTTGTTGGCTCGAACTCCAGTTTATGCAAAGCATCTGCCAGTCATTTTGCCTTGTTCTGTAAGAGAGGGCCAGAAACCAGGAAGTCTGCAGCTCTAACGTGTTAGACCCACATGAGTAAGACTTCGTCTACAATGGAGTCCTTTTTACAGTTGCCCTCAAAGTGTGCAAGGCTTTTTTCTTTGTTCTTCAGCAACCGGCAGATCTGAGGCTGTGAAACCCCCCAGTGCCGAGCCATTGCAGACTGTGTGATCCCTGGCTGTTCAAGCATTTTCAGAACTTCAGTCTTCTGATATGGGGTAAGCTCTTTGTTTCTCCCCTGCAGGCATTCTGGCTCTGAGGGACTAGCCATTGTTGCTGGTGGTGATTGCATTTGTGATTGAATTGGGCCTTTCATAGCAACATCTCATTAACACCTAATGCAGCTGTAAATAGAAGCATAGAAACATAGAATTTGATGGCAGATAGGGACCGCTTGGCCCACCCAGTCTGCCTATTTCCCTACCTAATGGATAAGCTGCAGATCCTAGTTAACCAGCAGCCTACTTCTTCCTACCCCAACCCCCTAGAATTGCCTTATGACTGTCCCATGCATGCTTGAATTCCACCACTGTTTTTGACTCCACAACCTCCTCCAGAAGGCCGTTCCATGCATCCACAACCCTCTCTGAAAAAATACTTCCTAAATTACCTCTGAGCCGCCCTCATCTTCAATTTGTGCCCCTTGTTCTTGCACACCTCTTTTTTGAAAGATGCTACCCTCTTGGACTTTGTTGATTCCCTTGAGGTACTTGAAAATTTCTATCATGTGTGTCCCCCTCTCCCTCCTTCCTCGAGGCTATACATATGCTTCTTAAGTCTCTTTCATATGTCTTCCAGTGCAGACCCTGCACCATTTTAGTTGCCCTCCTCTGGACAGCTTCCATCCTGTCTATGTCTTTATGAGACTGGTCTCCCGAACTGCACGCAGTACTCCAGATGGGGTCTCATCAGCTGTCTGTACAGAAGGATAATAACTTCCTGTTTTCTACTGGTGATGCTTCTCCCTATGCATCCCAGTATCCCCCAGCCCTCCTTGCTGCCCTCTCACATTGCTTGCCCACCTTTAGGTCATCTGATATGACTACCTCCAGGTCCCTTTCCATTTTTGTTATTATTAGTATCTCACCCCCCATTGTGTACTCTTCCCTTGGATTTTTGTTTCCCAGGTGCATTACCTTGCACTTCTTAGCATTGAATCTAAGCTGCCATACATTTGACCATTCCTCTAATCTTGCCAAGTCCCTTCTCATCCTTTCCAACCTACCTTGTGCATCAACTCTGTGGCAGATCTTTGTGTCATCTGCAAAGAGACATACTTTTCCTTCCAGTCCCTCTGCAATGTCGCTTATAAAAACATTGAAGAGGACCGGTCCTAATACTGAACCCTGCTGTACCCCACTAGTAACCCCCTTCTTCAGAATGGACTCCATTTACTATTACTCTCTGTGTCCTATTCTCCATCCAATTCTTTACCCAGGCTGTCATCTTGGGACCCACTCCCAGGCTGGCTAACTTGTATATTAATCTTTTGTGTGGGACTGTGTCAAATGGCTTGCTAAAGTCTAGGTAGGCCATGTCCACAGCCTCTCCCTGATCTACTAATTTGGTCACCCAGTCAAAGAAATATATCAGAGTTGTCTGGCATGACCTTCCAGCTGTGAATCCATGCTGCCTTGGGTCCTGTGCCCCTCTGGACTCTAGATACTCAATGATTCTTTCCTTCAGAAGTGATTCCATCATTTTCCCTACCACTGAGGTTAAACTAACAGGTCTGTAGTTTCCTGCTTCTGCCTTGCTCCCACTTTTGTGAAGAGGAATCACATCTGCCCTCCTCCAGTCCTCGGGTACCACCGCCATCCTCCCATGATTTGTTAAAGAGGGTAGTCAGTGGTGTCAATGGTTCTACCCTTAGTTCTTTTAGAATTCTGGGATGAATCCCATCAGGCCCCATTGCTTTGTCCACCTTCAGTTCTAAGAGCTCTTTCAGAACCCTTTCTTCTGTAAATGGGCTGGTATCAACTTCTGTATCCAGAGTGTTTCTACTGTTTGTTTTAGGTACCCCCCCCTTCCTTTGTAAATACTGAGCAAAAATATTTATTTAGTATCTCTGCCTTTTCACAGTCACCCTCTGCCCACCTTCCCTCCCCTTTATTAAGCCTCACTATCCCTCCATTGGTCTTCCTTCACTCCCTGATGTACCTATAAAAGGTTTTATCCCCCTTCTTAACTGAGTTGGCTATCTTTTCCTTGGTTTGGGCCTTTGCTATTCTGACTGCCTTCCCAGCTTCCTTTTGCTTTAACTGATACGGTTCTCTGTCCTGCTCCTTCTGTGACTCCTTGTACTTCCTGAATGCTTTCTTTTCCTCTTTCTCTTGAACCTTCACTGCTACTTCCTTTGAGAACCATAGTGGTTTCTTACATTGTTTTGTTTTGTTTATTTGTTCCACACAAAGGCTTGTTACCTCTGTGATGGCAGTTTTTATTATTCCCCATTGTTCTTCCACCCCTCCTTCCTGCCCATTTGCTAGCACATTCCTTAGGCACTCACCCATTTTGGCAAAGTCAGCCTCCTAAAGTCCAGTACTTTTGCCTTTGTATGGCTTGACTCTATTGCTGTGCTTATTGTGAGCCATACTGTTCGATGGTCACTAGTTCCCAGATGGCTACCCACTTCTACATCTGTGATCCTCTCTTCATCTCCATTTGAGAGAACCAGGTCTAAGATTGCTCCCTCTCGAGTGGGCTCCAATACTAGTTGTCTAAGGCATGCCCCCTGTAGGGCATCTAGAATAACCCCACTCTTCGAAGTGGCTGCTGCAACTGCACTCCAGTTAACATCTGGCATATTCAGATCACCTATCAGCAATATCTCCCCTTTTTCTGCCATTCTAAGTATACTTTCTATCATTTCCTTGCCCATTTCCTCCCCCTGAGAAGGGGGTCTGTATACAACCCCTGTGCGGATTGTGGTGCCATTGCCGGTCTCCAAATTTACCCACAGTGCTTCTTCTCCTCCCTGTTTACCATTTTGTTCTGTTGCTTTGATTCCTTCCCTTATGTAAAGAGCTACTCCTCCTCCTGCTCTTTTACCCTCCCTGTCCCTCCTGTAGATAGTGTATCCTGGTATGTTTACGTCCCAGTCATGGTTTTGTGTGTACCATGTTTCTGTGACTGCCATGATATCCAGATGTTCCTCCTCCATCAAGGCCACTAATTCAGGAAGCTTGTTACTCAGACTGCGGGCATTGGTACTTATTGCTCTCCATTTTTTGATGACTTTACCTTCTGTTGCAGCATCCCCCACTGACCTTTCTACCTCGGTCTTTTTCTCATTTAGTACCCTGTTTTGTAGGGAGAGGCTGGGATTTTCCTGCTGCTTATCAGTGCCTCCCCCCTTGACTAGTTTAAAAGCTTGCCAATGAAGCATTTAAACCGATTGCTCAAAAGACTTGTTTCCTTCCTGGACAGATGCAGACCATCCTGCCAGTATAGGCTGGTGTCCCTCCAGGTGGAACCCCAGTCCTCAATGAAGCCAAACCCCTGTGCTCCACACCATTTTTTCAACCATTCATTAAACTGCATGGTGCAAAGTACCCTCACCTCTCTCATGCCATTGACAGGCAGCACCTCTGAGAAGGATACTGTGTGTGCTACTTGTCTTAGGCCCCTCCCCCAATTCTACAAAGTCCTTCTGCACTGCTCTAATCTCATGATGAGCCAAGTCATTTGTCCCTAGGTGGACAATGATGTCCAGCTCAGACTCCCATGCATCTGTTCTCGTGATCCTGAGGATGCACTTCTTGTCCCTCCAAGACATGGCACCAGGCAGGCACCTTACTTCAGTTTTCCCTGCTCCTCCCAGTTCTATCCCCCTAATAATTGAGTTCCCCACCAGGAGCTGCTTCTTTTCCTTGTGGTGTCCTCTGCCTCCTTCCTGTGGGCCTCCCTTGTGACAGTTGTCCTCAGCCTCCTTAGTCTCCTCTGCGGGTACATCCATAGGGGAGCTATGCTCCCCCCAGAATGGTGTATGGATTGTGGAGTGGAACAACTGACTGGGTGTGCCTCTGTTCCTCCATCCTCACCCTCTCTGAGCTCACTGTGGTCCAACTGCTGTGCTTTCTTCGCAACCTCTGAGGTAGTGGTGGTGGCTCTGGTGCTCCCTGGATGGGGGAGGTTCCCTTCCTACCATCCAGTGTGGCCTGGGGAAGGTTCCCTTACTACTGTATTAATATGCCCCTTTTACAGTGAATTGTGTTCTATTGTTAAAGTAACTACATATCTTGGACTGCTAGGGCTATTATCGGCAGGCAGTTAGGACAAGTAGGGGAATCAACAGACAAAGAAGCTCAGACAGGGCATTAAATGACTGAAAAACTGCTTTGGAATGACTGAAAATTCGCAAACTTTTATCCACTTTAACGGGATTTTATATTCGTTCAACAGGGTTTTTAACAAAGGGATGAATAGCACAGGAATCGGGACCGCATAAATGTATTCACCAAAATGAAATAAGCGCTAAAGCGATATTCACTTAAGTGGGTTCGACTGTAGTACCAAACATCAATTCATACTATTATTATAAAAACAATCAAACTTATTCCTAACACAGACCCTCAGGCTGCAGTGCCCAGCAGATGACCGAGTCAGAACCATGCTCCCTTTCATGCATCAGCCACATGAGTCCACTGAGTATTTGAAAATAGATGCAATTCCTTACATGTAAGGCAACAAAATATTTCTCACAGAGCAGCAATCTAATTCCATTGCTCAAGTCAATGGGAGGTCAGCGAGGTCAAGGGGAACCTGAATCCTCTTAATGAAACTTTTATTATTTTTTCCTGGAAAAACACCAGTACAGGTATTACTGTTACTGTCACTGTTTTGCAGCAGACTTCAAGTTCCTACACTTCTCATTTCGGGTAACCCCTTACAACATTGTTCCATTATTATGCTTACAATGGTCAACACCATGCAACTTAAACTGCACAAGATATGTTGTTACTTTAACAATAGAACACAGTTCACTGTAAAAGGGGCATATTAATACTGTATCTTCTTACAATATTGTTAAGAAACATACTAGAGTATATACCTTTATAAAGGTTTAGGACTTACACTAAGTACTGTCACACACTCACTAGCTGAAGAAATGTGAATTGCTTGTAAACTGACTGTCTGACACAGAAATGAGCATTCCATATCTGTACTGAAGGAATCACAGCTCCACTCGGGACCTCAGTGTAAGGTATGACATCTCTGACTGCACACTACAGTTTTCGTAACTTAATTACATACAGTATAGTTCCTTTAAAAAAACAACAACACACATGATAATGACTGCATTGTCAGCACACCTGTGTACATTTCATTAGCCATTCCCCCAACCCCCACATATCTCACAATATTCACCAAAAATGTCAGGAGTAGAAATAAAAATAGTATTTATAGTGCAGAATTGTGCCACTCAAAATGATTGATCATCAAATTGAAAGGCAGTTACATATCTGTTATCTGCTCATATTTTGCAGAGACTTATATATTTTTACAATTGATTTCCACACAGAAATTCACAAACAGCTATACTGTCACGTCTTTAAGCTCCTGACACTCATGGTGTCTACTGTGAGAGGTGTGGAGAAACAGAGACAGACAGACAGAGGAAGAGGGTGATGGAGAGAGAAATTTACAGATTTGCACTGACAGTGCTGTCATCATCATGTGACATGTGTTTTTTGTTTAAAGAAACAATAATAAATTTCCCAAGTGGAGCTGCGACTCACTGATGCTATCTCAGCAAATTTTTCAGTACAGACTGTGTTACGTGGAATGATTATTTCTTTGGCAGTCGGTTTTCAAGCAATTCACATTTATTCAGCTACTGAGTTGTTGCATGATTGTTCATCTGGCATAGCTGGTGGTGGTGCAAAATGCATTGTTAGCCTGTGTTACAGCATTTTATTTTCTGCCTCTGAATAGGTATGTATTGATGTTTATTTTTCTTTATCCAGTTGAGGTGTGTACTATTTTAAATGTGCTAAATTGTAAAGGCATTTCCAAAGAAATTAAAGATTTGTTTCTCTTTTTGGGGGAGGGGCATCTATAAAATGATGTCTAGCTTGCTAGATGCAGAAGGAAAAAATCAACTAGTTCTAACTGTTCTGTGAACATCTATTTATTGGGCTAAATGAACATTGGGATGATTTGTATTTGTTGTAGACTTTTCTTCCTGTGTAGCATGAGCACACCATTCAGTTGTCACTATCTTATATCATTTATACAGCACTCTACACACCTAGGAAATTATCCTGTAAATTTTTTTTTTTTGGGGGGGGGGATAATAGCTTAGAACAATAACAGGTTGCAACTTTCGCCACAGCGAAACAGACATAGTTGAAATTGTAATAATATAACAGACAAGCACTCACTTAATGTCAGGTACTAGTGTCTTCCCAGAGCTGCCTGAACACTTTAAATGTGTTTATTATTTAGGAAGAGGCATCGCTGGAACTCTTTGCAATGGAATGTCTTACAAGGTAGCAGTATCACTGTTGTTAGGATGGAGGTGTCAAATGGCTTAATGAGGTGTTCATAGGTGCTGAGGGCACAGCAGTGCTTATTTGTTATGCAGAAAGTGCCAGGAAGTGTTTAAACCATTCTACTTCCAATAGCTTTGCATGATGTTTACTCTCCATTTGTACTGTAACTTGACACAAAATGACTGCCAGAAGATAATGAGTTAACTTTTGGTGTTTGCTGACTGTAGTGTAGAATGTCTGAGACTCTGCCGAGGGAGGGCTCCATTAACTCCTCAAGCCAGAAGAAAAATAGTGCTGTCCATCTCCTATACACACATAGGCAGTGTAGTAATGCAGCTTCAGTGGAGGACTCTATTTTTAACATGTATCACGTTGTTTGGTAGCAAAAATAATATCAGCCCTTTTCTGAATGAAAACCATCTGCAGGGGTATGACCACTGCAGTTGTAAAAATGAGAACATACTCTACAGATGAAAAAAAAATAACAAGATAAACTGAGAAAAGAAAAATATAACACAAATCTCCTGTTTACAAAAAAAAAAGGCTCCAGATCTTTTGGGGCTGTCTTGCTACTGTACCTTGCTGCTTACAGTACCTCCCTTCCCCCCACACCACTGCTTCACAGACTACCAAAACAGAAACCACTACTTTATTAAATAGTCACTGACCCCCCCCACACAAATTTAGAAGCACAAGGCCTTCTACAACAATTTGTGAGCAATTTGGATTCCAAAAAGCTTGTTTTTTTAAATACAGTTATAGATTTTTCTTTCTCTCACAAGCACATTGATGTTTCTCTACTCTCTCTCTTCACAACACTGCATTGAGACAGCCTCCTCCTCCATGTGGCTTACAGGCTGCTTGAGCAACATGTGACCTCCAGTCCCACAGTATACATTGCAAACTTCACCAGCAAAGTTGCAACATCACAGTCTTGTGAGACTTTGCCTCTGTGCCTAACCTTGCTGGCAAAGTTGTGACTTCGCATTTCATGGATTTTTCACTTTTTTACAAAATTGTGAGGCAAATTTTGTGAATTATACTGTGGAGGAAATTTTCCAACTTCACACATCATTACTTGGTATACATCCTTGTCCCCCTCCATCTGTGTTTCCTTATGCCTCTCGAATGCCTAGAACACTGAACTATGAAAGACAAGCTCACAGCCTTAAGTTCCACCACAGACACAGTGGCTATGGTGGGCACTAGACTTTTGAAGAAATGCAGCAGAAACCAGTAGTGTAGCCAGAAATTTCCATTTTGTACACAATCTCCAACAGTTACACCCCCACATTAAAAAACGTACACATCCTTTCCAAATGGCACCCCTTTCCGAACAAGTCAGATTGTTGTCAGATGATTCCTCTGATCTCTAAAGAGGTTATACTTGTATCTGTCTCCTAAATAACAGAAGTTTAAACAGAAAAACTCCTCAGAGGCCTACACCAACCCAAATACTACAGATTAGAATGAAAATGTTAACAGAAAGACATATGGTTTGTGACGGGCACTCAACAAAACTGTACAGAAATGTGTACAGTGAGTATGTCTGTCTACACCCTTGGCAGAAACTAGTGCCAAGAACACCAAACCGTAAAACAGAAGATCACAAATTATACCACAGACAGTGGCTATGTAGGTTGCTGGAACTTGGGAGCATTGTAGTATGGTCTAATATGTAGAGTACCAAACTCTGAAATAGATCACAGCATATTGAAAATGTTCAATAAAATATATTAAATAAAAAAAAAAAACAGATTGCAGCATTATTTCACCACAGACACAGTGGCTATGGTAGGTGCTGGACCTTTGGAGAAATGTGACATGGACTAACGCCTAGAACACCAAACTGTAAAACAGGAAATTATAGCCATAAATTATATCACAAACAGTGGTTATGGAGGATGCCTGACATTTGGAATAATGTAACATGGTCTAGTACCTAGAGTGCCAAACTGTAATACAGGAGATCATAGACTTAAATTGCACCACAGACAGTGGCCATGGATGGTGTTGGACCTCTGAGAGAGGCAATGTGGTCTAGTGCCTGGAACAGCAAATTGTGAAGGAGTTCATGGCCTTAAATTCCACCATGTACTCAGTGGCAATGGTGGATGTTGAACTTTTCGTAAAGGTATGATCTTCAATTGAGGAGAAATAGAGGGGGTATTTTATTATTGTATAGCATTCTTAAGGATGAAGAATTAAGGGAAGGTTGTAAAATTACTCTGGTAGATAAAATAGCTAATTTGAGATCACACAAAAAACAAATATTGATTCCCTGAGCTATAACAAACAAACGCAGGCACTTCTTCACAATTAGGGTCTCAGAAACGTGGAATAATCTCCCGAAACACATTGTGGAAGTTGATAGCAAAGCAGAATTTAAAAAACGTTCTTGACAGATACCTGTTAGATTGGGACAGTTAATATGCCCCACTTACTGTGGGGAAGGCGGTCCTGATGGACCTAGTGCCTACTTCCACCTTTAGATACTGAGTAGTACCAAGTAGTATGGTCTAGTGCCTAGAACACCAAACTGTGATTCAGGAGACTTCAGCCTTAAATTCCATAACAGACAGTAGCTATAGTGAGTGCTGTACATTTGAAGTGATGTAGTGTTGTCTGTGTGTATAATAGCAAACTATGAACCAGTAGATTGCAACCTTAAAAGGGAACTACAGTTAAAATTGACAAAAAAAAGTTATGCAACCTGTGTTGATTTATGGGTGCATTCCTAGCACGTCCTTTCCTTTCAAAATTTGCAGACTAGTTTTATGGCCCTTGGGGATCTCTATGTAACTCCCCCCACTGGGGACTGTAATCTTTTTTTCTTCTTTTGTGGCAATGAAATAGTGACTTGAGCCACACCAGCTCAGTACCTAAAAAGTTAATCCCTCTGCCACATGGCAGGGCTTTACACTTGTAGGAGGTCATGGGGGTGCATGGGGGTATTTGACTGGGAGTTTTGGCAAGCTTGAGAGGGAGGAAGATACCAGGGAGGAGAGTGGAGAGGGGAGCCATGGGAGTGTGGGCGAGTGCCTGCTCCAGTGGGCTCAGCCATGCACTGTGAGTTTGCAGGGGCACACATTGCTTAAGCCACCGTGGTGTAAGAGCTGGATGATCTGGTGGAAGGCTCTGGGTTACTGGTGAGACATGAGAAAGAGAAGAGATGCTCTGTAGTCAAGAGAGGAGCAGAAGCTGGCTGCCTGAATGGCCAGAAGCCTGATGTGTGGCTGTTTTAAAATTTCTGAGAGAGCTTGGCCCCTGGGGACATGTTGCCTTTAGTTCTTGGGGATGGTTACAGAGTTGATGCCCAGCTGAAAGAGGTAAAAGTTAGGGGAGGAGCTGCCATAAGGGAACAACTGCTCACTTAAAGGTATTGTGTCCCAAAGAGAGAGGGATGGGAAGGAATGATGCTGCCAAAGGGAAGATATGCCACCTAGGAGTGGGGAAACCATATCAGTCCCATAATAATGCTGTCTGTGAATTCTGAAATCATATTGGTTCATGAATTATACTGCCTATGTTCTGTGTGACCATAGCACTCCTGAAATGAAACTGCCTGTCTTCCTGTATTAATTCTGCTACTCCATGGAGTTGACTACTAATTAAAAGGGATCATCCTTGTTTATTTTATTTCGGTGTGTGCACTCAGCTATTTTGTTGGGACTGTTGCACCTCTAACATGCTTTTACCTAGCCCAGCACCTGAGGAGATGCCTGTACCCCTGATGGACTGGTAAGATCTGATAAACGTAAGTCAGCTATGGAATAGAGTTCTGCTGTGGGTGCCCCCTCCCCACAAACTTACCACCTGCATACCCCTAGATAACAGGAGGGGGTAGACTACAATGTGGGGGCTCATCTGGGGTTTGTTCTGGGGTGCCTGGCCTGTTTATGACTGTGAAGAGGTGCTGGGCAAAATCCTTTTTGTGGTGAATGTGACTTACTGCCATTTGAGACTGCTAATATAGCACACCTTGCAGAGCACATTCGCACCTTGGATGAAGCTTTGGAACCCAATTTACTGGCCTTGGGACATGGATGATTGGAACATGTGACAACTATGCAAATGCTATTGGACCAGCCCAGAGGATTGGACTGTGCAAGTTCTACTGAGTGGAGATGGCACACCCTGGGGAGTTGGTGCATGTTGTTGGGCAGACTAGAAAGAACCACTGGTATGGAGAGCCACTCTGCAGAGATTGGTGTATGGACTCAGTTGTTTTGTTATACTATTGTATGTCTAACCCACTTTTTCTTAGCCCGGCACCTGAGGAGATGCCTGCACCCCTGATGGACTGATAAGACCTGATAAATGTAAGTCAGCTTTGGAATAGAGTTCTGCTGTATACGCCCATCCCCACAGACTTACCACCAACATACCCCTAGACAATGTGGAAGGGGTGGACTACATCCATTTTTGAATATTTTATTGCTTTTCTTTATCCTACAAAGCCTCCTGTCCCATGTGACAATAATGGCTCCTTGAGCATAAATTCAGAATGTGCTGGTTTAGTGTCCAGTTTGCAGCAGTAGAACTGTGATTTTAAGTGCCTCTCCTTTATCCTGTGAGCACTGATAAAGACTTCATTCACAATTTGGTATACACCTGAGGGATAACTGAATGGACTATTCTGTATGGAAACAGCTGGAGTCTTCACTAATTATAGCATTGATGATCTTAGGTGATTTGTGTGCATTTTGGAGCCTCCTGTCCCAGAAGCCCCTCAGTCTCCCACAAAATGGTGCCTCTCCTGACATCTTTCCTTCAACCACCAATTAAACCTCTTAATCTTCTCCTTCCTCTTGCTCTCCTTCTCTTTCCGCTATCCCACACAGGGAGGACCACTATAAAGACCAGAGAAGCAGAGGATGCTTTCAATCTGCCTGCAGCCATTGAATGTTGCATTTCACAGTCTCAATAGGCTGGTTTGCCAGATCACTGGTACCCAAGTGTGCAAGCATCCCAAGCACCCCTTCCCCCTCCTACTTTACTCCCTATCCAATCCAGCTCCCAGATGGCTGATGCCCCAGGAAAGCATCTAATCACCCACTCCTCTTTCCCCCTCCTCCCACCACCTTTTCCACTCTTCTAATCATAGAGTCCCCTACAATTAAGATATTCCTTGCTGTCTTCCTCCTGTTTTCCTTGCTGGGTGCTATCAAGTCATTCTGTTAATTTTTTTCTGATTGGATCCCAAACTTCCCCTCAAAAGAGTAAGGTACCTGTCCTTCCTTGAGGGGTGCAATGTGATTTGCTCTTGGAACTTAGTGATCTTACACAATCTCCTTGTAATTACCCCTGTCACCCCTTCCTAGCCCCAACACCCACCACCACCTAGGCCAGTGGCCCTCTGGGGAGTGGGAGGGGTTTGTGGGCCAATTCCACTCCCCCAATCCTTGTGGTTAATGGATCATCTGTGACTGACCCTACCTCTGCTACTGCTCACTTCAATGAGTTCTTCACAGCCTGTACCATCCCTTCTCCCCCCTGTGCCTCTTTTTCTACTCCTACTCCCTCCCTCACCAGGTTTTCACTTCCCCATGTCACCATCTGGGACACCCTGCTTGCCCTTTCCTCCCTCAATCCATCAAAGTATAGCCTTGGTGGTCTGAGCCCCAAGCTCCTCCACTTGTCAGCTTCTGCCATTGCAGTTCCCTTTACTCACCTCCTTAACTTTTCCTTTTCCATTCCTTAATCCTGGAAGTTAGCCAAAGTTATTTCACCTCTTAAAGGGGGGTGATCCTTCCTCTCCTGGCAACTTCTGTCCCATCTTCCTCCTCCCCTCTCTAAGCTGCAAGAGAAACGTGTCCATTCTAGACACCTTGATGTCCTTTCATCCTCCAAGTTCCTCTCACACTTCCAGTCTGGTTTCCAGAAGCACTATTCCACCATCTTCTCCCTGCTGCATGTCACTGTGTCACTGATTCTATCTTTTTGGGATGGATCGGGGCACATTATGGCCACTGTATTCACCAATCTGGTCAAAGCCTTTGATTCAGTGTCCCATCCACTCCTCCTGGATAAGCTGAACTCTGTTGGCCTCTCAGCTACCACTTTTGCTTAGTTCTGTTCCTCCCTAATGGACTGACAACAATAGGTACAGGTTGGAGGCATCCTCTCACCTCCCCTTCCTATCCAGGCTGGGTCCACAGGGCTTCATCCTCATCTTCACCTTTGGTATCTCCACTGCAGCTGTGGAAGATCTGTTCCAGTGGGACTTCAATGATGTTCTGCATTGGTTTCGATCCAACCAACTTAGTCAACATTATACAAATGCTGTCCATGACCTTTTGTACCACTCAGAAACTGGTCAGACTGACTGCCCCCACCCCCAGTTTCACCACATTGGATGGCAAGCCTCTTAAAGCAACTCAATCCTTCAAGTATCCTCGAGTGTAGCTAGACAGCAAGCTTGACTTTTCAGCCCACATGGGTGTCATCCATACAAACTTAGTCCCAAGCTTGGTGCCCTATACCATGACATAGACTGCGTGTCTCTGCAGGTCTTCAGGGAGATTCCTACCAAAATGGTGCTCCCTGTCTTTAACTATTTGTTTGTGGTCTATGACACTGCCCCTTCCACTTCCCTTGCCAGGCTGGACACCCTCTGCAACTCCTTCTGCCATTTTGCTGCAAACTCTCCTTCTTGCACCCACCATTGTTCACTGTATTCATCCCTATCCATCCTCCCTCTGCCCTCTGTTGCCAAGCTTACTGTACCTCCTTCATTCAAATACTGGTTTGGTTCCCTTCCCTCTTACCTCTCCTCTCTCAACTCTTCCCTGCTTCCTGTACCCTCTGTTCCAGGAACCAACACACTTTTGCCACTCCTCACCCCTGTTCCTCTGTGGGGCACTCTGCCCTCTCCTATCAATCGTAATCACTCTGGAACCAATTTCTCTCTTTCCTCCATGTCTCCCTTCCCCTGGCTCCCTCAGACACCACTTAAACTCTAAACCCTCCCAACCTGTTCCTGTTACCCTTCCAGCTGGCACCTCCCCACTTCCACAATATGTGACAGTTTTCTCCCTTCATTGTGAGATCAGGGAATAACTCACCCTACAGGTTAATTGCCTCTTGTCAGTATTGTTCTTGTTCATAGTGTAATGCTGTCACTGAATGCAAACTTGGTAGGTATTCTCACTTTGCTGTAGCACATTTTATTCTCTGTACATGCAAATTCTGTACTTATTCCAGTTTTGTACAAACCTTTTACCAAATGTTGTTGACGGTTTGCTATTATGTATTGTGCTGCTGTTCTCTCACTCTTCCCCTCCACCGAGTCACAACTGGAAACAAGCCTTGGCTCAGTGTACCTCTCCTGGTTACCAGTGATCAAATAAATAAATATCAGATCAGCAGGTGTCACAGCTGGGATTTCTGCTTTCTTGCTGTTACCATCTCATATAATTTCTATATGCATTACTGGCCCCTTGCAGTAAAATTGATAGATGCCCAGTGGTAAATGTTCCAGAGAAGCTGTGTACCAGTTGTTTTACACAGTTTTGAGTAAGTTCTGCTAACTTTGTTGGTTGGGTTTTGTACCCACATTCACCAACAGTGCCAAGCCCAGAAGAAACACATGGAAATAGTGTGCTCCTCGGGGTTTGGAAGGCTGAGTACATAACCTAAAGAAATAGTTACATACCAGCGTCAAGTCCAGTGCTTAAATAATGTGCCACTGATTCTTTAATCTGTTTCACTGCCAGTAGCTACCAATCAGCCAAAATAAAGCACCATACAAGATCAGCAATTACTGTAGACCTGATCAAATCAAAATTGAAAGGTAAAGAAATAAAATTATGATGAATTTCTAGAACTAAAACTGCATCAAATAAAACAGGGACATACAGAAACATACAAACTGATGGCAAACGATGGACAATTAGTCTAGATCCTAGCCAGTCTGTCCTTGCAAACATTAAACTAACTTTAATATGTGGAAAGTAGTATAGTACTGCACTTTTGAACAGAATGTTTAGAGAGTATCTTTTTAAGCAACAAACAACACAAATCAAACCAATTTTTGCAGGTTGTAATACAGAGAACAATGCATGGGGTGGTGTGCATTATGAGAATTTAATGCCCACCTGAGGTGTGGGATGGTACATAAACCCTGAGAGTGAAGCTCAAGAAGGTAATAAAAGTATTCCACACCCAGGGTGTGCATTAAATTCTCATAATGCACACCACCCCTTGCTTTTTTTTTTTTATAATTAATGGGTTGCATTTTTTGCCATTGAAAAAGCCGTGTATTAAATACCACAATACACGTATGTGTATTACAGCATTTTTTTAATACATGAGTGTTTGTGTCAGACTGTCAGCGATACCTGAGAAGAGCGAGTGGTCTGGATCCCTGCTGTGCACTAAGGTTCTCCATTTTTTTATTTTAAAAATAGCTTCGATCCCTCGTTGGTGGCACCCACAAGGGAAGCCACATACTCAAGGCCGGACGAGACAGGAACATCGAAAGCAGCAAGGCCTCCAAGTTGTCCCTCCTACTGCCTGTCTCCAGTGCCCCTCGCCAGCCAGCATCTCTTGCCTCCTCCTTCTGTAACTTCACCCCAAGCCAGGGCAGAGAGTAGGCGGTAGCACCACTGGCCAGGTGCTGACCACCTAGATCAAACTAAATAAATAAAACCTTTTTATTTTAGCACTGCAGAGCATACGCAGGGGCAGATGGAGTTGGCAAAAAAAATGCAACCCTTTAATTATATAAAACAAAATATGGGGTGCAGTGTATAAATTCGAATTTAATACACACCCTCATTGTTGGATGCCATCCAACAACTCGGGTGTGTATTAAATTCTCATAATGCACTGAACCCCATACTTTATCCTATATATCATTTCTGGCCATCAATCCCCCCCCCCATGTTAATCATGCTGGCTCCTTGATATTGTAAGAGTCTCACTGTCCATGGCTCATATTCAGAGCCTGCAGTCTTTTTCTGGCAACAGATTACGTTTGCCAGCTTTTTTTTTATTCAAGTTTTATTCAATTTTTAAAAATGTAGCATGACAACATGACACACAGTAACTCAATAACAAGATGCACAACAGAAACAAATGTCATGACACCCCCCCCACCGGCTTCGCACATACAGAACACCTTGGTGATCCTTACAGAAAGGCAATCTGAACCTTCTACACAAAGTGACAATGAACTAACCCTTTAGGATGGAGGTCCTGTCCCCCCCCACAAAGGGACTTAGCTGCAACGTGTGTAGTGAGTGGAAACCCTCCCATAATTTTTGGTACCTAGCCAAAGAGCCCCATAGACTGGCCCACATCTGCTCCATTCTAAGATTGAACAATATGTCCTGGAGCCATTCTGTATACGAGATGCTCTTCCCATCCACCCAGTGTCATAACACCAACTTCTTCAGGGTTAGGGACACCAAAGCCATATGATATCTACAGGATCTCACTGGTATGGAGGAGAAGAGATCTAGAACACATATCTCCAGGGGAAAAAAGGTTCTCTAACCCCAGAAGAGGGTATGACTTCTCTTTTATGGTATCCCACAGTCTTTTAATGGGGAGGGGGGGGCTCTCCCAGAACACATGTAAAAGGGTTCCCTCATGCTGTTCACATTTTTTTTTTTGCAATTGTTTCATCCGGTGAGACACACTAAGCTGAAAACTTGTTTACAGGTGCAACCTGGGAGTACAGAGAAGTTAAGTGACTTGTTCAGGGTCACACAGTATGCAAGTGGGGGCTGTGGGATTCAAACCCAGGTCTCCAGATTTGCAGCTCAGAGTCTTAAACCACTGTGCTTTACTGCCTCCAACAGTACAGCATGGGGAAGGGGCACAGTTCATCAGTTCACCCTGTGTAGTTTCACTGGGGACCAATCCATGTCATTGATGATCTGGTATTGGATTAGTTGAAGCCTGTCTTGTGGGATATATGAGTGTAGATCTATCCAGATGGACTCCCATTTGCCGTTAAGCTGGGGAAAACTGTAGACCAATATTTTGGCTCCTTATACTGTGCACCCAAGGACTTGGAGACCAACATGGCATACAAGAGAGAGACAACATGATTTTTCCCACAACCTGACCCCAAGAGGCTTCCCAGTCTTCATCCTTGCCAGTCAGCTTTATATCTTCCAACATTTTTAACACTAAGTGATGCAACTGAAACACTCTGAATGCCTGAGACCCAGGTATTTGATATTTAGCCATAATCTCCAGGGTAAGCAGTATTGGTTCCTGAGAGCTTGCTGAGCGCTTCCCAGCTGAACCCATCTGTGCTTTTGCCTTCTTCAGGGTCTCGTCTGGCATGTTGCCACCTATTCTTGCCACTGAGTCATTCAGGTATCTGTGCGTGTGGCTGGATCAACATCTCACTTTCTCCACCCACATAGACGCCATAATAAAAAAGCTTTGACCGAAGCTCAGCGCCCTTCATAGAAACCGCTTCTGCCTCCTGCACCAGGCAAGATGTGAACTGATCCAAAAAATGATCATTCCGATCTTTGACTATTGCGATATCGTTTACTGCTCTGCTCCTGCCACCTCCCTAGCTAACTTGGACACTCTCTTTAACTCCTTCTGTCGGTTTGCTCTGGATGCACCTCCCCTTACCCACCACTGTCACCTGTACCAAGCTTTAGCTTTCCCTTCCCTTCCCTAACAAATAGACAACTGCACCACTGAGTGAAATTAATCTCTATGTCCTGGCTTGGTACGCTCCCTCCCTATCTAAACTCCCTAATCTCCCCCCTACCCACTCTCTCTCGACTCCTAAGATTCCACGACCACAGAACTCTGACTGTCCCCTGGAGAGCCACCTCTAGTGGGCAAGCCTCCTTCTCCTGTCGTCTCCCTAAACTGTGGAATGCACTTCCTTCACAAATCCAATCCTCTTCCTCTCCTGGCTCCTTAAACCAAGCTCTTCATAATTTCCTCTCTGTAAATTGCACTTGCCCCTAGCATCCCTCTTCTTGTCTCTCCCCTTGTCCACTACCCCTTCTGCCTAGCTTCATCCCAATTCAATGCACCTACAGTCTTGGAGTCTATCCTGACTCCAGAGGTAGATAGCTTCTTATCCTCTCCCTCTCTCTCTCTTCTCTGTCTCTCTCTCTCTGTCTCTCTCTCTCTCTCTCTCTCCCCTCTCCCTCTCCCTCTCTTTATTTGTTGCCATTCTTATTCTGTAGTATGTAAGGTTTGAGGTCCCCTTTGGCCACTACTCTATCTGTCATGCAATCTCACCTCTAGTTGTTAGCTTCAGGATTCTAAATTTACTCTACCTGCAACTATTTACCTTTCTACTATTATATTGTTCACTTACAACCTATGTTTTTTATGATATTGTATAATTACGTGTGCACTCATTGATACTATGTAACTCCCATCACCCTTTCCCCCAGGTCGTACTGGGAAATGAGCACCTTGTTGTTCAGTGTACCTTACCTGGTGAAACTTTTCAATAAATAAATAAATAAATGTTAGGTGGTGTGTGCTGTGGAAGTGCAGCTCGCATCTCTGCATCCATTATGAGCTGTTCATGCCCGAAAATCACTGTGTGCCTTCCCGGTAAGTTTTGCCTTCACTTTAACTAAGAGAAAGTGCAGCATGGAAGAGATTGAACCATTCATTTTCAGTAGGAAAGGAGAGGTGAGCGGGAGCTCGTTCAAGAGCTGCTAACCCGAAAGCTGCATCACGTGATCCCTCATTTGTCAGCGTGTTTGTAGTTGAGACACTGGCAGCTGACTGGCAGTCTTGTAATTTCCAGAAAATTGAGCTGCACTGCCATTTTATCCCCACCTCACAGAGGAGCAGCTTCCAGGTCAGCGGGATTACACAGGATGTTTTCCTGTACAAAGGAGGATCACACAGTATGGTTTACTTGTAAGTGAGTTTACTTTTGGTTTTTAATTTGCAGACAAAAATTGTTATTGCTCCATAATTTAACGGTGCAATCTCACTGAACACAGTGCTTGAGAGTGCCTCAAGACAGCAGCTGCTGTTTAGTGAGTGCATGTTTGGCATAAGTGACCAGTTATCACAGCAAATAATAACTGTCTATCACCATTGAAAAACTTGATGACCAGTTATTATAATATTTTAATTATTGGTCCTCATTTGTTATATATGAATAACCAGACTTTTACATCACTTTACAACCACCCAGTTGATATTTTGCATTACTACTGGGCAGTTGTAATCAGTGCCTGTCAATCAAGTTGGCACTTCAGAAAGCTCATTGGCTATTAGTCTGTGTGTGGGCAAGCTGAACATCCCACTCAACATGGTGGTTCTGTTGCTCTGTTACCGAGTACCCACACTTATCATTTTCCTCACACCGTCAAACTCATAACAGGTAACGTTTTTAAATATTTTCCAAGTCTATCTGATTGACCGTGTCTTCACAACATTTAAAATCTATCTGGTCGATCCTGCCATTCCCACCCTTCAAGCAGGTACATCACCATCAGACTACGATTGACTAGTAAACTAATTGTGGTTCACATTGCAATGTAACAAAAAAGAAAGAAAGAAATTAAAAAACAACTACACTTAAAAGGCAGAGACAGGCATGTGTGTGTGTGTGTGTGTGTGTGTGTGTGTGTGCGCATGCGCCTGTATGCGTGTGTGTTTGCGTGTGTGTGTGTGTATATGTGCGTGTGTGTGTGTGTGTGTGTGTGTGTCTTTCTCTCTCTTTGAAATAAAAAATGAAGACCAGTAATAAAATAAAATAATACATGGGTGGGTCTGTGTAACCAGAATTTACACACACCCTTGGTGTGGGATGCTTTAATAAATCCCTTGAGCTTCACTTTCTGGGTTTATGTAGCATCCCACACCTCGGGTGTGTGTAAAATTCTGGTTAACACTCACCCACCCATGTATTATTCTATATATTGTTCTTAATGAAATATTTAAATATACGAGTTTCCTACACCCCTGAAGTCTCTGCATCAGATACTTGGAAACCTTGGGCCCAATTCTCAGTTACAAGCAACAGGCACAAAATCTGCAACAACTGTTTTTCTCTAGTACCTTTCCTGTGACCCTCTGCAGCTATGCTCAAAGATGGATGCAGTCCCCTTCTGTATCAGTGCATTTCAAAGTATGATTATGTGTGGAAGGGGGCGGATCACCATGCAAATGGCACAAAGTGCCATATATATAGTATGGCAACCATGGTGCAGCAGGAGCAGAATTGTTTGATGCCCCCTGACCTAATGATTATTTAGGACACATATTAGTGTATTAGAACTTTATGCCTGTTGTGCACAGACCATGGAGGGCCAAAACTGTCATGGAACCTACTTTTAAAACAGAAGCATGCAGTGAATGGTGGCTAGGAAGGAAAGATCCATTGGACTATCAAGGACTGTTCTAGCTGGGTTAGAGTAGGAAGGCTACTGGACTACTGAGAGATGATGATGGATAGACAGAAGACCATTGCACGTGGCTAACACGCCGGCCTCAGGAATATGTTGGGTGGGGGGATGAATGTGTCTGGTGCACACTCACATGCATGTCTGCTCATACCACTGTGTCATGAGTTGACATGCATGACTCCTCATTTTGTACTGTTAATGAGTACACATCCACTCTGTACCTAGTAACAGCTGGAATGCCTTATTAGCATTCTGACTTAGGTGCTGGAAAAGTGCTTCTCCCATGTATCTAGCTTCGGTTTTGCGAACAGCAATTTTATAGGTTGGTGCAATAGGGTATATGTCTGGTACTGTTGTCAAATGGTGTAAGCCCTTCTTTACTGGCGGGACTCAGAGAGCGGTATCAGGGATTTTTTCCTCCGACCCATTCTCTCTGCCATGTGAGGTCCCTCAGGGCTCGGTGTTGTCCCCCATGTTATTCGCAGTGTCCATGCTGCCTCTTGGAGGCATTATAAGATGGTATAAGCTGAGGTTTCACTGCTATGCTGATGATACCAAGCTCTACCTATCTTTTCCACCCAACCAGAATAGTGCGTGCTTGGGATTTAAAAATTGCCTCACTGAAATCCAGGATTGGATTCCAGCTGGTTGAAGTTGAACTCTGGTAACACTGAGGTGATGGTTGTGGATCCGGGTTGCCTGACAAAGGGGTTGGGGGCTGGTCAACCTTTCAGACTTTGTCTGGGAGGTATCCAGCTTCTTTCCTCTGAACAGGTGCAGGACCTTGGGGGTGATTCTTGATGATGGGCTGACACTGCGTTCTCAGGTGTCAGCAGTCATCAAGTCCTCTTTCTACCACCTAAGGAACATCGCCAGGGTCAAGCACCTTGTTCCATCTGGCGACCTTCCTACACTGATCCACACCTCTGTGACCTCATGCCTTGATTACTGAAGCTCCCTTTATCTAGGGCTTCTGGGGGTTGATATCTGCTGCTTGTAGCTAGTGCAGAATGCTGTGACCCGGTTGTTGATGAGGACCCACGTGCGAGTCACATCATGCTGATGCTGCACAAACTGCACTGGCTGCCTATTTAGTGGTGGATCACCTTCAAGGTTGGGCTTCTGACCTATAAGATCCTACACGGACAGGGCCCAGACTATCTGCAAGAGCTCCTGTCTCTCTACGGCCCTGGGTGACCACTCCGCTTGGCTGACGAGGGGTTGCTAGAGATTCCCAAGGTGACTCTGAAGACATCAGGGGCCCATGCATTCATGTATGTGACCCCAGCCCTGTGGAATTCTCTACCCTGTCAGATATGGGAGTGCACAACTGTTGAGGGCTTCAGGAAGGCCCTAAAGACACACTTATGGTTAAAAGCTTACCCAAACTGATTCTTAGTCTTGTATTTATTTGTTTGCTTATTGTGTATTTTATCGCTTTTATATGTCTTTACTGTTCAGTGCCTTGACATTCAAAAGGCGCTTTATAAATATTATTATTATTATCTTTCTCTATGTCCTATTTAGTGACCCATAAGACTGCATTTGAAAATTGGTCCCTCAGTATCTAAACCAGTGGTACTCAAATGATCATTGGCCCTCACAGCATTGATTGATGGCCCTGCTCCAACCTGTTCCTCATGTCATCAGCATTCTGACATTAGTTAGACTGTAGTGTCAACACTGCTGTTAGTCAATTCAGAACGATATCAGTGTTTTATAGCACTAACAGTACTGTATATCTACAGGTATTTGGAGATAGAAAAGAGGCTAGAAAAACAAAATAAAATAAAAGCAATGAATCTGCTTTTACAGTGCACCTTTCATATGCACTGTATCCAAAAGTGGCTTTGCTACCCATAAACCAAAACTACTTACCAAGCTGTATTGCTCTTGTAGATACATTTTAAACATGTAGTGCAGCACTGTACAGGCACTAAGCCCCACTGCACTAAAACCTTAATTTCTGGCTAAGTGATCAGTCTTCAGCTGCTTCTCTCTCTTATAGAGTCAGTATTTGATAGTATGATTCTACAATGCTTCAGAGGTGTTTTGTTTATGCCATATTGTACTAATGTAGTTCTCAATTTACACTTCCAATAATTGTTTATAATTACAGTTGTGCAGTGGCACCACCATAGCAAGGGTTGAGCAGGCACTTTAATGTTTATTTGCCACCAGGCTGCCTTTTGAGCTAAAGGTCTGAACAGTAGAATGCACATCCTTTGTGGCAGCATATCAAGCCCAGCAAATGAGGTAACAAGTAGTCAAGCAGTTTTAATGTTGTGGGTCAAAACAGCAGCAATTTGACTTCTTAAGATGCTGTTTTGCAGTAAGGAAACAGAAAGGTAGTTAAATCTTGAAATGTAAAAGTTACAGCCTTGTCGGATAATGACAAAAAAGGTAATATTTTTATTGTTGTAAAAACAATTAAAACAGTAATAAATAGTCACTGTTAAACATGGACGTTAACACTTTTATGTACAGTACGTGTCCTCTGATGGCCCCCCAATCGTATCATTTGTTCAGCCACTGTCCATGGCAACCCGAGGCCACCCCAACTGAAATACACCTGGATTTCCCCAAGGGTGGGGCCTCCGGGGCTCCCATTTTACCCTGTCGGATCTCTATCACAGATTCTGTGGGCAGCCCCAGGGAGCTACTGTATATGGCAGCAGATGGGAGTGCCACAGCATATGTCGGGGACAAATGTTTTGCAAGCTGTGGGGGGCATGGTGTGTAATGATGCTGTGGCAAAGATGCCAAACATCTGGCATCCACATCAGTATCAGCTCTAGCTAGGGCCCTGGTAACAGGTCATCCTGTGGTCACTCAGGAGTCCTGTTCCTGGGACACTCTCTCCCTTCCCCCCAGAGGTGGGGAGCATTCAAAATCCACTCCATCCACCTCCCCATGGTCGTCCCTTTGGTAACCTGAGTCTGCTCCTGAACCCGGGCCTTTAGTGTCATGAGTGATAGTCCTACTGCTGGCTGATGGGAGGGCATTCACTGATTTTTTTTTTTTTAATAAAGTGTTTTCATGCAACTGTCATCATATGGCATGAGACCACTGGAGTTTGCCATGTGGTGATACTCATAGGGACTGACAGCTGGAACAACCAATGTTTAAAAAAAATGTACTGTGCATTCGAATTCATTTTCCTGCGGTCCAACCCCTCTTCACATCCCAAATTCCCCGGTAATAAAAATAAAATCCCTTTTCGGGGAGATGTGAACCTTCTGCAAATTATTTTCTGAATACTGAGGAGCCCTGTTAAATGCACAGGCTAAATAAAAGTCAGATTTATTCTTTTATCAGGATTACTGTTTTATCAGTTATTCATTTAGGAGGACTTTTTAAAACTATTGCATTGGCTAAAATTGGTGCAAAGCAAAATTATCCATTTACTAGGTCTATTCTTTGAACAGAGCTGAAAAACACTGTATAAAATGTGTCATGAAAAGCCTGTAATCTCATCAGTCAAAACGAGTCGTATGACCATTGATTATTTTGTGACAATTGCACACCTCAACTAAACTATGTATTTTAAATAAAAGCCTATTTTACAAGTGGAATACACACTCCAGGGTATGTGGTTATATGGGAATAATGCACTTCTCTGCTGGTTGCAGCACTCAGGTACCTTTGTGCCTAACAACCACCAGAGCCATGCATTATTCACTTATAACTGCACACCCTACCATGTGTTATCCCTCACATATTCTATCCTTCTTGCCATAGCTCTGTTATACTCAGGGGCACCAAAGCCAAGGGGGCAGGGGGGCCATGGCCCCCACTTTTAAAAGTGAGGGGGCCATGTGCCCTCAATTTTTTTGACAAAAAAAGAAACTTGGCAGTCTGTTCTCTCTGCTGCAGCTGCAGTCATGTATGCACTATACACAGTACAGCTGCACAGCGCCATAGCAACTGACACATGGCAGCAGCACTGCAGCAGATAAAAGAAGCACTTACTTTCTAGTGACACTGTGTCAGTGGTGTATGCTTGGGTTCGGTGACTTCATATCACCGAGCATCTGTTGTTGTTGCAGTTGATGCTGTACAAGGACAGTGTCAGGATTCAGAGAGAGGAAGTTCTAAACAGGCATGAAGAGGGCAGCCAGCCAGGGTCCTTCATGGAGCTGAGTACATGACCATGCTGCCTGCACCTGACTAGACAGGGACAGTCAGGTGTCAGTTAACAACACAGGTTCTTTCAGTGAGCTCGGCTCTTGTTGGTGCACAGTCGACTTGTGTGGCGGCAGCAGCAGTAGCTCTTAACTCATCATCTTGGTGTTGGTGTTTGCTCACTCAGGAAGATAAGACAAGTTGAACTTGAAGATCAAATGCATACCTATTTCACAAAAAGCTTGAATTCACTTGAATACATGACCCTGTATCATGATTAGTGTTTCCTAAAAATAGCATGCTGTTTGGTTTTGTGGTTTTCTTTAAATCAGCATCTGTTAATGTGCTCTGCAGTAACTGAAACAGTGAAGAAACAGTGAAGAAGTTTCTATCCCTGTCAGTGAGCATTGACATCATACCTGTCCAGCTTGTTGATTCACCAATTAAATCCCTGATTGACTGAATACGCTTTTGCAATTCCTAGTTAGAGTAGTCTGTAGAGCTAACTGTTTTCACTCAGAATTTGTTACCATCCCATCTGGCTTGTGTTTAGAGAGATATGCTTAAAATCTATCTTTCTGTTTTCATAAAAAGTTGATCATTTGGGGTGCAGTGTTGAATTTTAGTGGCATGAATGAATGTCTGTGAAGAATTACCTTGTCTGTATCACAGATGTTAGTCCTCTGTCATCACAACTCTGCATTCAATTCTGGCTATATAACACAGAGTTGTTTAACTGATATAAAATAAATCTGCATTCCGTTAATTCATAGAAGCAGAGTGTCTGAGGTAGACTCAATAAATAGGTTCATGTGAGAAGAATTTTGTTTTTATGTCAGATTGACGAACATGTGTCTGCCACACTGCTTTTTCAGGAACATGTACTGTATGAACTCATAAAATTCAGTTCTTTGTGGGGTTCTATGTGAAAATACATCATGTATGTGTATAACTAGAAATACTATATGGCATCCTGATACCCCTGCTCCTCCTGTTGGTTCACACATGCATGAGTCATAAGGGTTCCGATATGGGTTCTGACTCTCTGTCCTGTCGGCTGTGCATAGGATGGCCACCACTGGAAGTACCAGTCATGCATATGCTCATGTTTACCCCTCCAAACATGGCTGAATGCAGAGTGGGCATGCATGATTATGTCATGTGTGAGCGCATATCATAATGTACTGAGTGACTCCCAATGCCTTTACATACCACCATGTGGGTGAGTTCCTTGAGGAAGGGGAATCATGTGGATGATAGGGTAAGAAATTGTGCTGCATTAGAGGATCTTTTCTAAGATGGTCAGTGTCAGTACTGCCCGGCGTGTGCATGGATGCAGGTGCGGTCAGCATGTGCCATCTGCAGGATTCCTTCCATTGCTAAGAACATCACAAGGAAACAGGTAGCTTAGCAGCTACAGGGGGTTTATATTTATATTTAAAACATTTAAAGTATTTATATTTCCATCTCATTGGCCACTCAGAACCATGGTGCAAGCATGAGTGAGCTGTATACAACTTCCCCAGACTAAAAGGCAACCCTCGAGGCAGAACTGCTATATCTCCTCTTGCAGAGTTAGTGGTGCCCCTATGATACCACATAGATTTGGCCCTAATTGCATCTGCTATTCCCATAGCCACTCAGTGAGGGGCTATTGATGAAAAATATCTAATATAGCCTCCCATGCTATCTGGAATGCCCCACTGCAGTGTATGTGTGTGCGGGAGTGTGTGTTTGTTTGAGTGGAATCGGGACTAAGCATATTCACTACGGCTGCTGATTTGGGGGCTGTAGGAATGAGGACACTGGAGCTGCTCCCACTCAAGGAGAGGAATGGCTGATAGGATGCTGCATGACAGAATGTGCCAGAGGAGTGCCATTCTTGAAAATATCTCTAGTACATGTGACAATTGGTAATATTGCTAGCTTGAACGGCAGAGGTAGACAGCCTAATGAATGTTCTGAGACTGACAGTTGCAGTCCTGTGTGCAATGAGGCTACAAGCACAGGTTTGAACAGTTATATACAGAAAGATTAATTTTGTCAGAAAGTTTCAGTATCTTTATATTCTGTCTCTCTAGCAGGGTTTAACTTATGAGATGGGAGTTCTTACCTTAGTTTTCAAAAACATCTGACTAAAACAAGCTGAAAACAGGAGCTCAGAAGATTGTGCTGCAGTCTAAACAGATGCACAAATTAACTGATGAGTATGGGAGCATTGGGAGTTTAGGTAGGGTTGAAAATCTGATCCTAGGTCACATGTGCATCTATTAGCCTATCAGGTTAACATAACCCAATCTGTAAGGAATTGGATTGCCAAGGATATACACACCACACAGAAATCTTCACAATACAGTTAAGTGTACAAGAAGAATAAACTACACAGTTTCTAATTAAATAATGTGCAGTACTGCTAAAATTCTGAAAATTAAAACAATAATTTTTCTTTTTTCAAAGCCATCATGTAGTTATCTGCTTTGATACCAAAAAATAGTATTGCTACTAGGGGTGTGCACTGGGTCGGGTCACAGATTTGGGCCAGTTGGGTACTGGCCAGCTGATCTGTGGGCCCAGAATCAGGTAAGAGCCAGTCTCACCTGATCTGTGGACTGATTTTTTAAAAAAGCAACATTTCTTTAAGTTAACACCCTGTCTCCAACCAGTGATGTGCTAGATCTCACAAGAAGCATGAGAGTCCACCTCTTATTGGTTGCTGCTTGCTTGCCCCTCACTATGCATGCTTGTGTGCTACTATCACATGCTGATCTGGCCAATGAAAACCCACCACAAAGTCACCCCCACCCTGACCTATGACTCATCCTCTCCAGTCACAGGAGGCTATGGATCCCACGTGAGTCAGCTCAGCACTTGGCAGCCTGGTGCCAAAAGCCATTTTGATAGTGACATATGGTGTGACTGTTGTGTTCAGGTCATGTGCCTGCCCGGTGGCACTGTATTGCATGTCATGGAGACTATTGTCATTGTGCCAGTAAAGTGCTACACCATGCCAGTAAAGTGCTGTACCATGCTGGTAAAGTGCTGCACCATGCCAGTAAAGTGCCGTACCATGCCAATAAAGTGCTGTGCCATCCTAATAAAGTGCTGTACCATGCCAGTAAAGTGCCATATCATGTCAGTAAAGTGCTGTGCCATACCAGTAAAATGCTGTACCATGCTGATAAAGTGCTGTACCATGCCAGTAAAGTGCTGTATCATGCCAGTAAAGTGCTGTATCATGCTGGTAAAGTGCTATACCATGCCAGTAAAGTGCTGTATCATGCTGGTAAAGTGCTGTGCCATGCTAATAAAGTGCTGTACCATGCTGGTAAAGTGCTGTACCATGCCAATAAAGTGCTGTGTCATGCCGGTAAAGTGCTGTATCATGCTGGTAAAGTGCTGTACCATGCCAGTAAAGTACTGTACCATACCAGCAAAGTGCTGTACCATGCCTATAAAGTGCTCTACTATGCCAGTAAAGTGCTTTACCATACTAGCCAGTAAAGTGCTGTACCATGCCAGTAAAGTTCTGTACTATGCCAGTTAAGTGCTGTACCATGCCAGTAAAATGCTGCACCATGCCAGTAAAATGCTGCACCATGCCAATAAACTGCTCTACAATGCCAGTAAAGTGCTATACCATGCCAGTGAAGTGCTGTACCATGCCAATAAAATGCTGTACCATGCCAGTAAAGTGCTGTACCATGCCAGTGAGGTGCTATACCATGGCAATAAAGAGCTGTACCATGCCAATAAAGTGCTGTACCATGCAAATAAAGTGCTGTACCATGCCAGCAAAGTGCTGAGTGACTGTCCTGGCTACACCACTTTTTGGTTCACTCAGTCTGTGCTTGTAGATATACAGCAGCTATAAACTGTGCCCCACCAATGGCCCAGAAAAACTGAGGAACACAGCCTCAGCCTGCTGCCCACCTCCCACAGAAGGAAAGCAAGCAAGGCAGGGAATTAAATCTAGGCAATAAAATAACTGTATGTGTGGGGGCTGAGGGCTGGTAACTGAGACCATAGGGGTTTAATTAAGAGGTCAAATAGGATTGAATGATCATATTGCAAGAATTGCAGTGGTGCAGAAGTGGATTAGGGAAGCCACAGTGTGGAAATGGTGGGAGTGGGCACATTGGGGTAGAACCAGCAGGAGCAGAGGATGAGACCTTGGTGAGGGGGGTAGTTAAAAATTTGGCATCACATCACTGCTTCCTACCCCCCTCAAAAAAACCAACAGCCTATCTTCGGGGAAACAACTGTAGTTCAATTGCGTGCTCACCCTGATGCCTAATTATGTTGGGGAGTAGCAGAATGTCAATGTGCCTAGCTGGTTTGAAGAAGGGATGAGATACTTGCAGAGCAAAACCAGTCAGTGACACCTCTTCTGGGGAGTCATTTACAATTACAAAAGATGCTCTTACATGAGTCTCACCTCCCCAAGACACATCATGAAATGCTTTTGTTCAGCAAGCATCTCATTACTTCAAGCTTGGTCTTCTTGATACAGTGGTCAGTATTAGGCCCAGTCCTCTTCAATGTCTTTATTAGTCACATTGAGGAGGGCTGAAAAGGAAAGTATGTCTGTTTGTGGATGACACAAAAATCTGCAACAGTGTGGACACTCGAGGGGGATGAGGGACAATCTGAAAAAGCTGGAAGACTGGTCAAGGGTTTGGCAACTGGATTTCAGTGCAAAAAAGTGCAAAATCATGCACTTGGGACACAAAATCCCTGGGGCAATGTACCAACTAGGCATGGAGGTATTGGCAACCACAACACAGGAAAGGGACCTGGGGTAATAATTTATGATGAAATGAAGGTAGCAAAGCAGTGTGATAAGGCAGCAGAGAAAGCTACCAAGATGTTTGGGTGCATAGGGAGGGATATCAGCAGCAGAAATATAGAGGTAGTATTACCTCTGTATAGATCAATGGTGAGGCCCCACCTCAAGTACTATGTCCAGTTCTGGGGGCCCTATCTCCAGAAGGACATAGACTGGGTGGAGGCAGTACAGAAAAGGGCAACCAAAATGGTGCAGGGTCTGCATCAAAAGCAGTATGAGGAAAGATTCAAGGAATTAAATATATACTCTCTAGAGGAAAGAAGGGATAGGGGAGCATGACAGAAATGTTCAATAGCTGATAGGTATTAATAAGGTACATGAAGGTAGTGCAGGGTGGAGGGTAGCATGAAGGGAGGGTGTTGCAGGAGCACAGCGTGTGCATGCCTCCATGTGCTTCCATGTATCAGCAACAAGGGGAGGAGAAAAACACAGAAAAGGAGACTGGCAGGCTCCATGACCTCCATCACTATGGCTTCCAATTCTGGTGACCTTGGGATTTGGGATTGGTGCCTGTGTGTTGTTGTCTGTGAGGATGTAGTGCCAGCTGGCAGGGGGAGTGGCTGGGAGAGTGATGATGAAGTAACTATATTAATAAATTGGTGATGAGGCACTTACTATATGTATAACTCAGTGGTCTCCACTTTATTATAGTTGCTCTGATAAACAAATTTATCATCTGCCTTTTGTGTCCACACCTACTGCATAAATCAATTTATGAACTGGATGGAAAAATGAAGGCTTCTGATTTGCTGAGAGCTCTTTGGAGCTGTGATTAAATCCCACAACATAATCATGGCTTCCAAAAAGCTCCAGCCACCAGCCTTCTCACTCCTTATAACTTCCTCCACTTGCCCGCAGTCTGATTTCCCACAGAATCATTCCTCTGGTGCTGCTCATATACTAATGCAGCCAGAGACTCTGTTACGCAGGATGGAGTGAGCTGTGGCTCTTCAAACAAACTTCAACTGCCATGACTGCTAACTGCAAACTCACTCCCCAATGTATTAAAATCACTGCCCCACACTGCCCATAGATTGCCCACACAGTAAATGGATGCCCCGACTTCATTTTATAATTTGTAACTGCTTGCTGATGAGAAAGGAGGCTGGTGGCTGAATGTTTTATGAAGCTGTAATTATGTTCTATCATTTAATCATGGCTCCAAATACAACCTGCAATTGCAAGCAGGACAGAGCAGAGTTTACCAATTTTCCAAGTTCAGCCAGGGTAGTCAGAGCAGCTGGAAGACACAGCGAGGTCCTTGTAAGCTGCATAGGATTTTGGAAGTCACCTGCTTGGAGGAATAGAGCTGAGAGAAAGTAGAGGAACTTGCTGGATTTTGGGCCTGTGAGTGAATGTAAAGGAGCATCCGGTACCTTTTTGTGACTGAAGAGCTGGTGGAAGAGACAGCACAATTAGAAGTGGAGCTGCAGTCAGATGAATGCCTGGGCTGCTATTGCTCAAGATGAGTCAGTTCTTTATTTTCCTGTAGTGTTGTCTGGAGCAGCTGGAATGCTCTACAGAGTGGTCAGACTGCCAAAGCTAGGATTGTACTTTTCTGCTGTGGGACTCTGAAATTCCAGTGTGCAGGCTGGGTCCTGGGGATGAGTCTATAGAAACAGCATGCAGAGTTTGGGGCAGGACTGGAGGTAGCATTGGTGGGAGGCACAGTACAAATGCCGCTCATGATGGGGGGGATAGATTTCCCTATACTACAGCACCATCTACTGACCTCCATACACAGCACAAGAACATCTTTTGGTCCATGTATCAATTCACATAAAAAAACCCTCATCAAATATCATCAAAAAAGATTTTTAAACTTAATCTTTTTTATTTCTATCAATTGTAATCCAGTTCATAATAGTAATAATGCACAGCTAGGTGTGGTATATCATGGGATATTGTCACTTCTATGGTGCATGAGGCACTTAGCCTGTAGCCTTGTGCCTCACAACACAGTGAAGTATGATGATACCCTACGATATACCACACCCTGTAAAGCTTTGCTGCTTAAACATGATGTTGCTGCATCTTCCATATATTAATATATGAAAACAAAATGGCTCATGCTTTTTTCAATCCTGTTATTTTTAACAACTTATTATAGCGACATGTATAGATATGAATTAACACATGAGAACTGTATTGTTATGACCTAGTCATGTTTATCAGAGAGCAAGCTTTCATTAAAACAAACAAAAAAACATTAAGTTTCTAAATCTAACAGTTCAAAAGGCACATTTTTCAAAACTGAATTTCAATCTTTATACAGTAAAATATAACAATTTTTTTTTGAAATATTGAAACATAGTAGTTATTCTGTCAAAGCATAAACAATATATTTTCTAGTTATGTATAACTGAGCGTACTGTATAACGTACATCATCTTGACAACTTTCATCATCTCTCCCTACAGGGAAATGAACCCTATCATTGTTATAACATTCTATTTTGATTCACAAGTGAATGTATTCCTTCACCTGTGGTTATTATTTTCTTTTTCTGTATAGATTTTATTGATTTGGAGCTTCTTATTTACTGTCTATGATTTTCCAGGGACCTCCATGAAAACAAAATGCCGCATCTTATGCAGTTACGGTATCTTAATGAGCCAAAATTGTAAATAAAACAATGAATGCTTAATATAATACTATACCATAATAACAGTGTTAACAAAATAATTCTAACATATAAAAAGATATGATACTTTACCATAATAACAGTGTCCTACTCCTGGTGCAAAAAAGGTTCCAACAGCACGAGCATTTTCAGTATCAGCATTGCGGGCTAGTAGTTCCTTAACAATCAAAGCATTCTGATTCACTGCAGCAATGTGTAGGGCAGTTTCTCCTGAAGAAGAAAGTATAGCTGTTTTCTGAACTAGTTTTTCAAGACCAGTATGTAGCATCTTACAAAAATAATAAATAAATAATGTACTTTCACAGAGGGCATTTCCACAATTAAGAAACACAGAAAATGCCAACAGGAAAAGACCACTGGCCCATCTATGATTTTTAAATCAAAACAATCCATAAGCCCAAGAAACCCAGGATACACTTTCTAAGGATGATATTCTTTGCAAAAAAAATTGTGTTAATACAACATTTAGGGTTCAGAGTACAGTGACAAAAGTAGAGAAATGTAGTTTTAGGGTTTCCAATCCTAAAACACCCACCCCCACCCCAAAAGCAAATCAGGTGTGCAGTCTTCCTTGGGGTTGTGAACCCTAAAGCTATCCCTATTCTATACAGTTCTGAATCATGCACACCTGTGTCCATCATATCTGAGCTTTCTTGCTGCTGATATGAGGTGAGCTTTAGGGTTCACAAACCCAAGGAAGATGGCACCTTGATTTGCTGATTTGTGAATTTGAATTTGTTGATGTACTGAATTTCTCCTTTTCTTCAAAGTACAATAAACATATAGAGAGACCAATAAAAGATATATATAAAAGGGGGGATATAACAGGATGACAGCTATATAACTGGAGAGGTTATCAGAGGTCAATCTTGTAAAAATTAATATGCACATGCACAAAATGTTTCCTATCCTTATTGCATTGCAGTGCAAAGAGTGGTGGGACCTCTAAGGAGCATTGTACCCAAGTTGGTGGTAACCCAGGTTAAATCAGTTACTGACATGCTCATGCTGTTCCTAAAAATAGCATTATATTGAAAAAATCATTCAGCTCAGGATATTTAAGTGCCCCCCCCAATTGGTAGATCCAAAAAGCCTCCCTTTTAAGGATCATGTTCTCCAAATTCCCCCTCCACCCAATGTGACCCCCTCAATCCTGCAAAATGAAAAAAATCACTCACCTCAGTTCTGGTGTTCACTAATAGTGAAAACCAGAACCAAGGTGAACAAGTTTTTTGAGTGAAAACCAGAACTGTGGCGAACATGTTTTTTTTTTTCATTTTGCAGCATTGAGATGGTCACATGGGGTGGGGTGATTTAGAGAACATGATCCTTCAAAGGGAGACTTTTGGGATCTATTAACTAGGGGCACTTCAATATCTTTAGCTGGTCTCTCAATGTAATATACTGTACTTCAAAAGAATGAGAAATAAAATACATGTGCATATTATTATTAATATTGATGTTTGTTGACATTCCATTCCATTCCATTAATAGTGCATGAAGTGGTATTATGAATAGGTTTAACAATCATAAAAGTCAAAAAAGGGGGTAGGGTGGAGAGGAGACAAAATGGAATGGGAGGTCACCAAAGGTCAGTCTCAATAATAATATGCACATGTGTTGAATTTCCCCTTTTCTTCAAAGTATATGGCAACATATAGAGAGACTAACTAAATATATAAGAATTAATAGCAGACCTGCTGAACTTCAATACTGCATGAAAGCACTGACCAGACACACAGGATATGATTCACACTAATCCTTTATTTGAAAAAGGCTAAAATGAGAGTCAGTGCTAGTAAACTATACTGTAGGGACCACTACACCAGTGTTTCACTGGTAAGGCTTTGTCATTGGGTGGAGACTACTGAGTGAACATGTGTATTTAACAACCTCCTCAATAATAATTAATTAAAATAAAATCACAGACACCTGTGCCCATGTAACAATTAAGCCAAAACCATTAAATAGTGCAGACAAAAATACAAAAAAGGAAACAGTATGACTGATCTAGCAATAATTCTATGTTCAGAGAAGTGCACACATTTCTTGTCCATACATGCTCATAAGGACAAATGTCCACAGCGAGTCCAAGTCCCAATTCTGCGACCAACCACAGATTCTTAAGGATTTATTCCCTGGTAATCTGCAAAGACTCTTAACTGCTTTTCTAATGACAAGAACATGCTTTCACAGTCCAAGATGCTTCAAAATGATGTTTCATAGGTTTACTACAAGCCAGAAGACAAAAGTCCATAATGCTTGCCATTTAAGTTCATAGGTTCATAGGTACGGTACGAGTTAAGTGGGGGATCTCATTAAAAACTCATCGCCTATTGGAGAAATTGAAATTTCCTATCACCCATATGCTTATCCAGCTCATATATAAATTGTGACAAATTATTGCTGGAAACAACCTCAAATGATAAGGTGCTCCCTATTGTCGGTAACCTCCTCGTAAAGAATTTATTTCTTTTTACAGTATTGTTTATTTCTGTTTTAAATTTGACATTTTGTGATCGAGTATAATGACTAGTTGTAGATTTCTGGACACAAAGGGCGTTACATAAAGCTGCATCCTTCGTAGATCTTTATGCAAGACACATATCACCTCTATAAGCCCTATATTCAAGAGAAAATAACTCTAAAGATCTCAATCGTGAATTATAATCTAGATCTATCAAACCTTTTACCTTTTTTGTTAGTCGCCTTTGTACCTTTTCTAATGCCATTATACCACCTATCGATGTTGGAGTGCAAAAGGGAGCACAATAGTCAATGGTGACCTTGCTAGGCTAGTGTACAAAGGTATCAATACTTTGGGTTCTCTGCTTTTTATATGTCTAAAAATACAGGATAGTGTACCATGGCATTTTTTTTATAATGTTATTATTATGTGATGTAAACTTTAGATCATTCATGATTGTAATTCCCAAATCCCTTTCTGCTGTGATAGATTGTAAAACACAATTGTTGATTTTATAAGTAGCTAATACATTGTTTTTACCCAGATGCATAACTTTGCATTTGGCAGGATTAAATGTCATTTTATTTTTTATAGACCACTTAACTAAATTATCACGGTTAGTTTACAATATATTTACAGCGACAGGGTTATAGACAATGCAACCAAGCTTACTATCATCTGCATATTTATGGATCCAGACACCTTTAGTAGTTTGCATTTTAGCTATTAATAAATTAAATAACAAGGGGCCCAACACTGAGCCCTGTAGAACACCACTGGTCACGTCTCCTCACTCAGAACAATATCCTTTGATGCTAACTCATTGTTTCCTGTTAGTAAGCCATGAATTAATCCAACTAACTATATTAATATTGCAACCTGAATTTACCAATTCATTAATCAAGATATCATGAGATACAGAGTGAAATGCTTTTTTCATAATCTAAAAAGTTTATATCCACTGGAAGGCCTTGATCCAAAGCTAAGCGTACTGGCTCGAAACAATTTATCAGGTTAAGTTGACAGGATCATCCCTGTACAAAACCATACTGACTAATGTCAGAGAAACCTATATTTTTCAGATATTCTAACATTTTTTCCTTTAATATTCTCTCAAGTAATTTACCTATACAAGATATTAGGCTAATGGGCCTATAGATACTGGCAAGTTGTTTGTTCTCATTTTTGTATATTGGCACAACGGTGGCAATAGTCCATTCTCTCAAAGCATATCCTTCTGTAACAGATTCATTAAATAGTAAAGTAAGTAAAGCTACTTAAACAAGGTCTAGTTTTTTCAATAAAGATAATTGGAATGCCATCCGGTTATGCTGAGGAGTTGGGCTTAGTAGCTTGAATTACAACCTTAACCTCTTCTGATGTTATCAGAGGATGGTTATAACTAACTTCAATATTATTCGTACCAGAATTGTCCTTAATTTTAAAGACATTAAGAAAAGTTTCAATGAATTCTCTAGCCATATCTAACTCATTTGTAAGAAGTGTGTTATTTCTAAGTAAGGGACCAATGGTAGGGGCCCTTCCACTTAACGATCCAATATAGGCCAATTGTCAGAACCCAGTCAGTGTCTATTTGGACTAGAATTAACTCAGTGTCATTATTAGTAGTTAAGGCACAAGTAATTTTCCTACTCTTTAAAGGTTATTCACATATAGAGCTACACCTCCTCCTTTGTTGTTTTGTCTATTTTTTGAGTATATAGAATAACCCTCTATATTAATTCCTCAGGTAGAATCCGTGAGCCAAGTTTCTGAGACACCACATATATCTATGTTGTCTCGGCCCAGGATATATCTTATTTCATCGGTTTTATTATTCAGACTTCTAGCATTGAGCAGCAGTATGTTCAAGTCACTACATAAATTATTGTGAGGGATATTATTTAACGTGTCTGAATCTATAGTCAAAGGATTCCCTAGTAGATGTTTCATGAATTCCCTTGCCTGTAAGATATGATCCCCGCCCGCCCTTTTGTTCAGTTTAAATGAGACTGAATATAGTCATTAAATTATTTACTTAATGTTGTATTACCAAATTTATTTAAATGCAAACCATCCCTATATACCAGGCCTGGTGTATGTGAAAAGTCCTCCTAGAGTGTAATACAGTGCATACCCTGTTTTAAGCACCAGAAATGAAGCCTGCTATTCAATGATTTTATTTTTTCATTTGTACCATCAGATGCCCTAGGAACAGGAAGAATTTCAGAAAATGCAATATGACAATCAAAATCTGTTAGAAGATTGTACATTCCCATGATTTCTTCTTTAATGTTTTGAAGATCTTGATTAAAAACATTGTTTACCCCTGCATGGATTATGACCAATGGGTTATTTCCCCTTGTGTTTGAGATATTTCTAAGCATTTTAGTGATGTCTTGAATCTTGGCACCTCTAAAACTGGAGACAGTACAGGTAGCTTTGTCTTGATTACATATAGGCCTATCTAAATTTTTTATGATGGAGTCTCCTAACACAAATATTTGCCTAGACTCCTCAGATTTATTTTCTATGGTATCCCTGGGTATGTGGACCACATTTTCAGGATTGCTAAACAAGTCTATAAGGTTAACTGTGATATCTAGTATATTCATGTTTAATGATGGAGGTGATATATTATCAGTGCAAGTTATCAGATTAGAAAAGGAGTCCCAACCAGTAACAGGGTTGTCTTGATCTGTTAAGTTTGTTAAGGGATCAAAGCAGTATTGAGTTGGAATTTCAAACTGTGCTGCTTTCCTGCCTTTTTTAGCTGCTTTTTTATTTGCTACCAAACACCAGGTGCCCTCACTGATCAAGGGGTCCTCTTCCTCCCTTACACACTTTCTAGTGGGAGGATTTATGGAAAGTAAACCCTCCTGCCTATGAAAATACCCTTTCACAGATTCAGAAGGTATACCATTTTCATAATTTCCTAAAACAGAAGAGTCCATTTGAGGAAGAGATCTGTTTATTCTGGTGATGGTATCTGCATAACTGCCCTCTAAGGTAGTTAATCTGTTGTTAAACAAACTGATTTCCTGAGTTAAGTCTTCATTAAGTAAACATTTACTGCATTTAAATATATTCGACAGACATACAGTATGATGGGTTATGTACTGTACATTGCACATACAGAGCACATATACATAATTTTACCATCATGTGTAGTTAAAGTACCAGCCATTTTTATGGTAGCTAACACACCCTTGTTGCTACAGTTCTTGATGTTTACTTATGTGGCATTGCAAAACTGAGACATACACTTTTGAATATCCTCCTAACCCGCCAAACATGTGTAGACACGCAAGTATTTGCACGTGTCTTCAAGACGTGCTGATGCACGTTTATGCAGTACACTTACCGCTCAGCACTGCTCACCGAGAACTGTGTTATATGGTAGGCAGTGACCCAGAAGTAATATTCACGGGTCAAAATCCTCTTATACAATTCACTTAAAAAGTTTAAAAAGTGCCCCAAAACTGTAATACTGTGCAGGATTAAGTGTACAAGGCTGCAATTATCAGCTCCTTTAAGCCCCAGAAGAAATTATTACAAGATATACAGTCTGTAGTTCTTCTACAACATAGTCTGAACTATGAGACTCTCTTCCTGGTTCCTGACAAGGAACAAGGGCTCCAGACAAATATATATTAAAAGAGGAGGGTTTTACGTGCAACAGCGAGGTTCATTTATACTAAAAATCACAGATAGAAGGCAAGGAGCTATATGAGTGCAAAATTAGAATGTAACAGCTCACACTGCTCACTGAGGACCGTGTTATATGGTAGGCAGTGACCTGGAAGTAATATTCATGGGACACAATCCCCTCATATACAATTCACTTAAAAAGTTTAAAAAGTGCCCAAAAACTGTAATACTGTGCAGGATTAGGTGTACACGGCTGCAATTATCAGTTTCTTTAAGCCCCAGAAGAAATTATTATGAGACTCTCTTCCTGGTTCCTGACAAGGAATAAGGGCTCCAGGCAAATATATATTAAAAGAGGAGGGTTTTATGTGCAACAGCAAGGTTCATTTATATTAAAAAACACAGATAGAAGGAAAAGAGCTGTATGAGTGCAAAATTAGAGTTAGCTAAGAGTTTACACAAAATTTGGTAGAATTAGTCATCCCATAATCATGATGTTATTAGCTGGGTCAAGATTCCCAATGCAATGTAACAATTCTGCATCATTATTAGGG
Organism: Neoceratodus forsteri; assembly: GCA_016271365.2. NCBI lineage: Eukaryota > Metazoa > Chordata > Ceratodontiformes > Ceratodontidae > Neoceratodus > Neoceratodus forsteri. Next base: position 419,720,340 of record CM028137.1, on the reverse strand, counting down.
GTAATGGGGGGGGGTCAATACACCAAACCCAGGGTAAATGGAGGACCTAAGTAAGGGGGTAATTTAGTCCAAAGGGTTTCCAGATGGGTATTAACTAAAATTTCTTTGCTCATAATTGTTTCACGGATGTATACAGCTACATCACCACCACCACCACCACCACCCTTTCTATGGTCCCTGTTCTTAAAATAAACATTATAGCCCTGAATGTTTTTTGTCCCAGGAATATTTTGCATCCCACCAGGTTTCTGTGACTAGGGCAATGTGTATGTTATTAGTACTGAGAAGTAATTTAAATTCATCAAATTTGTTGGTTAAACTTCTGGCATTAATTAATACCCCATTTCATCCAAAATTTTTAATTTTGGGAGAGTAGATGTCAGAAGTATTTATATTTTTGTGAAGTAGTGTCCCCCCCAATCCAGTTTAAATTAAATTTAATAACTTTGTTAATTTTCTTACCCATCATCCTTATACCAAGAAAATTCAGGTGTAGACCATTCTTTTTATAACAGGCTGAGTTTTTAAATATTTTCAGATAGACACAACTGTCTCAGCCAGTAATAAAATTTTTGGGCCTGATGATTTTTATATGACTGATTCCCAATAATGGGTAGAACCCCAGCCAATGTTATATCACCGCCTCTATCTTTAATTTTCTTAACAATTGTTTTGAAATCTTTTTGGGTATCAGCCATAGTACATGAAGAGAGGTTATTCACCCCAACATGCAGAAGGACCAAGGGTTTGTTGGTACTTTCAAGGAGCCCATCTAACAATGCCACAATATCCCTGGTCCTTACCCCAGGGACTGAACTAACTGTAGTGTATGCTTTACGCCCTTCACACACCACAGTATCAACTCCATCAGTAATGGGTCTCCTATAACTACTATATCTCTGTGGATGTCAGAGGTATTAACACATAACTTATTTTCAGGGGGATATTTTAAGGGGGAGAGCCCAGTATCATATACTTTGGCAATTGGTAGGTTGTTGTTTGTTTTAGCATTATCAATTGGATCAAGTGCTAAAATTTCAAATTTATTATGAAGTGTAATAGGCTGTGTAGCATGCTTGTGAAGACAGTTAGGGGTAGATGTACTAGGTTCTTGTAGGAGTTGAACATGGAGAAACATGGGTTTTACATCATCTTTATTAGCAGATTCTGTGTACATTATACTGGCTTCCCTGGCTGCTTCATCAATAAAGTTTTCTAGCAGCGTTATCTCTTTTTGGGTTTCAAGTCACTGATGCAACTGGTGGATCTCTCCTTGTAGCACAGTGATCAAATTGCACTTTTTATAAAGAAACTCCTGGTCTGGCATGTCATTAAGATACATTTTGCACTGGGAACATACTCTCTTTTTGGTATATTTACCTTTCTTAGATTTTACCTGTGCCATAGTGGACACAAGATATATTTCTCACACTTATCTTTCAGGAATTGGTAGAGCTTACAGTGTCTATGTCTCAGTGCCCTCAGTGGACACAGCAGACACATGCAGACTCATGTGTCTGCACGCATCTCTGTGCGATGCGCCGCATGCCCCGCTTGCAGTAGGGCAGCATATGGAAAACAAGTGTATAAATTAAAATATTTAATATGTTTCAACACCTGTGAGCTGACTAGTAGTAACGTATGTTACCCAAAGTGGTCAGCTACAAGTTTTAATTACAACTATGATTGTAGCCTTCTTAGTTCAGTGACACATTAGACTGGAGAGCAGTCTCTCTTCCTGAATACCATTGCTAGGTAGCAACCAGAGCTCAAGTTAAACAAATCCATGTAGAGTTATACACATAAGTTTCATTAAAAAAAAATAAAACAGAACCCTCATACACACTCTCCCACCAATATCAGCCTTCAGATTTTAATGTTACTAACAGCGCTTACAGCAGGGCTCGATAAAGTAGCCTACAATGCCCTGGAAATGCTTGGCTGAGGTTAGGAGTACAGCATGTGGAAAATGAGCATTTAAATTAAAATATTTAATATGTTTCAACCCCTGTGAGCTGAGTAGTAGTAGCATATGTTACCCAAAGTGGTCAGCTACAAGTTTTAATTACAACTACAATTGTAGTTCAGTGACTCATTAGACTGAACAGCAGTCTCTTTTCCTGGATACTGTTGCTAGGTAGCAACCAGGGCTCAAGTTAAACAAATCCACATAGAGTTATACACATACACATAAGTTTCATTTAAAAAAAATAAAACAGAACCCTCATACACACTCTTCCACCAATATCACCCTTTAGATTTTAGTGTTTTAGTGTGATAGAAAATGCCAGTTTACATTCAAATCCATTGGAAATAAGTGCACAGATAATCAAAATCTACCTATCTGAATAAACACTGTGAAGACATGTTCTTGTCATTAGGCAAGTAGTTAAAAGTCTCTGCAGATCACCAGGGAATAAATCCTTAAGAATCTGTGGTTAATTGTAGAATTGGGACTTGGACTCGCTAGACCAATCTGTCTGAACAACATGTATTCCCTGTTTGCAAATATGCAGTGTTGTCAAGTGCATATTTATGCACCATAACAGATGCATTATTCATCACTAAACATATAAAGCCAAAAATGGTTTTAAACATCCATCAATTACTCTATTTAGTTTCTTTTTTTCTCTTTCAATGACAATGAAGTAACGAGCAAAATGTAATGAAATGAGCAAGAGTAAGTCTGAAGTCAGTTGTTAATTGTTAAAGTAAATCTAACTGCCATGAGAGTTCATCTGAAATGGGAAAAATTAAACAATGGTACAATACATGTAAAGTCAACAACTGATGATGACAGTATTTAGAAATTTAGAAATTGGCATAGTAACATACAGTACGTGTTTGTGAACTGCTTATGAATCCTAAAAATTGTAGACTACTGAATCATTCATTTTAAATAAGGATTTTATTTATGTATCGTTATTCATTTGTTATTGTTATTATTACTAACATACTAAAATGCCAGCAGAATAGGCCTAACGGTCTTTCACGTCTGCTCATTTGGTCAGCCCCCACCCTGGGAGCTGACCTTGCTGCCCCCCTCGCCTTCTCTGGATTCTCCCTTCCCAGTTCTGGATATTCTCGCTGCATTGGATTTTGCTTCCAGAACCCTTCCCCTGTACCTGTCCCACCCTTCTTGAACCCCTCCACCATCTCTGCCTCCACCAGCCCCTTAGGCAGTGCATTCCATGGCTCCACCACCCTCTCAGTGAAGTAACACCTCCTCCTTTCTCCCCTGAATCTTCCCCCTCCAGCTTCCACCCATGCCCTCTAGTGGCCTCCTCCTCCTTCTTCCTTCGAAGCACCCTGACTGTTCCTCCCTTATTTACCCCTTCATGTACCTGAAGACCTCTATCATGTCCCCCTGGTCCCTTCTCTCTTCCAATGTGTACATATTTAGCTTTTCAAGCCTCTCCTCATAGGTCCTGTCCCCCAAGCCCCGAATCATTTTGGGTGCCCTCCTCTGGACCCTCTCCAGGAGTTTAATGTCCCTCTTTAAGTGTGGCCTCTAAAATTGCATGCAGTACTCGAGGTGCGGCCTCACCAAGCAGTTATACAGAGGGAGTATCACTTCCCTCCATCTGGAGGACCATCATCAGGTACCAGCACCACCAGACCTCCTGGTTGTTAAATTTAAAAGGTAAGGACTTACTGAAAATACAACTTTTGTTTTGACTCTAAAGTGAGGGCTGTAAGTGTCCCGGTGAGTTACTTACCCCAGCAGGAAAGTTGTGTAATTCTCATTCCAGTTATTTAAGCAATAACACACAACAGGGCATGTGTTGTTGTGGGATTTACACATGCCTTGTGTGGTGTGTCATGAGATGCAGCTGAGTGACTTTAACCACACAAGAAGTGTACAAATCCCACTACTACATATGCCCTGAAGTGCATTATTGTGATTATAAAATGTATCTGTTATTAAAAATTAAAATAAAAATGCATGTGGTTCAAAGAAAGTAAACATTTGATTACCGGGTTCTTTACTGGTTGTCTGTTGCAGGATTTACACATGGTCATGTGACATGTTTTGTTCAATGAGGGTACAGGATTTTCAAGACCCATTTTATAATAGAAAAATACATTATGGGATGGTAATTGGAGGTTAGGAGTGCCACTAGACACCAAGGTAACACTACATACATAAAAGGATGGCAATGGGGGGGCAAAACTAGACAAGAAAAAGGCAATACAAAAAAAGCAAAAGCGAGTCACAAAAATGGATTACAAATGTAAAACAAAATCACATTTGGGGGTCATATTTCCAACAGTTAAGTGCAGAATCCACCTAATGGGGTCCTGATGAGCCAGACAGATACGTTGGTCTCTCTGCAGGTTGTCATTTTCATGGGTTTTGAAATTTATTTTAAAAAAATGGAAAACAAGATGGCAGCATACAAAAAATGATTTTTTTCCTCATCAAAAAGGATTCACCCATATAGGAAAGGATCCTTTTTTGTGACTCAATTATTTTTTCATTCCCTGCAGCTATCCTGAAAGTGCCTATTGAGCATGCTCAGAACTGACATTTTTTAAAAATTAATAACTTTGGAATGGATTAATATTTTTTCACCAAACTAGCAAAAGGCACATTAGTGGGCCAAGCCCTTACTACCCTGAAAATTTCAGACCAAATTTCTAAACTATCTGGGCACTAAAGTGGACAAAGAAAACAGCAAAACACCCGAAAAATCACTTTTTTCACTATCCAAGTCTCAGAATCTGCACATCCTATCAGAACAAACATTGTCAAGTTAAGAGATCTACCCCACAAGATCACACTTACAAAATTTCATGCAAATCTGTTGAATGGTTGCGAAGTTATTAAAATTCAAAATTTGGGGTTTAACATTAAACACCCTACTCAACCCTAAGTATAGTGGTGCTACTGTGCCACTATAACAACTGCAACCCCAATCCTTGAACTAGGCAGCTCTGCCATCTCTAAACATTTGGAGGTGACCATGTCTCTGAATACCAATTTCTTCACCTATGATCACTTACTGCTCAGTCTCTCTTTCCACTCACACCCTTCCCATCCTCCACCATCACTCCTCCTGTTCCCCTCTTCCTCATTTTCCTCACCCACCTCCCCAGCTTCCACCCATAGTGCTCTTCTGTGTCTCTGTCCTGTAAAAGATACAGTAACAGCCCTGAGGATCCTGATCCCCAGTTCCTCTGCCTCTCCACCTCTGAGATTGCTGCCCATTATCTGCTCTCCTTTACTTCTATTGCTTTAACAACAGAAATATACCCAGTGATTGTTGGGTAGCTAATGATCCTCCTCTTCTCCTAGGCATCATCCTACTTCCCTTAGCCTATTACAGGCTAATGCTCAAGAAGAACTAATGCTTTCTCAACTGCCCTCTTTCCTCGGCCCTTTACAATCTGGTTTCCAGAAACCCTTTTTATTCACAAGGGTGTAGTGTACATACAATTTACATGCAACCCAAGCAAACAGAAGAGAGAAATAAGTGCCTTAATTAGGATTCGGGTGATGCCTAAAAATGGTCTCTCAGATCAGTGTGCTTACCTGGTAATCAAAGACTTAAATAAATACATAAATGTGAACCCCAAATTCATAGAATACCATTCCAGTTGTGCAGCCAGCTCCACCACCAGGCAACTAGAAACCTAAGACTCCCAGAAGCATTGTACTCTTTCCCTAATGCTCAGTCTGGTACTGCACAGACAGTTGCATTTTTATTCACAAGAGATTGGTGTGTTGGTGTGTTGTGATTGGTGTGTTGTGGAGGTTGTGGAGTCAAAAACAGTGGTGGAATTCAAGCATGCATGGGACAGTCATAAGGCAATTCTAGGGGTTGGGGGCAGAAAGAAGTAGGCTGCTGGTTAACTAGGATCTGCAGCTTATCCATTAGGTAGGGAAATGGGCAGACTGGGTGGGCCAAGCAGTCCTTATCTGCCGTCAAATTCTATGTTTCTATGTGACTGGTAGTCATTTAAAATTTGCAGGAAACATGGTATACCTCGGTAGGTGCGGTACTGCAGTATGCCTCATTACCGCATCAATAAGGTGTTGGTGGTATGAGAGTGCTGAATTAATTGATTCACATTTTCAACAGTTTAAATGTGCCAGGTGGTGCTGTTTCCAGCTAATCTTCCCTGGTATGTTTCAAATTTTCCAGCAGGGGTCCCCTCAGTCCATACTGTATCTTCCTTCCCAGTCTCTCCACCCTCCCATGTTCTGCTGTCCTGAAAAAAAATGCAATCCTGAAAAAAAAACCTGTCTTAAAGCATTGTGTCTGTGATAACAAACAGTAGCCCTCATGGAAGTACAAAAAATGTAAGGCATGCATTGCTAAGATTATGGTATTTTAGCAAACAAAAAATGTTACAGTCACTCTGTTATTGTTAGATAGCAGTACAGTGCACTGCATATCTGTCTCTGTCAGGCACACTTTTGACAGCACTGACAGCTGAATCACATCTGTTTCAAAATGCCAAACATCTCTGTCAAAGTGTGAATTTTTTTTATAGATATTTTTTCTTTGCACCTCTTACACGATTAACCTGTAGTCTGGTTGTAATATTAATTATGCTTGTTCAAAGGACAAGGCTAACTGAAATGTTAAAACTTTATTTTCTGCACTAATATTTGACAGTACTGGACAAAGACATGCTGAATATCATAAACCCACTCCTGGGTGTCAGGTCCACTAAACTCACAGTGCCCACCCTTGAGTGCAATCTGTGATGGGGACAAGGATACCCACCTCATCCTTTTAGAATGCTCACCGAGGTCACAACTGCACCTCAACCATGAGGACCCAGGATATCCCTCTAGCTCTGGATAAGGGCACAATGCCAGTCTCATGTCTTGTAGCCAAATATGAACCCTTCCTTGGCTACTACAAAAAGGAGGAATAACCAGGCATCACACTCTCTTTGGGGTAGCAGCGTAAACCTAATTTGGCCTTCTCCCTGCAGGACATGCAACAGCCTGGTTCAAAATCAGACTCTGGAATTCCCTCATCCTTCCAGATCCGTTACAGACCCTTTTGCTCAATTTGGTTGCCTATGGTGGCCCCTTTAAGCAATTAACAGTTGTCACAGATTAGTAATACACCTTCTATAGTCACACACACATATAGAAATATCACACAGGCAGAATATCTTCAGAAAAACAAATGTTTTTACTAAAATATTTAAATAAATACAGTTACAACTAAAAGAGAATACTAGTTTGGGTTACAGTATGCAGAAACAAAATGGGAAAATGATATACAGAAAAATGCACTAAAGCTGTTAGCTGACAGTCTACCTTATATCGGCAGTAAATTGAAGTCCAGAAAAACTAGATGAAGATTTTCATTTCCTTTAGTCCAGGCAGCCACCCTGGATTTCAGCAGTTTTGTTCCTGGTGTGTCATGCAGAGTGTCCAGATGAAAATGTGTGTTCAGATGCCCTGAGTTGGGGGCTATTTATATACCTGTCTGTGGATTGATGCTGGCTCTTCCATTTTAGGCCACTGGGTGTCACTCTTGTGCTTCCCCAATACAATGTTCTGCCATCTAGTGCTGTCACCCAGCCTACATTTATGACACCTTATGGTACAATCTCACACAGGTCTGTTAGAAGGAAGTTTCCTGTTTTTTTTCATCTCATCAAAGACAACACATTTGATCACAGCATCCTGCTTTTTGAAATTAAAGGGGCCATCTCCTATACACTTTATTCACCTATATTTCCCTTGGTCAGTTAACGATTGGAAATGCCCATTTGATCAGTTATCACCAAAGCCTTTGACAATAACATCTCAGATTCCTGGCAGGCCTTCTACGTCAAAGGAAGGTCAAAGCCTTTTTTTTTTTTAATCCAGTGTTTTTCTCTATGTCCCACTAGAATTACCACTGGCATTTTGTAACATGTACATATATATAGAATTACATTAAAAAAACATATATACAACAGAATTATATCTTCAAACAAGAACTAGCAGTGGGGTAGATCGTGACACCCCTCCCTCCTAGACTGAATTTGTGGGAGTCTATCTCTATGCATGGTATGATTTTCATAAATTCTATTCACTGCTGTAACTGGCAAATAGCCCATCTGCATTGGCATTGGCCGATCCTGCCCTGTGGGTAATGGTCATATCGTAACCCTGTAAGGCGATACTCCACTTTAAGAGATGATCATTCATTTTACCCATCTGTGTCAGCCACACCAGGGGATTATGATTGGTCTGTACCTTGAAGTGTCTCATGTAGAGGTATGACTCAAATTTCTCGAGGGCTCATATCAACGTGATGCATTCCTTTTTAACTGTGGAATATGCTTGCTACCGAGGAAGCAACTTTTTGCTAAGGTACACTATTGGGTAATCTTTCCATTGGTTAGAGGTCTGACTGAGGACTGCTCCAATCCCCACATCTGAGGCATCTGTCTGGACTACAAATGGCTTACTGTAATCTTGAATGGCCAATACAAGGGCACTGCACACTGCCTCCTTTAGCCAGGAGAAGGCTTGTTCACAGACTTGCTCCCATTTTACCTTTTGGGCATTCTTTTCTTTAGCAGACCAGAGAGGGGAGCTGCCAGGGTTCTGTAATTTGGCACAAACTTTCGATAGTACCTGGCGGTCCCTAGGAAACTCCAAACCTGCTTCTGGGTTTCAGGCCTGGGCCATGCCTCTATTATTTAATTCTTGGCTTGACTGGGATGGAGCTGCCCCCCACCCTACTACATGTCCTAAGTATGCCACCTCTGCCATGGCCACCTGGCACTTTACAGCCTTGACAGTGAACCCTGCCCTCTGTATCCTGCCCAACACTTCCTTCAGGTGGGACAGGTGTTCTTTCCAACTGGCACTAAAGATGGCAATATTATCCAGATATGCCATTGCATACTCTTCAGCATCATGTAACACCTGGTTGACCAATCTTTGGAAGGTGGCAGGGATGTTCTTCATTACAAAAGGCATTACTTTGAACTCAAATAATCCTTCTGGAGTGATGAAGGCTGACTTCTCCCTAGCTCTGGCAGTTAACTCCACCTGCCAATACCCTTTTGTCAAGTCAATTGTGGTAAGGTATGTTGCCCTTCCCAACTTGTCCAATAGCTCATCCATCCATAGCATTGGGTGGGCATCAGACTTTGTGACTGTGTTGAGTCCATGGTAGTCCACACAAAAGTGAGTAGAGCCATCCAGCTTGGGAATGAGGACTACAGGTGAGGCCCAGGGGCTGTGGGATTTCTGGATTTCCCTTAACTCCAACATTTCCTCCATCTCCCTCCTAATGTCCTTTAAGATGGCCTCAGACATCCAGTAGGCTGTCTGCCGTATGGGTGCTTGTGTCCCCATGTCTACATCATGTGTCACTAAAGAGGTTAGTCCAGGCTTGGCCATAAACAAAGGGATAAAGTCTGCTAAAACCTCCCTCACTTCCTGGGTCTGTTCTGGGGTCAACTGGAGTGACAGTTTGATAGCCTCCACGAAGGACTCCTGCTTGATTTCCTCCAGCAAGTCCAGTAGGGGTCTTCTTCATCCATCTCCTTCCCAGGACTACACACTGCAAGCACCATGTCAGACCTATTTGTATATGGCTTCATCATGTTGACATGGTACATTCTATGGGTATGTCTCCTGTCAGGCAGTTCTACAATATAGTTCATGTCATTAACCTATCATAGAAAGATAGACTTTGACGGCAGATAAGGACCACTTGGCCCACCCAGTCTGCCCATTTCCCTACCTATTGGATAAGCTGCAGATTCTAGTTAACCAACAGCCTACTTCCTGCAACCCCCCACTATAATTGCCTTTATGTCTGTCCCATGCATGTTTGAATTCCCCACTGTTTTAGACCCCACAACCTCCCAGGAAGGCGGTTCCATGCATCCACCACTCTCCATGAAAAGAATTTCCTCACATTACCCCGTCGTCCCCTCTATCTTTAAATTGTGCCCCTTGTTCTTGCTCATCTCTTTTTTGAAGATGCTACCCTCCTGGACTTTGTTGATTCCCTTGAGGTACTTGAAAGTTTCTATCATGCCCCCATCCCTCCTCTCATCAATGGGTATACATATTAAGCTCTGTCAGTCTCTCTCTTCATATGGTTTCTGATGCAGACTCTGCACCATTTTAGTTGCCCTCCTCTGGACTGCTTCTATCCTGTCTATGTCCTTGCATAGATGGGGTCTCCAAAACTGCACACGGTACTCCAGATGGGGTCTCACTAACTGTCTGTACAGAGGGATAACCACTTCCTTTTTTCTACTTGTGATGCCCCTCCCTATGCATCCCAGTATCCCCCTGGCTCTCCTTACTGACTTTTCACATTGCTTACCCACCTTTAGGTCATCTGATATGACTACCTCCAGGTCCCTTTCCATTATTGTTGTTGTTAGTATCTCCCCTGCCATTGTGTACTCTTCTCCTGTTTTTTTTTTCCCAGGTGCAATACTTTGCACTTCTTTGCATTGAATCTAAGTGGCCATACATCTGACCATTCCTCCAACTTTGCCAAGTCCCTTCTCATCCTTTCTACCCACCCTTGTGTATCAACTCTGTTACAGATCTTTGCATCATCTGCAAAAAGGCATACCTTTTCTTCCAGACCCACTGCAATGTCACCTATAAAGATGTTAAAGAGGACTTGACCCAGTACGGAGCCCTGAGGTACTCCACTAGTAACCCCCCTTTCTTCAGAATGAGTTCCATTCACTATTACCTTCTGTGTCCGGTTGTGCAGCCAATTTGCTATCCAGGCTACCACCCTGTGGCACACTCCCAGGCTGGCTAACTTGATTATTAATATTTTGTGCAGGACTATGTCAAATGCCTTGCTAAAGTCTAGGTAGGCCATAACTACATTGTATGGTCCCACCCACTCAGCCTGTATCTTATCCTTCTGGACCGGAATTAGCATGACTTCCTGACCTACACTGTATGCGTGCACTCTGGATCTGTGGTCATACCAGATCTTTCACTTCTGCTGGGTGGCTGACAGGTTGCTCTGGGGTGCTCCCATAATCTCCTTCAGATTTTTCCTAAGCTTAGGACATACTCCATTATGGAAGCTCCCTGGGCAGCGTGTTTGCCTTCCCAGTCTTTCCTGATCAAGTCTAGGGGCCCAAACACACCCTACAGTGGCAGCCATAGTCATGGTCAGATATTTCCTGAAATGTCTGTGATGCATCTGGAAATTTCTTGCCTGCATGCAGTACCTGTATAGACCACCAGAGAGAATCTCTTTAGCTATTTCGCGAAATGTCTGGAAATATCTGACCATATCATGGCAGCCACTGAATGTTCATATAAGAGTTCAAAGGGGGAAAACCCTGTTGACTCTTGGGTCACCTCCCTATATGCAAACAACAGTTGGGGAAGGAATTCCTCTCATTCCCTCCCATGCTGTTCAGCAAATGCTTGGAGCTTCAATTTTAGGATGCCATTAAACCTTTCCATAAGTCTATTGGCTTGCAGGTGATAAGTTGTTGTGCATCTCTGCACCCTTCCCCACACTTCTCTCAAACACTTCATCAGGTCCAACATGAAGGTACCCCTCAATCAGTGATATCCTCCTATGGGAACGAGACACAGGAGAAAATCCCTAGGAAGGAATGTGCCACTTTGTCTGTCCTAAGTGACAAGAGGGCAACTGCCCCTGGGTATCATGTGGCATAATCTACCCCGTCAGGATAAACCTCTTCCCAGAGGAGCTTGGGGTACTCAATGGTCCCACAATATCCATTCCTACACTCTGGAATGGCTCCACAGTGGGTAAGGGAACTAGGGTGGCTTTGGTTTTACTACCTGCCTTCCCTATTTGTTGGCACCGGTGACAAGATCTGCAATATTCCTTCACCTGCTGGGTGAAGTTGGGCCAATAGAAATTCTGGGTCAAATGCTGCATAGTGCACATGATTCCCAGATGTCCAGACAAGGGGATATCATGAGTGATCTTGAGCAACCACTCACGATACCCCTGGGGAATGACAAGCTGCTTGCCCATCACCCCTTCCTCTGTCCTTACATCCTGTGTATACAACAGTCCATTGTCCCAAAATACTCTATGTCTCATGTTACCTCCCTGTGTCTGGTTCTACAATGCCAATTTAACAACGCGTTTGTCGACTGGCATCACATCAACAGGATTTATGTCAACCGCAAGTTGCAGCTGACATAAATCTGGTTTGTCTCCCGGTCCTGTTGTTTCATTGGGGGGTTTGCCCCTGAACCCCCCATGCGGGGTACTCTTCCCCCCCACACACTCCCATACTTTAGATTCTCAACTCCAGTCAGAGTTGATTCAGGAAGGGAGTGCAGGACCAGGAGACAGTGCACCCCTGTTTCAGGTGCACCAACACAGTGACCAGTCGGCAAAGTGTCAATTTTGCTGACATCATGGCATGTTGCTGTGTTGGTGTCACCGTTGGGTTGGCATACCCTTGTGTCCCATCAGATTCTGCACATGCCCTTAGCCTCTCCAAACTGGGATCAGTCCTCTGAGCAGCTGTGAATTTTTCACATTTTTCCAAGGCAGCAGACATGTCCCCTTCAGTTCCTAAACTGGGATCCATAGCTCCAGCATCAGAGCATTCAAGGTCACTGCCATCCCTAACCTTCTGACCACTGGTTACCCCTTCCTCCTCAGAGTAACCTTCTGTAGCTGTTTTGTAAACTGCTACTTGGGGAAGTCATACCTCCTTTTTACTACTCTTAATTTCAGGAGACAGACTGGGGAACCAGCTTCCCATTGTTTTCCACAGCAGCTTCTACAGGGTCCAGGGAACTACAATCAAAATTTGCCATCTGAGTGTGGCTAACCATGCACAGAACCCCCTTCTGGAGATTTTTCCCTACAATCACATCCAGGGAGAGGTTGTCTGCTATAGCCACTTTTTGCACTCTCTCTCCTGTCTCACCCCAGTCCTGGAGAACACTAGCTAGTGGCAGTTTTTTTCCTCCCCAGTGAATCCCCTTTACAAACTGGTTAGGTGTAAGCTGTTCAGGCTCAACCAAATCCCCTTTTACTAAGGTAAGAAATGCCCCCATGTCCCTCAACCCATGGGTCTGCACCCCATTTACAGTAACCGGGTGTATGTGCTCTCTCATGTTTATATGCATGCTTTCAGGAATACACAGTGCATCTAACTCTGTTCGAGCACCACTTTGTCCACTCTGTGCCTTTTAGGACACTGTCTAGCAAGATGCCCTGGCTGTTTGCAAAAACAACAATCATCATTTCTTTTATCTGATAAATCCCTTTTTTGTAACCTGGGGCTTACCCCCTTCTGTGGAGGCAGTGAGGGTTTTAGCTGCCCTGAAGGTGCACTTTTCCCCTTCTGTGCTGCAACACCTACCCCAATTCATTTCAGAGCAGGCCTGTTCCTGGCATAGCAGTCCGAGAGCTCAGCAGCCTGCTACACTGTTTTGGGGCCTCTGTCCTCCATAAGGTTTTTAATTCTATTGGACAAGCACAAAGGCATTGTTCCAGAAGTACAACCACCTCAATTTTCTCTACAGAGTTGGCTTCTACTCCATCCCACAAGCATTTCAAAAAGTGATGGTGCTTTGTGGCAAGTTCCTCATAGATCATGTCAAGGCTTCTCTGCAGCTTACAGAACTTAAACTGGTATGCTTCAGGCATCAATTAGTAATTATTAAGCAATGCAGCTTCACGTTTCTCATAATTACTACTGTCTTGATTGTCCATTTGGCCTAGTGCATCACGCCCTTTACTAATAAGCAGCAGGGATAGCTGGAAACTCCAAGACTCCCTGGGTATTTTAGCCTGGATTCAGACCTTTTCAAATGAATAAAAAAAAAATCCATATCTTCCCCCTCTATAAATTCAGCTATTAATTTAGAATCTAATTTGTACCCCAGCCCTAGTGTTCCAGGTTCACCCCTGCCACTTGCCTCCTCTGGCACTGGTCATTGGTATCTTAGCTACTCCAGTTCATACTCTCTCTGTTGCTGCCATTATTGCATCTCCATCTTGAACTTCCTCTGCTTGAATTCCCTCTGCTGTTGGGCTTCGGACCTTCTCTGCTCAAATTCCTTTTGCTGCTGGGTTTCAAACTTTCTTTGCTCAAACTTCAGTTTCCTTAGCTGAAACTGTAACCAGATTAATTTCAGCTCCTGCTACATGGTGACCTTCCCCTGGCTCTGTGGCTCTGGGTTCCCTCTGATCTCTCTGTCCTCCTCCCTGGGACTGAACACTGCAATATCCCATGGCAGCCCCATGCCTAAGGTCTGGTCCATTTTAGTCACTGACTGTGACTTGAGGTCCTGGGCAGTTGCTTGCTCATTGGCTGCCACAAGAGCCTCCACAAGGTGCTTTTTGGTTTGCCCCTCACACTGTACTCCTCTTTCCTGACACAACTGGTTTAGGTAGTCTGCAGTGTATTCACTGAAGATGGAAAGCATCTTCTTCCCTAACTACTGCTACACTAACTTTACACCTGAGAAAAAAACAAAAACAGGTAGAGAAGTTTATACTGTAATATATATATATATATATCTATTAATCTCTGCTTTGATTGTGTGTGGACTGTTTACAGTTTATCAATCTGATACACTGGGCTTGAATCTAACTGTTACGCCTGTGCCATCAATATCTCAAATCACAACACTTTGCAACCAGATATCTCGGATTCCAACATTGTGCACCAGATCTCTCACAAATCCACTCCAGGGGGTCAGATCTATTGAGCTCAAAGTACCACCCATAAGTGCAATCTGTGATTGGGGGGGGACAGGGATACCCTCCTCATGCTTTTAGAATGTTTGCTGAGGTCATGACTGCACCTCAGCCATGAGGACTCAGGGCATCCCTCAAGCTCTGGATAAGGGCACAATTCCAGTCTCATGTCTTGTGGCCAAATATGAACCATTCCTTGGCTATTACACAAAGGAGGAAGACCCAGGTGTCACACTCTCTTTGGAGTAGAAGCATAAGCCTGATTTGGTCTTCTCCCTATGGGACATGCAACAGACTGGCTCAAAATCTCTACAGACTCTTGTATTCCCTCTATCCTGCAAGATGCCTTACAGACCCTTTTGCTCAATTTGGTTGCTTATGGTAGCCCCTCTAAGCATTTAATAGTTGTCACAGATTAGCAATAAACCTTCTACGATCACACACAAATACAGCAATATCACACAGGCAGAATCTCTTTAGAAAAACAAATGTTTTACTAAAATACTTAAATAAATAACTAAAAAAGACTACTACAGTGGTAGTTCTCTAAAAGTTTCCAACAGGTACCTCGAGGTAACTTGAGGTATCACTGAGGCACTATGCATTGACTGCAACATGATCCTGCCTCATTCTGTCTCAGTATACCCAGGCATTCCTCAGTACTAAGAAACTTTTCTATGACTACCACAGTTGTTCAGGTTACAGTATGCAGAAACAAAATGGGAACATTAGATACAGAAAAATGCACTAAAACTGTTAGCTGAAATCCTACCTTATATTTGCAGTAAATTGAAGTCCAGAAAAAGTAGATGAAAGTTTTCAGTTCCTTTAGTCCAGGAAGCCACCCTGGGTTTCAGCAGTTTTGTTCCTGGTGTGTCAGGCAGAGCATCCAGATGAAAATGTGTGTCCAAATGCCATGATCTGGGGCTATTTATATACCTATCTGTGGATAGAGGCTGGCACTTCCATTTTAGGCCACCTGGTGTCACTCTTATGTTTCTCCAACACAGTGTTCTGCCACCTGGTACTGTCACCCAGCCTACATTTATGGCACCTAATATTACAATCTCACACAGGTCTTAGAAGGAAGTTTCCTGTTTTTTTTTTCTTTTACCTCATCAAAGGCAATACCTTGGATCACAACATCCTGCTTTTTGACGTTAAAAGGGCTATCTCTTGAATACTTCATTTATGTCTGTTTCCCTTGCTCAGTTAACTATTGGAAATACTCCTTTGATCAGCTGTCCCCAAAGTCTTTGACAATAACTTGTCAGATTCCTGGCAAGCAAGTTGGCCTTCCAGGTCAAAGGAAGGTCAAATCCTTGTTTTTTTTTTTTAATCCAGTCTTTTTCTTTATGTCCTTCTTGAATTAACACTGGCATTCTGTGGCATGTACGTATAAGTAGAATTACATAAAAAATATATACTACATAATTATATGTACAAATAAGGACTAGCAGTGGTGTAGCTTACCACATTCAATTCATAGTTCAAACATTTGGTGGAAGATGTTACATGTTTAATCTAAGATCAGATAATTGTAGGAGGGTCATTCTACTACTTTGACTTATTTCTGCAATTGTCACTTAAGAAGAACTGGAGTTTTTGCTGAGATTGGAGCACATTAAACAACAGTTAGGCTTGTGGGCATGCGTTTTTACTTGTAGATCTTTTTAAAATATTGTATAGCATATAGTAACTGGAAACACAAGCATATATAGGGTGAAGAGAGTAAGCACAGTTGATCCATACATTTGGCTGTCTGTCATGTTCGTATAGTTCATCCCATTTGTGCAAATATCTTGTACCGACAGAAGATGCCTATATGAGTGGGACAACCCCTCAGGATGGTCTTATTAACTCAGAAGTGGAAAGGCAAAAAGACAATTTAAGCACCTAGTCTGTACAAGGATCTCTTCAATTTTCCATCATCTTGTGTCACAGAGGGTGCTGAAATATGTTTCTAGCTTATTAAACTTAAAGACTGAGATTAACTAGCCTCACGAGAAGCAATATCTAACGATTCCCCTACACATTTGAAAAAAAATTAAATTATTTTCTTTCCTTGTGATATAATTGACTCCCCCTGACATGCTCAGGGTGTTCTTTATCACTCATTCTTCAGTTTTGTTCATTTTTCAATCAAATTTACACATGCTAACATATACAGTAACAGTAATTTAAGGTCAGAAGGGACAATAGGTCAGTCAAGTCTCAAACCCCTCACGAGCAGAGGTGAAATAAGGCTGTGCAAATATTACCAATTTTAGGGAGTTCCTTGTCAATGGCAAGTTTCAAACTTTTTATTGGACCAGCATATTTATTTATTTATTTATTTATTTATTTATTTATTTATTCAGTCTCAGATTACAATACCTTTGAGCACAAGGCACTCATTTGCAAAGGTTGCACATCAGTGGGGAAGGGTGAACAAACATACAAAGGCGGTAGTACAAGGCAGGTTTAAACAAACGGTAATAGTGCATACTTTATAACTAGAAATAAAAACTTTAGGAATGGAGAAAAAGGGTGAGGGAGGTACTAGGAGAGGAGGAGGAGAAGAAGAGGGATGAGCAGCTAGAAGGCCTTGTCAGTAAGAGCGTAGAATGTGTGGCTGGGTGCAGGTAGTAGATAGGAAGGTGGGGTGGGAGGAGTGGGGGAGGGTATGGTGAGGGTAGGAGGTTGTAGCAAGGGTTGAACTTGTAAAGCTTTGAGGTGGTGAGAAGAGGGGACTGGAGTACACACAAGTGGTGGTATCATTAGGTGAAGCAGCTGCAGGAACTGTTTGTTGTAAGATGCTGATGGAGCCTGTGCTTGAAAGGACCTCATTTAAGTATGGACAAGATTTTGTTGGGAAGTGTATTGAGCTCAAGTGGAGCTCTGTATATGAAATAACACTGTCCTTGAGATGTCCTGCACTTAGGAATCTTCAGCAATTGATGGGCTGAGCTTTGAGTGTGCTGAGAACTGAAGTGAGGGCTAAAGAGGTTGGCTGTTCCAGGTGGAAAAAGGCAGAAAAGTGCTTTTTTAGCTAACCAGTATGTTTGGTACTGTATCCTTCTGCTTAGTTGAAGCCAACCAGTTTGAGTGTACAGGTCGCTGGTGTGGGTAAGGCATGCATCATCGGTGAGAAGTCTACATGCCTTATTTAGTGCAATGAATATTCTGTAGAGTGAGGAAGTAGTAGCAGCACCATATATAATCAAGCCATAGTTGACAGTGGGTAAGACAGAGCTGAGATTTGCAGTTTTGAGGGCTTTGGGCATCAAGCAGTATTTATGTCTGTGGAGCAGACCAGTCTTGATATTGACAGCCTGGGCATTGTTTTTGATGTGCTGAGCATAAGAAAGTGAGCTGTCCAGGGTTACTCCCAGGTACTTAAAATGTTGGATTTGTTCCAGTGGTACTCCCATGCAGTTTCTGATTATAAGTAATTGAGATTTGTGCTTGCTATGGGTGCCGCTGAACAACATGACTTTAGTTTTTTTATAGTTCAGGATCAATTTGTGAGAGCTGACCCAGTCCTCAACTTCTACAAAACTGTGCTGTAATTGACATCCCAGTTGCTGTGGGTTAGGGTTACTAGTAAAGATGACAGCATCATCCGTATACAGTACAATCTGTTGGTGGCAGGCCTGAGGGAAGCTGTTTAGGAAGATGCTGAATAGCAAAGGCCCTAAAATTGAGCCCTACAGTACTCCTGAGCTGAGGGGCAGTTTGTCTGAGGTAACATTTGCAATTTTCACCTGTTGGGAGCGACCATCCAAGTAACACTTGAACCAATGTAATGTGTCAGATGTGAGATCAATGGAGGCTAGTTGCTGAAGAAGAAGAGTATGGTGAACAGTGTCAAAGGCCTTTGTTAGGTCTATGAAGGCTACACTTGCTAAATTGTCTATGTCAAGTGATTGGTGGATGAAACCAGTGAATTCCAATAGAGCCATGGTGGTGCTATGACCTTTTCAGAATCTGTGTTGCTGCGGGCATTGAATTGAGTGTTTTTCAAGGTATTCCATCAACTGGTCAGCAAGTATGTGCTCAAGTGCCTTGAATAACAATAGGAGTATAGATATGGGCCTATAATTTGCATGCAAGGCCCAGTCCCCATTTTTGTGTATTGGTGTCACTAGGGCAGACTTTCAGATTTTGGGAAATTGGGCCAGCTTCAGCAAGAAGTTGAGAATCTTAGTTAAGAGGTTCAGCAGCTCATCTAGTGTGAGGGCAGTGATTTCAAGATCCAGAGAGTCTCCATTATTCCTAGACTTCCCTAGCACTTTGCACAGGTATTTCTTGGCTGTTAACAAAGAGACCTTCCTAAAGTAAAAGGGGGGAGAAGTTATTGGCCTCTCCTCAGGATTGTGTGAAGGGAAAGCATATGTCTTGTACAAAGATGGTATAGCATGCACGCTTTTCAGTCCCAACAGGTCCCTTCCTCAGGTGCAAAATTAATCTGAACAGAAGAAGCTGCAGTTATATTACAATGAGTTGCATTGTTTCAAAAATAATTTGAAAGGAGAGTGAGGAGAGTTCCCCCCCAAATATATTTTTCTTAAGGACTTTATGTGTATATGAGACATCAAGTTACAAGAGGACAAACAGTCAGCCTCCTAGGTTTCAGAAATGAACATTCAATACTTAAACTGAACAAGGCAAGACTTGCTTCCCAGTACAGCATGAGGGCATCACCACTATAACACTACAATTTCTATTCCTTAATTATTCACAAACTATAATTCTGACATGTCTCCCAGAATATGAAGCATAACTCAGGGGTGGTAGTCGGGGGGGGCAGAATGGGAGTGCCCATTGTGTGTACAGTACATCAGTTATTGCAACCAACTACCACCTACATGCAGAATATTGGTATTTAGTGAATTCCAGAAGTTGTTTTAACTTTGCGAATACATTGCATTGTCATGCACTTCACTAATTAATTTTAAGGGCCCAATTCTAGAAGGGCTGGTGCAAGTCACACCAAAGATGACTTGTGTCAAATGCCATTGCACTAAGGACCCTGCATCTGATTCTTTATATGGTAGGGCCCCCGCGGCTAAGTCCTGTGACTTGCACCAACCTGAATGGTATGCCCAATGGAGGGTGTAACTATACAGGCTGCTGCAAGGCTGTGGCAATGTCATGACAAGCACTCCCCCAGCCCCAATCCTCATGTAATATGTATGAAAGTCCTGCAGGGCTGACACAACTCCCCATGCCCTGATTCCCCCCAAAACACCAAATAATAAGCCCTGCAGGGCTAGCAGAACCCACTCAGGTGAGATCCCTGAACCCCAATGACCCATCGGCAATATAAATGTCACTATTTTAAAACTGAGAAACTTTCCACATCTCAGCACAGGTAGTCTAGTACCCATCCAATCCAGCAGTACCTGTCCACCCCACTCTCCCTGTGCCAGAATGAGGAGTTATAACAGGCTAAGGTTTTCTATTTTTACTGTGTCCTGTCTTCTTTTTCTTTTCTGACTATCCTTTTCTTTTCACTATCAGGGTGGCCAACCTGATATCTATCTTCTTTTCTTTTCTGTCCCCTGTTATTAGAAAAGCCTGTGTGCCCAGTTATAAAGCAGCTCCTGTGAAATAGAAACTGTACCTTAAAGAAAGAGAAGTGGTCCCTTGCTGCTACAAGCAGAATGAAAGTCACATATCTGGACTGCCTTGTATGGTATGGGCTGCACGCCCATTGGCTCTTGCTCTGCACCAATGGCGTGCAGCCCTACCGACAGTCAGTCGGCGGCAACGGGTGGCAGGCGGGTGGGATGCTGCTGCCCGCTGGCTGCCGGGGAGGGTGGTGGGGCTCGTGGGTAGGTGGGGTGGGGACACTAGATCACCAGGGATCTGGTCTTGGGGTTGCACATCTTGCAGCCCATGATCGGGCTTAGTGGTCCACTGGACCACCAGGGATATATCCTTGAGAGGTTGGACTCTGTGCTGCCCTTGATAGGGCTGGTAAGAGGTATTTTAATTAAAGCCTCTGGAATTGGGCTAGTGGGGAGTTTGTTTAAAAGCTTATGCCCGTGATGGGCTGGTGGGGGGTTATTAAAGCTTATGCCCATGATTGGGCTGTTGGAGGGGTTATTTAACCTTATGCCCGCGATCAGGCCAGTCGGGGAGTGGGGAGATTTTTTACACTTTTGCCCATGATCGGGCTGCGGGGGGGTACAGGGAGTAGGTTTAGGGACAGCCACAGGTGGCAGCTGCTGTGTTGCACCCTGCAATGCAGCAGCTCACCTGTGGGTGGCCCTCAACTTACTCCTTTTCTTTTGCTCAAGGTTGCAGCGCAGGTCAGTTACGCTTGACAACTCCCTGCACAGCCCACTGAATATCGGGCTGTGCAGTTTATGCATGGTTCCTCCCCCTCTGGTTCAGCATGCATTCATTTGCATTGCGCTGTTGCTCAGCTTGACTTGGGGGGCGCAACTGCCTCCTGCTGAATATGGCATAATGGTGCAATTTCAGACTTGCACAGGCACAACCCTATTGCGCATGGTGCAACCCTTTTGAATATCCAGCCCTATTTGCCTACAGGGAGGTGCCCGAATCCAACACTGGGTTTTCCCCTTTTACCCTATTATATAGATGAAATCCCAGAGGTCAGCTTGATGTGGTAAAAAAACATTGGGAAGCAAGTACCAATGTGGGGTGTAAGAACATCTTAGAATACATGACCTCTTTAAGAGAGTGCCTGTTAAAATATGTGTCAAAGGCTCATCAGAACGTAGACCAGACACAAATCAAGCAAAAGGAATTGTATGATGTAGGGTTAAAAACTAAGACATTTGAACCTGGTGACAAGGTATTATTGTTACTGCCATCTATGGAAAATAAATTATTAATGTGATGGCAAGGGCCTTTTGTGGTGCAACGCCAGACTGGTGTAGTTAATTATGAAATAGAAATGTCTGGACATAGACCCTTAAGAAAAATCTACCATGCAAATCTGTTAAGAAAGTGGATAGAGAAGCCACAGGCCCTGACACTGTTTATTAACCCTAAACAGGGAAGAACAGAGATTGACATAGTCTATGAAAGGTTAGAAACATCAAGAAAGAAGGATTATGTACAAATAAATCCTGAATTAAACCAGGCACAGAGAGAAGAGACTGATCATCTCCTGGCATATTTTTCAGAAATATTTACCAAAACCCCAGGTAGAGCAAAAGGGGTGGTACATGACATAAGAGTCACACAGACCAAGCCAATTCACCAAAAACCATATAGGCTCCCAGAAAAAATCAGGCCTGATGTTGTTTCTGAAGTAATAAAAATGGAGAAGGCAGGGGTGATTGTTCCTTCTCGTAGTCCTTGGTCTTGCCCTTTAGTAGTAGTTCATAAGAAGGAGTGGGGACTTAGATCATGTCTGGAGTTTCATAGGATAAAAGAGATTTCAGAATTTGATGGGTATCCAATGCCTCAAATTGATGATTTATTAGACCAAATCGGTTCTGCCAAGTACATCAGTATACCCTTGATTTGACTAAGGGGTATTGACAGAAACCATTAGCATCCCGAGCACAAGATTTAACTGCTTTCTGTACCCCAATCGGACTGTATCATTTTACCACCATGCCATTTGGCTTACACAGAGCTCTGGCTGCTTTCCAATGGTACATGAATCATGTTTTGAGACCACACAAACAATACAGCGAAGCGTACCAAGATGATGTTGTCATCTACAGTCCAGACTGGAATACACACTTGATACATCTTACTGCAGTTATTCAGAGTATTAAGGATGCAGGCCTTACCATCAATCCATCCAAATGTGCCATAGCCAGGACTGAGACCCATTACTTGGGTTTCATTATTGGTAATGGGATGGTGAAGCCTGAGATAAGTAAAGTTGAGGCGGTAGCAAATATGTGCCAACCACAAAACATCACATCCAGTCCTTTTTAGATCTGGCAAGTTACTACAGATGTTTTATTCCAGACTTTTCTACAATTGCAACTCCCCTGACTGATTTAATGAAAAACAAGAACCCAAACAAAGTAAAATATAGTTCAGCATGTGAAAGGGCATTCACGAAAATAAAAGCCATTTTGTATTGTGCTCCAGTATTACATAGCCCTGATTTTACCCAGCTTTTTGAGCTCTAAACTGATGCCTCTGATACAGGCATAGGGACTGTTTTAAGTCAACATGATCACCAGGGAGATTATCCTATCCTGTTTATTAGTAGAAAGCTCCATGAGAAAGAGAGGAAATATTCTACTGTTGAGAAGGAATGTTTGGCTATCAAATGGGCAATACAGACCCTCAAATACAGCCTGTGCGGGAATGAATTTATGTTGTTACTGTTCACAACCTCCTATGTTGGTTAAATCTTATGACGGGAAAAATTCCTGCATTTTAAGGTGGTATCTGTCATGCCAGCCATAAAAGTTTTCTGTTACACATAGGGCTGGAACACAACATCAAAATGCTGATTTTTTATCACGGTTTGGAGCTGACCAGGTTCCTAATGGCACTGTGCAGCCAGTAAAGGAAAACAATTTTTGAATGTGCATGATGCACATTGTCCACACCTCATGGATATGAAGGTACAAAAAAAATGGTATTGTAGTATATTGTGATGATAAAACTTGAATGTTTTATACCATTTAATTGTTTAAGGGTCCCTGAGAGGAACTTATGGAGAAGGATGGGTGGAAGTTCCAACCCTTCCTAGGGTGGGAGGTGTTTTTGGCAAACCTTTGTATGGTTGCCTTCTTGTGTGGGGAGGTGTATGCCAGAATGAGGAGTTTAAACAGGCATTCCATAAGGTTTTCTATTTTTACTCTGTCCTGTCTTCTCTTTCTTTTCTGACTATCCTTTTCTTTTCACTATCAGGGTGGCCAACCTGATATCTATCTTCTTTTCTTTTCTATCCCGCTATTAGAAAGGCCTGTGTGCCCAGTTATAAAGCAGCTTCTGTGAAATAGAAACTGTACCTTAAAGAAAGAGAAGTGGTCCCCTGCTGCTACAAGCAGCATGCCCGAATTTGGTCCCAGCTGTGAGATCATGATGTGCGCACATTAGCACAATCGTGCAGACAATCGTGCACAAGATCGTGCAGGATACAAAATCAGAAAATGTCTTAAAATGTTTATTTTACCACTGGGAGTGGTTTTCTAGTGAACAGAAAGACTCTGCAGAGTAACAATGGTTGTAGAGCCCCATGGAATTCATAAAATGTGTCCCGGTAGTTTTGGTGCTTCTGTGCACCATAGTGAGTGTTGCCTGAGTCACTCGCAGCTGGGAAGTAAAGAAATAAAGTTTCCTTTGAGAAAATGAAGGGAGTTTAAAGTAATACTGAGCCCTAGGTTGCCCCGAATGAAGAAATGATTGTTCTTCCAGTACAACAAAGAGGCTGTCTTTGCTGTCAGCAAGAAAGAGGGCTAAAATGAAAAGTTAACCTACAGCTGAAAGATTTCAGCAGACAGCTGTTTTTGCAAGGCCAGTTATTTATAAAAAGGGGTTAGTTGCTGAATGAATAAATACAAGTTACAAGCAGTATTATGGAAGCCTGTACTTAATGTCTGCCCCCTGGAAATTAAGTATTATTATATTGTTGGTAAAAATGATTATCTTCCTAAACAAAAGCAGTGGGATCCTAGCTCTTGCAAGGGTAAATAGATAAGGAGTAAATAGATAAGTAAATAGATAAGGAGCGCACCCTTATCTATTTACATTTTCCAAGACTAGTGATACCTATTGAACACTGAATAAAGGTTTTAAGAGTTACAAAAAGCCAAGAACACAAAATGTGTAAGTAATTACTGGTGGCTGGTATTCAGAGGTCCTGCTATAGGGCTAGCAGCCCCTGAATTAACTGAATTTATGGAGCACTAAGGTAGTGATGTCACAGTAGGGGAGGAGTTAGCTGCCAGCTGTGATGTCATGCCCTGAAAATTAATTATGTTTTAGCTCTTTTTTCTCATTGTAGAGACTTTTAAAGAGTCCCACTACTGGACATATAGGACAGCATTATGTCAGAAATGTTAGTAGCTAATTTTTAAGAAACATAGAGGTTTAAAGGACTGTTTTTCTTCTAATTGATGGTGTCACCTGACCTCTGATGTCACATCAGGCTGCCATAAAAGGATGTCCACCGGAGGGCTAGAGATATAGGAGAAGAGTGAGAGATAGTCAGTTGCCTTCTGACTATGAACAGAGTAAGAGCTGAGAAGAGCTAAGTGTGTAAGGTTTTCACACTGAGAAAGAAAGGAAGTTTTCAGAAATTCTTTTATTGCTACTTTTTTGTGGAGAAAAATAATGTCCTGATGAATTTTCATTGGTGTGAAGGACAAACACCTATTTATTTTCCTTTCTGTATATATATTTTATTTTTTAATTTTTTTGCTTTGTTTCTGTTATTTGAACAATAAAATGACAAACGCAGACCATGCGTTTTTTTATGCACCAGAAAGAATGTCTGTCTAATCCGTTATAAGAATCCTTGCTGCCACACTCCCCCTCACCAATACCCAGTTGGCAACAGGAACAACCCACCTCTCATCACTGCGGCCAGCCACTGACTGAGCTCAGTATGAATGCGTACTACTGCAACTAGTATGCACTCAGTGAATGACAGCTGCTGTCAAGAGGCATGAGGCAAGAGGACCAGATGAATGAATTCTTTGTGGACATAAAAAAACTGTCCAGGAAGTTGAACCATAAAGCTTTTTTCACAAGGAATAAAAATGACAAAACAGTACAAGGAACATCTAATGGGACTGATGGATCCAGTGATAAGAGAACACAGGGACATGGAATACAACTTAAAAACTTCTCTATTATTTTGCCACCAATGAATCCAATGATGCAAGTCTTTGAGAGGACCTGTCTTAAAGACATCAAGACTCTGCACTCTAGTCCAGATGACAGCTATTATTAAAACATGTCCACAGAAGAAAAACAGGCACTATCAGAGCTGGTAAGTAATGAGGATATTTCTATTAAACCAGCAGATAAAGGTGGGTCAGTTGTGATTATGAACACTGCACAATATGTGCAGGAGGTCCAGAGACAACTCAGTGATGCTAACTTCTATAAGAAGTTAGGTCGGGACTCTACAATGGGGTTTAAAATAAAAACAGATGCTTTAATTGCTAAAGCTGTAGTCGATGGTATTATTGATTATGATGTATCAGAATTTCTTAGAGTCAAGAATCCAATTAGGAGTACTATCTACACTCTACCAAAGGTACACAAATCCCTAACAGACCCACTGGGAAAACCAACAGTAGCTGGTATTGGTTCTGTCATCGAATCCCTGTCTCAGTATGTGGACACATACATTAAGTATCCAGTTAGACTGTTACCATCAGACATCAGAGATAGTACTGAAGTACTAAACATGTTAAAGGATCTCACTATAGAGGAGGGATGGATGCTGTGTACAATGGACATTGAGTAACTGTATACTAGCATTCAGGGTCTAGATGCTTTGCATACTTGCCTAGGGAACAATGAAGAGCTTAGTCTTAAGAAAAGAGAATTCATTTTGGAATGTGCTAGGAAGGTAGTTGAATGCAATGTGTTTTCATTTCAAAAAACATACTACCAGCAGATCAAGGGTATTGCTATGGGGGCTACATTTGCCTCCAACTATGTGAATGCATACTTGGGAGCCTGGGAGAGAGATGTGGTGCTGTCTCTATAGGCCAATCCGTACTTTGAGAGGATTGGCCTGTGAAAATGCTGTATTGATGACATCTTAATTATTTGGAAAGGAGATGAGTTACAGTTAAGACAATTTGTGGAGTTTCTAGAAAATAGTAATAGGAACTTGAGGTTCAAGGTAGAAAATAGCACGAACACTATACATTTCCTAGACCTCCAGATTAACAAAGATGCCAATGGGGAATTACAAACGGCTCTGAATAGAAAATCTACAGACAGGAACACTATATTATTACCTTCAAGCTGCCACGTATGACATACTGTTAAAACTATCCCGGAGCCCAGTTCTTATGTAGTAGAAGAAACTGTTCGACTGATTCAACATTTAAACAGAGAGCAGATGAGATGACACTAAGATTTACAGAAAGGAGCTACAGCATAGATGATATTTATGGAGCAAGAGAAAAGACCACAGCTAGGAACAGAGATGAACTTTTAGTGCACCTAAACAGACAGCGGGGGAAACAGAAGAAACATACATTAGCTTTGTTTCCACTTATACCAAAAAATAAAATGCTGTGAAAGGCATTCTGCATAAACATTAGGGTATACTCCAAACTGACCCATTATTAGAAACATCGGTCTGGGAATTACCAAGAATGGTATGTAGGAGAGCCCAAATCTCAAGGTCAAGTTGATCCACAGTCTGCAGCCCACACCAAAGCTTGAAACTTGGTTATCTCCACCCCTGAAAGGTGCATACAAGTGTGGACATTGTACACACTGTGATACCATCCAGAGAACTGACACATTCACTTCAGTGAATATTAGAAAAACTTACACGACAGAACAGTTCATTAATTGTTCCATCACTTGTGTCATTAACATAGGCACATGTAAGTGTAAGGCCTTCTATGTAGGAAAACTGGTAGAACATTTAAAGTGGGAGTGGGGGTACACAAAAGTGTCATCAAGAATAATGGTATGCAAAATGCACTTGCAAAACACATCCACCAAAATGGAGATCAAAATGAACATATATTTGAATTTTGTGGAATAGAAAGAGTCACACTGGGAGACGGGGAGGTAGTATTGATGACCTCCTTCCAGAATGAGAACCTTTTTGGATCTTCTATCTGCAAGCCCTTGAAAAAACAAGTTTAAATAATGGGATTAATTTGGTCCCTTGAATAAAGAAAAGATAATGTGCAGAGTTTTATTTTGATAAACAACATATGTACTGAAGATTACATAGAAATTTGGTATGGTGCTATTACTGGCTGGCTGACCCTACATTATTTTTGTTGTTTCTACAGGTATTGTACCACAAGAGAATAACTTGGGTGAGATGCAATTCAAGGGGGTTTACACTCCTGAGTGTGAAGCCCTGTGGACCTGTTGTCAAATATTGGATGCTGTAAGTAAAATAATGTTTGTGGTCTTGGCAGTAAATAGTTTAATGTTATGAAATCAAATCATAGCTGTTGACATTGCTGCTTGATAGAGTTTTGATTATGGTATAACTGATTTGATAACAAAAAATGTTTTTTGTGTTACATGAGCATATTAAGTCTTGACCTTTTGACCTCCCATGAAGTGATGGGAAGTATATCTATACAAACACTAAAAGTCATGGGGTATTTTATATGAAACACAATAGGAAGTACAAGGATTACATTTACACTTTTTACACACTTATTTCTATAGCATGACCTTTTTGACCTCCCATGATGTGATTACTAAAAGAAATTACATTTTTATTTTATTTTGGTAAATTGAGAGTGAAGTTACATTATAGAATTCATCATGAATTTTGAATACTTTTGTTCTTATTACATCATTATAATGGTAGTCATTGCATAGCATGAGAAAAACTTTTTGGCAACATGAATGTATATATTTCCTGTTCAAGATAAAACATAGGGCATATTGTTAGCACCCTTAATTACTCCAATACTACCATACAGAGACTGGGTATGGTGCATATACTTACTCCAGATTCATAAGAAGATTAGTTATTTGACCCTACTTAGCCAGGTCCTTTGAAATTAAACTTGCACAATCATATAGAACTTGTATTGTCAGACATAGTGAGGTGCAGTATAATAGGACAGCGAATATTGGATAACGAAAGTACAATTCAAAATCTTTGTATGGTCATGCATGTTTTAATTTTTATCTCACTTTATTGGTTGCACCCGTATGTATGTACTGTATAAAAGGAATGTTTACACATATGACCAGCCTCCCTGAGGAAGTGCGTATGTGCGAAACTGGTCGGGGGCTAGGAGGAAATAATATTCCACTCAATGGGGCTGGAAGAGCTGTAACTATGATATTTGAATAAAATCTTTGGAACTTTACCCTGCTACTAGTGTTGGTGCTGACCTTCTTGTTCTCTCAGAACATCTTGTTGCCTCATGATTGTAGGTACAGTAAATGGCAAATTCCCTCAAGGCATTTTATGTCACCATGTGTATCTGAACCTGCAGATCTGTTTGCTAATAACCATTGTGTGGGTGTATAAAAGAAATAAAACAAAAACAGCACCTGTTTGAAGAGCTACGTGCCTAGGATTTATGATGAATTGCCTGGGCGAACATGATTTTAATCAAGGCAGCATTATTTATAACAATACTGTTTAAGGTTAGTCTCCCAAAATTAAAGCTTGCATTTTAAGTGAATTAGATCACTTCACACTATGGAGATAAACCAGAAGCAATGTTTTGCCTTCCATGCAGCATCTGCATGGTTTTCCTTTTGTTTCTTTGTGTTTTGTTGTGTGGAGTGTACATATCTTCTAATCAGTGGCATTTACTATGTAAGCAATAAGACAAGACAGGGTGTGTGTAAGACACTTTAACACATGGCTAGGAGGCATAGTGAGGCACGAGGCTATTGGCCGAGTGCATACAGCCTCCTAGCCATGTGTTAAAGTATCTAACACGCACCCTGGAGTGGCTTATTGTACTTATGAAATGAGAATCTAAATTATAGATGCATGTGAAAGTAAAAATTACTTTAATAAGTAATACAAAACTGAAATATTTTTCTTCAACTTAAATACAATAGTTCCTCTACGACTTTACTATTTTTATTTTTTTGGGTGAGGACTTCTGACCTGGGCAGGCTGCAGTACTTTTCTTTTTAGTTATCTAGTTGTTATGGAATTGACATCTCCCAGTTGCAGTTTCATTTATAAAATAAGATAAATGCTAGGGTTAAAATTAGCAAGTGTAGAGCAGGTGATAGCTCTGGTCAAGGAGGACTGTGACCGAGCAAGCAAATGGATGGGTAAAACGTGAAGAGGTCTCGGTGGATTTAGGAGTGCTGCGAGTGAGCGGGTGGGTGGGCATAACGGGAACATATCTCATCACTAAACTTCTTTTTATTAGGAATCCTAGGGCAAAAATGATCAAGTATCAAGCAGGTGGCTGCTCTGGTCGAGGAGAACTGTGAGCAAGTGAGCAAGCAGATGGGTAAAATGGAATGAAAAGAGATCTTGGTGGCTTTTGGAGTGCTGTGAGTGGATGGGCAGGCAGAATGGGAACACATCTCAGCACTAAAACATGTTGCAAGGAACTTAGGTGGGTGGTTTTAAAACTTGGGGACTGTGACACAGATGACAGTGACCTGCTTACTTTGCTGTTAGGCTACTGTCGCTAGTGGATAAAAAAAAATGGTTGCTGTTTCAATTTTGAAAGTTCTAAGTTGGTACTATCACTCATATCAATGCCCAACCATACTTATTCCCATGTGTTAGACACATTATCACATGGTCAATGACCAATTAAATTGCTTATATTTTGATACCTATTTCATAAATGATTACTTATCATGGGCATAGTAAATCTCCTACCATTTGTGTCCTCCTTCTTCATTAATTGCATGAAACACTTCCTTCTGTCACAGTGCTCATTCTAGGGCCACCAGAAAGCTCTAAATGTTTGGCATTGTGAGGTGCTTTTGAAGTGTTTGGAGGAACTGTAGCACTACAATTAATAAAGTGCTGCAAACTTTTTTTCTTTCTGAGTGTGCTGTCAACTTCTAATACATAATTTTGTACACCTCTCCAAGCTGAGCACACAACATACAGTACATAGCCAAATAATACAGGATGATGTGACATCTGATGGGAGACATTGCTTCATTTCAGTTAAAGGCTATTTTATTATTCTTTTTTTTTTTAGTTTTTTTTTTCACACTGGCTCCCATTTTTATGTTTGTTTCCCTGGTTCCCCCATACTCCCCTTGTTGATACTCAGGGTCACCTCTGTTGCACCCTTCATCTGGACCAGATAGCTGAAGCACGGTTGCTATCACAGCCAACACAAAGGCCACTGCTTTGCTCAGTATGTGATAGGGTCACTATCACTTAATGAGACCAGTTGCAGTTTTTATTGTATACTGTATGTACCTTACCAGTGAGTGGCATGTTACATGCTACTGCTGGCCTAAAAGAGAGGACAGGACTGTGACTGGCAGCAGTCTGAGAGAGATGAGCAAGTGCTCCAGTGATACACATTCCCTTCCTGTGCCTCGCTGACTCAGGCAATCAACTCCCCCCAACTGCATGAAAGGGAACTGGCCTCAGCAAAGGAGCTCCTTCCCTCAGTTAACTAAGGCCCCATCCACACTGCACCACTCAGACCCCGTAATGGATAGAACCTGTTATAACCAGGGAGTGGTGCAGTGTGTCCACACTGTCGTGGTGTCTGTTATGGGACTGGCACCACCGGTCCACACTTCGGGGAGCCGGGCGACCGTTACCATGGCACCCAATCCCACAATGCAGCTCGCGCTGTACTAGGGGACCGGTGCCATGCGTCCACACTATGCCCGGTAATGTTACCGAGGCATAACTGGTTTCATAACCATTGCTGAAACCACTTCATATGTGGTTTCAACAGCGGTTACGAAAACGCCTTCTGTAGTGTTACAGGTGTAAACGCAAACCATTGCAGTAATGGTTTGGGCAATCTGTAGCATTACAGATTGGTAGTGTGGACAGGGACTTAGTGGCATAATACTTTGTGCCTTTGTGGAATCAAACATCTGTTGGCATGGTAACTAATTGATCCTACTCACAAAGGCATTATCATTTCAATAGAGTAAAATAGACTCCAGGCCAAAGAGCAGGAGCTTTTTACAGGCTCAGTCCCCCTCCAAGAAGAGAGAGGAAGCTTTTCTGACAGCTTAAGAAGACAGCAGTACAAAACACAGCTAAATAAAATCCCACAGCCCCTACTTGCATACTGTGTTACCCTGAGCAAGTCATTTAACTTCACTGAGCTCCAAGCTTTTACCAGGGAAATTCCAATTGAGTCAAGGCTCATTTGCAAGGAAGTCCTGGGGCAAATATAAAATACATAGTACAATCAAAAAGGCTATTAGTCATAAGATAACTTATGTTGGCTCTGGCATCAATTAGTGCCTCATTATAAGGTCTTACCACACTAATTTCTGGTTGGGGATGGGGGGGCTCTAGACACCAGGGAAAACATATTCTGTTAAGTTACCAGTGATTGGGAATGTGTGTGTGTGTGTGTGTGTGTGTGTGTGTGTGTGCCTGTGTTAGAGTTACCACCTTTAAGAAAACCCAAAGTGGGGCATTTCTTACTGAAATATGATTTTTTTGTAGGACAGTACCTAACCTTGACTAATGCAACAGACTTGTTTTCTCTAAATAAATCAGAATTAAAGCTAAGCATTGTAGATTCTTAGTTGCTGCTATTGTTTCTTATCATTTTAAGGTATTTTAGTTAAGGTATTATAGTTTTCTGTAACATTTAGAGGGAACTTAGAAAATATTTTTTCTTCTATAAAGTCAGGACAGGTAGTATTTTCAATTTTTTATTTTGCAGGACACAGCTGCCCAAATCAGGACTGTCATGTGAAAATCAGGACAGGTGGTAACCCTAATGTGTGTGTGTGTGTGTCTGTGTTTGCATGGGGGGTTGACACTGGACACCATCAAGTGGTTCTCCCACCCTCACCAATGCCCCCTCCCCAATTATGCAATGGAGTACACAACCTCAGTGTTGGAAAGAGCTGCATGAAATAAAAATCATTAGGAATTCATCAATATCCAGAGTACAAGGCACATACCATGAAACACGAAGCTGCAATACAATATAAATATGCAACTGCAATCCTTGTTTTTTCTTTTCCTTCTTATGCTTTGAGGGATGCACAAAGCAAATCCTTTACAGACCTAGGTGAAACTGTTTTTGCAGATTAAGAAGAAAGCAAGACAAAAAACTACAAAAATGAAATAAAAAAATGCAAAAACATCAATTTAATTACTGTATATTTGTCTTTAGGCCTGCTGTCGTTACTTGATGATATTTCGTTATGATAAACTTGACTGGAATGGAAATGCATGTATTTTATCTATGTACATTTTAATTGTTGCCATTTAGAGACAGTGATTTTAGGCACTTTATTTGCCTCTTTTTAATATGAAAATAGCCCAACAAGGATGTAAAAAGCTGGTTTTCACAAGGAACCTGCTTTTACCCATTTTTGCGACTGGGTGGACTGAAGCACCAAAGACTTAAGACTCTGCCACAGTCACACTGCGTTGAAATTGATACGGGGACTTGAACCTGAGTGTCCTGTTTTTAAAGCCTGTGCCCAGCCTCTAACTTCTATTATGCTGCCTTAGTGTGGGGTGCACAGTGTTTTCTTGCCCATAAGCAAATTTTCCTCATTTATCATTTTATGCAATGCTCTGTACTTTTTTATATAGTTGATTCCAATGGGACAGTGTTTAAAATTTGTATGTGTAACCACAATAGACATTGCATTTTATGATCATTTGCCTGTTTTTATAAATGGCAATATGGACAGGCAAAGGGAATGTAAACTGTATGCTTTTGCAAGTTTTCAAGCAACTTAGTAACATATCAGTAATTTAAGGTCAGAAGGAACTCTAGGTGTCTCAAGTCTGGGATGTCCTCAGCATCATAAGCAGATATGAATAAGTATGATGTGTCTGCAATATAATTTGGATATTATTGCGATAACACAGAGAACATCATTGTGTGAGCCATATTGTAAACTTCAATTAATTTACTTGGTATACAGAACAGAGATGCAATTTCAACAGATAAATATTCAGATAAGTTGCTGACATTAATGACAATTGCCACTAAAGTGTGCTTAGAAATGTAGGGATGTCTTATAGTGGTATTAACTTTAGATGTGGGTTTGAACCCCATGGAATGTATCTGATGACAGTCCTTAGATGCCTCAAAGGCTTGTTAAAAAATTCCACAGTTAGTTTATTAAAAGGTAATCCTGCAAAAATAGGTATAACACAATAAACAGGAAACCCCACATGAATTATTTTAATCCAGAAATAAAACCATTTTATCTCACCAGTTATAATTATCCTAAATGTATCATCATATTTGATGGCAGATAAGTACCGCTAGACCCACCTAATGTGCCAGTATGCATTGTTATTTTATGTATAGTGAGACAACTAAGTGGACTGGTCTTGTATGTAACTGCCACACTGCAACTTTAGAACCTACACAAGGAATGTTAACACATTAATTTGCAGCATATTCTGACTCTTCT
Organism: Neoceratodus forsteri; assembly: GCA_016271365.2. Classification (NCBI taxonomy): domain Eukaryota; kingdom Metazoa; phylum Chordata; order Ceratodontiformes; family Ceratodontidae; genus Neoceratodus; species Neoceratodus forsteri. The sequence continues at coordinate 419,686,456 of CM028137.1, read as the reverse complement.
TGCATCTTTTTCTAATGTTCTTTTTTCAATGGTTAGACTAAAATAAATAATTTGGCTGAAGGGTGGGTTAACAATACTGAATATAAAATAATGAGTGCAGTAGCAGTAGTCATCCACTTTTGATAAATAGCTAAATTCTAGGCATCAGTTACAGAACCTGCATTTCAGATTTGGTAAAGGGAAGACACTACTTCAGTTCAGAAGGGCACACCCGGTTGAATTCACTTCTTATGGCAGTGATGTGGTTTCAGCTACACAAAATGTAAGAGTAATAAATAAAATATTTTTCATAACTAGCATTTTACAGACTCCTGGGAATTGTACACACTTCAGGGAATGTTGTTTACCACAGATCATCCTACCATAGCCAATGCTTCTCAGAAAGCTTCCATCTAGTTCTGCTTCTTCTCTTATTCGATTGTTTAGCTACTCATATTGAAAAGACACACACACCACACGCACACACACACACACACACACACACACCATATCATTTACTTTTTATAACACTGGCTGTAAAGACAACTACAGTATTACTAGAGAATATATCAAAAGATCAAATGAACCTGAATTGGAAAGTCTATCAAAGTTACAATATACAGTACACAGGGACCTGTCACTGATTTTGAAACAAGTGATGGTAATGTTTTGGCTGTTTTAACATTTACTGTACATTTTCTTAACTTCCATGGGCTTTCAAATTAATTTCATTTGATCTTTTGATTTATTATCTAGTAATAACATTTCTGCAACAAAAAGCATGTAACATATTTTCTGTAATGCCACCTCACAATTTATTTAAAGTACTTTATTCCCCCAAGCATATATTAAGTACATGCTCGCATCAGTGGGATAATATTCTAAAGTAAGTCTTTGATCAAGAATGTTACATTCTGTACTTTGCCACATTCTCCTGCAACTCTGTACTGGTATGTGTATTTGTTGCATGGATTTCAGAGCTCAAGAAAGAGTGATAGGTGAAGTGTTAAATTATAAGTGAGTGCTCTTATATCTTTGCTGAGTGCCACCCTCAAATCGGTTTATACTGTACAATGTTCTGAATACATTTCTGAAGCCCCAAAGTTAACCTAAAGTTACCTTAAGTGTTTTTTATGCATTTGTTTATATTTAAGATAGGCATGTCCGTATTATGCCATGTGCCCCATTAGACTACTGCTTCATGAAATAAAATAACAGACAGGAATCCATTAGCATATTCAACTATTACTACCCCCATAGGTACTGAGGGGCTACAATTCAACAGAGAACCAGTTCATAAAATGCAATGTAAAATGGGCATTCCTCACACTCTAGTTATCAGTGATCGCTACTAAAGTGTATAAAAAATATGTACATAATGTCACAAACACACTCAGCAGGTCAGGCCATGCCAACCTCAAAGCACAATAGTGTGAACAGGTAACAGACAGCGTAACCCTCCTGTCTGCTTTTAAGTCCAAATCACCTTTAGTCTTAAGTTCTGGGGGATTCAAATTGTGAACCTTATGCTAGTGTACCCAATTGTACAGGTTCAGATAATATTCTCATTGGGGGATGCAATATATATTTTGCCTAAGGGTACCTAACCAGGTATCCAAAATGAATCTGTAAAACTCTATGAGAGACCTTAGGTATATTCTTACCTTTTACCAAGCTTACTAATACCATCAAGTCCTTGAACAATTTTCAGACTCAATATCCGTTCAGCAATAATATGCAAAAAATGACTAAGGAGACCCAGGCAATATCTTAAGAAAATGTCTACTAAAAATGGATAAAAACAGTAAGATAAAATACAGAAAAAATATCAAAGAGCATCACAATCACATAAAAGAAAAAAAGAAAAATGACAGAACAAACTCCTACCACAATACATTTAGATCTCTTCTAGCTAATGTAATACCTCTGTAAGTGCCTTTAAATTAGAGAGATCTTTGTTTCTTAAGACCCCAAAAAGATGTGACCTACATTTCAGACACAAGTATCAGTTTAAACTCTGTGTCTCCACACCCATTCTGTGAGTCATCTAGTTTCTCCTTTTAGAATACAAAATTGCAAACATGATTTCCTACCAGGAGGTATTTTAAATAATGTGAACATCAGCAAAAACCCATTTCCCAAATTAAGAGTCTTTGATCAACCAGTTCCTTTGAGGTTTACAACCCTGCAGTCCATCACCCAAGTGTGAGATAGCCAACAGAAATTGGCTAAATGAAATCCTTTCCTGATATAATAAAATTTGTATTTAAGTTCTAACTTCAAAAGCAGCAGTAGGTGATGAGGGCCATAAACTGTCTCTCTATAAGGATGTTCCAATTAACTGTTTTCCTTTTGGTCTGCTTAATTACATCTTGGTTTTCAGCTACTGACACTTAAAGTTACACGCCAAATTCCTCACACATTGAAATGTCATACACAGACCATGTAGTTATAATGCCAATGTCACACAATAATCATAACCAGCTGGCCAAGCGTCACACATAATATGTACATAATAAGTACATTGCAATTTGATGATATAAAAATTTCCAAGAGTTTTTTTTTAATATATAACTAATATCTACAATACAGACAGCAGTAGAAAGAAGGGTGGTGGCATACTATATGCAGACGAAGGGAGTGGAAGGGATTCTTTCAATTACCTCATTGGGTTGCCACCTGCATTTATTTTTAGGTTTGTACTTTTTTATGGTTGCCACTAATTGAGATGCTTAATTCTCCTGTGATGGTTTCAGATGGGAAGTCTAGTCAAGTGATGGATAACAGCACTCCCCATGTACTGTACATTATCCGCACCACAGCACCGGGGTGTTTTGGAATCTTTATTTATAAAGAATGAGCAATGAATCCTTTACTTAAATCATTGCTTGTCACAGAACACTGGCTTTGCCACATCTGAAGGGAGAAGGGCTGAAATCCCAATGTATATTAGAGTGCCATTTATTCAGGTAAAATGGACAGCTTAAAAAGCCAACAGATTATATTGGCAGAGGGTGACTTTATCTGCCTACATACTGTAAGTGTGAACTGAGTTCTGAGAGGGCTGTGGCTAATTAAACAGTTGACCTTTGTCACAAAATGGGAACACTTAACAGGATGGAAAGTATACATTTTAGAAGCATCTGCTGGACTTAACAGATATATTTTAAAAGATGCAGCACACAGATGGATGGAGATAAAAGTTGGGGATGAACAGCACACACAAGGAGTAGAAGCAATTCTTGAAAGCAGACTGATACTGGGATGGGCAAGGAAAGGTGGGGGTGGACAGCACACAAAGGAACATGATGGGATTCTTTCAACAGGAACATATCAGTTGGGAGAGGTGAGGATATAGCATGCACCAAGCAGGAAAGGGACCTTGGGGTTATCATCTCTGATGACCTCAAGGTAGGGAAACAATGCGATAAGGCAGCAGGTAAAGCAAATAGAATGCTGGGATGCATAGGCAGGGGCATCACCAGCAGGAAAAGGGAGGTCATAATTCCACTATACAAAACACTAGTGAGGCTCCACCTGGAATACAGTGTACAGTTCTGGAGACCTTACCTAAGTAAGGACATAGACCGGATAGAGAAGGTTCAGAGGAGGGCAACAAAGATAGTACAGGGATTGCATCACAAGTCCTATGAGGACAGGTTGAAGGACTTGAATATGGAGGAAAGAATGGAGAGAGGGGATATGATAGAGACATACAAGTACATTACAGGGAGGAACAGGGTGCAGGAACACATTATTTTCCAGTGAAAAAGATGTTCCAGGACTAGAGGGCATGGGATTAAGTTGGAGGGAGGGCGATTCAGAGGAAACACAAGGAATAATTTCTTCACAGAATGGGTGGTGGACAAGTGGGACACCCTGCCAGAGGAAGTGGAGGGGGCTGAAACAATCATGGTATTTAAGAATGCATGGGATAGACATAGGGAATTCTGAAGATTGGGTTAAGGGGCAACAGACTTCTAGGAAAACATAAAGTGAACTTACAAGCTCAAATGGGCTGACTGGGTGGGCCAAAGGCACTTATCTGCTGATAGTGTCTATGTATCTATGTAGGAACAGGTGCTGGGACTGGGAGGAAAGGTGGGGGCAGACTGTACGTACTGCCTTCTGAAACACAGTGCCATCTGTCAGTGAATAACACTGTAAAGTTAAGAGATAATTTAAATCACACTCCAGGACAGCAATCACTCTGGAATGTGAGGTGATTTCCATCTTTCGATGACTGGAGGAAATGCATTAAGCAACTACTGCAGTACTGCACTGAACACTGCATTACCACGCTGTCACATAAATACCGAGCATCATACTGGGGTACCACCTCAATACCGAGCATCATACTGGGATACTGGCAAACTTTTCTCTGTAACTACTACAGTATTTATACAGTGAAGTCACCCAATTCTGCAGTAGAGTTACTGCAGTAAACAATGGAATTTCAATGGGAGCTAATCCCTTTTGTCATGCAGTAAACCTGTGACATTGTGCTTCATCCTGACTGACTTATCTATATGGAAACCAAACAAATAGAAGAGAGAAAGATATAAGGGACTTAGCTGGAATTTGACCCCAGCCTGCCTGGAATACAGGTCTAGTTGCACTACCAGCTGCACCACTGAGGCAACTGGAAACCTGGTAAGAAGCTGGGCAGCTAAGGCACTTATTTATTTCTCTTTTCTGTTTGTCTGGGTCCCATGTAGCCACACACTATACTCCTGTAAATACAAATGTAATTATCTGTGCTATGCCAGGTTGTGCATTAGTGAATGCGTAAGATGCTCTGGGAGTCCCAGGGTTATGGCACTGCAGGTAGCACAACTAGAATGGTATTTTGGGCAGCCTGGGTTCAAATCTCAGCTAAGGCACTTATTTCTCGCTTCTGTTTGTTGGGGTTCCATACATATGCAGACTACACCTTTGTGAACAAAAATGCTATTATAAGTGCAACACCAGGTTGTGCATTACAGAAAGAGTAAAGTGCTTTTGGGATCCTCTGGTTTCCAGTTGTCTTGGTGGAAGAGCTGGTAGCACAACCAGAATGGTTTTCCCAGGTGAACAGAGGTTCAAATCCCAGCTAAGGCATTTATTTCTGTCTAGGAAATTCTGTACCCTCCCTTCTCTGGATTACTGATTCTATCATCACTACAATGGATCACAGACTGCTCACAACTGCTATCTTTGTCAGTCTTGCCAAGGCATTTGCCACTGATGCGAAGCCCATCCACCATGGCAGCTCTGACAATATGGAACTCTTTGTCTGTCAATATGAGGAGTCCCTCCTCCAGTGGAGACATTCAAAGAGTACAAAATGTTTTTTGTCATATAAAGAATTGGAGTAAGTGGTTTATTCTGTATTGTAGGTTTTTCAGTTTGATAATTGTCATGTCTTTTTTTATTTTTAAATGATATGTTTATATAACATGCCCTGAGTCTCTTGGACAGGGTGCTTAACAAAGAAAATTAGTCCTGCCTTGCCAAATTTGCTGGGGCTGGCACTCTCTGGCCACTCAAATTATTCAACTCCTGCTTATTTGATAGGGTCCAGTCAGTTATGGTTCTTGCTCCCTATTGTGTTAGGAGTTGCTCAATAATCAGCCCTTGGTATCATCCTGTTCTTCATCTTCCTCAAATAACACAGTCCCTCCTCCCTGATGTTTAACACTGGATAACTCCCAGCTAGAGGAGGTTCCCTATTTCAAGTAGCTTCCATTCAAGACTCTTCTCCATACTTGGAGAGCTGCATTTAAACACATAGGGTATCCTCACCCTGCCTGCCATGAGATCATTTTTAAAATTATCCTCCCAGTGTCTGATGATGGCAATGTGGTTTACTGTACTGCATCTTAAAATACCCTTGACAGACTGGACTGCTTTTTTCACTTCTCTTGTTCCCTTACCTTTAACTGCCCTCCCAATTCTCTTCACTGCTCCCTTTACTCAAGCCTTTCCTTACCCTCTCTTGAGGGTAAGAACCTCTCTCACTGGGCCACCCTCATTTCAAAATATTGGCATGTTTCTCTTCCTTGCTGTCTCGGTTCTCTTCTCCCTCCATTCCACATCTACCTGCTCCCTTAAGCACTTCTATAACCACATTTCCACCCCATACCTTCAATCATTTTCCTCCTCATTAATCTCAGAGCCCTACACTAACCATAAGTGCTCACCTACCTGGTGATTTTCACTCTCAGCACTTCTGCCCTCTTCCATCTTTTCCCAGCTGGGTTTTTGTGAATCCTAGTCTCCCCTTGGTTGAAACCCTATTTTGTCAATTTGTTTACTGCACTAAGAGAGGTGCTGATGGAATCTAAATGTCATGCCATTTGGCATACTAATAGACAAATGAAAGGGGATTTTAAATCATTAAAAAAATAAGATGCATCTAAAGTCAATTTGCCTTCTAACCATGCTGCATGTATGACTGCTCCTATAATTCTAACTGTATTTTTGAATAATTCTACATATTCTTGATGTGGGATTTTGTTTAACCTTACCTATTGTACTTACTGTTTATCTTGTATATATGCATCATGCACATGCATGATTGATGCAGTTTAGTTTATTATCCTACCACTTGTGTACCTCAGTCTTTTCCAATGTATAGTGTTCTTTGTATTTGACACTTCAATTTTATTAAACATGCATTGTGGTTGTGGTTATGGTTATACGTGATCAATGCTTTGTACTTTTGGAGTTACCTGGATTATATTCCGGATACAAATCTGATTTTTGATTTCTTTTCAGAGCATTTTAATACAGCTTGTGAGTTGTTTGCACCACTTAGGAAGAAGAGGGTCAGAGGGGGAAAACAGCAAGTGGGTAACTGCTGAATTGTTTGAACTTTTTAGAGAGATATTGCATGGACCAAACATAAAAATAGTGGATTGATGATACATCTTCAGGGATTTATTTAACTCCAAAAATTGATTAGTGTTTTGCTCATAAAAGTGCTAAAACATTGTGAAAATGCATAGCACTTGCCTCACTGTGTTTAATAAATATAACACTTCTAGAAAACCTATATACAGTAAATATTTCCTGTACAGTTAGCATTGTCCCATGGAAAAAAACTGCTAATCAATTATTTAAAACTCTGATCTTCAGGAATATAAAGAATTAAGAGACAGATGCGAAACAGTTGTAAAAAAAAAAGCATAAAATGATTATTTAAAGCTCAGCAAAGGGATGCTCAAAACAATTTAAAACAACTGTTGGCCAATATAAATGAACTGTTAGGCAAAAGTAAGGTTTCTAACCTCAGTGTAATAAATACTGATGGACAGATTATTACTGGCCAGTGGTTATTGCTGAAAATGTTAAGAATTTTTTTGTTAATGTTGGTAAGGGTTCATCAATGGGAAATATGTGTCCTGTCCCAGATGTTGCTGGTGTATTAAATTGCAAAGGCCTAATTCTTATTTTTTTTCCATATAGGTGTTTATTCCTCCTTCAGTGGGGTGTAGCTGCACATCTGCCAACCCTACCAGACTCTGGGGCTGTTCAGGATCTTGATAAGCTATGCCTGTCCTGGTGGTGCCCTGAAGCTGGCCCAGAGGCTTCATTCTGCCATGGCCCCTGATGTTTTCTACATTTTCTCCCCAGTTACCCAGGGCCTCAGACAGAGAGGCACATGTGCATGAAAGTGCCTATGCACCTTCTTGCTCCAGTGATTGTCCCTTCCTCTCACCCCCTCGGCCTAGAACCCTGGCCTCCACAGCTTGCACTGCACCCTGGCCTTCACCATGAGGCAGTCAAGAGCAGAGGTAGCACAGATCCCTCCCTGGAAAGTAGAAATGCTTGTCAGCAGCTCAATATTACACTGCTCCCTCCCCCCTGTGCTGACTTCCAATGGCCCGTGCTCATTCCCAAACACATGTCACCCACATGGCAATAGGTAAGGTGACCAGTGCCTCAGCTCTCTATGCCACTTGGCTGGTTAGGCCTAATTTTTATTTTAAATATTTAACACTAAAAATCGTAAAGAAATACCTTGTCAAATCTTCATCTAAAACTAGATTAGGACTTGACCAATTGGATATGAAGCTTTTTAAAATTGGCTATTGATGAATTAGCTGTACCTGTATGGAAACTGTTTAATTTTTTCCTTCAGTTTGGAGTATTCCCTGATATATGGAAACTGGCTAATGTTATGCCAGTATTTAAGTCTGGGAACTGTGCCACTGTGTTGAAATATAGGCCCATTTATATCTTATCCCCCGACCAAGACTATTGAGAAGATAGTCAGTCACCAATTGCTGGATTACATCACTAAGTATGATTTGCTTACACAGGAACAGCATGGCATTTGGAATTTACATAATACTACAACTATCATGATTGAATTAACTGAGGACCTTCGGAGAGCCTTAGACAAGGGTAAGTATATCAGAACTGCCTTTATTTATTTATTTATTGAAATGTTTCACCAGGAAGGCATGCTGAGTTACAAGTTACTCATCTCCTGGTGTGATCTGGGGGTAGGGAAATATGAGGATAGTTTACATAGATTTAGTATTTTTATAAATGCAACGTCTAGTGTTCCAAAGGATTCCTGTACAATTTTGTATGCCGATGATACTGTTCTTTTTACTTCTGGGGTAAATGTTATTAACATGCAGGAACATTTTCAATCAGATTTTAAGATAATTTGGGAATGGTTTGAACAAAATGGTTTGACCATTAACATAAAAAAGACTAAGATTATGTTATTTGGGAGTAGACGCAATCTAGGAAAATGTTCAACTTTGACAATGATGACTCCTAGAGGTGACTGCATTGAGAAGGTGAAGTCTTTTAAATACTTGTGGGTCTTTTTAAACCCATTGTTGTCTTTCATTTGCCATATTGATTATGTGGTAAAAAATGTAAATTGCTGTATTGACTTTCTTTATCAGAATAGGAATAATTTTACTCTTGAGGTAAAAAATGTGTTGGTCAATAGCTTGATTGTTTTCCATTGTTGATTATGGACTAGTAGTATACTCAGCAGCCAGTAATGCTGCATTTGAAAAAAATAATGTTGCTATAAACAATGCTTGTAGATTTGTTCTTAACAGTAAAAGAGATAGCCATAGGTGCAGTTTATAGATTACTCTTAATTGTCTACCATTATATTCTAGACTTGATTATAATCATGCAGCTATGTGTAAAAAGGATATTTTGTGCTGTACCCCTGTTGGAGTTAAAAAGCTCTTTAACTGTGTTTCTAATAGATATTCCACAAGGAACAAGACAAGCGAGAAACATCAAGTATCATTAACTAGAACAAACTTGGGACAAAGGTCCTTTTCAATCAGAGCAGTAAAGGTTTGGGGGGGACATATTCAGAGTCAGACATTTGCACATGCGTAATAGTCCACTGCACAAAAAAGATGCAATGGCTGGTTCTGTTGCAATATTCAAACAGAATGCACAATTGGCATAGACCCCGCATGCTGTCTGAATATCAGATCCTGGATGCGTGGCTCATAGCAGGTGGCCGCCATGTATGGCTCTGTGCATCCAGAGTGCTGGGCTGAGGACCGCCAATAGGGTACTGCGTGGTGCATATCTGGATGCACTGAGTGCCCCAAGGGTGATAGTCAGCCCAAACATGCAAACAAGCTCATTGGGCATGCATGGTGCAAAGGGGCCTCATGCATGCTCATTATGGGCTCATTTGCATGGCTGCACCCAGCAGAATGTGTTGGGCCTGCTCCCTCTCCAGACCAGAACACTGGTGAATGCCATATCATGGCTGTTATTCCCCATCTTTCCACAGTGTAGTGCCCCCCCCAAACCCTGATCATCCTTGAATAAATTACCGAAGCTCCGATTCTCCATCTCTCCACAGTGTAAAGTCCTCCCTCCCCACCTGTGCACCATAAGAGCTGATGACATTTCCTGTTCCCCATTTCCATAGTAAAGTATCCCCCTCTCCTGGACCTGATCACCAAAATAAATAACATAAATGAAGAACCCCGGTTTCCATACAGCACCCCTCCCTGGCCTGATCAGTGAAGGAAATACAATAAATGCAGATCTCCTTGTTCCATAGTGTAGGGCCCTCCCTGCCCAATCATGGAAATAAATAAAATAACTGCAGAATCCCTTTTCCACAGGTTTATTGACCCCAACCTGGCCTGATCACCAACAGAAATAAATAAATGCTGACCCCTTTTCTGTAGAGTAGGGACCCACACCCTCATCACCGACATCACATAAAGTAAAGCAGATCCCCCTTTACACAGTGCAACCCCCCTGTATTGTAATCAGTAAACTGATATCTGATTCCATTTCCATAATGTATTGTTCCCCAACCTCAGTATGCAGTAACCCACTACCCCACCCCTCCATCCTGGCCAATGCTATTAACTGGCACAGCCCTTCTCACCCTGCCATAGGCAACTGCCAACTGATCTGTACCCAGTAGCCTACAGTACATAGTAAGTGCTCATTGGTTGTTAACTGGGGTGGGAATGGGGTAGTGGTTTACCACAAACCAGGGTGGGGGGGACACTACACTATGGAAATGGAATTGGGTGTTGGTTTACTGTTTATGGTGCAGGGGTGGGCTACACTATGGAAAGGGGATCCACTTTACTTTTTATGATGTTGGTGATGGGGTGGGGGTCCCTACTCTATGGAAAAGGGGTCTGCATTTATTTATTTATTTCTGTCAGTGACTGGGCTGAGGTGGGGGTCCCTAACTTGCAGAAAAGGGGCTCTGCAGTTATTTTATTTATATTGGTGATCAGGCAGGGAAGGAAAGGGCAGGAGGGCCCTACACTATGGAACAAGGGGCTCTGCATATATTTCTTTCTTTCATTGATCAGGCTGGGGGAGAGGATCCCTACATTATGGTAAATGGGGATCAGGGTGTTTCATAATTTACATGTGTTTGGGGCTGGGGGGGCAGTGTTACCAGCCCTAGACTGTGCGCAGGACACCAACCTGCCTTGTACATAGATAAAGTAAGGTCTGAGAAACCTAATTATATGATGGCACATCTGGCCATAGTTACACCTGGGGGGGTTGAATATTGCAATTCAGGGAATATGCAAGTGGGAACCCTCATTTGCATTCCTACATCACAATATTCTGTGCCACAGTGCAGTCAGGTGTGCAGGCCACATTGGGGGTGTCTAAATATTACCACACCCCCAATGGCCCTTGCAAGATTGGGATGCATGGGTGCATCTGGGCATGCACCGCTCATCACCTCTGAAAAGGGGGCTGTGGAATTGACTTCCATCCGAGATTTGTTGTTTAAGCACTTTAAGTGCTTTTAAAACGTATGTATTGCAGATGTCTTAAACAAGACTGTATGTGATTGTAAATAATGCTTTTTTCATTTTTGTTCTGCTGTATTGTCTGTTTGTATCCTGACATAGATACATTTGAAAATGGACTATTTCAGCTCAAAAGTTTTGAGAAATAACGAAAATAAAAAAAATAAACTTATTCACATATATTAGTCCCTTCTAATTGCTTGTTCATTTGTTCTACACAAGTTTATATTTTTTCATGCTCTGTACCTATTTATCCTTACCACTTTACCCCCAGATCACATATGGAAATGAGTTGAATATATGGACATAAGAGGCTAGGGAAGAAGGCTGTTAGTCCATTGACTTCTTTTCTCCTCCATCTCAGTGAGAATACTCTGCTCCCCATTTTCTTCAAGATGCATACCACGTTTGGGTATAAAGGTATGTGATACCATTTACTCTGTGAATCTGTTCTAGACATTCAACTCTCTTTCCAAGAACTAGTTCTTCCTGATATTTTCTCAGTTTTTCCTCTTTTTAGTAACATTGTGTACCCTCTGTTCTCTCATTCTTGGATATTCTAACGAGCTATGTTTCATCTGATGGTGTTATCTCTTTCAGCTATTGTTGTTTATTGAAATTTGTTGACCAGGTAGGCCAACTGAGACTAGTATCCCTTTTTCAGGGGTGACCCAGAGTTAATTAACATAAAGTATAGCAGCATGAGGGTACACTGAACATCCATGATGCAGAAGAACAGAACACATAAGCTCAATAACAAGGCAACTCAGATATGAAATCACAATACAATGAGACATCCAGGGTTAACTACACTTTACATGTCATGTATTGTATTACATGACATCTGGATAGTATCAGATTTAGGCTATGGCTTTAACTGGTAAGAGCAAGAGTCATCGGTTACAATCACAGCAGTAACTCACAAGGAAATGTGCCTTGATGGTGGTTTTGAATGGGCCTAGAGTAAAGCATTTTAAGAAATCGGGCAGTAGACTATTACACAGGGTTGGTGCAGAAATTGGAAAGGATTTGTCACCTGTGCAAGTGCAAGTCCCAGCCCTCAGAACCTCTAGCAGTGGACAGGTAAAGGACCAGAATGCCCTTTTCTAAGATTTGGCCTGTAGGATGCTTTGGAGATTGGAAGGGGCAACCATTTTGAACAGCTTGAAAGTAAGGTAAAGAACTGGATGTGCTAACCTTGCCTCAAGGAAGGGCCAGTTTAGGGCAGCTAGCACATCACAGTGATGGGCTCCAGGCTGAGTTCCTGCAACAAAATGTGCTGCACTGTGGTACAGTACCTGTAGTCTGTTTAACCCTGAGCCATGAAGGGGTTGTAGGAGAGGGGCACCATAAAGTAACACAGGCAACAGTGTACCATTGGCTATAGCCATCCTTGCTTTGTTGCCAAGATACCCACTGAGTCTGAAAACCAGACCCATTCTTTGTGCAGAGACTTCATCACAATCTTGACATGAGGTTTGAGTGAGATTTCCTGGCCAAGAAGGACCCCAAGGTATTTAATGCAGCCTGTCACTTTGATCTGTGAGCCAGCCAGATAAACTATCTGAAGGAGTTTCTGTTGCTCTTCGCCCAATTGCCTGGAGTTAAGCAGCATGGCCTTGGTCTTTTTGTGGTTAAGGACAAGCTTATTTTGAAGTAGCCAGCCTTCCAAATTCCGAACATCAGTGTTCAGGCCAGTGCTGATCTGAGCCAGATCTGCTGAGCTTCTGTACAGTACGGCATCGTCTACATACAGTTGAAGCTTGCCCCCAACCCCCAATTGTTAGCGATGTCACTGTTATAGAGTGAGAATAATAATGGGCCTAGAATGGATCCTGGGGGTACCCCTGCAGATATTTATTTAAGGTTCAACATACTACTACTCCATTTCACTAGCTGCATTCTGTCTGTTAGATAGTGCTGGAAACAAGTGCATCCCAGGTCATCTAGACCTATATGCCTAAGTTTGGAGAGCAGAAGCTCATGGTTTATGAGGTCAAACACCTTGGTTAGGTCTATGAAGACAGCCACAGTCACTTGCTCCTGGTCCATTGCCCCATGTCCATCGGAGGTGATACAGACAAATGCAGTATCCGTACCATGGTTTATTGTAAAACTATGCTGGGCATTGGATAATATGTGATATAGCTCCAGGTAGTCCTGGATCTGGGTATACCCCAACTTCCCTAGGATCTTAGCCAGCATGCTAAAGAGAAATATGGGTCTGATATTGGTCTGTAGTTTTTGACAGGGTCTTTTGCTCCATCTTTATGTACAGGTACCACTATGGCAGTTTTCCATTTGTCCAAGAGAAGGGATTTATTTAAAAGATTTTTGAGGGGCATGGCTATATTAGAGTCTGCTATTTTTAAAAATTTAGGTTCTAATTTGACAAAGCCTGATGAGCCTTCTGGTTTGATGCTTCTTAGCTGAGTAAGAACTTCCTGTCTTGTAATCAGTTCGAAGTGAAAATGGGGAGACTGATTGTTATCAGTAGAGGAAAGGCTCCTAGTCCCAGATAAGGGCACTAGATATATGTACAGATTGGTAAAGAAATTATTATAAGTATTTGCCGAGGCTACAGGTTTGGATAGCACATTTCCATCTGCTGTAATATCTTGCACAGGATTCTCTGAGAGACATTTCAGGAGACAGTTTATCTGTTTCCAGAAATGTTTAGGGTCTTGTCAGAAAGATTCTTGGCCTGGGAAGAATAGAAGAGGCACAGGTACCCAAAGAGTGGATAGACAGTTACAGGGCAGAATACAACAGAAGGGTAGAAGGCAGGGTAGGCCAGGCAAAAAGATCACCTGGGAAGGGGGAATGTAGGACAACAAAACAGGGGAGAGAAGTTACATCATGGAGAGTCATATGTGCCAATGCCAGGAGCCTTAGCAACAAGATGGAGGACCTGGAGGCAGCTATGGCACAGTCAGACCTAGATATTGTAGCCCTCATGGAGACCTGGTGTAATGATAACCATGACTGAGAGATGGCCATATCTGTCTATAACCTATTCAGGAGAGGCAGGAAGAACACTAAGGGCACAGAGATCCAAGGGGAACAAGGAGGGGGGAGATACTGTGGGCTAAGCTTAAAAGAAAAATGAGGGCAGCCATCTGAACAGCAGTAATCTATAGATCACCAACCCAGGTGGAAGAGACAGATAGGGAATTGATGCTTGCCATCCAAAGAATGGCAGACAATGGGGTAGTGCTGGTTGGAGACTTCAATATGCCAGACATGGACTGGAGCCTCCCAGCAGCGGCAGCCAGGAGCAGATTTATCCTGGATTTCCTTCAGGGAGTCTTCCTTAAACAACTGGTCATGGAACCAATTTGGCAGGAGGCAATATTGGACCTGGTGTTCAAAACAGGGACAGTGTGATAGGGAGCCACAGTGGGGGAGCACCTGGGGATCAGTGACCACTGGATACTGTAGTTTGAAATAACTGAATGGGCAGATATCTGCCACATTAAAACACGTATCCTAGATCTTAGGAGGGCAGATTTTGAGAGAATGGGGAAATGATTGAAAGAAGCACTAGCTGTAATGGGAAAGGAATTAGGTTTGGAAGAACAATGGGCAGTATTTAAAACAGGGACAGAAAGGGCAACACAATTATGCGTTAAGCAGGTTAGCAAGGGGGAAAGGAAGAGGAAACTGTTATGGTAGTCCAAGAAGGTAACAGAGAAAGTGAAAGCCAAAAAGATTTCATTCAAGCAATACAAAAAGACACAGGCAGAAGGGGATAGGGAGAGGTACCAGGAGAAGCAAAGGAAAGCAGGGAGGGCAGTAAGGGAAGACACGCTCAGACAGAAAAGAGCATTACAAATGCAGTGGTCAGAAGGGGACAGAACCTTTTACAGGTACATAAATGAAAAAAGAAAGGCAAAGGAAGGGATAGTGAGGCTAAAAGGTGAGGGTGAGGGTGAAAGTAGTGTTGAGGATGACAACAGTAAAGCAGACATACTGAACAGGTATTATTTCTGCTCAGCCTTTACAGTAGAAGGGGCAGGTAGTGGGCCATAAGGGAGTACAAAGGAGGGACAGGCACAGAAATGGATACAAGTCCCTTTCAACAGGAAAGGGTCCTAAAAGAACTGAAAGGAATGAGTTGAAAAAGCTATGGTACTGGATAGGGTGCACTCCGGGGTGCTAAGGTAGCTCAGAGAAGTGGTGGCTGAAACTTTGGTGACCCTGTTTAGCCGATCACTGAAAACAGGTGAGGTGCCCAAAGACTGGAGAACAAGGAAAATAGGGGTGCTGCATCATACATGGGAGGAGACAGTGATACTGAGGAGGGGGGACCCTTACCAATCAGTGGGTCTGGGGAGAGGGGGAGGCATCACTGGCAGGAGGAGGGAAGGCTAAGCAGGGAGAAGAGGTAGCATAAGTGGAAATCACAGCAGAGAGAGTGAGGAAAGCCCTCAGGTCCCTTAAGTTGGAGAAAGCACCGGAGCCAGATAAATTATATCCCAGAGTGCTGAAGGAACTTGCACATGTCCTGGTGAAACCCCAGGTGGAGCTTTTCACCATCTCTCTGAGGACAGGGTGGGTGCCCCAGGACTGGAAGGTGGCGCATATAGTGCCTATCCAAAAGGGGGGAATCAAGGGAGGTGGTAGGGAACTACAGGCCTGTCAGCTTGACATCGGTGGTGGGCAAGGTGATGGAGGGCATTGTCAAGGAGAGGCTGGGGGGGACCTGGAAAACTCAGGGTGCCTGGAGGATGGACAGCATGGATTCATCCCAGGGAAATCGTGTCAGACAAACCTTGTGGCATTCTACGACTGGGTGATGAGTGCCTTGGACCTGGGTAGACCAGTGGACGTCCTCTTTCTAGACTTCAGCAAGGCATTTGACTCTGTTCCTCATGTGGGCCTGTTGGATAAGCTGGAGAAATGGGGTTGGGGAACCAGATGATCAGATGGATAGGCAATTGGCTCCAGGACCGGACCCAGAGGGTCACAGTTGGTGGGATAGTCTCATCCCCAAGGAGGGTCATTAGTGGGGTCCCACAGGGATCATTCCTTGGGCCCCTCCTGTTCAATGCCTGCATCTCTGACATAAGGACAAGTATCAGGAGTGAGATGAATCTCTTTGCAGATGACTCAAAACTGGGGGTGGTGGTGGATGGGGATGAGGTGAGGGTGGCCCTACAGGGGGACCTGGAGGCTCTGGAAAGATGGTCTAAAAAGTGGAAGCTGAAGTTCAATGCAGGGAAATGCAAGGTACTGCACCTGGGGGTCAGAAACCCGGGCCAAGTGTACACCCTTGGGGGGGGAATGCTACAAGTCTCGATGGCTGAGAGGGACCTGGGGGTGGTTGTGGATGTCAAGATGAACAACTCAGAGACTTGTAGGAGGGCAGCAGCCAAGGCCAACAGGATGCTGGGATGCATCACTAGGGGGATCACCTCCAGAAGGAGGGAAGTGATACTCCCTCTGTATAACTGCTTGGTGAGGCCACACCTTGAGTACTGTGTGCAGTTTGGAGGCCACACTAAAGAGGGACATTAAACACCTGGAGAGGGTCCAGAGGAGGGTAATCAAAATGATTTGGGGCTTGGGGGACAGGACCTATGAGGAGAGGCTCAAAGAGCTAAATATGTACACATTGGAAGAGAGAAGAGACCGGGGGGACATGATAGAGGTCTTCAGGTACATGAAGGGGGTAAATAGGGGAGGAACAGTCAGAGTGCTTTGAAGGAAGGAGGAGGGATCCACTAGAGAGCATGGGCGGAAGCTGGAGGGGAGAAGATTCAGGAGAGAAAGGAGCAGGTGCTACTTCACTGAGAGGGTGGTGGAGCCATGGAATGTGCTGCCTAGGGGGCTGGTGGAGGCAGAGATGGTGGAGGGGTTCAAGAGGGGGTGGGACAGGTACAGGGGAAGGGTTCTGGAAGCAAAATCCAATGCAGCGAGAATATCTGGAACTGGGAAGGGAGAAGCCAGAGAAGGCGAGGGGGGCAGCAAGGTCAGCTCCCAGGGTGGGGGCTGACCAAACGAGCAGACGGGAAAGACAGTTAGGCCTATTCAGCTGGCATTTTAGTATGTTAATATGTTAGCTGATGTAGTCCTGTTATAAAAGAGTGGGAACAGAGAGAAAGCGGGAAACTACAGACCAGTCAGCCTCACCTCAATAGTGTGGAAGATTATGGAAGCACTACTGAAGAAGAGATTAGTGGAACACCTTGTGGTCAATGGTCTACAGGACCCACGGCAGCATGGTTTTACTGGGGAGAGGTTGTGCCAGACTAACCTCATTGAATTTTTTTGACTGGGTGACAAGGGAGGTGGATCAGGGGGAGCAGTGGACATGGCCTATCTTGACTTCAGTAAGGCCTTTGACACTGTGCCCCACAGCAGGCTGTTAAACAAGCCAGGCAATATGGGTGTGGGTAGGACAATAGTGTGGTGGGTGGGGAATTGGCTGGATGGCAGGACACAGAGGGTGGTGGTAAATGGCTGTCACTCTGCAGAGGGAAGGGTGACTAGCGGAGTGCCACAGGGATCAGTGCTGGGTCCGGTCTTCTTCAACATCTTTATCACTGAAATTACGGATAACACAGGGGGAGAACTTCCCTGTTTGCTGATGACACAGAACTCTGTTTGCTGATGACACAGAACTTTGTAACAGAATGAACATGCTGGAGGGAGTGGATAGAATGAGGAGAGACCTGCAGAAGCTTTAGGAATGGTCAAGGGTGTGGCAATTGAGATTTAATATAAAAAAAGTGCAGATTAATTCACATGGTGCACAAAAACCCTGGAACAACATATCAGTTGGGGGGGGGGTTATAACATGCTCCACGCAGGAAAGGGACCTAGGGGGTTATAATTTCTGATGCCCTAAAGGTTGGTAGTCAGTGCAACAATGTGGTGGGTAAAGCAAATAGAATGTTGGGATGCATAGGCAGGGACATCACCAGCAGGAAAAGGGAGGTCATATTCCACTGTACAAGACATTAGTGAGGCCACACCTGGAGTATAATGTCCAGTTCTGGAGGCCTTACCTACCTAAGGGTATAACATAGAAACATAGAAACATAGAAGTTGACGGCAGATAAGGACCGCAAGGCCCATCCAGTCTGCCCATTTCTTTTTCTACCTTATAAATGTGCCATCGGCCTTTGCTCTGTCAGTGACCTATCTATTCATAGTCATTTGTATTGCTCCCTTATGCCTATCCCATGCCTGTTTGAAGCCCTGCACTGTATTCATAGCCACCACTTCTTGTGGTAAGCCATTCCATGCATCTACCAACCTTTCTGTGAAAAAGAATTTCCTCACATTCCCCTTAATCGGCCTCCCTCTAATCTCATGCTGTGTCCTCTTGTCCTGCTATTTTCTTATATTTAAACATGTTAGACTCTTTCACCTTGTTTATGCCCTTAAGGTGTTTAAATGTCTCGATCATATCACCTCTCTCCTCCTTTGCTCAGGGTATACATATTGAGCTCCGTTAATCTGTCCTCATATGTCTTCTGATGCAGTCCTGCCATTTGGTTGCCTTCTCTGGACTGCCTCAATTTGGTTAATGTCCTTGTGAAAGTGTGGCCTCCAATACTGCGCAGTACTCCAGATGGGGCCTAACCAATGTCTTGTACAGAGGGATTATTTCCTCCTCTACGACTTGTGATACCCCTACTAATACACCCTAACACCCCCTAGCCTTACCTACTGCTTTAGAGGTCTGCTTGGATGATTTTAGGTCATCAGTGATGATGATGCCTAAGTCTCTTTCTTCCTTTGTGACTGCTAGCAACTCCCCTCCCAGCCTATAAGTGGCTTCAGGGTTTCTCTTCCCTATGTGCATGATTTTGCACTTCTTTGCATTAAATCCCAGTTGCCACTCTTCTGACCATTCTGCTAGTTTATCCAGATCTCTTCTCATTCTGCCCACCCCATCTGGATCATCTACTCTGTTGCAGATCTTGGTGTCATCTGCAAACAGACAAGCCTTACCCTCTAGTCCATCTGTGAGGTCACTAATGAAGATGTTGAATAGGACTGGCCCCAGGACTGATCCCTAGGTACCCACTTGTGACTTGCATCTCTTCTGACTGTATACCATTTACCACCACTCTCTGTTTTCTGCCAGTCAACCAGTTTGCCACCCAGTTGACCAACTTCTGACCCACTCGAGCCTACCTAGCTTATTTATCAATCTTCTATGTGGAACAGTGTCAAAAGCTTTGCTTGAAGTCAAGGTAGCGACATCAACTGCTCCCCTTGGTCCACCACTCTGGTTACCCAGTCAAAGAAATCTATGAGATTAGTTTGACAGGACCTTCCTTTGTAAACCCATGCTGTCTTGGATCCTGTGCCCCTATGGTTCAGGTGTTGCACTATCCTTTCCTTAAGGAGTGCCTCCATAATCTTGCCCACTACTGAGGTAAGACTTCAGGTCTGTAGTTCCCGCCTCCTCCTGCTACCACTCTTGTGGGTGGGATCACATGAGCCCTTCTCCAGTCTTCTGGGACCTCTCCTGTGCTCAGAGACTCACTAAACAATTCTGCTAATGGCTCTGCTAGTTCCTCCTTTAGCTCCTTAAGTACCCTGGGATGTATGCCATCAGGTCCCATTGCCTTATCCACCCTGAGCTTAGCAAGCTCTTGTAGGACCCTTTCTTTTGTGAGGGAGTAGTGCTCACCTCCCTCCCCTGTGTCCATGATGCTGAGCTGTGGGCCCTGCCCTACCTTCTCTTCAGTAAATACTGAGCAAAAGTATCTATTTAGGATAGATGCCTTTACAGGGTCCTCCTCCTCCATGCTCCCTTTTCTCCATTAAGCTTAGCAATACCCCTCTGGACTTTCTCCTTTCACTAATGTATCTATAGAAAGTCTTGTCACCTTCTTTTACTGTTCGTGCTAGTGTTTCCTCAGTTTGGGACTTTGCCTGCCTTACTGCCTTACCTGCTTCCCTTAGGGCAGTTTGGTATGCCTCCCTATCTTCATCCCGCTGTGTTCCCTTATATTTTCTGAGGCCAGCCTTTTGGCTCTGACCTTTCTGCTACTGTATTTGAGAACCAAAGTGGTTTCCTTCTTCTTTGCACTTCCTTTTCTGTCTAACACAATGGGATGTTGCTTCAAGTATTGTATCTTAATGCTTGCCCACTTTCCTATACCTCCTCACCGTGTTTCTTTTTGCCAGGGCTAGCTTAACTCTGTTGGCCATCTTATCAAAGTCAGCTCCTCTGAAGTCCCATATTTTGCCTTGGAATGGGATGATTTAGATGTAGTAGCCAAATTGAACCATACCATGTGATGGTCACTGGCCCCAGGTGACCTTCTACCTGGAGATCTGTGATCCCTTCTTTGTTAGTCAGTACTAGATCTAGGATGCCCTGTCTCTTGTGGGTTGCTGTACCAGTTGTTTGAGGGCCCTCCCCCTGCAGGGAATCCACTATGAGTCTAGTTCTGGCAGATGTTCCTGCTGGTATTGACCAATCTGTATCTGGCATGTTGAAGTCTCCCATTATCAGAACCTCCCCTTTAGCTGTCATGTTTTGTATATCTTCTAACAGTAATGTGTCTATGTCCTCCCTCTGGTCTGGGGGCCTGTAGACAACCCCAGTTCTTATGGCTGTCCCATTTCCTGTTTCAGGGTGACCCACAGTTCTTCTGGCTCCTTATGTGTATTCGAATTTCTGTAGCTTTGATATTTTCTAATAACATACAGGCCACCTCCCCTTTGCACCCTCGGTCTCTTCTGGACAATACATAGCCAGGTACTGAAGTCTCCTAAGGTGTAGTTACTGGTAAACCACGTCTCACTAATGTGCTACTATGTCCAGTTTAGCCTCTGACATTATTGCCTGCAGGTCTGGGATCTTATTTCCCAGGCTGTGAGCATTGTGTACATGATTTTCCATTGGCCAGATTTTGGTGTGTTAGTTGTTGGGTGAAGTTTGGCATTACCCTTTGCATCGTATGGGGAGACAAACCTTTTCTTACCTGGTGATGCAAATGAGCAGCCAAACACGCTGAATTCTGTTTGACCACTAGCTGAGGAGGTGTTCTTACATTCGTGGGTGCTGCACCCCTCTCCCATTGCTAGTTTAAATATTCTGCAAGATGTCAAACTTCTGCCCAATGCACTGACTCCCTCTTTAGTCAGATGCAGTCCATCAAATTTAAAGAACTTTCGGCTCCCAGAACTGTTGCCAGTTCCTACAAATCTGTGTCCTTTTTCCTGGCACCAGTCCTTGAGCCACGTGTTTAGCTCCCTATCTCCCTTCTCTGACCTTCCGTCCATCTGCTCCCTTCTCCCAGACTGGCAGGATCTCAGAGAAGGAGATGCTCAGACGAAATAGATGATAGTTTGTCACCCAGCCAGTCAGGTGTTCCTTGGTCTCCACAACTGACCAGCTGGCGAGATCATTAGTCCCTATTGTACTAGGACATCAATGTTTTCTCCTGCTTTGTGAACAATTTTAGCAATGCGGTCAGTGTCTCTCTATGCTGATGTACCTGGGAGACATCTGACCATCACCCCTGGCTGGAGATGGGTATCAACTCCCCGAATCATGGAGTCTCCTATGATCAGAAGTTTTTTGGATTTCCTTTGTGCTTGTTTAGTTTTGGTTCCTGATTTGGGTGAGTATTGTTGTGCTAGCTCCTGTGCCGCAGTGTCCTGCTCTGCAGTGTCTTCTGCCTCTTTATTTGATTTCAGAGATAGAGGCAGATACCTGTTTGATAGTGTTTATATGGTTTTGGAGGTAATTTGTTGGAGAGCAGAGAGTGATGGGGCACCTGATTTGCTCCTCTAACCACCTGCCAACCTCCTGGACCAACTACCCTCTCTGGTCGAGGTTTTTCTGTTGGATGCTGGGAAATGGCGGGTGGTTCTTATAATGTATTTCCTCTTCAATATGAAATTTGAGGTGTGCAATCTCTGCCCATGCTGCCCAGAGCTGAGACCTAAGATCTCAAAGGCCCAGCATGTAGGACAGTGTCCTAAATCCTGTAAGACTGTCATTCTGAAAATTGTTCCACAGTACCTGCAGTTAATGAAATCCATTCCAAATAAGTTGCTGGGTTTGTAACCTAGTCAGAGTAATTAGAAGGAAAAAAAATGCAAGTAATGGTTTAATTGTGCTTTATTTAACTTGTTATAACAAGTTAAATTACTAGTGCCCTGTAAATGAGATCACCTTGTGGAGGCCCCACTGATCCGCCCCTTCCTGCTCTGCCACAGGACAGGGTGGAGATGGTTCAGAAAAGAGCAACCAAGATGGTACAGGATTTGCATCACAAGTCCTACAAGGACAGGCTGAAAGACTTGAATACGTACTCCCTGAAGGAGAGGAGGGAGGGGGGCATATGATAGGAGACATACAAGTATCTCTTGGGGAGGAACAAGATGAAGGAAAACACTATTTTTCAGAGGAATAAATGTTCCAGGACTAGGGGTCATGGGATGAAATTGGAGAGAGGGAGGCTCAGAGGTAATTTGAGGAAGTATTTCTTCATGGAAAGGGTGGTGTAGAAGTGGAATGCCCTGCCAGAGGAGGTGGTGGGGGCTGAAATGATTATGGGATTCAAGAATGCACAGGATAGGCATTGGGAGATCCTAGCAGTTGGGGGAAGGGGACAACCCAGTTGAAGAGAAGTTTGAAGAGGCAAAATTACATATGCAATTGGGCAGACTAGGCAGGCCAAATGCCCTTATATGCCATCAGTATCTATGTATCTATGGAGGTTCCTCGTATATATTCTTTTGGATTTTTTAAGTTCAGCTTGCAGGAGTTTCTTAGGGCCTGGCATACACTGCAGCCAGTAGCTCCACCTGAGAGTTTATATTGACCCCAGGACTTATCTCAGAGTTTTAGATTCTACCTTAGTTCATGATCTAATCATTTTAAGTAGTGGCCTTTCACCCTCCTCTGTCTAGGGGGGCATGTTTATTAAGGATGCTAAGGAAATTGTTAATAAAGAAATCTAGAGCAAGGTCAATAATATACAATGTGATCAGGTCATCCCACTCAGATAAGATGTTGTGGAAGTCAGTTTCATTGAACCCATTGAGATCACAAGCTATTCTTATGTGTGGTTTAAGTGAGTTGTTTTTCCAGATGCAGAACATAGGAAAGTGGTCACAAAAGGCATCTGGGATTATTCCTTTGACTTTTATTCTGTCTGGCCTATTAACCAATATTCAACCAATAGTGGAATGGTTTCCAGCTTTGAGGTTTAGTCAGGTCAGTAGCTATTTGAATACAATGATCATATCTCCCATGTGTCTCCTTGTTTTCAATGTAAAGAATCCTGGTTCTGTCAGTCAGTCCTCATTGCTCATGTTCTCCAGGTACTCGAGCACCTTTGCTTTGGACTTTTTTGATTATGTCAATAACCATTTTCAGATATAGGGACAAAGAGTACACACTGTATACTGGCCCATCAACACAGTGGTAGCGTTACCTCTTGTAATGCCAGTAACTCAAGTTCTGGAATGAACTCAGGTAGTCAGGGACCAGCTGGGGGGGAGGAGGATTGAGCATCCCAGGGGATGTTCATCTTCTTCAGGAAGGGAGATTCCATCCTTTGCTGCGAAAAAGGTGCTTGAAATTGATGGTGAATTTTCTCTACTATCCCCCTCTAAGGTCAAGGTTGTCAAAGACAGGAAAGTGAATATTTCATTTAAGGTGGATCAGCTGGTTAAATATTTCAGGCACTTTTATAAAGAGAACTATAATCTGTTAAGAAAAATTGAGAATACTGAAAATTAATTCACATATTGTAACATAAGAATTTCTGGCCTCCGTGATAGTCTGGATAAAGATTTTCCCTCAGTAAAAGAACATGTGAAGGAGGCATTGATAATTACATTTGACCTCCCCAAAGATAACCCTCCACTGCTTTCTTTTATTTATTTATTGAAATCTTGTATTAACACCTTTGAGCAGAAGCTCTTTACATACGTTCCACGTTAGAAGATAACGTCATCAGGAAAACAATTACAGTTGGATGGTTACATTGTACAGTAAGTGTCACCAGGCATAAGTACATCTCAAAGTAAATTAATAAACAAATGACATAGGTTCAAGGGAAACACAGAATGTAGTTGGATAGGGCATGAGATAATAAGTGTATAGAGGACAGTATCTAGGGGAAACAGAGAACATCACACATACATCAAAGGCACTGTACAATGTATGCCCGAGTCATCTAAATTGCCGTCTACTACAGGCAAAGGTACTGGAGCCCATCCACAGAGAGGGAGGGTGGAGAGGAGGAGGAGGAGGGAGGTAAGGGAGGGGAAGGGCGTAAGGGGAAGGAGATGGGTGTGGAAGAAACAAGGGGGGAGCAGGGTAGGAAAAGAGTAAGTGCGAATAAATGCTCGGAGCAGAGGGGAAGTGCTAGCAGAAAATGGCTGTCAATTGTAGAACAGGTATGGAGTATGTTGGGAGACCTAGTGGTAGGAGCAGCATGTTTCCTCAGTGATTAGGTGCTACCAAAGCAGATGTTTTAAGGAGCCCAGTGTGGTAGCATTGGATATATCAGATTGCAGCAAGTTGATCCAGTGCAGGGCTCTAAATGCAAACGCTTTCTGCCCAAGAGCAGTATGGCATTGAGAGGTTCTGAACATCTGGCTGCTGGATCTTCTGGTAGCACACTGATTTAGCGATGGAGTCAGGAGGGTTTGGACACCTGGAGGCATCATACCAAGGCTGGCTTTTTTCACAACCAGGCAGGTTTGGTATCCTAGTCTGCTGTCAAATTGTAGCCAGTTAGCCTGGGTGTATAGATCACATGTGTGGGTCAGTCGATCAGCCCCAGTGAGAAGACGGCAAGCTTTATTTAAGACAGTTTTGATGTGCCAGTGGGTTGTGCTGGTGGCAGATCCATAAATGACAATTTCATAATCAGCGAGTGTGAATACTGAGCTATGGATGGCAAGGTGCAGGGCATCAGGGTCAAGTTGCACTTATGCTAATACAGCATTCATATTCCTGTTTATTGCCTTTGCAGTGTTGTCGATGTGCTGAGTATAGGACAAGGTAGAGTCAACGGTTATGCCCAAATACTTAAATTGTTAGACTAACTCGAGAGGTGAACCCTTGTTGTTGCTGATGGTCAGGGAAAAGTTCTTGTGCTTACTGTGATTACTGGTGAACATCATGGTCTTGGTTTTTTTATAGTTCAGAATGTGATCTGTGAACCATTTTTCAGCAGATGCAAAACCTTGCTGGAGCTGGACCTGGACTGCTTGGCAAAGTGATTAGGATCATTACAAAAATCAGGACACAGCCACTACTGCAAAATTAGCTATAACAGTTACAAAAGAAGGGGAAGGGGAGGGACCAAAATTAGGGGGTAGAAACACACACGGGGGGATGGACACCAGTCCATTCACGGAGGAGAAAGTCCTAAAGGAACTCTCAAAACTAAAAGTGGATAAGGCAATGGGACTGGATGGGTTGCATCCCAGAATACTGAAAGAACTCAGGGAGGTACTAGGGGCACCACTGACAGACCTACTTAACAAATCACTGGAGGAGGGAGTGGTACCAAAGGACTGGAAGAGGGCAAATGTGGTACCACTAAACAAAAGTGGGAGCAAGGTGGAGGCTAGAAATTATTGGCCAGTCAGCTTGACCTCAGTGGTGGGGAGAATCATGGAATCCATGTTAAAGGAAAGGCTTGTGGAATATCTGGAGGCTGGTGGGGCACAAGACCTGAGGCAACATGGATTCACAGCAGGGAGATCTTGTCAAACAAATTGGATAGATTTATTTGACTGGGTAACCAGGGTGGTGGATCATGGAGGGGGTCAGTGGACATGGTCTACCTAGATTTTAGCAAGGCATTTGACACTTTCCCACACAGGAGGCTAGCAAGTAAGTTGTGCAGTCTGGAAGTAAGTCCCAAGGTGGTACATTGGGTACAAAATTGGCTGAGCAACAGGACACAGAGGGTGGTGGTAAATGGCATTCAATCCCAAGAAAGGGGGTAACAAGTGGGGTGCCACAGGGCTTTGTTCTGAGGCTGGTCCTCTTCAATATCTTCATTAGTGACACTGCAGAGTGGCTGGAAGGGAAGGGAAGCCACTTTGCAGATGACACCAAGATCTGCAGTATGATAGACACTCCAGATGAGGTGGAAAAAATGAGAAAGACCTAGGGAAATTGGAGGAGTGCTCAAGAGTGTAGCAGCTTAAATGTAATAAAAAAAAGTGCAAAGTCATGCACTTAGGCCACATGAATCCTGGAGAGGAATACAAAATGGGAGGGAGATACTAACAACAACAGCACAACTGGAAAGGGAACTGAGGATTAACATACCGGATGATCAGAAGGTGGCCAAGCAGTGTGAAAAGGTGGTGGGGAGGACCAGATGAATGCTGGGGTGCATAGGGAGGGGCAACACCAGTAGAAAACGGGAGGTGGTGATGCCACCATATAGAAAATTGGTAAAGCCACATCTGGAATACTGTGATCAGTGCTGGAGACTACATCTCCAGAAGGACATTGACAGAATAGAGGTGGTCCAGAGAAGGGCAACAAAAATGGTGAAAGGAATGCACAAGAAAATATATGAGGAAAGACTGAAAGACCTCACTATGTATACCCTGGAGGAAAGGAGGGGGAAGGGGATATGATAGAGACATTCAAGTACCTTAGGGGAATCAACAAGGTCCAGGAGGGCAGAATCTTTCAAAAAAAGAGATTGCAAGAACAACGGATCACAATATGTTGCTGGGGGGGGACTCAGGGGAAATGTGAGAAGGTATTTTTTCACAGAAAGGGTGGTGGATGCATGGAACAGCCTCCCAGCAGAGCTCACAGAGGCTAAATGATTGGTGAGTTCAAGAATGCATGGGATAGACAGAAGGCAACTCTAGTGATAGGAAAGAGAGAGTAAGCTGCTGATCATTTAGGATTTGGAGTTCAAGTAGGTAGGGAAATGGGCAAACTAGGTGGGCCAGGCCGTCCTTATCTGCTGTCAAACTCTATGTTTCTGTGTTGCTATGTTTGTAATGGCTACTTTAACATCTGAATCTGACAGACTTTTTATTTAAATTGGCTAAAATTAAAGGAACACTAGAGTACAAAAATAATAAGAGTTCTCATATTACCGGATTATGCATTCCAAACAGAGCAGCAGAGAAGAAAATTATTTTCTTATAGACAAGAGGTGCTTTAAATTAGTGCTGAATTTTGTCTACCACTCCCTCTAAGATCAAGGTTGTCAAAGTTGGGAAGTGAACATTTTCTTTGACGTGGATCAGCTGGTTAAATATCTCAGGTACTTTTGTTCCACAGCTTCTGACCCTGATGCATCTGCAACGCCTACAGATTCTGATAAGAACTTTCTAGCCTCAATGGAAAAGATAGATTTATAAAATGAATTTTTAAAACTGAAATAAGTGTAATGACCCAGGAGAATATCAGATAAGTTTGTAAATAACAATGTATTAATCTGAGAGGCTAAGTGTTTTTTTGGGGGTTGCTTGCATAATAACTTAATGGACTGAAAATATGTTTTTTCCATTGTTTTGCTACCACACACTGTAGAGTTTTACTGTTGGAGTATAGTAAGTTATCCCCCCCCCCCAATACAAATTGGACTAGTTCATACTATTTATATTTTGTTTCTTCCAGTACAATTGATGTTTGGATTTATTAATAAAGGATGAAAAGTGAGTAACTAGAATACTGTGGTAACGTGATAAAATATACCATTTGTAACATACATTTACCAAAAAATTCAAGAAACAAAAAGTTAAAATAAATCCATAAAGAACCTTCAAGTTGTCCTATTAGAATGTATAACCAAAAAAGCTATAAGTGGCTGTGGAAAGATACATCAGATTTATTTTCAAGTCAAGTGCATTTATTTACTGATTATACAGGAAAAGGACTCTGTTCAATCTCAAGGTGGAAGGGGGAATTCAAAAATGCATCAAGAAGAATTTCTTCACAGAGCTGGTGGTGGATAGATAGTATAGTCTTCCCAGCAGTGTGGTTAATGCTGGGACTGTCTGGAAGAAGACCACCAAAAGGCAGACATATTGAACAAATACTTTTGTTCAGTATTCACAGAGGAGGAGGAGGCAGGTAATGGGCCAGTGATAAAGGACAAAGAAACAGAGGGGCAGAAGGTGGACACAAGTCCTTTTTCTGAGGAAATGTTCTTTAAGGAACTAACAACACTGAAAGTTCAGAAGGCAATGAGACAAGATGGGGCACACCCCAGGATATTGAGGGAACTAAAGGAAGAGCTGGTTGCACCTCTGACAGCCCTATTTAACCTGTCATTGGAAACAGGGGAGGTACCAGGGCACTGGAAGGGGATGTAGTCCCACCATATAAAAGTGGAAATAAGGTGGAGACAGGAAACTACAGGCCAGTGAGACAGGCCTTGTGGTGTGCAAGATAATGGAAATACTATTGAAAGAAAGGGTAGTGGAACACCTGGCTGTCCATGGTCTGCAAGATCTGAGGTAGCATGGGTTCATGGGGGGGGAGGACAGACCTCATGGAGTTCTTCGACTGGGTAACCAGGGAAATGGATTGGGGGGACATTGGATGTAGCATACCTGGATTTTAATAAGGCCTTTGACACTTCTATATAGAAGCCTAATTAACAAGCTGGGGAACCTAGGAGTAGGCACTAAAGTTGTGAAATGGGTATTAAACTGGTTGGGCAATAGGATTCAGAGAGTCGTGGTAAATGACACACACTCTGGAGCAGTCAGTGTGACCAGTGGAGTGCCACAAGGATCAGTGTTAGGCCCAGTCCTCTACAATGTCTTCATCAGTGACATTGAGGGTCTAGAAGCGAAAGTATGCCTGTTCGCAGATGACAGACAGCTCTGCAACAGAGTGGACACAGCAGAGTGTGTGTGTGCGTGTGTGTGTGTGTGTGTGTGTGTGTGTGTGTGTGTGTGTGTGTGTGTGTAGAATGAGGAGAGACCTAAAAAAGCTGTAGGAATGGTCAGGGGATTGACAGCAGGGTTCAACACTAAAAAGTGCAAAATAATGCACATGGGGCACAGAAACTCGGGGGCAACAAACCACCAGGAAACAGACCTGGGGATAGTCATCACTGATGACCTGAAGGTAACCAAGCAGTGTGACAAGGCAGCTGGGAAGGCTAGCAGGATGCTGGGATGCATAAGCAGGGGAATCACCAGAAGATGGAAGGAGGAAATAATACTGTTATATAGATCATTAATGAGGCCGTACCTGGAGTACTGTATCCAGTTTTGGAGACTCCATCTTCGAAAGGACATAAACAGGCAGTTCAGAGGAGGGCAACCAAAATGGTGTGGGCCTGCATTAAAAACCATGTGAGGAAAGGCTGAAAGAATTAAATATTTGCAAGGCTATGCCTGTAGTTCAATGGGCAGAGCAATAAAGCACACCCCCATCAGGCCTTTAAAGGCCGCTCATCCTGACTAGTCCAGGATTCATTTCTTTCACTGTGGCCAGAGGTGCCACTCTTCCTCATTCCACACTTCTGCAGTTGCCCCCAGCAGCTGTATTGCTCCATACCTCGCTCCTTCAGCGGTATTTTCTGCTGCGTGTCCTCAACATTTATCCCCTCATTTCCCCGTCTTGCCTCATTTTGTTCCTCACCTCAACTCACCTGCACTCATTCTGCAATCATTGCCAGCCCATTTCTGATCTGTTTCTTTCATTGCAGCCAGAGGCACCTCATCTCCCTCACTCCTCTCCTTGTTTCTCCCATTTTTCTGCTGTTTGCTGCTTGTTCTGCAGCACCTCCGACTGCCCGTTCTCTGCAGCCTGCTTTCGTCTCCTGGGTCACTGCTCATTCACAGCTCTTTTCTGCTCCTTCTCCCGCTGGTATCGCTGCCTTGTCTCATCCCCCCCTTCCCTGAGCCTCTGCGACTTGCCTGTCCTGGCTGGGAGTGTTGCTTCTCAGTGCTCCTCGCCCTTCCTTGTCCAGTTGTTCGACCATGTCCTAGCCAGCTGTCCTCTGCCTCCTCTCCCTGGGTGTACCAGAGCCCACCCCCTCCCACCTGGTTTCTCTCCTTGTGGTTTCCTTCCCCCCATCTGTGCCTCCCCACATTCTCCTTTGGGTGGCCTCCTACCTTATTGCAAAATCATTCCTTCTTTCTGTGCCTCTCATTTCCTTTGGCTTTTCTCTTGCTGTACTGCAGCAACCCAGATACCTCAATGGCATTTCCCAGTGACGTCACAAGCTTCTTGAGGCGGCTCTTTCATTCTCACTGTGCTGCCTGCCATTCTTTTTCCTTTTTTTATTTACATATTTTTGCAGGGCTCTCTACCAGATTTTGGCCCTGGTCACAGTCCCAGTCTTCCACCCTCTGCCTATTGCCATGATTCCCCCAGTTACCCCTGGCTTCCCCCCCGGAGGGCAGGGCCGTGGAACTGGTCCCCTATCCAGCCCACAGAACCAATATCTAGTTGGGGGATTTGATGACAGAGGCTAATTGAAGTCCAGGAGGGCTTCATAGAGGCAGAGAGACCATTGATTTTTCCAATTTTTTGACCCCTGTAGAGCCGGACATGCGATGGTGTCAACGCACTGATGTGCAGAGATCTGCCAGCTCTCTACCCCCTGTAGATGTCCGCAGCTTGCCAAACACCCAGCCTCCGCTGGGTGTCACTGCAGCATGGTGCATATCCCATACCCACCCTGAAGGAAGGAGAGCTGTCGCAGGACGCTCAATCCTTCCTTCTCCCTGCCAGTCCCCAGTGGCCCAAGTCCATTCCTGAACCCGGGTCACCAGTGCAGCACAAGGTATGGCATCCAGTGCCTCAACCCTCAGCACCACTGGGCCAGCTGTGCTGCCTGCCATTCAACCTCTCAGCATTCACTATCATTTGTACTGCCCCTAGACTGCCCTGGCAAGGGGCCAGCTGGACTGTGTGGTGCTTTCTCCTTTTGCTTGATACTCTGTCTACAACTAGTGGGATCCATTTAGTTTTGCTATGGATTGTTTCTATCACCTTAGGTCACTGTTTCCTAATTTGGGTGTCCGGACATGTCTCTAACACTGTTGCAAACCTCAGTATTCTACTGCAGCCTCTATCTTCCCCCTGACCCCTTGTTCCTGTTTCTGTCAGCTCTGTAGTTTCCTCCTCCTCTCGTCTGCCCCACCAGCATCCCTGCCCAGTGCCCACCGTCATTCGTTATTCCTGTCATCGTTCTTTCCAATCCTCTCTGAGATTCATGGGCATATACTATACATTTTTGGCTCTCATTCTCCTTACTGTCCAGACTTCTTTTGGGGTTTTCTTTCTCTACCTTTCCCCTTACCATTCACATATTTCTTACCTTCAGTCCTACCTATGGCATGTATTACTCCTGTCATGTTCTCCGCTGGTTTTCCCTGCTTCCTCCTGCTGCTTGGTACCAACCTTCTGTGCCACACCTCGGTCATATTGTGTCTTTCATTCTTGAACCTTCTCTCTTCCCCTGGCTCTCTGTCACTGTTCTTTCTTTTGGGCTATCTATAGACTGCCTGCCACCCCTTTTGCCACTGCATTCCTAAACACAACCTCTCCACATACCATCTTCGCTGCTGATATTTCTCTAGCCTGCCATCATCATACCTATTTGGCATTCAGCACTATGCATTTCTGCTTAAAGTTGAACCAGCATAACATTTTGTGGTGATTTGCATATACAGCCCATGATGCTTTGCATTATTGGGGTGTGTGTGATTTTGCATTTCTTTGAAACTTGGCTTCCGGCCAATGCCCCTAGGGGTAACCCTTGCCTCAGTGCTTACACACTAAGGTTCTTTGTCTTATCACCATATTTATTCATATCCTCCTCATACCCTAGTCCTTTTTTCTGGTCCACTTAACTTGCAAATCCTCCACTCCATGACAAACCTCTATCATTACTGAACCTCATCCTTACTATACCCTATTCACCCTCTTACCTACCCTTAATAGTACCTTCCTTCAAGGCTCTTACTCCCT
The DNA here is from genome assembly GCA_016271365.2 of Neoceratodus forsteri. NCBI lineage: Eukaryota > Metazoa > Chordata > Ceratodontiformes > Ceratodontidae > Neoceratodus > Neoceratodus forsteri. Next base: position 419,654,266 of record CM028137.1, on the reverse strand, counting down.
TTTCATACATCATCCATTTTATATCCCACCTTAACCATACTGGCCTTCAGGCTTCACTCCTTCATCATACATTGTCCATCTCATACCTCACTTTACCTGTACTGACCTTCAAGGCTTCACTCCATTACCATACATCATCCATTTCAAGTCTCACCTTCATTGTACCAGCCTTCCAGGCTTCATTTCATCATCGTACAGCATCCATTTCATATTTCACTTTAACTGTTCCGGCCCTCAAGGCTTCCAATCCACCAATATTCATCATTCATTAGTTCTCAACCATGCATAGACTTCTCCACTCATCATAGGCTGCGGGCTTCACCCAGCCATCCTCGTCCTCCCCCGCATCCTTCCTTCCTTCCTATTCTGCAGTCCTTTTCAGCTTTCTATGCTTCCCTCCATCAGTGAACCTCGTATATTCCTCTCGATCCTCCACTCATTCATTCTGACATCGTAGCTCCTACCTCACTACTACTCGTGTCTAACCCATCAGCTGTGGACTTTGCCTGGCCATTCTCATTTCTACCTTCATGCAGTTTGATCCACTCCTAATTTGGCTTTTCAATGGACCAGGTTGGCATGCACTCCTGAAGTTAGTAACCACATCCATTCTCCTCCCAACACACATCAGGGTCTCCTTCACTGAGTCTAACCTCTCTGTTGGTCTACTCATTCACATCAATTACTCAAGCATACCCCTCAAATGGGCTTCATGCTACCTTGACCTGACCTGCTCTCCACTTGGAGATGTGCTTTCCATGTCCATTGCTTTATGGCTTGGGGATAGCCTGCAGCTAACAGACTCACTCTGCACCCATAAAGTCCGCATCTAGAGCATGCAAATCTCAAAGCGGGGTCCTTCTGCCTGGCCCATAGTGAGAATGTCTTCATTCTGGGTGGACCTTCAATTATCCCTCATCTCAGTGACACCTCTGGATGCAGAATTTATGACTTCAAGCTGCGAGGAGTGGGGCCCTCTTCATCAAGGCCCCTTTGGCTGCCCAAGTGTGTTTTGAGGCACCCTTTATGCTGTTCTCCATCAGACCACCTCTGGGTCTCCTGGTCTGTTTCATAGGCTTGTGTTGGCTAGTTGAGTGCCTCAGCGGTCTTTTCTCTCCTCCTTTGCATTTGAGTGTCTAGTTGCAGAGACGTCACTTGCAATCCTCAACAGCATTCCTGTTAGAAGGACAGAGTGAGAGCTTCATCTAAATTGGAATATTTTCCTCTTCCCTATCGACCCTCAATTGCAGTAGCTGAGCCATCACTAATCAAACTGTCCTGTAGCCTGGAGGGAAGGCAACCTAGGCCTTGAATCAGCAGAGGTTTCCTCCTCAAAGGGTGTTTTTCCTCTCCTCCATGCCGATGGTCATAATATTAGACAGGGTTAGTGCTTTCATAGGTTCCATAGTTAGGTTCCACTGTTGGATGGAGTTGGATGGTGGCCCAGCTCTTCCCTCTGTCCTCAGGAAGTCCACCCTTCTGCATCTTGGAAGCTTTCATTTCATTCACCGTCCTCATTATCTCTCGTTCCTCTCCTGTCCTTCCCATCTACATCTCTCAGCTTTATTTCTGGTCTCGATATCTTCTGAATTCTTACTTCCTTCAATGCTCGACACCCTTTTGAGTATTCTTTTTGGTCTTCTTCCTAAGCTACCTTTAGCCAAGAGAATCATTCCCACAGCACCTACAAGGGTGGAATCCTTCAATAGGGTTCCTCACCATCATACACCTACAGGGTGACATATCCATGAATAGAGAGGTGAACAGCCACAATGTATCTAAGTCACACATGTATACATCATACCAGTTGCATAAGCACATTGAATTGCAAGGCTATGCCTGTAGTTGAATGGGCAGAGCAATAAACCACTCCCCCATCAGGCCTTTAAATGCTGCTCCTCCTTGCTAGTCCAGGATTTGTTTCTTTTGTTACCCCACCATCCTCCCTTCCCCTCCTCCTCCAGTGGCACATCTCTCTTTCTGGTGGGCTTCTTCCTAAGCTACCTTTTGTACCCCCACAGGGTGATATATCCCATGAAAAAAGAGGCAAACAGCCACAATGTATCTAAGTCACACAAGCATACATCATACCAGTTGCATAAGCGCATTGAATTCCAAGGCTATTCCTGTAGTTCAATGGGCAGCGCAACAAACCAGTCCACCATCAGGCCTTTAAAGGCTGCTTCTCCTAGCTAGTCCAGGATTTGTTTCTTTCATTGCCCCACCATCCTCCCCTCCTCCTCCAGTGGCACATCTCTTTTTCCTGTGGGCTTCTTCCTAAGCTACCTTTAGCCAAGGGAATCATTCCCATGGCACCTACAGGGGTGGAACCCTTCAACAGGGTTCTTCACTGTCGCACCCCTACAGGGTGTATATCCCATGGATGGAGAGGTGAACAGCCACAATGTATCTAAGTCACACAAGCATACATCATACCAGTTGTATAAGCACATTGAAGTACTCCCTGGAAGAAAGGAGGGAAAGGAGGATATGGTTGAAGCATTTAAATATCTCACAAAGAACCGAGTACAGGAGGGTAGCATTTTCAAAAGAAAAAGATGCTCAAGGATGAGAGGGCACAATGTGAAATTGGAGGGGGGGTGCGGTTCAGAAGAAAAGTGAGGAAGTGCTTTTTCACAGAGATGGTGATGGACAAGTAGAACATCCTGCCAGCAGAGGTGGTGGGGTCAGAAGCAGTTGCAGGATTCAAGGATGCATGGGATAGACACAAAGGTACCTTTGGAGTTAAGGGGGGAATCTTAGTCTGATTAGGTCCTGCAGTGTCACTATAGGTAGGAAAATAGGGTAGATTAGGTGGGTCTGGAGGCCCTTATCTGCTGACAACTTCTATGTTTCTATGACTATATAGCAAGGTTCAAAACACAGTGGATGTAATTAGGAACAACATGGGGTAGGAGATGGAGAAGACTATTTTCAGATTAATGCACAGTAAAGCACCAAGGCAGACCTGACAGAATTTTCCTGTCTTTATTCTGCTTCTGTATTTCCATGTTACTGTTTTAGCGGTCTGTTTACATGCACATCCTGTGGAAGAGAACAATGGTACAGTAAAATAAAATAAGGATTCCACAGGAGTAACAGTGCATTAAACTCCTAAATGGAAAATATGAGGGTGCTCATCTGGAGCAACAGTGTTTAGGTAGTATATTTGTCTATGATAAAATGAAGGGTAACGTGTTCACTATAATCAAATAAATGCTACAATAACCTGTATGGTCCTCGTTGATTATGTTGTTTCATAAATCTATTGCTGTAATTTTATTAGAAGAAAATGACCAAAAACTTCAGTGAAAATACTAATTAATCTTTTTGGTCACACTTTTTAGGGCTAGATCTGGAACCCTTTTTGTACAGTGGGTCTACAAGGTTGCCTTTCCAACTTCTTGTCATTTTTCAAGAAGATATAATTAAATTAGAAAATCTGGTGAGAATTGGTAGACACCTCTTTATTAGGCTACAAGAGGGGGCAGGGTGCTAGAGGAAGTGAACAAAACAGCAACGGTCCCTGCTCTGTCTTCACAAGATATGGCACTGGGTCCCTGCCTGAATGTGGCATCACGGTGTCTGTCAGGAGCATTCTTGAAATGAGGCAGTCTGTATTTACCAGAAAAAGGACCCAAAAGGGGCTTCAAACCCTAAATGTAGATAAAGCCCCAGAGCCAGATGGGATGCCCCAAGGGTGCTCAAGGAATTGACAGTGAAATTGGATAAACCCCTAGAAGGACTGTTCAATAGCTCAATTCCAATAGGAGTAGTTGTGAAAGACTGGGGATTGTGGACATAGTCCCACTACATGGGGGGGGGGGAGACAAAAAGCAGCCAGGAATTACAGACCTGCAACTTTACTTCAATCGTGGGTAAACTGATGGAGTCACTGATCAACAAAAACCTTGTGGACTACTTAGAGTGCAACGGTCTATACTATAGTAAACAGCATGGGTTTGTGACAGTGAGGTCTTGTCAGACCAACCTGACAGTTTTCTTTGACTGGGTAACAAAGGTAGTATATAGGGATTGTATATGTGGATTCACTCTACTTCGATTTCAGCAAGGCTTTCAACTCAGTACCACGCAGAAGGTTACAGAAGAAGCTGGAGGACCTGGAATGGGCATGGCTAGGGACATAGATGGGTAGGAAACTGGTTGAAAGAGAAACAGAAGAGGGTGATAGTCAATGGAGTCAAATCAGAAGAGAGGGAAGTCACAAATGGGGTGCCATATGGATCTGTCCAGGTTCCTGTCCTTTTCAGTGTTTATCAGTGACACTGGAGAGGGTAACCAGGGCAAGCTGTGTCTCTTCACAGATGACACGAAGCTCTGTGGTAAGATGCATAGTGACAAAGGGATCAGGGAGATGCAGAGGGATCTACAAATGCCAGAGAGGTGGTCTTAGGTTTGGCACTTGAAAATCAACACCACAAAATGGAAGGTTATGCACATTGGGGAAGAAAACAGGACAGAGTACTGGAAGAGCACTACAGAAGAGGAAAGGGACCTGGGAGTCATCATTAGTGACTCTCAAACAATCAAGTCAGTGTAACAAGACCTATTTTAAGGCTAATAGGATGCTATGGTGTATCAGAAGAGGTACTGAGAGCAGGAAAAAGGAGGTACTGCACCTCTATATAGGTCACTGGTGAGGCCACATCTGGAATACTGTGCTCAGTTCTGGAGTCCTCACCTAAGGAAGGAGAGTGACAGATTGGAAATGGTGCAATGCAGGGTGACCAAGATGATTCACAGCAAACAGGAGAGATCTTATGAAGATCATCTGAAGGCATTGAACATGTACTCACTGGAGACATACAAGAGGGAGGGAATATGATAGACATCTTCAAGTTCCTGAAGGGAATAAACAAGGTGAACTGCAGGAACCATTAAGCAGAAGTACAGTCAAGATCCAGAGGTTATAAGTGGAAACTGGAGGTGGGAAGGTTTAAGAGGGATGTGATAAAGTTCTATTTTATGGAAAGGGTGGTGGAGCCATGGAACAGTCTGCCAATGGAGGTGGTGGGTGCCAAGATCCTAAATGGTTTCCAGCATGGCTGGGATAGAGTGAAGAATCTGGCAGCTGCTCAGGTTGGTAACATTAAGGAGGGGAGAAGGGAGGTGGAATGGGAGGGATAAAACCTTATATGGGCGTAGGTCCAGAGGCAGATAGGGAACTCTGGACAGACTAGATAGACCTTTATCTTTTCTTTTTTTTTTTTCAATATATTTGTGTTAATTTCCTTTGTACCAGGTACAGTATCTGAAAATTACACTTGGCTCCAAGTATCAGGATACATCAACAGGCATCTTATAAATAGGAGTTATAGTTAACTTTTCATCCATTGCTACAATGAGTGTGGAGCTTGCAACACATTCAATAATGCCTACTCTGCAAATGTCCAGTATTAATCCAGTAATGAGCCACTGCAGCACAATCACGTACAGTTTTCATAATAGTATCTGAAAAGAGTCTATTGTGCCACCTTGCACATATTAAACACTGCTCTGTGCAGTGTTAATGTTCACGTTGAAGCATTATGTTTAGCATAGAAGTTTTAAAATATGTGAGAGCACTTTTTACAATTGCCCTGTAAGGTTCCACTGAAGGTTAAGATTTGCTGTAAGAGACATTCAATCACACATCAACATGAGTAATCAACACACCTTATATGATGTGAAGCTGTTAAGGTTTCTTACTTCATGACATTAGTGATAAGTCAACCGGGAACACTAAACTGAAAGAACAACATACTTTGAAGGAGTCTTACATTTGCAATGCCTAAGAGACTTACTCCATAGGCTTCGGCAGATTTTACTAGGTGCAGATCTGGTGCTGCAGTCTAGAGCTGGCATAAACTATACTGCTGCATGCCAGAGCCCTTTGCAACTATAATATGATGCATCTTATATCTGCCCCATGATGAGTGGCCATTTTAAGATCCTTATCTCCCCTCAGATCTTACCTGACCTGCCTTTATAAAATGTCTGTAACACAGGTCACTCACGAGAAGTTGTCCTTAACTGAGATATTAGAATCAAAGTTTGATTGATAGTTTTTGGTAAACATTGATATGACTGCTTGGCACAGCCAAAATATTTGTAGCTAGGAGTATTGCAAAGTTTTACTTGTCTGGCAAATTGTTACCAAAGTGCTAAACTTTACACTACATATACACTTCACCAACAATTCACAGTGCAAAGTAAGATATTTAAAAAGGCTCCAAAAGCTTAAAAAAGTAAGTTCCTATACCACCAGCCTTTTGTAGCATCCTATCCCATTCTCCCAGCTTGACCAGTATCAGGATCAACTTTACCCCCAACAACATCCTTTCTACCTACCCACAGTGCTAGAGAACAAGTGGGCAGAAACAAAAACAAAGGGGTAGGAGCAGGGAAAGGATGGGAAAAGCTATGTAAGAAAAGCCTTGGGGCAACCAAATAGAAAAGTTGCAGAACTGAGACAGGAGTGAGGATGGATAGGTTGGGGGTGTGGGGTAACAGGTGATCTGGAGTGCTATGTGCCTGAGTGCCAAGTGCTTGGGATATAAATTCAGTGATCAGTAATGGCTGTGGCAAGTCTGGATCCACTAGTGATCACAAAAATGTGGATGACCCAGTATTATCACTGGGGGATGACATAAGGATATACTGTGTTCAGGAATGATTGGCAAGGACAGTCAGAGGGATGGCACCATACATGTATATAAGGGAATTTATAAAACTTTCAGAGATGGAGGATATGAGGTAGAGCAAAAACAGGAAAACAGTATAGGTTTAAGTAGTTATGGAAAGGGTTAAAAATATCAGAATAGTGGTGGTTTATAGACCACCATGTTGAAAGAAAGAAAGAAGAAAGAAAGAAAGAAAGAAAGAAAGAAAGAAAGAAGTAGATGGAGAATTGGGGAGGAGGTCAAAAGGGCAGCAGGGCAGGGATTATTACACACAGATTACACAAATACTTGATGGCAGAAAAGGACCATACCAGTTGTCTTCCCTTTACATCCCCATCTGCCCGCTTGCCTCATTATACTGTGACTGGGCTTTCACCTCTCCTCCCAACCCCATGTGTCTGTCTCAAGCTCTCTTGAATCCTTCCACTGTTTTGGATCCCACCACCTCCTCCAACAGTCTGTTCCAGGCTTCAACCACCCTTTCTGTGAAAAACTGCCCCCGGACATTGCTTCTGTATCCCCCTTCTAATTTAGGGCTATGTCCTCTTGTGTTTGTCCCCACTTTCTTTTTGAACAAAGTCCCCTCCTTCACCTTATTTAACCCATTCAATTACTTAAAAGTCTCTATCATGTCCCCCCCTTCCTCCTAGTTTCCAATGAGTAAAGATTCAGCTCCCTCTACCTCTGCTTATATGGCTTCCCTCGCATCCCCTGCACCATCTTTGTTGCCCTCCTCTGGACTCTCTCTATCATCTCAATATCCCTCCATAGGTGCGGTCTCCAGAACTGTACCCTGTATTTCAGGTGTGGCCTTACCATAGTTCTGTGCAGTGGTAGTAGCACCTCCCTCCTTCTGCTGGTAGAGCCCCTCGCAATGTAGGCCAGCATACCATTTGCTTTCCCCACTGCCTTGCTACACTGGTTCCCCACCTTAAGATTCCTTGATATAATAATCCTTAGGTCCCTTTCCTGCTCCATTTCCTTGATTTCCTCTCCCACAGGAAGTAAGTATCCTTTATGTTTTTCCACCCCAGGTGCATCACCGCACACTTTATTACATTAAATTTCAGCTTCCAGGTTTCTGACCACTCCTCCAGCTTCTCCAGGTCCCTCCTCATAGCCTCCACACCACCTTGTGATTCCACCTTATTGCAGATCTTCGTGTTGTCCGTCAAAAGGCACACCCTACCCTCCAAGCCCACTGCAAGGTACCCAATATAGATGTTGAACAGTAAGGGTCCCAGCACTGACCCCTGAGGCACCCCACTAATTACTGCCCATTCCCAAGAATGCACCCCACTTACCACGACCATCTGATGCCTTCCCACCAGACAGTTCTCTACCCACCTAATAACTCTCTGACCCACCCCTAGGCTCTCCAGTTTATTTGCCAGCCTTCTGTGCAGGACACTGTCAAAGGCCTTAGTAAAGTCCAGGTAGGCCATGTCCACCACCCCACCCTGGTCCACTACTTGTGTCACCCAATCGAAAAGCTCTATCAGGTTGGTCTGACATGACCTTCCATTAGTGAAGCCATACTGCCTATCATGTTGCATACCATTGGCCACTAGGTATTCCACCACCCTTTGCTTTAGCAACATTTCCATTACCTTCCACACCACAGAGGTGAGACTGACAGGGCGGTAGTTATTGACCTCTTCCTTGCTACCCCCCCCTTATGTAGTGCAACAACCTCCACCCTATTCCAGTCACTAGGCACCACATCCATTTCCAAGGACAAGCTAAGCAGTCTCACCAGAGGTGCTACCAGCTCTTCTTTCAGATCCCTTAGTACCCTTGGATGCAAGCCATCTGGCCCCATTGCCTTATTCACCCTACATCTGCCCAATTCTACACCTAACCTGTCTGCTGTGAACTCCATAGAATCCATTTGTCTGCAGTTATCCCTCTTTTCCTCCTGCATAGGCCCTCTAACCTTGCTCTATTTTGTGAAGATCGACCAGAAGTAGTTGTTTAATGCCTCTGCTTTTTCAAAGTCCCCTTCCAGTTCTGTTCCCTCAACCTTCAGTCTCCCTACACCATTCTGTGCCTTTCTTCTCTCACCCACATACCTGAAAAAGGTTTTATCTCCTCTCCTGGCCTGATTAGCTATCCTCTCCTCAGTGACCTCTTTGGCCTTCCTAATTTTCTGCCCTGCTTCCCTTCTTTTGCCCCTGTAAGCCTCTCTAGCCTCAATCCTCTGTGTTTTCCTGTACCTCCTGAATGCCCTGGTTTTCTCCCTGATCACCCCCACCACCTCCCTTGTAAACCAGAGCAGTCGCCTCCTTTTCCTGCTTTTCCTGACTTTCCTAATGCATAGGTCAGTGGCTTTCAGCATCCCCCCCCCTCCTAATTGCTGACCATCATTCTTCCACATCCCTCATATTCTCCCACCGTGACATGTCTTCCCAGTTTATCTTTCTCATCCTGCTAAAGTCTGCCTTTCTGAAGTCCATTACTCTAATTCTTGTCCTGTTGCCTTCCCTGCCCATTCTCACTCTAAATTGAACAGCTCTGTGGTAATTAGTATCTATTTCCTCCCCCCACCTCCACCTCCTCCACACTGTCCTCATTTGTAAGGATTGCATCCAGCAGGATTATGACTTAATGAGTTGATAAGTAGCAGAAGTAAAGGGGCTAAGGGATCCAAGATAGTCTCAGAGTAGACATGTCTGAGAGCAGCTCTGCAGACAGATCCAGTTTTATGCATTAATTTTTGATTTAGACAAGTATTTAGCTCCTTCCTTCACAATACTGTTTTTTCATAGGTACTGATCTAAATAGGCTGTTTTTGTTCTCTGTTGTTTCAGACTATCATTATGTCCCTTTAAATTCCACCTCCTGCTGCCAGCACTGTACGTGGTATGCACACATTACAGTTGCCTTGCACCAGTCTGTCATGCACTCCCCACCCCAGTCATGCCAACTGGCCAATCAGCATGTGGTAGAGGTCCCTGAGTCACACTGACTGACCCCATGGCATGTTATGCACACATGCAGCTGTGGCCCAAGAGCATGCCACAGACAGTGTTGACGTTAAGTGATTGATTTCCTTTCCTGTGCCGGAGGTTTGCATTTTTTATTAGCCCTTCTTATCCTTCATGTACCTTCCCCATGTCAGCAGTCCTTATACTGTATGTATCACACAACTCTGTGCTGTCCTTTTCCTTGTTTGTGCTGTTTGTGGAGCTTGCAACTGGGAGCATCCAGTGGGGTAAGTGACCTGGGCTCTCTGTGTGGGCAGCATGTGGGAAAAGGTGTCTTGGGATCTCTGTCCTGACATCGAGTTAATAGATTGTCACCCCTGGGGGTGGGGTAACAACTGTGCTCTGAGATGTCTGCCTGGGCAGCAGAGTACATACCAGATGCCTGCACAGACTGCAGAGAACATGCTTGTCTATCTCTGCATGGGCAGCGAGGGTTGAACTTGAGAGTCAAAGAATCTGTTTTGCAGGACAGTTCTAGGTGTCTTCCTCGTCGGTCTGGGGTTGTGTGACATATTGCAGGCTTTTCTACCCCCAAGAAAGTTGCTCTGTCCCCTCCCATTAATTACTAACTGTGTTCTGGGATCCCATGATTTTTTTGATAAAAAGCCAAAAAATAAGAAATCTGTTTCAAAAGTTCTTTTTTATTGTATAATCTGACCTGACATTTTGCTTCTGCCTTAAAAGCTTTTTTCAAATGGCTTTAATCATCTGCAATTTAAAGAAAATTCATATAATGGTACATCATTTTTTTACACATCATTATTTTCAGTATATGGGAAAATACTTGAATTTACCCTCAATGTTCTGCAATATAGAGCTCTTTCCGTTATATCTTCTCTATTATTCCAAAACTGTTGTAAGCATATCCTTTAAACAAAGAAGTGAAAACATATTCATGTTATTCCATGCACTATATTCAGCCACTTTCTTATATCAGGAACTAGTTAATGATAAATACCACTCAAGAGAGCCTGTCTATTCCCATAACAGTAGTGCATTAGCATACCTTTGTTTTAGTCTTTCATAACATCTGTTCTGGACTGTACATCCATATCTGGAAAATGTATTCACAACTCTGTAAACGGCAAATAGTTGAAACATTTTTACTATTAGTTAGCTTGTGCTTAACATCCTCTGTGATGCACTATCTTAAGCAGACTGTCTAAATTTAAGTATAGTGTGCTTAACATTTTTTTTATATAGTTTGTATGATACCCTTTCATATCTGTTAAGGTCTTTTGATGTTGTTGTGTGCTTTAGTTGTGAATGATTTAGATACTGCCCAAAGGTCTAAAATCAAAACATGAAATGTTACGCTGCATTGAACTTGAACAAGCGTTTTTTATATAGTGTGTATTATACCCAAACTTTCATACCTGTTAAGGTCTTTAAATGTTGTTTGTACTTTAGTTGTGAGTGATTTAGATACTGCCCAAAGGTCTAAAATAAAAACATGAAATGTTAAGCTGCATTGAACTTGAACTACTATTCTGTTTACTTAGTGGCAGTGTTTTAATTATATTTTGCCTAAATATACCAAAAAATGTGCTTATGGTTTAAATCTCTTTAGAAAATGGGCAAAGAAAATTGTCTCTTCTGATTGGCTGAGACTCTTATTTAGGTGGGCATCTATCAGACAACAGATGCCCACATAATAAAAAGCCCCAGCCCAAACCTTCCTGATAGCCAGCAAAGTATCCTTGTGCCCAGCACCCTGCTTCCTCATTGGTTGAAGCACTGGGCACACAATTTCAAACTGTCGCCATTTTATTTTAACACTTAGCGAGCAACTTATTCCCCCCATTACCATTGCCACCACCATAAAAAAGAAAGTAACCGTTAAAAAATTATTTCTAAATAAATCAGCTATCAAACTTCCCCACACCACGCTGATCACCAGCATTCCATCTGTAGTCAGAACAAAAAAACAGCAACATGGATGTCAATGAAATAAGTGCTGCCGCCGGAACTGAAATTCGTTTCAGGAGGCATGCCAGAGTTATAGAGTGCTACTGCCCCTGTCACACGCTGGCGGTACCAAAGGCGGCATGCTCAGTCTATGTCTATCTCATTCTCTTCCTGTCAGGCAACATTTTATTTATACAAGTCCCCGCTGCAGAAAAACATCACAGTACCCCATATAACAAACATCACCACAGCCGAAAATCACTTAACAGAGACTAGAGACTCAAAGAGCACTACTGTCCCCATCGCACACACACGCTGGCTGTACTGGAGTCAGCACGCTCTGTCTATATGTCTCTCTCCCTCAGCTAATGTTTTTATGAGCCCCTGCTTATCCCTTCTCAAGAAATAAATCAGCAAAAAAAAACCACTCACAGACCCTTATGTCGGTGGCTACCTGCTTAGCCCTGCTGCTATCCCAACCTTACCAGTGAGCTCCACAGTCACACGAGCACTAGAAAAACAAGGTAGTTTAATGCAACAAATGTTAGAATCATGTTAAACTGAAAAAAAAGCAGTAAAACAAAGGCACTACCTCTGTGTGTCTGTGCAGTGGATTACAGGGGGGAGCTATAACAACCAGTTCCACACAAAAAACTACATGGGGCTCAGATAAGACAAAATGAAAAACAAATACTGTAAAGCAGGCAGAAGAACTATTTTACCACAAAATAAATGAAAGACATAACAAATTTGGTATGTTAGCACGAAAAAAATGTTTTTTCCAAACACATATGTAACAGTGACCCATTTTCTAAGTTCAATAATACCCTCCAGGGTGGGCGGTATTGGGAAATACCGGACCCTCTAGGGGCTATAAGGCCCTCCGCCTGCGGTGTCGGGCATCATTACGCCCCTGGGCAGTCCAGTATTTCCCAATACTGCCCACCCTGTCGGGTATTATTGCTTACTTTTATGAGAGCATGTACGCTTGTAAAATCTATGGAGCTTACCTGCTGCGTGTTACACTTAGCATTTTGTTTTACTTCAAAATAGAGCTGACTTGATTACAAAGTGCATAGTACACTCCTGTATCCTCCCTAGTTTGCTCATCAGGATCATGGGTGATGAACCCACCAGTGGTCTCATGCATGCGTGTGCATGTTTACAGTTGCTAGGCAGCTGTGCACTGCCTGGCTGACTGTATGTAGTGCTGTGACAAGCAGACCATACTGTTACTGATATTTAGAATGGCTAATTTGTTTTATATTGATTTGTTTATTAGCTCGTCATCTATTCTCCTGGGTGATACAGAGCATCTTTGTCTGTTGTTATAAGGACAAGCTAATGTGTCCTGTTTCTATAAAATATTTGGATTTGTTATTTGGTGGAAGTTTTATACATGTGTTATTGTATTATTCATAATACATTGTTCCAAATCCTGAACTTGGAAAACTGGACCCTGAACCTAGTGTCTCCATTATAATCTATTGGTTAGTTTTAGGCATGGTTAGACTAACTACCAAACATTAAATTGAGATCCCATACAGCAACTTAAACAAGATATAGCCAATCCAGTTGAAGAAATTGTAGTTATGGGATGGCTCAACAACTGGGAAGCAGATCAACCTTTGAACACACACTCCAGGATACCCACATTCTATTTAATCCCCAAAACACATAAAAATGAAACAAATCCCCCTGGCAAACCTATTGTATTAGCAATTGGCTCACTACTAGATCCGCTCTCACAGTACATAAATTACCACCTACAGTTTCTAGTAGAAAACACAAGCACATATATAAGGGACACTATAGACATCATATAAAATCTAAATTATCTGGAACAACAAGGCATTTTAGCTAGTAACTATTTCGTCACAATGGACGTAGTTGACCTTTACACTTCAATTCCGCATACACAGGGTATAGAATCCATGGGTGCAATGCTAGACACTAAACCACCAGATGCAAGGCCCAAACCAATTGTCATCCAAGAACTGGCAGAACTAGTGTTAAGCAGAAAGTACTTTGAGTTTGACCAAAAATTATTTTTGCAAATTAGAGGAACAGCTATGGGCAGCACAATGCCACCAGCATACACAAACGCCTTTATGTTTGCCTTTGAAAAATGAAATCTTTTGGACCTGGTTTTTAACCCTTATCATCATCTAATCAGGGTGTGGCACACATATGGATGACATCTTATTCATATGATCAGGAACAGAACAACAGTTACATTTTTTTCATCAGTACTTGAAAGACAGAGATAACAGCTTAAAATTTGTTATACCATATAGTCAGGACAAACTCTCATACCTAGGTATACAAATAATCAAAAATGGACAACAAATACAAATAACATTATTTCATAAAACAACAGACTGAAACACTGTACTCCATGGGTGGGATATTTAAAGGGGTTGCGCATGACGCAACAGTGTTGTGCCATGCACAACCCACTGATGTGCCCTGGTGCGATATTCAAAAGAGGAAATTGCTCCACTCAAATCCCAATGTGCCAGGGTGCACCAGTAATGTATACAGCACAAGTGCAGGGGGCATACCCATGCATATGTGGCACATCCCAATATTCAGCCCCGAATGTGCGGTGCATATGCAGGCACACACCTGCCTTGCACCGCACGGGTTGGGGGGCGCAAAGATATTCCCAAAAAATACAGGAACAAGGACTGGCCACCCACAGGCCTGCTGCCATATTGTTGGGTGCAACATGGCAGCTGCCAGCTGTGGGTGGCAATTCGAGCCCTGGCAGCACCCTCTGTTGGCATAGCGCCCCCCCAATGCTCGATCACGGGCTGTAATATTTGTCAAACTCCTGGTGGTCCAGTGAGACCCAACTCCATGCCTGATCATGGGCTGTAAATTAAGTCTAACTCCCTGGTGGTCCAGTGGTGCCTGTACCCCTCCCAACCCACCCACTCATACCCACCACCCCGCTCCCTCCCTGGTCAGTGGTGGGTGGCAGTACCTCCACCTGCAAACCACACGGCCACCCGCCGACTGACAGCGTGCAATGCGGCAGTACACCAATTGGTCCTGGCGTGGGCCAATGGGCATGCAGACCGTGCTATACTACACAGTCCTGATATGTAGATGGAACCATTCGCATATCCGAACTGTAGTACAGTACAGTCTGTCGCTCTTTAGCTCAGCGCCGGACTAATGAACTGTCTAACCCGTACTGTGCGGCTGTCAATCGATAGCCAGGTAACCTAGCGGATGGTTGCTGCCACCGCCGCTAACTGGGAGGAGCGGGGTGGTGAGTATGAGTGGGTGGGTTGGGAGGGGATAGAGGTACCACTGGACCACCAGGAGTTAAGGTTCATTTACAGCCCGTGATCAGGCATGGAGTTGGGTCCACTGGACCACCAGGGAGTTAGATTTATTTTACAGCCCACGATCGGGCATGGCGTTAGGTCCATTGAACCACCAGGGAGTTTGAATTAATTTACAGCCAGCGATCGGGCAATGGGGTGCATTGCCAGTGAGGGGCAGGGGGCATCGGTCCCCAACGGCTGCAGCCTGGCAGGGCGCCAGGTGCAAGTCAAAGGGGATCAGTGCACCTGCATGCAAATAGGGCCATAATGACATGCAAATGGCCCCATTTGTGCCTTGAATACATTATGGCTCCATTTGCATGTCCACCACTGAATATCGTGGTTGCTGCACCTAGCACACCGGCACTTGCGCTAGTGCATCCCCCTGCTCCTCTCTGGTCATTTGCACTGGTGCAGTGCCACTGCGCCATGTGCAATGTGGGTGGCCACTGTGCCATATTCAAGAGTGCAAAGCCATGGCACAGCACCGTTGAATATTACCCAGGCACCACCCTGGCGCATTCCAGTTGCACTGCACCTGGCTTGTGCCCCTGCCTGGTGCAGTTCTGAGAATCCCATCCCATGGGTCCAGCAATCATGAGTAAAGGCTTAAAAAGAGTATCCTGAACTCACAAATGGTTACAGTATGTAGGAATTGTAGTACAGAAAAGGAATACAAAAAACATAAAAAGGAGATGCCGAATAGATTTTTCACCAGTGGATATGGCAAAAATATAACTCAGCAAGCAGAACTTAAAGCAGCTACACTGAACAGGACAGATCTTCTAACACCTAAAGAATCAACACAGGACCAAACGAGACTGGTCTTTGCAACAAAATACAATGACAGGTTTCCTGAGATTAAATTTGTTATCAACAAACACTGGTATCTAGTCAGTTTAGACAACACAATATCTATAGCACTGCAAAACAAACCCACAGTAGCTGCCAAAAAAGTTACCACTATTAAAGATAGAGTGGTCAGATCACAATTTAAAACACCAAAGAGAAAAGAAGCACAACCGCTACTTGGACCATTACAACCAGGAATGGTACCTTGTAGCAGATGTTCTGTCTGTGGACACACAAATAAGAAAAACATTTTTTCAGCATCCTCACACGTAATGAAGATTTACAATAAGACATAACATCACTTGCACAACACATGGAGTCATTTATAGAATACAATGCCCCTGTGATAAACTTTATGTAGGCCAAACGACCAGAACATAAAAATCAGAATACAAGAACATAAAGGGGACATTAGAAGAAGGGATGAAACTTCGCAGGTAGCATCCACTTTATGGAAGCAGGTCACACAGTTGTTTCTTTACACTTTTGGGACCTGGAGATAGTATACCAACAAGACAGAGGGGGAAATTATCAATAAATGATGAACAGGGCAGAACTGAGATGGATCTTTAATCTGAATACACCTGATAGCGAAATAGGAAACACTAATTGGCAAAATTGTAGATAAAAAAACACACTATAAAACAACGACGAGACATTCTGTACATATATAGTATAAATATACATAACTCAAGGCATACTGCTGCAGCTTTCAAAATTGAGGGAATGTAATATTTCAAATTCAAAGTCTCTACAAATTTACATAACTTTAAAAATAATACCAATAATTTAATAAGACATCTGTTTTCCAACAAATAAGAAACTTTCATAAAATTATTTAAAAAATAAATACAGACCACTTCCCCAACTGTGGCCAGTACCCGGGTACCAGCCTTGTGACTAGGTCATAAGATCAGCCCCTACCCCCACCCTAACCATGCATAAAACTAACTAATAGATTATAGTGGAGACACTAGGTTACGAGGTCACTTTTCCAAGTTCAGGATTTGGAACAACATATTATAAACAAAACAATAATACATATACAAACGTCCACAAAAAGAAATCCAAATATTTTATAGAAACAGGACACATTAGCTTGTCCTTGCAACATCAGACAAAGATGCTCTGTATCAATAGGAGAATAAATGACAAGCTAAAAACAAATCATTATAAAACAAATTGGCCATTCTAAATATCAGTAACAGTATGGTCTGCTCGTCACAGCACTGCATACAGTCAATGGGCACTGCACAGTTGCCTAGCACACATGTAAATGTGCATGAGTGTGAGACCACTGGTGAGTTAGTGACCCATGATCTTGATGAGCAGACCAGAGAGGATACAAGACTGCATTATGCACTTTGTAATCAAGTCAGTTCCATTTTGAAGTAAAATGAAATACTAAGTGTAACCATGGCAGAGTAAGTTCCACAGATTTTACAAGTGCACATGCTCTCATAAAGAGATTTAAACCATCAACACAGTTTTTGGTAAATTTAGGAAAAATATAATTAAACCACTGCCACTAAGTAAACGGACTTGTAGTTCAAATTCAATGCAAATTAACATTTCATGTTTTTATTTTAGACTTTCAGGCAGTATTTAAATCACTCACAACTAAAGTGCAAACAACATCTAAAGACCTTAAGAGGTATGAAAGTTTGGGTATAATATAAACTATTTAAAAAAAGCTAGTTCAAGTTCAATGCAGCTTAACATTTCACGTTTTTATTTTAGACTTTCAGGCAATACCTAAATCACTCACAACTAAAGCACACTACATCTAAACACCTTAACGAGTATGAAGTTAAGAAATAATACAAACTATATAAAAAAATGTTAAGCACTGGGGCCCAGATATTCAAACTGCACCAGGCTGTGGCGCAAGTTTGGGCGCAGCTCAACTTAGCTGTGCAGGGGTATGGACTTGACGATATTCAATGGAGCTGTGCCATGGCTCAGCAGCATTGAATATTGCACCCTGGCCACCCCCAGTGTGCATGGTGCAGTGGCACTGTGCCAGCACAAGTGGCCAGAGTAGAGCATGGGGATGCAATAGCACAAGTTCCATTGTGCCATGCACAGCAACCGCGATATTCAAAAGTTGACAAGCAAATGGGGCCATAATGTATGCAAGGCGCACATGGGGCCATTTGCATGTCATTATGGCTTTCATTGCATGCAGGTGCACCGATCCTGACAACTTGCACCTGGCGCCCTGCCAGGCAGCAGCCGTCGGGGACCGATGCCCCCTGCAGCCCAATCACGGGCATTTGTAATAAAATAGAAGCTATGTCGTCCTATATCCCTGGTAGTCCAGTGGACCGCTATCTGCCCAATCATGGGCATTTGTAGAAAGAGAAGAATACATCCTATATCCCTGGTGGTCCAGTGGACTGCTATCCACCCGATTGCGGGCATGTGTAAAAAGTAAATGTTCCATCATCCCTGGTGGTCTAGCAGACCCTATCCACCCGATCGCAGGCATGTGTAAAAAGTAAATATTCCATTATCCCTGGTGGTCTAGTGGACCTTATCTGCCCTATCGCGGGCATGTGTAAAAAGTAAATATTCCATTATCCCTGGTGGTCTAGTGGACCCTATCTGCCTGATTGCGGGCATGTGTACAAACGAGATAAGTCCAATATCCCTGGTGGTCCAGTGGACTGCTGTTTGCCCGATCATGAGCATCTGTGAAATAAAATTCAGTATCCCTGGTGGTCTAGTGGTACCCACCACTGAAGGCCCCACTGCCCCGCCCCCGGTCAGCGGCGGCGGCAGTACCACCCGTCTGCCACCCCACCACCTGCTGGCTGACACCTCGGTGGGCTGCATGCCCATTGGTTCTGGCGTGAGCCAGCGGGCATGCAGCCCTACGGTAATACCGGCGTGTGGCGGGGTGGCAGCAGAGGTGAGGTACCGCCACGCTAACTGCCTGAGAAGCAGGCAGTGGGGCTCAATGAGCAGGTGAGGTACCACTAGACCGGGTGGAATTTTTGTTTACAGATGTCGCGATCGAACAACAACGATCCGCGACAATAATGAACAACTCGTTATGCTCCAGCGATCAGCTAGTCACTGAACCCCGAATAATGAATATTACTTTACATGCCCAGCGATAAAGGCGCAAATGCTGAACCACCGAAAATAGATATTACACTCCCGAACAAAAAAAGGCGAATAGAGGTCTGTGGACACCAGGGATAGATATTCTTCTCTTGTACAAATGCCCGTGATCAGGCAGATAGCTGGTCCACTGGACCACCAGAGATATTGGACAGTTTTGTTAATTTGTTTTACAGATGCCCACGATCGGGCATGGGGGGGCGCCGCCAGATGCAGCCAAAACTCGGGTGGCCAGCCACAGGTGGCAGCTGCCGTGTTGTGCCCTGCAATGCGGGAGCTCACCTGTGGGCGGCCATCAGTTGTTCCTTTCCTTTTTGGTGTAACTTCGTGTTGGTGCAGGTAGGGGTTGCACAAGCATGGCTTTGCACATCCCGGGCTGAATATCGGGCTGTGCAGGTTATGCATGGGCGCCCCCCCTGTGCCTGCATACATTGCCTGATGCACTCTGGGCGCATCTGCGTTTGTGCGCTTTTACACTTTTCCCTTTTTGAATATTGCCAGGGCATCAATGGGTTAGCATGGCACACACTGTTGTGCCATGCTCAACCCTTTTGAATATCTGGGCCAATATACTTACATTTGGACAGTCTGCTTAAGATAGTGCATCAGAGAGGATGTTAAGCACAAGCTAACTAATAGTAAAAATGTTTTAGCTATTTGCCATTTACAGAGTTGTGAATATCTTTTCCAGATATACTGTAGATGTACAGTCCAGAACAGATGTTATAAAAGACAAAAACAAAGGTATGCTAATGCATTACTGTTAAGGGGATAGACAAGGCTATCCTGAGCAGTATTTATCATTAACTAGTTCCTGATGTAAGAAAGTGGCTGAATATATTGCATGGAACAAAATGAATATGTTTTGACTTCTTTGTTTAAAGGATATGCTGACAACGGTTTTGGAATACTAGAGAAAATATAAAAGAAAGAGTTCTAGATTGCAGAACATAGAGGGTACATTTAAGTATTCTCCCATATACTGAAGATAATTATGTGTAAAAAAAAGCAATTTTATGAAAAATGTACCATTACATGAATTTTCTTTAAATTGCAGATAATTAAAGCCCTTTGGAAAAGCTTCAAGGCAGAGGAGAAATGTCAGGCAGATTATAAAATAAAAAAATGTTTGAAATAGATCACTTATTTTTGACTTTTTATCAAAAAGCATGTGTTCTCAGAACACAAAAGAAAAAAGCTTTAAAGCACCTTGCGGACCTACACCTATAACAAAGACCATTTCCTTGGACTTATAAATCACTTGCATTAATTTCTAACCCCATATTTACTAACCTATTTTTGTAGTGAATTAATTAATAACCTTTAAGAGTGCAGCTGACAGCTCTGAGCCTGGAGCAATGTAAAACATCTCAAGTATGAGGGGGAATCATCGACAGGCAAGCAGTGTGTGGGTCAAACAGATACATGGGTTCAAACTCCAGTTGAGGGGCTTACCACACAACATTATATCACAATTTAAGTTTGACAGTTCCCCTCAAGATGGATGACCCCTCATTATGAAGCTCTGACAACTGTGGAAAATTATACTTTGCTTAACCTTTTAAGTGCTCTGCATTCTGCCCAGAGCATGCATTTTAAATTACACCTGCATTTCTAGTTGCTCCATGAAAATATACCAATGTTCCACATAATGCTGGAGCTATTAACTGTTGGACTGCAAACCAGTAAAAACTAAACTACAGTACATTCACAAAAATAATTTTAGCACATAACTTATGGTGCCCATTATTTATATTCTCAGGAATGTGCTATGCTTTATGAATTTCTGGCCATTTGCTATGCATTCTTTACACTAGAGCTACACATTTAAATTCTGACAAGGTGAGAGGTATGGTATTTGGTACACGTGAAGGTTACTAACATTGGAGTCTCTCAAATTATTATCAATTGTTACTTTGATGTCATAGTCTAAAGAGTTAGGGTGGCAGTGGGTGTGTGTTTGTGTGTGTGCTGCAAACTAATGTGTCACACTGGCAGTAATGGATTTAGTTGACTCTCTAAGCCTCCTAGTAGTGCTAAATATTTTGTCACTCACACATGACAGACATCAAAAAGCATTGAGATACAGGCTCAGAACAATTATGGAAACAGCACATTTGTGCAAAATATTATTTTGATTTGGCATCATCAATTATTATGAATTTCAGTTTTAAAGTATGAGTTTATAATGTGTGACAGTAGCAACGTCTCTGTGTGGGCAGCACCTATTTCATGTGGGACAATTCTGAGGGGCAAAATGAGGGTGTCCCTTCTAATGTGGGACAGTTGAATGGTGTGGGCAAGTGGGTTCCGACAGGTTCAGTGAGGTGTGTCCCTCCTAATGTGGGACAGTTGAGAAGTACAGAGTGGGAAAATGAGTGTTATCCACCCTAATGTGGGACAGGTGGTGGTGGAGGTATAGATAGAGATTCTGAAGGGTAAAATGAGGGACATTTCTCCTACTATAGGATATTTGAGAGGTCTAGGATGTCACTCAATTCACATTCATTGTATAAGTTTTCCCTATGTCAAATAAGGGGAAAGGAGGAGGATTGACACTGGTGTTAAATCCTTCACAGTGTAAAAATCCACTGGATGATCTACCAGTGGCTACCAAAAAAGATAGAACTGGCTTCCAGAGAATGGTTTTATTTATTTTGTTTACCGGTGTCCCTGACAGGATGTATAGCTTGTTCTTCAGCCAGTTTCTTCTCCATTGCTAGCCTCTTCTCATTGTTTTGTTACTTCAGGTGCATGGCCATGCTTGAGTTTCCCTCTGGCAGTAACCTTAGTTTCTCATAGTGTGGTAGCTGATACATCAGGAGTATTATTTACTGTGATAATTTCCTTCCTGTAACTGTCAGGCTCCTCTCTTCTAAGTTTCTGGTGTAAAACCGTATGACTGAGGCTCCACCATTTAGATAAGTGTTCCGCCCAGGTCAACTTGCATTTTAATTAAGGAATGATCTGAGACATGACAATTTATGAGGTCTAAGGAATTAATTTTTGTGGAGAAGCTCTTCCTTTATAAATAGAAAATCTATCCTGGAGTAGGTCTGATGTGGCCTTGAGAAAAAGATGTACTGCCTTGCCCTTGGGTATTTTGCCCTCTACACATCCAAGTAACAGGTTTGCGCTGTCATTTAACATAACTCTACTCAGCTGTTGTTCTTGGTTTGGGGTTGACATGGTGTCAATATTGGGGCTCAGAATAAAATTGAGGTCTCTCATATCACCATTCCCACCCCTTAAGTGCCCAGAGGTTAAAAGCGATCCTTAGGAACAGTCTATTTGATTTCAGGGGGATGTATACATTTACTAGAGTGATCTTTTCCCTCTGTGAGTGCCCTTAACTAAG
Organism: Neoceratodus forsteri; assembly: GCA_016271365.2. Classification (NCBI taxonomy): domain Eukaryota; kingdom Metazoa; phylum Chordata; order Ceratodontiformes; family Ceratodontidae; genus Neoceratodus; species Neoceratodus forsteri. Next base: position 419,632,011 of record CM028137.1, on the reverse strand, counting down.
ACATAGCGCACCTCTTTATATGCACAGACCTTTCTTCCCTCAAAACTGAAAGACTGGGACATAAGGATAGAGACACCTCTCTGTCTCCCCAAGAAGTGAATGTAGTGTAACTCTTTACATAACCAAATCTTTCTAATTTAGCACTTTCTCCCATTACTTGGTGCATCTCTTGGAGAAAAGGTAGTTCCCCCTCCTTTCACAATATTGCCATTACTTTATGTCTTTTGACTGGGTTTTGTAACTCATTTAAGTTAAATGATAATACTGCATAAGGTCTGTTAGCCATATTGACACATAAATGCTAAATTCTGCAGAAAAACGACTCAGGCTACCCAAAAGCCACCCCCCCAAGAACCCCAACATTGTAGTTTCACCATAACGAGCAAAGACAACATAAATATTGACAAGATACAGCAAACAGAGAACAAAAAACCATAAACTAGTGGAACCATGATGTCCAAGGCATTAGAGACTGCACAAGTGGGGTCTCTCTGACCAGGACTCAAGAAATCTGAGACTTTAACCCCAGGCCAGTAAAAAGAAGAACAGCAGTTAATCATAGCCAAAGCTCCTTCAGCATCCGGGGGGGGGTGTTGCAGGGTTGCTCTCTCTCCCTTAGTATGCTCTCCCTTGGTGTAAAGTATGTGTGGGGGGATTGACATTGAGATCTGCCCAGTATAGTATATTTTCCAAGCATCCCCCTGCCCCCTTCAGCTTAAAACATAAAAGTGGGCTCACATGACATAGTAAATTCAGTTCTGCTGGCTCTCTGGCCAGCTGGTACTAGAATAAGGAATGTCCCCACTGGAACTCCCAGACTTTTAAAAATAAAATGTTCACTTCTAAGAGGGATCTTTTCACATTGATACATTCATTAGGATGGATTTATAAGAATTAAACCAATTGTCAATGGAATATTGGAATAATATGCAAGTGGCAGTATAAAGAAAATGGCATATAGTCCCTTTAGAAAAGTCATTTCATGCTCAGTTTCACTTTTTCATATCTAGGGAAGTGACGATCATGGCTTTCAATTATTCACAACAGTCACATAGAGATGTCCCCAGGGAGTTGTCTGCAGTGTTCTATGCAGGGACACTGCACCCAAATGAAGTGCATTGTTTAGGAACACAGGTTAAAGCAGCATTCAGTACTGGCTCTAATTGTGACTGCACCAGCTTTAGCACTGTCCAAAAATATAGCATTTGCATAGGGTTTCTAGAACAAGAGCTCTTTTGCCCCTAAGCTAGAATCAATGAGCAGGTCTCGGCAGCAGGTTCTGTCCCAGAGGGGAGTATCAAGGAAAGGCAGGCAGAACAATGTGAATGAAGTGGTCTCCATGTGATAATTTAGTCCACTTCATCCAATAACAGTGTTCCCCATCCTTAGTCCCCCACCCGACTGGGGCTTGAGGGAGAGCACAAGAGGGCATGTTCTCAAGTCTGTTTTATAGGAGTGCCCTGCATCACCATGGGATGGGATTTGATCCCTTATGCATGTCCCTGAAGCCAGCCTGCAGCCACAGCACATAACTTTACAACCCACCCCCAAGATCCAGAAGTGCAAGCCCACAAACCACCTCTGATCCAGTTATGCAGCACAGTATCACCAGCTGTAACATTAAATACAGAGCTGTAGGACTGTTAGAAATGTCTTAAACAGTGTCACTATTCCTGCAGGGCCTTTTCAAAAGATAATTTTTTCCAGCAGCACGCCTCCTTCTCTGTAGCAATAGTCCAGCAAGCAACTGACAGAACCTCATCTAATTCTGCTGTATATCAGGTAAATTAAGGATAGGTGAAAGCACTCACCCCAGTATGCAAGGAAGTCAAAATTAAATATCCATTGTATCAGGTCTCACTAATCACTACCTTCAGCCAGCTGATGTAGAGGTGAGTGACTGTAAAAAGAGTTCATTAGGTTTTTTAAGTCCTCCTTTATAGAATCTGTGTGTGTGTCTATGAAGCTCCTATCTCTTGTGCTTTATCTTTAGCCAGTAACTGTCTCAGGCGGGGAGTCTGGTTGCATTGGGGTCCTGTGGCTTCCTTTAGTGCAATAGCAGTCTCGAGTTCTTTAGGTCCATTGTGGCTTCCAGTAAATTATTGTAAGTGCAAGGTCCAGCTGGTAGCATGACACAGAGATGGACAAGGCAAGGAGTTTGGAATCTGAGATTTTGTTCTTTTAAAGCTTTTTTGAAGCTGCTGTACATCTGCTTTTGCTACAGAACATCTTGAAGGTAGTCATTATCCACAGAGAAACTTGCAACCTTGGTAAAGCAATTTCCTCTGCTTCCATGCTTTATTAAGAACCTCCTGTTTAACCCCAAAGCTGTGAAACTGCAGAACTATAGAGCACGGAGCAGTGTTTGGATGGAGCAGCTTTGGAATCAGAGCACAGTGTGCCCACTCAATATTCAGGGTCGTCTCAGATTAAAAGTTCAGTGTCTCTCTGAGTATCATCTCTATAAAGTGCACCATATTTGGAGGCTTCAGTCCCTCTTTTACCCCATAGATCTGAATGTTCTTTTACCTGGAGTGACCCTTCAAGTCCATGCACTTTGCTTTGAGGTGGACCTGGGTGTCCAATAGATGCATCAGAAGTCACTGTGTTCAGGAGTTTTCATCTTCTACACTGGAGAAGCACTGCTCCAGCTCCTTCACTCTGACTTCATTTTTCTTAACATTAGCTTTGATTGTGTAAAACTTGCCCCTCTATTTGTTACTTTGGCAAGGCAACAAACCACAAGTTAGCAGAAAATAGGTATTACCCCTGGCATTAGGGCAAACACTTGGCTCGGGCATCTCAGAGATCAGGGGTAGTGCACAAAACGTAACATTTCTATTTAACCTAGGTCCAGGAGAGAGTTAGGTGGCAGGATGGTGTGTCTCCTATCTGTGGGGCACCAGTATCATTTCACAAGTCACTCAGAACTGGACTGTCCGTAACTATAACATTTGCGTTGTAGTGTATGGCTTTATTTCTGACAAGATGGTACAGAAAGGATGGTCCTCCAAGGCTTTACTGTTCTGGACAGATGACAACAACTTTAGCAGGCAGAAACACTTTACACTCTGGCAGTACTGTAAATTCAACATGAACACTTTTCCCAAACAACTTATCCATCCCTGTGCTGAGGGATATCTCTGGATCTGTAACTAGTGCATATATAGTGGGGGTTGCCATGCACATAAACTTGAACACACCTGACACGATGACATGTGTTAACACTTGCAGGAAAGCTATTTCTAACTTGTAACCAGTTAGGTTTACTCTGAACCCATGAATGAGGGGCTGCTCACTCTGGCCAAAGTTAGACTCTCTGCCATTACCACAGGAAACAACTAGATTCTCCAGCCCCACTGGGATGCTATAGACATGCACACATTCAGTACATTATCAGCACATGTTTGCAGTGAAAAGGGTTCTGAGTACCTGTAATCTAGCCAATCTGGGGTACATGCAAGGCGCCAGACAATCCAGTCTATTTTCAAATGAATCTTGTACTCATGGTTTGGTATTGCCTGTTAAGGCATTTGAAAGAAAAACTTCAGTCCACAGCTCTTTCACAAATCTATAGGTTTTAAAGTAAAAACACACACAGTCTCTTCACTCTGGGCAGCTCTGACAGTCCTTCAATCTTTCTGGTGATTGCCCCAAAGAATCATTGAACTCTGAGTCCCATTCCACTTTTTTTGTGTGAAAATCTTCACCCCACTGGGGCTTCACAGGATCTGGTAGCCACCACTTCCCAGAAAATCAGTCTTTGGATTACTGTACTATGGCAGAAACACAAATGGGGGTCCTTCCCCTAGACAAGGGTGCTGGAAGGCAACCCTTGCCCTAAGAACTCTAAGAGAGCTCCTCTCCCTTCAAACTCCAACTTCAGAAGAACACGTTCTGACAGCTCCAGCAAAAGCTGTTAGCCAAGTGTGGTTTATGCTACAGTGATAGTTCCAAGCAGCATTACCTCATCCTCTGCTCAGCAGAACCAAGCAGATGATGATGTAATGTTTTGCAGAGAGCATTTAATCCCTCTGATCACTGCCCAGGCTATCTGCCTGATCTAAAACTGATGTGATTCTAGTAGCCCCAGCTACTGGCTGGTTACGATTGATTAAAAAGAGTTCTCAGCAAACACCAGCTGTAGATCTTCTGTCAGTTGAGATGGCATGACTGTAGTAGTCCCCTCCAGACTTGTGGTGTCTATTCCATCTGAACTGTTTCCATCTGGCATTCCAGAGCCATGAGGAGCATTTTTCTTTGTGTGGCCAATTATAGAGGTAGGCAACAAAGAACCTTTTGAGGAATTCCAAAATCAAGCATTATTTCTATCCCAGAGTGATGTGTGAGGCTTTGTTTAAAGGGACTGAGGGAGAGTTCTCATTTCAGCCTTCCACCATGGTGGTGATGTCACCGGAAGTCTCAAATTATTAGTAGTCCTATATGTAATTTGCAAATTTTGTTGCTCCAGTAGTACCACTTAGTCGTATTAATTTTGTCATTATTAGTTTTCTGTGTTTACTATGATATGTGAGCTGTGCGGTATGTTGCAGCCTTCTTCTGCAATTGCTTTTCTGAGCTCAAGACTCTACATTGTTATTTGGCTGCTTCTATTGAGTTGCAGATCAATTAATATTGTAGTGTGGCCTACTAGGTTCATGTACCTCACCCTCCTGTATTTGTAAGACTGTTTGTTTTTGCTGCTGCATATCAGGGTCCTACTGCATTTAATTCAAGTCCTCAATCCCATTATTTTGTCTTTTGTGTATCTCTTTATTTTATAATTCTCATCCAGGTCCCTAATATTTGTGTCTGTTTGGTATACAATTTTATTTTATTTTTTATAATTTCATCTGTGGTCCCCTTATATTTGTGTTCTAGGTACCTCTTTATTATATTCTCATGTCTTGTCCCTTAATAAGTTAGACTTGTAGATTATATGTTATAATTTAATTCTCACCTGGAATCCCCTTATAGTTATGTTCTAATGTACTTGTTTATTGTGTTCTCATCTTGGGTCCCCTAAAATCTTTTAAATCAAATCAAATTTATTTCTAAAGCGCTTTTCAAAAAAACAAAGTGCATATACAATATAAAACAGGCATTCAATCAGATAAAACATGTACAATAAATAGGCAGCAATAATAAAACTAGACATTATCCTCAAAATGCCAGGCCAAATAAATATGTTTTTAATGAGTATACAACTGTATTTTATTTTTCATAATTCTCATCTAGGTTCTCCTTATATTTGCATCTAAAGTACCTATTTATTACATTTTCATCGAGTACCCTAATTATTTTTCGCTTGGAGGATATACAATTTTATGTTTTATATTTCTCATCCAGGGTCCACTTATATTTGTGCTCTGTACCAGTTTACTGTATTTTATTCTCATAACAGAGTCTCTAATATTTGGACTTGTAGGGCATACAATTTTATTTCTTATAGTTTTCTCTAGGGTGCCATTACATTTTGCATTCCAGGGTACCTATTATTTTCTCATTTCATGTCCCCTGTGTTTTGACTCATAAGTACTAATTGTATTTTATATACTTTTCTCATCTAGGGTCCCTTTATATTTGATTATCATGAACCTGGTTGATCTATTTCTCACACTGTGTTTCTGACATGCTAACTCTACCGCCATCACTGATCTTGTCTCTTTAGTCTTCTCTCTTACCATGTCAGGAGTTACTTGTTCTCAGTGAAATGTTTACTGCTTCCCCTTGCCTCAAAAAGCTTTGCCAAATGTAAAATCTCTGCAATGTACTGATTTCTAATCCTACCCATCTTCACCTTAAATCCCTAAAATCACTCTCTTCTTGACTGGGTACTCTCCTCCCACCCCCACCATATCAGGGATGCTGGCACTCTCACTAATGCCCTCAATGATTACTATGTGGTCTACTGTGTGCTCAAAATTCTCAGCCCAAAGTCCCACGATATTCATCCACATTCACTACTTTAGGTTGCTGGACCCTCTGATCTCGGGTCCTTTATATCCAACATTTACATTATTAACTCTGCTCTCCAACATTTCAAAATTTATGGCTGTCCAATTCCCATGCCCACCTTCAAGAGAACCAGGGTTAGAGGTTCTCATCTTCCCTGGATCTCTGCTGAGTAACTTGCCTCTCTCAGAGCAAGATATCCAGCTGAGTGGGCTCACAAGGCCTCTGGCTCCACTATGACTTTGCTAAATATTGGATCCTCTCAATGCCTGCACCAGAGCTACAATGCTTGAAAAAATCAAATACTTTGTCACCACACTCCAGAACAATCCAAACCATCCCTCTAAGTCCTGAAAAGTTATCTGCATGCTATTCTCCCTCCTGCCCAGTCTCCTACCACTGTCCTCAGATTTGATGCTACTCTATCTCTGACCCTGTTGTGTCTTCTTTCAACACCTCATTCACCTCCTGTACTTGTTCCCTTATCTCCCACTCCCATTCTGCTCCTCTTGTCTCTTCACCTCCCCTTCTCCCTCTTTCTCTTTTACACCCATTATGCCATCTGCCTCTTTAAAGGCCCTGCTAGCCTTTAACCCCTACAAGGGCCCAAGTCAAGATGGTCTGACACCAAACTGCTTCATATTTTCCCTCTTACCATTGTCGTGCCTATAACCACCATTCTCAACCTCTCCTTCTCCCTGGGCACTGTCTCTGATGTTTGAAGTAACCCTCCAGTTGAACTGTTATCCTATCTCTGTTCTCCCAGCTCTGGCTAAACTCAGGACCACCTTGTCCTCTTCCAACTGTCTCCTTTTGATTCCTCCTTCTTTAGCATGTACTTCCAGTCTGATTTTGGAAGTCCCACTCTTCCTGATCCTCTCTTTCTTGGCTCACTGACTCCACTCTAAATGGGATGGATCAGGGTCTAATCTCCACTATCTTTGCCAACCTGGCCAAGGCCTTCAACACTGTTGCTTACCCCTTTCTCCTGGACAAGATGACAAGGGCATGACTCTATGACCAGTTTGTTGGTTCTGTCCCCACCTTGAAGGCAGG